>CM070660.1:27996370-29196370 GCA_036346575.1 Dendrocalamus sinicus | reverse complement strand
GGAGAATTCCATCAAAACTTTGTAGATCTGTTCCTAGGCCTATTTGTAGCCTATTCCTATAAAAGAAATGAATCCAAATCACACAAATCATGAAATCACTTGATTCCACAAAACGAAGCAAAAGACTAAGAAGAGATGCAAGATTCCTCCATGGATTGAATCACAAGTTGATTTGCATTGCTGGATGATGATGTTCTGTGGCTACAAAGTGCCCTCACGGCACTCCTCAAACCCTAGCGCAAAACTCCAAAAGCTTTCTCCCAAAAGCCTCAAAGCCATGACTAAACACTTAGCCTCTCCCTGCTTTTGTATGCTAGAGCCCCAACCCGTGTCCTCATCAATACGGACACAAAATTCTAACCAATTCTACAAATCAAGGGACCTGAAACTCTTTCAAACACGAGTTTTTCAAAATCTCTAAACCTTCCAATTATTGACACCTTCCATAACTCGTTCCAACTCATTACGTATCAAAACCTGCAGGACTGCACCTCCTGTAGCTTCTCCACACATCATCCACCTTTAATCTCCATGTGCTCCAGCATGAGCCTGACCACCTCATGACATCCTCGATTGCATGGATCTAAGAGTTTCCCCTCCTAGTCCCGGTCCTCCTCATCACCGACCATGACCGTCTCCACGCCCAACCTGCATATGCAAAGATCAAAGAACTTTTCTCTAGCACAAGTTTTTTCAACTTAACCGACATTAGTCTATACACGCAAAACACACTCTTAACCATCAATGAACACAAACCAAATCATCCACAATCTCAATATCCATGTTTTTCAAAAATCAACTTTAGACCACTCAGTAAGACCGGTCTGACCGCCGTGCACAGGTCGGTCATACCGCTGGCCCAACATGTACGAGTGCTCAAAGATTACAAGTACCGATCACAAAGTCTACGACAACCAATTGCGAAGCATACAACTACCGATCACCGACCATCCACTGTAGCTACAA
This sequence comes from Dendrocalamus sinicus, assembly GCA_036346575.1. NCBI lineage: Eukaryota > Viridiplantae > Streptophyta > Magnoliopsida > Poales > Poaceae > Dendrocalamus > Dendrocalamus sinicus. The sequence goes on along the minus strand of CM070660.1, from coordinate 29,195,404 downwards.
CTACCGACCAGGTACTATAGCTACGACCATTGACAAGCACTATAGCTACAACCATCGATAAAACACTGTAGCTATGACCATCGACCATGCACTATAGCTACGACCATCGATCGGTTACTGTAGCTTATGACCGATTCACTGTACCTCACGACCGGTTCACTGTAGCTACGATCGACGACCAGTTACCAAGCGTTGTAGCTACCGAATGTCGACTAGATACTTTAGCTATGACTATCGATCGATACACTGTAGCTCCGACTGGTTCACTGTAGCTCCGACTGGTTCACTGTAGCTCCGACCATCCGTGGTCGTTTTGCTATGCTCAGTATGCTGTGGTCATACTGCCGTGGTCGACCTACCGTAGTTGTTCCACCATGGTCATTCTATCGTGCTCTACATGCTGTGGTTGATCCGCCATGATCGTTCCATCGTGGTCATTCTGCCGTGCTGGACATGACATGGTTGATCCGTCGTGGTGACATGCATCATTTTTACATATATTTACCTATGATTTTACCCTCATATTTTTCGTATTTTTAGACCATTTATCATCATTTACATAATTTTCCTATAATTAATTGCTCAATTTGGATCATTTTACATTTTTTTGCAATTTTCCACAGGTCGACACGATCGAGGCACATAAATGACAAATCTGGACTATTGAGACTACTCCGTACAGATGTACGCGTCGTCACAGATGCGTAGGATCAAACTATGATTAAATCGGAGTTTCCAAGGACCAGAAGAAGAATTTAAATGAGGGAAGGATCTCATTGTAAATTCCAAAACTAGGAGGACTAAATCACAAGTCCTATTCCCCAATCCTCATAACCCTAGCCGCCACATGTGGAGAAATTGAGCCCGGTTTTGCTTCTTCCTTTGCCCTCTTTTTTATTTCCTCCCCATTCCTTTGCTCCGACGCTGACGAGGCCGAGCCATCTCACTAGCGGCCACCGACCTCAACCACACCCGCCCACCGCCATCACCTACCTCTCTTCCTCTTGGCAACTGCCGTTGCACCTCACAGCACTGCCGCCATCTTCCCTCTGCTCGGTCCGCCCATTCACTGCCTCTCCTGCCACTGAGTCCGGCTTTCTTCTCTTCCCTTGCCCCCCTTTTGTTGCTCCTCCCCTTTCTTCTGCTCCGGCACCAACGAGGCTGGGCCAGCTCACCGGGGGCCATCGACCACACCGCAGTCTCTGCTCTCCCTCCGTATCTAACGTGCCACACCAAATCGCCACCTCTCTCCACCTTATTCCCCTCTCCTCTGCTGCTTGTCTCACTGAGCACCGCCGTCCGTCCCATCTGCTGCTCCTCCCCAAATTTCGCACCCTATTGCTTCGGCCACCACAGCTTCTGCTCCCTCTCTGATCACATCTCTCCAGTGGACGGCCGTGCTTCTCTCCCTTGGCTCCCCCATTGCTTCTCCTCCCTTCCCCTTCTTCACTACCACGGATGGTCATCGGACCGACGCCATCCATCCTTCGGTTGCCACCGAGAGACACTTTCCTCTGGCCACCTCTTGTTCCCTAACCTCCCTTGTGCTTTTCACCCATTGCCTCTACTGCTCAAGCCGCTGCTCCCTGCAGTCTCCCTCCAGTGAGCCACAACCCTCCGCTGAGTCCACCAAGTGCTGGGTCACAGCTCTCTATCACCATCGATGCCGGCATGCTCCGATTCTTCTTCACCAACCCTGACTACTGCTACTACCTCCCCTCTACTATAGCCTCTTCCTCAGTTTTCCTCCAATTCCTCTCCCTCTCTTGTTGCTTTTCTTAATCACTGCTTAATTTAACTAATAATGGTCTACTATTAGTTTGTGATTTGCTACAGTGAGATGTGAACTGTGATGTATGCATGTGATTGTGCTCTGTTAATTTGTTCCAGAATTGCAATGTGTTCGTGTAGCCGGTAGTTTAATTCTAGAATTTGTGCTTGTTTGTTATCTATAATGGTGTTGTGACCATGTGTTAATCATTTAATTGTTATCTGTGATCAGTACCTATTGATGAGTAATTAGTAATTAGTTGTAGTCTCTATTTAGATTTTATGTGTTATATGTGTAAGAAGTTAACTTGTGAGTTGTGCTTGTGTTCAGTGATCTATTAGTCCAGTATATGTATTTGTCTTTGTGTTGTCCTGCGCGGATTAGCTAGCTGGCGACCGTCTCCCTACCCTTGCTGTCTCGACTCCTTCCTTGCTTCTAGGCCCCCTAGTGCTTCTGTTGGATCGCAATCGGCGACAGAGAGGGGGTGAATGTCGACTTTAAAAAACTTATCCCCCAAAGAGTATCCACAAAAATTCTTCTCCGATAGCAACAAATGCTATGAAGAGACGGGTTAGACTCACTGGACACTCCAAAACACCAGAAGGAGAAAACGAGGCAATAACTGCAAAAACGAAGCACCAAGAAAACTCATCGAACAATGAGCATTGTCTGCAAAAATCACCTGGCTGGTCTGACCGATGTGCTATGGCCGGTCAGACCGCCCACATGTCGCCGGTCTGACCGGTCCCATAATGCCGGTCTGACCGCTCGCTTCAATTCGGTCCGGCCGACCAAGGTGACGGTCGGACCGCTCTACAAAGCCGCCGGTTTGATTGCAGCAGTGGTGTGGCGATCGACCGATTAACTGACCAGACACTGTGCACCGATCGAAGCTCCCGAATTTTCAGATTTTTGCCAAAATCAAGAAAATGAGAGAGGTGCTCCTATCCTTTTCAGCCTGGGACATCAAAGACTTAATCTAAACATCATAGAGGCTCCAATCACCACAGGAAATCAACAAAAACTCATGAATTTCAGAATTTAATCAAGAACTTGAGAAAGTACAGAGGGCTGCCGAAAAACCAAATTCCCGTCTAATCTTCGATTCTTTGATCATGAAACTCAGAGAATAGCTAGGGAATAGCCTTGGGATTCTGTGGCTCAACTTTGGGTAAACTTTTCCAAGGGAAAAAGGAAATGGCATCAAACCCTATAAGGAAGAACACAGAGGAAGAATAGGGCACAAGCAGCAAAAGAAGTGGATTCTCCCCATTCAATCAATTTGCTCTTGGGAAACACCGATCAAATGATCTTGAGACCTATTCCCATCACAGAGCAACCCGTTTTGCACCTTCTTGGCAAGAACCAACTACAAAACGAAAATCTGAGAAATCAACCAAAAGAAGAACGAAGCACAGAACCAACAGGGAGCTCAAGAACTCAATCAAACTCAACAAAGCCATCTCAGATTGATATTGAGGATGAGAGATACATGATTACAAGGAGTATCAACTCATATCATCCCTACAATCCCATACATGCTTGGATTGAGAGCACAAGCTACATGCTTCCCTCAAGAACACAGGAACAAGAAAAGCTACGGGAGACCAACTCCTGCTCTCTCCTACCAACTAAAGTCTCAAAGCAAAACAACCTCTCCAAAGGCCATTTTGACTAAAGCTAAAACCCTAAAGCCATGCACTCCCCTCACAAGACATGCATGCACTTGAGAATCCCTCACCTATTTATAGCCCTTTGGCTAACGGGTCTCCAACCCGTTATGCCCACTAAATCCCGAACGGAACCGCTTCCACCTATGCAGCTTTGCGCTTTTACCGAAACGCCTCTCCTGCACCTTCCGGGAAGCTTCCGCGTTCCTTGTCGTCCAAGCCTCGCAACAACCTCGAGTCTCTACCGTCTTCGACACATCCGACCGTTCTGACCTCGACACCGCCTGTGTCTAGTCCGGTCACCTCATGTCTTGCCACGACTCTACCTCGACGTCCTGCAGCCATCACAGAAAAGAAACGCATCAAATAGCACCGCTCGACACATGTTAGCATAAATAGCATCAATGAACCAACTTACGCATGAAAGAGCCCAAACCTGTCAAATCAAGAGAATATGCATCCTAATCACTTTGACCAGGTTTGACCAAGTCCTACGGAGACCGATTGCACCACGCAAGACATGGTCCGAACCACACAAACCAAACTCGACTTTTCTAAACCGATGTCAATTACTCATCACAAACATGGGGTCATAACCACATGGTCTCTCAATCTCCCCCTTGATGAGTATATTGACAAACCCAGAAAAAGCATAAAGTTGAGTTTGAAAATAAAAGAGAGTCAAACATGGTCCAAGAAAGAGCAAGAAAACTTATGACCATGTCGACGAAAGAGCACAAACAGAAAGAGCAATTTGTTCTCCAAAGCTCCAGAAAGTCCCAAAAAGGCTTTTTCTCCGCTATTCTCCCCCTTTTGGCAATAAACACAGCAAGGATGCAAAGGAGATAATAAGGTCATAAAATGGATGAAATGGCTGAAGTTGGTTTATTCTAAGCATTTAGAGCCATGAAGATTATCCAAAACGACCATGGATTATTACATCAAGCCATAATCAATAAGAACGCTAAGAAGATCATGACAAAACATGTATAAGCAAGCTGAGCCAAATAAGTCACAATCTGAAAATTTAGTAGAATTCCTTAGCATGTCAAGTCAATCATGATTCTAGTCTAACTAGAGGTATCCATAGATGATGCAGGCCATGTCAATAAGCGAAGTGGAACCAAGAAGCTAGTATTGAGTCAATTTAGAGTGCTGCAAGTTCAAAAATGAGGCATTTGTTTAAGTACTTGTTTAATGTGGAATTAAGCAAATTGAGCACATTTGACATAAGTTTTTCTTTTAAAACTCATGATTGTTTCCAACCAACATTTTTAGTCATGTGCTAGATCTCAAGCCTTATGCGACCACTTCAAGCAAGAAGCTTAAGAAGATAGTCTTGGTCATCCAAAACTCCCCCTGAGTTCATGCCTAGTACAATGGCAAGCAGTCTCATGAGAAAGAATTGGTGAGAACAGTTTTTTCGCACAAAAGAGATCTTTTTGCATTTTTAAAAGGTTGTACTAACTCATGCTTCATCAAGAAACTAGTATAGCTCAATCTAAAGCTCAACAAAGATTCAAGACTCAACTCAGCCTATTTGACATGGCATGAATCATAAAGAGATAACTAAAGAAAGACTAGTGTCAAGAGCTAACATGACATGAATTAGTTCAAGTTGAGCATTTTAATCAACCTATCATGGCAAAGACTTGACTACACATATAAAGTCATGATATATCTAGCAAGTAAGCTCAAGTCATGGTAAGATGTAATGCATTGTAAACATGTCATAACAGGATAATAATCAAGGCTCCATATAGTTATATTACAATGCAGAATGACATGCAGAAAATCCAGTTCCCCCTCAACATGAGATGCAAATTTTTAGTTCAAGTAGAGTTATGTCAACATTAAGATCTAGAAGCTCCCAAATGAACTCCCCCTGAACCCAAGCAATAAAATCGAGAAGCTGGCAAGAAAATCAGAAAAGACAATCCTTAAAGCATAGACAAGATATAGAGTATACTATGGCTCAGACTGACTCTCATCTACCCCATATGACTCTAGGACTATCAACTGATCTACTAACATACTAAGGAGCAAACACGTACCCTGTCTACCCGAGGGTGGCCCAACCCTCGCTAGAACATACAAGAAGTGAGTGAGCTCAACCTAGTGAGAAGAGAAACAGCTAATAAACAGCATCCTAAAGTCACAAGATGAGAGAAAGAAGTCTAAGCAACTAGACTAGAGAAACACTGTAACCTATGCTAGAAGGACTAAACCCAATGCACCCATATGCAATGCAACAGAAAGGAGTAAGAGCATAATAAGCAAGATAAAGCATGAAGCACAAAACTCCCCCTCACAACAGTCCATAAGGACAAACCACCCCAAGCTCTCCCCGCAAGGCTGAAAACCTAGAGCTATCCAAAGGCTTGGTAAAGATGTCAGCCAACTGGTGGTCACTCTCCACAAACTGGAGCACTATGTCACCCTTCTCTACATGGTCTCGAAGAAAGTGATATCTGATATCAATATGCTTGGTCCGGGAGTGCTACACTGGGTTCTTAGAAATGTTAATCGTAGAAGTGTTATCACAAAAGAGTGGAACACTGTTGATAACTAACCCAAAGTCCCGCAGAGTCAAGACCATCCAAAGCACCTGGCTGTAGCAACTAGCGGCAACAATGTACTCGACCTCTACGGTGGACTGTGCAACATCGGACTGCTTCCTCGAAGAGAGGAAACAAGAGAAGTGCCAATGAATTGGCAAGTGCCAGAAGTGCTCTTCCTATCTATCCTACAGCTAGCAAAGTCTGCGTCCGAATAGGCCCTGAGGGAAAGACAGGAAGAGGAAGAGTACCAGATACCATAGTCAATGGTAGCTCGAAGGTACCGAAGGATGTGTTTCACCGCTTGGCGGTGAGATACGCGAGGAGAAGCTCTGAACCGAGCACGAGACAAACAAAGCAAAGTGTATGTCCGGTCTCGGCGGTGAGGTACAAGAGGGAGCCAATCATGCTGCGATACTCCTTCTGATCAACTGGCTCGCCGTCCTCATCCGGGTCAAGAGAAGCTGTGGACGCCATGAGAGTTGAAACGGGCTTACCATCACTCATGTCGAAGCGTCTCAGAAGATCACGAGTGTACTTGCCCTGATGCAAGAAAGTACCCTCCTGAGTCTGCTTGATCTGGAAGCCAAGGAAGAAAGTCAACTCACCCATCATACTCATCTCAAACTCGGTGCTCATGACATCCGAGAATTGTGAAACAAGAGTATGAGAAGAGCCGCCAAAGATGATGTCATCCACATAAATCTGGACGAGCAGAAGGTCAGCGCCATGCCGGCGAATGAACAAGGTCTTATCCACCTTACCCATCTCAAAACCATGACTCAACAAATAGGACTTAAGCCTCTCATACCAAGCTCTAGGGGCCCGCTTAAGTCCATACAAGGCTTTGGAAAGCTTGAAGACATGGTTTGGGTATTGGGGTTCTCAAAACCTGGAGGATGTCTCACATAGACTTCTTCCTCAATAAAACCATTGAGGAAGGCACTCTTGATATCCATCTAGTAAAACTTGAAACCCTTAGAAGCTGCGAAGGTAAGCAGGATTCTAATGGCCTCAAGTCTAGCTACAGGGGCAAATGTCTCCTCAAAATCTAGACCCTCAACCTGGGAGAAGCCCTGAGCTACCAGTCTAGCCTTGTTCCGAATGACAACCCCATCCTTACTCTGCTTGTTCTAGAACACCCACTTAGTCCCAATGACATTGTGACCTCAAGGGGGCTCAACAAGCGACCAGACCTTGTTTCTTTCGAAATTTTCTAACTCCTCATGCATGGCATTGACCCAAGACTCATCAGAAAGAGCATGACAAACGTCTTTGGGCTCAAAGGTGGCAACAAAAGCAGAATGGAGACAGAAATGTGACATACCAGACTTTGAGCGTGTGACTCGCTCAAAGAGGTCTCCAATCATCTGCTCAGAAGGATGGTCTTTCTGGATATGTCGGGGAGGTCCTGGATGAGATGAAGAAGTGGCCTCTACCGCATGAGCTGAAGAGGTAGGAACAGAGTCATTAGCTCCAGAGGAAGCAGAAGGCATAGGCTGATCACCTGGAGGTGCAGTGGAGGAAGGCACCTCAAGGGGAGGATGAGGAACTGGATCGGGTAGACAACCCTCATCTCCATCATCCTCATCATCCACAAAGATGGGCTCGATCGCTCTAAAGAACTCGAGATATCAGGCCTAGTCCCTGACTAGCCTCGTCGAAGGTCACCTCACAGTCTCTACCAACTTATTAGACTGCAGATTCCAAACCCTATACGCCTGCGAAGAAGTCGAGTAACCTAAAAGATACCATCACAAGAACGTGACTCGCACTTGTCTAGGTTCCGGACTTGTAATGAAACACTTGCAACCAAACACAAGAAAATGAGAGACACCGGGCTTTCGCCATATCTCACTCATAAGACGTGCGATGCAAGTATGCCCAAGAAAACTCGTTCAAACATGGCACGCGGTCGCAATAGCCTCAGCCCAAAACTTCCTAGGTGTAGAATACTCATCGAGCATCGTCCGGCCATCTCGACCAAGGTACGGTTCTTCCTCTCCACGACGCCATTCTGTGTGGGACGTGAGGAGAAGAGAACGGTGCTCTACACTGCCTCATCGCAGAACCTCTCAAAGTAAGAATTCTTGAACTCCGTGGCATTGTCACGCGGATCGCTCGTAAGGCACCCGGAGCTCAACGAAAGCCTCACAAAAGACCTCAAAATGTGTAAACGCCTCATCCTTCGAGGCTAAGAAAAACACCCAAGAGAACCTCGAAGTCATCGACCACAACAACAACATACCACTTCCTCCCGCTGATTGCACTCGAGCTGGTCCAAGCGTGTCCGTATGGAGCAGCTGTCCCGGTGCATCGTCATAGTCACCGTGGATCGAGGATGAGAAGCGGCAACCATCTTGCCGTGCGGCATGGAGCGCAAACTAGATCTTTGACCATCTTGAGTTTCGGCGCACCACGAATGAGATCGTGGTCGCTAACTCGTCAAATGGTCAACTCCAATATGACCAAGTCTCCTATGCCGAAAGTAAGGTCACAGGACTCGAAGTAACCAAACACCGAGAGGATCACTAAGACTCGGAAAAATCAGCACGAAAGATCCTCCCATAATGAGAAATCCATAAACGGACTACCCAAGAATCAAGAATTTTGCAAGCATTTTTTTAAAGCTCACCTCGAAACCGTCATCGGTAGTCGAGAAACAGAAGCAAATTATCTCGCAGCTTACTAACCAAGGCAACATCTTTTAAAATAAAAGACTCATTAACGCAAGATGCACCTTTGGCGATGCGCGCCTGCATTTAAGCATCTCCAAGGTGATCGTCTCATCACTGGAGCACGGGCTAGGGAAGAGAACCAACAAGAGTCTTGGTCATGTCTCGAGAACACCCGAGTCAACGAGCCAAACCTCTCTCTTCCCCGCCCAACGAACTGAGTCAACAAGAGAGTAAAGTCTCGATCTTGGGGTAAATCAAGAGAAATTTTGGCACCCAATATCGAGTAACACGCCGAGTAGAAGAAGTAGCCACACACGCATCGACCTCTATCTACCCTACGCCCCTATCGCCAAAAGCGAGAAGGTCCACGAGCGCAGACTGAAGGCGTTGTTGGGTCCGATCGCTATGGGAGAGTGAGTCGAGCACCAAGAACATGCGATCACGCCGTGGTAGCCATCTTGACGGGGAAACGAGATCTACCCTCGGGCAGCGAAGTCACGACCAAAGGGAGCATGAGGACGAAACCAAAAACTCAAAAACCAAGTCCTCGATGCTGCCCAAAACCATCAGAAACAACTGAAGCAAACCTGGACCTCGTGTTGGTCTTAGGTGCACTCAAAGTCTGGGGCTGACCCTGAATACGCCTAAGAGCCTCAACACGGTCTCTCCGCGCGATCTTGGCGCGCCTGAAGCATCGATTGATCAAGTGCCCATCCTTCTAACAGAAGGTGCAATGATACTTCACCTTCTGAGAGGTAGAAGTAGCATGATGAGGCTTCACCTTCTGAGAGGCCGAAGCAACAGGTGAAATCACCTTGCTGTCAGAAATCCCTTGGACAAAGCCCGCTGACTTGAATTGAACCTTTTCAGTTCTGGGCTTGACCTCGATCACACCTGCAGCTATGAGTATGAGCACAACAGGTAGATGCTTCCTCATATCCTCAGAAAAATCGTATCCTAGACCTTGATTGAATTTGCAAATCTTGGACTGGTCTAGAATAAGATTTAGCTTCTTCTTGCCTCCTACAAATCTCTCGAGAGTGTTCATAAGGTACTGACACTCCCGAAAGAGAGAGGTGCAAGAAGAGCAGGGAGAAGAAGAGACAGCAGAAGGTAAGGGAGCAGAAGAAGAACCAATAGTAGAAGAGTGAATGGCTTGGCACGCACAGCCGACTCGGAAGGGACAATCCTATTGCTAGCAATTTGGTTCACGTCACTAAGCGTCTCTACCTTACCCTTGGGCTTCTCCCCCACATCAGTAATCACATCATAATCAGTTGATAGCTTCACTAAAAGGTCCTTAGTTAGCTTCACATACTTTTCATCCAAGGCAATCAAATCAGATTTTAGTTTTTCACAATTTTTGCAAGGTGAGCTAACAGGGTCCTTAGAAGCATAGTGAGACATTTTCTTGTTATGATCAACCATGTCTTGAAACTGTTTTGAGACATATTCAAGTTCAGCAGTTAATTTTGGACAGTTTGTGCAAGAAACAATGGGCTCAAGTAATGAAGCTTGTAGTTCAGCAATTTTATGATCTGCTCTTTTTAGATTCATCTTCAGATTATTGCAATTTTCACAAGACTCGGGCAAATCAAGGAGCATGGTATAAAGACCTCTAAAAGCATTGTCCTTATCCTCACATGAGGTGCAAGAAATAGTCTCAACAACAGATGAAAGGGGTGCAACCCTACTCATCTCTAGTTCAGCCAAGAGACTAACATTCTCCACCTTAAGCATGTCAAGCTCAGAAGACAAACTATCACGAGAGGTCCTTAATTTCTCCATGTCACCGAGCAAAGCAGTACAAACATCGCAATCGTCACGGGAGGGAGCAGATCTAAGTGAAGTAAGCTCCCGTGACAAGCTCTCTACATCCTTCTTCAACTCGCTAACCCTAGCTCTAGATCTAGCATGGAATTTACCTAGCTTAAGAAAAGCATCATTAAGCTGGTCGTAGGAGGGGTATACCTCATCGGAGTCGGAGTATAGCTCGTTGTCGCTCACTTCGCCCTCAAGGGCCATGAAGCACATGCCGAAAAAGTCATCGCCACCCTTGGGGTCTTGCTCGTCCGTCCCATCGTCGTCGCTCCACCCCTCCACCTCGCAGAGGTGTAGGTCGTCGAAGGCGGTGAGGACGTGGTGGAAGAGCTTCTTGGCTTTGCCAAGGTCGCGGAACTTCTTCTTGCCTTGGGCATGCGCTGGGGGCTTCTTGTTGCAGTTCTTGTCGATGTAGTCGTTCTTGCTCACACCGCCGTAGTCACCCTTGCCCTTCTCCAGCTTGGGGCAGTTTGACCGAATGTGGTTGGGGCCACCACACTCGAAGCAGATCACAAGTTCTCTCTTTCTGTCCCTCCTTCTCTTGTAAGCATGAGAAAATTTTCTGGCTAGGAGGGCCAACTGGTCATCTGCAAGCTACTCTAACTGATCATCAGTTACATCACAGAGAGCAGCAAGAGAGAATCCACAAAGTGACTCGGAAGAAAATCCAGAAGCTGAAGAGGGATCGGTGACTAATGCCATTGACTGTGACTTTGACTTACGAGAGACAATGTCAATCTCGTGAGTCTTGAGGCGTGAGTACAACGCATCAAGAGTCAAAGTCGAAAGATCGGTAGTGTCCTTGATGGTAATCACCTTCATCTCCCAAACGCGCAAGTCAAGGGCAGATAGCATCTGTCGAGCATTATCCGAGTCGGGGTATGTGAGACCAACCGCTCGAAGATTGCTCAGAAACTCAGAGAATAGCTAGGGAATAGCCTTGGGATTCTGTGGCTCAACTTTGGGTAAACTTTTTCAAGGGAAAAAGGAAATGGCATCAAACCCTAGAAGGAAGAACACAAAGGAAGAATAGGGCACAAGCAGCAAAAGAAGTGGATTCTCCCCCATTCAATCAATTTGCTCTTGGGAAAAACCGATCAAATGATCTTGAGACCTATTCCCATCATAGAGCAACCCATTTTGCACCTTCTTGGCAAGAACCAACTACAAAACGAAAATCTGAGAAATCAACCAAAAGAAGAACGAAGCACAGAACCAACAGGGAGCTCAAGAACTCAATCAAACTCAAACAAAGCCATCTCATATTGATATTGAGGATGAGAGATACATGATTACAAGGAGTATCAACTCATATCATCCCTACAATCTCATACATGCTTGGATTGAGAGCACAAGCTACATGCTTCCCTCAAGAACACAGGAACAAGAAAAGCTACGGGAAACCAACTCCTGCTCTCTCCTACGAACTAAAGCCTCAAAGCAAAACAACCTCTCCAAAGGCCATTTTGACTAAAGCTAAAACCCTAAAGCCATGCACTCCCCTCACAAGACATGCATGCACTTGAGAATCCCTCTCCTATTTATAGCCATTTGGCTAACAGGTCTCCAACCCGTTATGCCCGCTAAATCCCGAACGGAACCGCTTCCACCTATGCAGCTTTGCGCTTTACCAAACGCCTCCCGCACCTTTCGGGAAGCTTCGCGTTCCTTGTCGTCCAAGCCTCGCAACCACCTCGAGTCTCCGCCGTCTTCGACACATCCGACTGTTCTGACCTCGACACCGCCTGTGTCTAGTCCGGTCACCTCGTGTCTTGCCACGACTCTGCCTTGATGTCCTGCAGCCATCACAGAAAAGAAACGCATCAAATAGCACCGCTCGACACATGTCAGCATAAATAGCATCAATGAACCAACTTACGCATGAAAGATCCCAAACCTGTCAAATCAAGAGAATATGCATCCTAATCACTTTGACCAGGTTTGACCAAGTCCTACGAAGACCAATTGCACCAGCAACGATATGGTCTGAACCACACAAACCAAACTCGACTTTCCTAAACCGATGTCAGTTACTCATCGCAAACATGGGGTCATAACCACATGGTCTCTCAGCTTCTCAACCCTCCCTTTTCTTCTTTTCGTGGTTGGTCGTTAGCGAGGTCATGTAGTCGTTCGTAGTTCTGTGCTTGTGTTGTCCTGTCGCTGTCATCTAGTTTGCTGTCGACCGTTTTCTCCCTTGCTTTCTCTTGACTCCCTCTGTGCTTCCCGACTCCCTTCTTCTTTATCGCGGTCGGTATTTAGTTAGGTCGTTGGTCTGTAGTCGAGTTCATTTGTTTAGTCTCTCGACGTATGGTTCATTCAGTCATTTTCGTTGTTTAGGTAGTTCAGTCGATTTGGTAGTCGTTTTAGGTTTAGTTTTCCACTCTATCCTCAGTTTCGTTTGACCTAGCTTTAGTTGAGCACTGGTAGCTTCAGTCTAGTCCCTGTGGAGAACACGACACTTGCCGCTATTTTAATGCCAACTCATGCCTTGCGGGTGTGCTATTTTTGCACGATCACGTGGTTGTTTTGCCGTGGTTGACTTGCCGTTAGACCGACCAATACAAGGCAGTCAGACCACTTAATCTGAATATTTCAGCTTTATAATAGCGCACTGACCAAAACTTTCACAAACGCAAATTTGAATGCAACACCTCTAATACAAATGTCAATTGTTCATAATTACAATCTTCACGACCTAACCACATGGTCCAACAATATCTTAACAATGCTTCCAGCTTCTAGATCATTTAAACCTGTCAGGATATAGTATTTTACTTACTTGAATTGCACTTTCAGATATACTATGACTGAATATGCATTCGCACATCAACAACCAAGATAATTCAACTGCAAGCTATGAAAGCTTAACAATATCTTCACGGCACCTGTTGTTGGTCATAGTATAGATTTAAGTGTGACAACTCTTAGCATTACCAGTAGTTGATAACTCAAAGAAAGTGAAGCTCCCTTACATGACTTCTAATTTTTTACTTAGCGAGTTTGTCGACAAACAGGACTTGAAGTATCCTATTTCGTGAACCTTCTACATCAATGTGAACCTTCTACATCAATAGAAAGCGACACTTGATAAGTATGTCCACAATGACAATTTCGTTACATGATGACATATGAACAAGGAATTGAAAGGCAAGGTATATCTATAACAATTTTGTTAAGCGATGCAAATAGTTAAAGTGGTATAGAGAAAGAAATACTGCAGTTGAACGGTGCGTGTTATATAGACAGACTATTGAAAAGGGATATCCCATATGGCAAATAAATCTTTTTGCCATGGACAACTCTAACTGTTGCTTCATTTGGTTTTCTGTGAGGAGCACGTTCGGCGATGAATCCATGGATTAGACACGTGGGCACAAGAGGTTTAGGGAAATCAAGAATTGTAGGGAAAGCAATCTAACTGACATCAGCGGCTTTCCAGCTTGATTCCGGCTAGATTTGGAGTGCTTGAGGTAGGCATCTTCCCCATCGATAACTGACGGGGGAGCTGGAGGCAGCCGGAAGCACAGTGTCGTGGATCACCGGCAATCTTTCGCCGCCGGCGAACTCTCGAATGCGCACTCAAGAACACGATGAACACAGGTGTTTGGTGCTGCAAAAACGGGGCAGCTTTTTCTGATATATTGCCCACTTATTTAAAGGATGATTACAAGCCAAAGATTACTACTACTGACTAAGAATGAATGCATGGCGTTTGAGAGTACCTGACTAAGAATGAATGCATGGCGTTTGAGATTACCTGACTCAAGAACGCCCAGTTTAATGTTTTGCATGGCACTAATGCATGGCAATCAGTCTTGCCGCAATTAAACAGGAAACGGAAAAATAAATCAAAGGGAAACTGCTCCACTACTGATGTGAAACGGAAGAAAATAAAAAGAGAATTGTTGTGACGCCTCAGTAAATGGAGAAATGAAATGGTCACGATGAATGAAGAAACGGTGAGTCGCTTGGAGTAATTTCAACATTTCTCCCCCTAGTCTTTGATGTGCTCACCGATCTTGTTGACGCCGATCAACGCACGCAATTGCTGAAACCGCACGCGTCCAAGCGCCTTGGTCAGAACGTCTGCTAGCTGGTTCTCCGTCGAAATGTGCCGAAGGACGATCTTGTTCCCGTCGATGCACTCCCGAATGTAGTGGTAACAAGTGTCGATATGTTTGCTTCAGTCGTGAAAGATGGGGTTCTGCCGAGGCGATGGCAAACCGTTGTCCACCTTGAGCTCCGCGCCTGCACTGCGTCCGACCATGTCGGACACAAGCCGAAGCAGCTGACGCCTTGGCGGTGCCGTAGCCACCGCAATGTATTCCGCCGCATGAGACGAGCCACCACCTTACGCTGAGGATCGCCAGTGATGGGGTTGTCGCCGAGGAAGAAGATGACACCGCTGGTACTCTTGCGCGTGTCGACATCGCCCGCCATGTTGGCGTCACTATAGCCGACCAATCGAGCTCGTTCATCCTCCCTCCTGGCGTAGTGAAGACCGTAGTCATGCGTTCCCACCACGTACCGTAGCACGCGCTTCACTGTGTTGAGGTGGTCCTCGCGTGGTTTCTCCATGAACCGGCTCAGATAGCCCACCGCATAGGCAAGATTTGGCCGGGTGTGCACCAAGTAGCGCAGTCCGCCGATGACGCGTTTGCACTGGTGGCGCCCACCGATGGAGCGAAGGTTTCCTTGCTCAACTTGAGCCTTGGTTCCATCGATGCCAGACAGGGGTTGCAGGTGCTCAAGCAGCTTCCCTGCATAGGCAGATTGGCAGAGCGAGATGCCGCCTGGCCCTTGGTTCACCTCGATGCCGAGGTAGTACGACAGCAACCCGAGGTCGCTCATGAGGAAGATGCACTTCATCTCGAGCTTGAACGCCACGATCTCGTCGCTGCTGGTGCCGGTGATGATCAAGTCGTCGACGTAGACCCCGACGACCAGCCGCGATGGCCCTCGGCTCCGCATGTACACGCCGTGCTCGGAGCTGCTCCTCTGGAAACCAAGTGACGCCATGGATGCATCAAGCTTGGCATTCCAGGCCCTCGGTGCCTGTCGGAGACCGTACAACGCCTTGCGAAGATGCAGTACTTTGTGCTCACTGCCGTTGATGACAAAACCCGGCAGCTGGCTCACGTACACCTCCTCCTTGAGGTCGCCATTGAGGAAGGCACTCTTCACGTCCATGTGGTGGACTTGCCAGCGCTCGTGGGCTGCCAGAGCCAGCAGCACCCTCATGGACTCCATTCGCGCGACCGGAGCGAAGACCTCATCGAAGTCGATTCCCGCGCGCTGAACGTAGCCTTTGGCGACCAAACACGCCTTGTGCCAGATGACATTGTCGTGTTCATCATGCTTCACTTTGAAGACCCACTTGAGCCCGATCGCACGGTGCCCAGTGGGGAGCGCGACAAGCTCCCACATGTTGTTGTTCTTGATCGACTTTATCTCCTCATGCATCGCCTGACGCCAACATGCCTCATGCTCTGCCTCACTGAAAGAGACAGGTTCGTCCGCCGTGATGAACTGCAACTCCTCGTCGAGCACCTGGGGCACAAGCCCAGGCGGCGAGGCTGGTCCGATGACATCGTCGATGGCGCGGAACCGAAGTGGAGCATCGTCATGGTCCACGTCCAAGTTCTCCTCAAAATCAACTGGTGGCGAGACGAACTCGATCGACGCACTTGTGGGTGACGTCGTAGGCGTCATGGGTGCAGGGGCCGGCGTTGGCGTGGGCAACGGAGACATGTGAGCTGGTGATGCCGCATCGGCTTGAGGTGTGCCGGAGATGTATTCCGTGGTGTACTCAACGTTGAAGGGCTCGCCGTCGCCTGGATCGCCGCTGCTTTCCTCGCCCCAGCTCCATTGTCTCGCCTCATCGAACACGACGTCGTGCGACACAATGATACGCTTGATGGAGGGGTCGTAGCAGTGGTAGGCCTTGGAGCCATGCTCGTAGTCGACGAAGATGGTCGGCGTGCTGCGATCATCCAACTTCTTGAGTCCTGGCCGTGTGGACTTGACGTGGGCGACGCAGCCAAAGGTCCTGAAGTAGTGGACAATGGGGTGCTCGCCGTGCCAAGCCTCAAATGGGGTCTTGCCATTGAGAGCGCGTGTCGGGGCATGATTGAGGTGTGGACTACGGTGTTCACGGCCTCTCCCCAGAAGTAGCCGGGAAGCCGCTTCGCCTTGAGAATACACCGCACCATGCCGACAATGCTCGTTGCGCGCCTACCACCCGCTCGCGGTGAGTAGGGAAGTGAGTGCCGCCGACACCGCGCCGCGCATGCTCGCGAACTCCACGGAGGTGAACTCCCCCCACGATCGGTGCGGAGGACCTTGAGTTGCCTCCCTGAATCAACCTCCACGGCCGCTTGGAAATTCTTGATCGCCGCCGATGCCTGATCTTTGCTCGACAGCAAGTGGACACACATGTACCGACTCAAATCATCAACAAGCAGTAGGAAATATTTGTTACCGCTTGGAGTTGTGGGTGTGATGGGCCCGCACAAATCACCGTGGACGAGGTCGAGGACGTGCTCCGCTTGCCGTAGCGCCTTATCAGGGAATAGCGCGCGCCTTTGCTTGCCGGCGAGGCAGCTGTCGCACACCTGATCGACTTGATCAAGCGGCGGCAACCCACGCACCATCTCCCATTGGGCGAGCGCGCGCGGTGACTTGAAACTGAGGTGCCTGTACCTCGCATGCCAGCGCCAAGCCACCTCCGAGCTACGCACCGATAGGCACACCGGTCGCCCGATGCAGAGCTCCAGGATGTAGAGGCGCGATGCAGAACGACGCACCCGAGTAAGAAGGTCGTGTTGCTGATCGTAGATGCGCAGGGTGACGTAGTAGATCTCGATCCGACATCCAGCCTCCTCCAGCTGACCAATACTTATGATGTTCACCGTCAGACGGGGAATGTAATACACCCCCATCAGCGCGTGATGCTCACCGTTCTTGCAAGTGAAGATGATCGTGCCGCATCCTTCAATCTCCACCATGGATCCGTCGCTGAAGCGGACGGTACCGCAGACTCCCCTGTCGAGGTCGGAGAAGACAGTCCATGTGCCCGTCATGTGGTTGGTGGCGCCGGTGTCGAGCACCCATTGACGATCGTCCTGGTCCTCCCGCGATCCGAGCTACGCAAAGACCTTGGCCTCGTGGATCTCGACGTGGCGCGACGATGTGGGCGGAGCTGAAGTTTGAATCACCTCGGCGGGCGGCGCTGCAACTTGAGTGGGTGGTGAAGACATGGTCGCATGTGCCATCAACAAAGTGGATTCATCCTCTTCTCCCTCCGCAACGTGTGCTTGCGCCTGCTTATTTGGCTTGCTGCGGCAGTCCTTGGCCCAATGCCCAATTTTTCCGCAGTTACGACACCGGTCCGCCGTGTTCTCCTGGGCCGTCCCGTTTGAAGACGAGCTGCCCTTGCCTTTACGCACGCCGCCACCACCACCGTGGCCACGACGTGTTATGCGCGCTTTTGCCGCCACGCTAGAGCCACCGCCGCCGTTGTCGCGCAGCTTCATCCGCGCCAGCTAGTCCTCCTCGGCGAGAAGAAGACGTCCCTTGCTATCGTAGACAGACGCGGACGGTGCTGGCTTTTTCTTTAGCTGCTCGATGGCACGCAGACGGCCGGTGACCTCCTCGACGGAGAGCTGGTTCACGTTGAGGAGAGTCTCGATGGAGTACACGATCTGCTCGAGGTGCTCGGGGACAACTTGGAGCATTGTCTTCACGATCTCTCCATAGGTGACGTTGCCACCAAGGATGCGGATGTTGTTGGCGAGGCTCATAATCCAGAGTGAGAAATCATCAACCGACTCCCCCTCCTTGAACGCGATCTCCCCAAACTGCTTGAGCAGCTGTTGCGTGTTGGCATCACGGACGCGCTACATGCCGACGCGCATGGTTTTGACCGCCTCCCAGGCGGAACGCGCCGTACGCTTGCGCGCCAACGACCCGAGCATCTCGGGCGGCACGGCATGCAAAATGGCCGCTAGCGCGAGGCGGTCTTCATGGTACTTGATGACCTCGCCCTCCTCCGGTTCGACGGCCTACCATAGCCCTTGGGCCTGCAGGCTCACGCGCATCAACAAAGACCATTCCTGATAATTGGTGTGTGTGAGCATGGGGTACTGGACCGAGCCGCCTGCCTCCTTGACGACACGCTCGATGACAACTTCGTCGCCGCGATGGCGCCCTCGGCGCGGCACAGGCAAGTGCGATACCCGTCGTCGGGGAGGGGGCGATGGCGAACGATCACCACCACCAACGGGAGCCAACTGGACGGACATGACGGCCCTGGGAGCATCCACGCTCTGATACCAATTATCGTGGATCACCGGCAATCCTTCGCCGCCGGCGAACTCTCAAATACGCACTCAAGAACACGATGAACACAGGTGTTTGGTGCTGCAAAAAACAGGACAGCATTTTCTGATATATTGCTCACTTATTTAAAGGTTAATTACAAGCCAAAGATTACTACTACTGACTAAGAATGAATGCATGGCGTTTGAGATTACCTGACTCAAGAACGCCCAGTTTAATGCTTTGCATGGCACTAATGCATGGCAATCAGTCTTGTCGCAATTAAATAGGAAACGGAAAAATAAATCAAAGGGAAACTGCTCCACTACTGATGTGAAACGGAAGAAAATAAAAAGAGAATTATTGTGACGCTTGAGTAAATGAAGAAACGAAATGGTCACGATGAATGAAGAAACAGTGAGCCGCTTGGAGTAATTTCAACACACAGCAACTGGGTGCAGCAATTGGGGGTGAGGGAAGACGCCGTGAGAGGGAGCAATTAGAGAGGAAGCATGAGAGGGAGAGAGGAGGCAGCCGTGAGGTAGACACGACCCTGTGGCGGCGATGGAATGTGGATCCACCTCGATCCCACGGGATGAAGGCTGGGGGTGGAGGACGCATGAGAGGTGTGTCGGTGGCGACATCCACCAGCACTAGCGAGATGAAGGGCAAGGAGATGGAGGGTAGGTCGAGGCAACCAGGAGCAACGACGGTGGGTGGAAGCCCATGGAAACGGAGGACAGCGCGAGCGGGAGAGAAGTGAGGAGAGAGCGATGGAGAGAGTGGGTGTAACAGTCCAGCTGTGTATTTTAAAATTTTTAGTAAAATATAATTAAAATTAATTTAATTTAAAATGAAATCAAGTGTTCTTTGGTTGCCTAAATTTTGAAGATTTTATTTACCTGTTTTTAGTTTTAAAAAGGCTTTTCTTAAAAAGTAATTAAACTAAAAACATAAAAATATTATTAAATAAAGATTATTTTGAATTTTTATATAATCCTAGTTCAAATTAATTATTTTAAAGCAATTGGCTTTTGTTTGGTTTTTCTGGGCTTTTTCTGGATTTTAAAATCAATTTCAAAGCTAAAAAGTATTTTTTAAAAAAAAATTAAAAGTTTAAAAAAATTAAAAGACCAACTTTAGGTCGAAAATATTTTTCTAAGTCTAAAATGTCTCTAGGAATTTTTGTGAATTGTTTTAGCATTTTTAGACATTATTTACTCTTTTCTAAGTATTTTTGAAGCTTCCTAGTATTTCTGAAAACTTAAAACAGAATTTAAAGCCAAAATCATCTCAGGCTGATACGTGTCATGCCCAGATCAAATCCATCCCACCGCCTAATCTAATCTCGGCCGTCCGCCTTCACTTACCCCTTCGTTTCCCACCAACGGCTGACATGCTCTTCCATTGCCACGTGCCCTCCATCCATTCGTCCGCCCCTTGCTCTCCCCTTCTCTCTCGCCGACACGCGGGCCCCACCTATCAGACTTGTCTTCCTTCTCCCCTTCTTCTTCCTCCAACTGAGCGCCATGGCCATCCCGCCGAGCTTCGTCTTCCGGCCGGCCACACCTCCCAAAGTGTAGCCTCGGTCTCCTCTTCTCACCCGCACCTCACGCCTTCCAACCCCGGCCATTAATGGCCTTCCTCTTTGCGTTCGCACCACCCGAACCGGTTCCTCCCCGCAAACTCCGGCAAGCCGCGCCGCCCATCTCCCCCTATAAAATCCCCTCCCCCACGAGCACCCCCTTCCTTCGCACCTCCTCCCTCTGCCCTCACTCCCCTCTCTCCAAACTCCCCCTCACCGCGCCGCGCACTTCTATTCCTTCAGCCTCTACCGACTCAAAGAAGAAAATGCAGCGGCTCGAGCGCCGCCACGCCGCCGCCACTCGCCTTCCCGTGCTCCGCTGATCATCGCCCGCCTCGGCCGAGCTCTCAACCTCACTGGAGCACCGCCGCACCAGAGTATCGCCGCCGCCGCCGCCGCCGCGCCGCCATCTCGCTCTTCGCCGAGCCCGCGCTGTAGCGTTGGAATCCTGCGATCTCCTCTTCTTCACCGCCTCACCGCCACCGCGAGCGCCAGACTCCGCGAGCCCTCGGCCAGAGCATCGCTTGCGCGGCCGTGGCACGTCGGCACTCGAGCTGCGTGGCGCACCAAAGAGCATGCCACGAATGCCACGTCAACCGCTCTCGCCACGTCAGCATTTTCTCCAAAAATAATAATTCAGCCAAAATTTTCAATCCCTGCTGACATCATAAATCAAATTTCCAGTACAAAAATAATTCCAGAAAATCAATCTTTTCCTTTTTCTCTCTTTTCAAACTTTCGGAAGCCTGTATTTCTTCATTTTAACTCCGATTGGACCCGTTCAAATTTCTAAATTCTTCAAAAATCCTAAACTACCCATTTCTACACTATTTTTGAATTTTTATTTTCATTTATTTTCTTTGGTTCTTCGCATATAGATTACGATGATTCCGAAGAGTACGATTTCGACGACCCGCAGCAAAAAGTCTTCGAGCAAGGCAAGTTACACCTTTGATCATATTGCTCCCAATAATTTAAATTAATCGTGTTGTTTTTAAAATTATTATGCATGCGTATTTTTATTCAAATTAGTTCAAATTTGATTTAAACTTTAGTTACACCAAATTCCTTTGTCTATGGCCAAATTTGACATTGCACATCAATATGCCTTGTCACATTAGATAAAACTCTAGTTAATACACTAGTATCGACTAGAGAAATTTTGTATCAAATGCTTAGACCTACTTAGTCATAATTTTTGTTTTGGGATAACCTTTTTCACAAAAAATGATAAGCTTTTGAAATGTACTCTTGACTTCGGTGAGTCAAGAAAAGCTATGAATTATTTCAAAACAAAATATAAAAACTTGGTTTAGACTTAGGCAAATGGTTAGGTGGTGGGTGCTTGGTGGCACGCATTGTTGTTTGGTGACGCAATGTTGATTGCCAGGCCCTAGCGTCGACTCATTCCTCATTTTGCTACTAGTACATGACAAATTGAATTTAACAATGATGGTTGGATACATTACCCTAACACTCAGCAAACTACACTCTGTATTATTTGCTCAGTTTATTCACATAAACTAAGTAAATAGTCAAGGATAGGATAGAGTTATTCATATAACTTTATTTCTTAATTGTAATTTCGTTTCTTCTTTCATTTCATTCTTTATCTTACGAGTACTAATTGCTCGATAAGATAAATTGCTGGAAAAAGAAAGTTCATTCATCTCCAAAAGGTAAGTCTTTACAAAATTGTTATTTACAAATTACTCTAATTTGGAGGAGAGGAAGAGCCAAGTTGCATTTCTTCAGACACTTTTCGTCCAATTGGCTCTACTTCTTCGATCATACGAGATGCCTCCTCTAAAGAATAGGCGAAGTCATGCTCAA
This sequence comes from Dendrocalamus sinicus, assembly GCA_036346575.1. Classification (NCBI taxonomy): domain Eukaryota; kingdom Viridiplantae; phylum Streptophyta; class Magnoliopsida; order Poales; family Poaceae; genus Dendrocalamus; species Dendrocalamus sinicus. The sequence goes on along the minus strand of CM070660.1, from coordinate 29,173,166 downwards.
TGGGATATAGGTTCTGGTTTCATGTCTTGAGTTTTGCTAATGCATAGCTTACAGCGCCCCGGACTACATCCCTAATTGACTCCGTCTGATCAGCCTTCAGAGTAGCCAGATGCTTTTCAAAAGTCTTGGCTTGTAATAAAATCGTACTCGTGTGAGTGGATGTGGTCTCCTTAGTGGGAATCATCTTTTTCACACCAAACTCACTGAGTAGATCGTTTACAAGAATACCGCAGTCTTGAAGGCTTGCCTTCATTAACTTCGCGTCTTCCTCTCTACGAGCCATTGCTTTGAAAAGACGTTTATTTTTGGCCATGGACTCCGCGAAAAGAGTTAAAATTGGTCAAGGAAATACTCGTTATAGTCGTAAATTCTTTTACGACCATATGGTCGCAGAGCTTCTATGACCATGTAGTCGTAAATCCTTCTACGACTATGTAATCGAAAGTCTAACAGCGACTACCCCTTGGTCGTAGGTCCTTCTACGACTACGTAGTCATAGATCCTACAAGACTAGTTTCAAAAACTAGTCAAAGGTAAAGTTTTCTTACCTGATAGCTGAGTTTCAAGCAGCTTTATTCTCTCGCCTTTCTCTTTGTTGATGCAAGTAAGCTCTCCGATCACTTTAGTCTTCTCTTCGACTTTACTAACCAGCTCAGTCGATCCAATCTTTATTTCTGTTAAAAAGAGAAAGATAAAAGAAAGACCAGAAAGATGTATGGATAAACAATTCAAGCTTCACGGCTTACCATTTATTTTTCTCCTCCAAGGTTCTGGCAGCAGATTTAGCTTTTATGAGGCTTATTGATAAGTTAGCATTTTCTTCCTTCAGCCTCCGTGCACCAGCCTTCTCATTTTTGAGTGTAGAAGCCAAGACCTCTGTATCTAGCCAAGACCTATGAAGATTGAAGTAAGACCTGAATTTTTAAATTATGTAGTCAAGACAGAATTCGACTACATAAGAGACTTATGATGCCACTGATTTCTTAGAGAGTTTGACATTTGCCTGTTGTAGGAGCATTAGCTGCCTGTGGCACTTAGCCATAGTCGCCATGTCTTCTAAGGCTCTCTAGGTAAGGAAAGGCGGTGAGAAATAAGAAGAGACAAAGTATGAATATTCAAGTTATCGATACTCACATTCATACTCCTACAAGCAAAATTTTCGAGCACCCGCCCGGAATCTCTCAGTTGGTCTAGCTCCTCGACCCTAGTCCACCACACCTTCTCCAGACATTCGTCATCAAAGATGTACTCCTTGTTGGGAAGATCGTTGGGGTGCGGGACTAGGTTCTGAGCGTGACCAGAGGAAGATCCTACCACAAATGGAGGATTAAAAAATGAAGAGAAGAAGCTAGGATGTTCTTCTCCTCTTGTGCCTTCTTTTGCTATGATCACTCTAGTGGTCGTAGTCTTCGGAGTTTTGGCTGCAGCTTTTGTCGCTGCAGTGGTCGTTTCTTCAACCACCTTCTCCACCATCTTTTTGATGACTGGCAGAGCCATAGGAGGCTTAGGCGATGGAGAGGCTGAGCTACAATCGCAAGAAGTGAATCAGTAGTTGAAAAGACAAAGGTAAAATACAGTATACATACTCATATTTTTATACCTTTGAGTCATTGCTTTTAACGTAAATTTGGAAGAAACCTTCCCAGAGAGTGGTTTCTTCATCTTCTTGTCTACAACCACGTTTGGTTGCGGGAGAGTGAAAGATCAAGCTCCGTTTAAGTTGGTTTTGGTGTTAATGAAAAATACCATAATAAGATTTTGATGATAATGACAAATACCATTATATTATTTTGGTGATAATGACAAATGCATATATGAGACTAATATGTTTGTTTGAGTATTATTTATGCTTAATCTCATTTGGATAAAAAGGTGAAATCAAAAGAGGTATGCATTCGAAATCACTTTCTCATATACTAATGCATTCCTTAGATCCAAAATATAGATTGAACTCCTCGAATAGTTCAAATGAATATGTGCATATGTTTTTCTTCATATAGACTTGTATGCACACATTTAGGGGGAGCTCTCTCTCTCTATGTTTTGGAGTTTCATGAGTATTGATCCATGCTTCTTTTAATATGCATATTTAGGATCTTTACTTTGAAATACATTCTTGAGTATATATAGCTTGTGTAGTTCATATATACTCATGTGCAATCGGGTTGTCATCTAATTTCTCCATTATGTGTTAATGGTTGGATGGTTAACGACAACCGAATAAGTAAGCTTTATTTAAAGCTTATCTTAGAGTATACAATTGTTGTGTACAAGTTGTATACTCGCAAATCAATTATATTTATCTCATTATTTGTCGAGATTGTCATGAATTACCAAAAAGGGAAGATTGTTGAATCTAGTCCCTCCATTATGTGTTAATAGTGAAGTTTGGTAATTGATGATAATTATTTTATGGACTAACATTTTTATGAGTTGGATGAATAGGTTAGGATCCACAAATGAAGATGATTTGGGATGACTTCATGTGTTGAAGATCATCAAGTCAAGATTGAGAAGAAGATGGCTTCATGTGTTGAAGGCCATCAAGAAGAAGAAGAAGATGCATCATGAGTTGATGCATGATCATGTGTTAATTAAGTCGAAAGAAGACCATCATGTGTTGATAGAGTTGAAGTGAAGAATGCATCTTGTGTAGATGCATGACAAGACGATGACCCAGACTTGAAGTTGTGATGTGTGTCACCCAGCTTCAAGAGGATACTCAAGGCAAAGGTATGACTAGCTAGGGCTAAGGATGTGTTCCTAGTTTTTACCGGTCTTGGTGTTTAGTTGGAAGACTGAATTGCTAGTATAGGTTGCCGTACTATTAAGAGGAGTCATGTCTAGTAGTTTGAGTCTCATCATGTATTGATGGCTCAACCTCACCTCATCTAGCTCATCTTGGCATGAGGCTTGCATTTGCGAATGTGTTTTGCAAATGGTTAAAGTTCATATGTTGAATTCTAGTAACATGGGACTATGCATGCAAATGTGTTTTGCAAGTGCTTGAAGTCCATGTTTTCATTCCTTGTAATGGAGGTCTAACCTGTGTTGACCTGGAAGTTAGACTGGCCTTGTAATGGCGGTTTGACTGGTGTTGATCCGGAGGTCAGACCGGCCTTGTAATGGCGGTCTGACCGGTGTGGACTTGGCGGTCAAACTGGCTTTGAGGTAGCAGTCTGACCAGCCCGTGGAACTTCCGTTCTTCGCCCGGACCCTTTTTCCAGAGAGCGACCGGGCTAATTTTTCTGAGAGCGGTCTGACCAGTCCTGGTAGTGGTCTAACCAGTGGTAGCGGTCTGACCGGACCCTGTGTGGGCGGTTTGACTGGTTTTCCAGCCCAACGGCTAATTTTTGTAGCCATTGGGAGGGCGGAAGTACCGGCTGTGTAACTGCGGTACTTTTGGCCCTCAGGCTGATTTCAGCCCTCTCTCTTCTCCAACGGCTAGTTTTGAGGGAGGTGTATAAATACCTCCTCAAGGCTGGTTGGAGATGTGGTTGCTTGACCCATTGTTGTGTTCTTGAGCTAGAGTGAGACTCTCCACTCAATTGTGCATGTGTTGCACTTTGTGAGAAGGGAGAGAGGCTCTAGAGTGCATATGTTGCCTCTAGAGGTGAACTTCGTGTCCGAGTTGAGCTTGTGCATTCGTTGCACGTGGTGAGAGTCAAGTGAGGGACTTGACTTGTTGCTCTTAAACTTTGCCGACTCCTATATGGCGTGGGAGGTGTCGTGCGCGGTGATCTTCTCAAAGAAAGTTGTGAGAAGATCCGGCGAAGTTGTGAAGGTTGGAGCTCACGTACCTGGAGTGGGAAAGAGCTATCACTAGTGATTTGAGATGGAAGGCTTAATTCAGGGAGCCGGTCCGATTAGTTCGGGCTTACCTCAACGTGGACTAGGGGAGACCGACAAGTCTCTGAACACCATGGTAAAAAGAGAACGTGTCATTTATGGTTTGCTTTCTTGTGCTCAATTTACTTTCAAGCAATTTACTTACTTAGAATTAATTTGATTGCTTGTCAACCTAGAATTATAAACCTTGACCTAGGCTATAATTGTTGGTGCACTTAGGCGAATTTATTTGTTCTAGGCACTATTTGAGCTAAACTAAATTGATTTAAGATTCCGCATTGTATACTTGGTTTAGGCAAATAGACAAGGTCTTGAATTGTTAGTATTAATTTGAAGAGAATTTTTAGACCGCCTATTCATCCCCCTCTAGTCGGCCTCCTCGATCTTACAGAGAGTAAGGATCTCTTCGACCATGTCTAGTCAAGAGTCTTCAGCCTCTTTAATCACGTTTGGTCAAAACTCTACAGCAAGAGTTGTTGTCCTTTCCTTTTCTTGTCCCTCCTGATGGTCGGAACTAGCTTCGATCATCAGGACGATCTCCTTCCCGATCACAGGTTCAGCTGATGTGGTAGTTTCCTTCATAAAAAACACAAAACTCTTCTAGTTTACCTTTTCAAGACGCTTGATAAAGCCTTTGAAAAGGCTAACTGAGTTAATTTTGACGTTATAATGGAAGGGTACCTTGATCTTAGGAGACACTTGCTTCAATTCGACTGCCCCTATTTCACTTGTCGTGCCTATGTCCGTGACAAGTTGCTAAATAGGATCATTTGAGGCAACCAGAGGAAGAATTTTAAGGGGGGATAGCATCATCTGTGCTCCACTTTTTCTTATCGATTGTTTTAACCAGTCAACGCCTTTTGACCAGAGGAGTTTTCACTCTTTTAACCTCTTCGACCACCATCAATTCGATCCCTCGGTCATCTTGATGGGAGTCCATACCAATGCTCTATAGAAGAGGAAGATACCACTTGGTCATGCTATATGACTAAGAGGTCTTAAAGATGAAGTCAATTTTTTGATTACCTTTAAGCGTATTTCCCTCTCCTCGGCAGAAACATCCACCAAGATATGAGGAGCCTCCACCTTAAGCGATGGAGCCTTCTCGCAAATAGCCTTGACTCGAGAATTAATTTCCTCTAAATCAAGGTCTGTACAGATAAACATGGTAGTCGATAAGAAATACTTAGAAAATGTAACCTAGTTATGAATACGAGTACTGGTATCACTTACCGTTCTCATATTCCTGGGTCGAATCCGAGACTCCCGAGTACATCCACATGGGATGTGCTCGACGCTTCAAGGGACTAATGCGACATTTGATGAAGTCCTTCACCACATGCTAGCTCATAAGCCCCTTGTCCCTCAGCTCCGTGATGGCTGAGATGTAAGAGGCTATTCCCCTGACGTCTTTGAGGGCTGAGTTCCAAAGACTGTTATTCTCCGCGGCCTTCCCGACAAAGGAGAGGCTGTTTTCACTTGTTGTCTCCCAGTAGAACCACCTCTTCTTCTACACCGGCCATGAAGATCGAGTAAACATGGGGGATATAAAGCTCCGTCTTCTTGTCATGAAGCTTCAATCCGCAACTCCTAGCAATCCCCACTTGTCGGCTCATCTTGTAGTAAAATCGGAAGAGCTCGAGATCTGTTGGGATACCTAGATATGCCTCGCATAGGTATATGAAGACGTTAAGCATCGTGATTGAATTGGGAACCAAGTTCACCAACTTGACCCCAAAATACTAGAGAACGGCCATCAAGAAGGGATGAGCAGGAAGACGGAGGCCACACTCACAAAATGTTTGCTTCGGGAACCGAACGTTTGCTTTGGGAACCAATTTGACGGACAGCTCGAGGGAAATCAATTGCATTTTCTCTGTCCGATGTCTTTCTATCTTCACAACTCAAGCAAAATTACCAAGTCGACCAAGCCAATTCCTAGTTGATAAGGGTCAAGAAGGTCTTTGTTTTTGACCATTCTTTATCTACGACCATGCTTAGTCAAATAAGTTATTTTCACTTGAAGTTGGGAGCTGGATGACGAGGATAGAATAATCCTTAAATTATTGCATCATTACATTCCTTGAATATACCCATTATCGATAAGAGATAAATATGGCTGGATGATCATAAGCACTTCTTCGACCATATAGTCATAAGTTCTTCTATGACCGAATAGTCGTAAGTCCTACTGTAACTATCCATATGGTCGTAAGTCCTTCTACAACCACATAGTCATAAGTCTTACTGTGACTATCCCATGGTCGTAAATCTTTCTACGACCATGTAGTCGTAAGTCTTACTGCGACCACTCTATAGTCATGGGAATTCCTACGACAAGTCTATCTCCAATCGACTTAGTTATGACAATGAATTACACTGTCGATTCGTCTGACAAGGTGGTTAGAACATGTGTTAATCCACTAATCGCACACGATCTCTCTCTAACAACAACTGCCACACGGTGAACGGCCTCTTGTGTCTCTCTAACAGTAACTTCCGTCAGACGATTATCATCTGAACCGTCAAGGCGTCTTCTGGAGCAGGACAATTACCGTCGCTTCACCGGCTATTTAAAGGTTAATATCAAAGGGAGAGAGGAGGACAATTGGTGAATCATTCACGTAACATAGCACTAGTCATTCATGTAATTCTCTGTTGTAATCTACTTTCTAGCAATTAGCAATCATACTGGACGTAGGGTTGTTATTCTCTTAGGAGAAGGCCCGAACTGGGATAAAGTTTCTTGTGTCTCTACGCCGCAGACTCATGCCGAGTCTTCTAAGAGTTCTCCCAAATTCAAACAAATCATATGTATGATCGATATTAAAACATCGACACTTTGCATCACAAGACTTAACATTTTCATGATTAGAGTTAATATAAGAGCAACATGGCATGCCAAGCAAATCATCACATGAAGTAGATATACTAATTCTAGCAATTTTTATACTAGGCATTTTATTAAAAATATCATATGTAATCCCAATGCTAGTGCAAGATTTGTTTGAATTTTCTTGAATAAGCAAGTCATGAGCTTCCTTTAGCTCCTCATAAAAATCTTTGAGAGAGATATACTCTTTCTTTAAAACCTTAAATTTTGACTTTTCTTTTTCAAGATATTTATTCAAATTCTACCAACATATCCATGAGCTTATCATATGAAGATTCATCATCATCAAAGGATTTTACCTTATCTCCTTTTGCCATGAGGCATGTAGGAGACAAAGAGTAATAGAGCCTTCTTGATGGCCATGCCGATATGTCCCTTCTTCTTGGGGGTCTCATCCTCATCGGAGTTGGAGTCAGTGTACTCCTCATCGAAGTCCCACTCTCCAATATGAACATCATTCTTGCCATCCTTGTGAATTTCTTATTCTTAGATGGCTTGTCCTTGTCATCCTTCTTTGTGGAGCAATGAGAGGTAATGTACCCCTTGTCATCATACTCATAGCAACGAATGTTGTTATAGCACTTGTTGTCATTGTAGGAGTGCCCCTTCTTACCTTTTTCATGACTAGCGCTTCAATATAGATGTCTTTTCATGAATTTCTTCATTCTTTTCACGAGGAAAGCCAATTCTTTGGAATCAACCTCATCATCCTCGGACTCATCACTTGACACTACTTTGGTTTTGAAAACAGTGACCTTCTTGCTCTTGAAGGAGGATTGCTCTAAAAGCTCCTCTTTGTCCTTTTTGTACAACTCATTGGTTATGAGATTGCCCAAGAATTGTATTAGCGTCATCCTTGTCAACTTAGGAAAGTTGAGAAAGAGTGTTACCAAGGTCTCGTACTTCTCCAGCAAGACCTAAGTATTTTTCTCACAATATCAACATCTATTAGTGATGTGCCTAGGCCTTTGAGTTCATTTACAATGCTGTTGAGGCGAGAATACATTTCATTTATGTTCTCATGTGGCAACATTATAAATATCTCATATTTGATCTGTAGCCTATACAATTTGGCCTCTTTAACCATGGTTGTTCCCTCATGGATTTTCGATAGGGTAGTTCAAATGTCATGAGCAGTTTTCAAATTGCTCACTCTATTGAACTCATCTGCATTCAAAGCATCAAAGAGAGCATCCATTGCTTGAGCATCTAAATGAGCATTACACCCCTCAAGTTCCATAGGATGTAGTGGATCAAGAGGCATAACGTAACCCTCATTTACGATTTTCTATATGCTTAAACTCATGGCATTTAAATAAATAGACATGAGCCATCAAATAGAGGTGATTTTTCTATAGCAATTGCCTCACTAGCCATAATTTTCTCTTAGATAGTTAAGTCTAAATCAATGAGAAACCAAGCTCTGATACCACTTATAGGATCAAAGATAACCGACTAGAGGGGGGTAAGTAGGGTGTTCTGAAATTTCTTACTTTCTAAAACTAATTTCTACAAATTAAGAGCTAGGCAATATTTATATTGCAATTCAAGACCTACTCAATTCTAGTAACAATTTAAAACCTACTCAATTCTAGTAAGCTAAGGCACCACAAGACAAGACTCTACAAATATATTTCTATCACAACTAAATATGACAATCAAACTCAATTTGCTAGAAATATAAATGCGAAAAGTAGAGGCAAAGAAATAGCTAAAAATGACACGAGATGTTTTGCCGTGGTATCAAAGACTTGCTGGTCTTCACTAGTCCACACTAAGGAAAACCCAAGTAACTTAGACCAGCTCCATGAATTAAGCCTTGCTTCTCGATTCCAATAGTGGTTGCTCTTCCTCTGCTCCAGAGATGGCAATATCGAGCCACTCACAATATGGCATCAGGCCTCTTCACAATCTTCTTGAAGAGATCACTGCGCGTACTCCCGCCAAGGCATCTAGGTGCAGGCAAACACCAAGAGTAAAGAACCACAATCTCTGCTTGATAGAAATCAAGTGCCAAGAATCAATCTAGAATGAATGCACTTGAATTTGACTCAACTATCTCAATTGAATGCAATAAGTGTGTATGAGGTGTGGAGAGTGTGCTCTAAGCTCAAGGATGTTAAATGAGGTCTCTAGCTTCTATCATTGAACTGGTGGAGAGATATTTATATCCTTCACCAACTAAATTCAACCGTTTGGAAGATCACAAAAAATCAGGACAATCGAAAGTACCGCCGTTGAAAGGCCGGTACTACCACTCCTGTGAAATCTGTATAGTAACGACTATAGTAGTTGAATTTAATGCCTCTAAACTAGCTATTGAATTTGCAGTGCGGTACTACCGCCGTTGTAAATACGGTAGTTCCGCTACATTGGTAGTTCCGTTTTCTGATACGGTACTATTGTTTGTCTTGAGGACAAAAAATGGTCCTCTCTAGAAATAACGTACCGCCCATTCATTTGGTACTCCCAGTTATGTTGTAGTACCATTAGAGATATGTGGTCGTACTGTGATGCGGTAGTATCGCCATTTTAACTTCGGCACTATCGTTCTCCACGGGAACAACCACACCCCATAAGTGTCTTTCTGCAAAAAAAACATACCGTCAACTAGGTTCTAGTTTGACTGGAGTGCGGAAGTACCACACCTCCTTCCGGTCATACCATAGTGCGGTAGTACCGCCATGTAAACTCCAGTACTACCGATTTTCTAAGAATGCACAGTTGGTTTTTAACTTAAATTCTAAGCGCATGCATGTCCTAAATTGATTCAAATAGCACAAGATCATACTGTCAAGCTACTGGTCATGATCACTCTTAATAATACAGCATCAATCTAAAATCCGGTCTTCCATTCTTTTCTCCTAAGACCGGTAAAATCAAAAAGGAATTCTGGGCTATTTATACCTTTGTCTTGAACTATATTGATCTACATGTTGACCTTTAGCATGCATCTCCATTTATCATTGGGACTAAACCTTTCAAACACTCAATAAACATGTCAGTCCTAAATTCATATTGTTATTAATTACCAAAACAATTTTTAGGAGTCTAGATGTTTTCAGCCGACCGGAGCGGCAGCTAGGTTTCAACAGCCATGGTCTAGGATTGGGGAAGAGATAGGGCCTGAGATTGGGGACGAGATGGAGTGGCCGAGTGGGGACTTGTGTCATGCCGGCTGGGGCCTTGGGCCAATGTAACTTGGGTGGCTGGAGGTAAATTGAAATTGAGGCTGAGGAAAAATTGTACATGATTTCGACTTACATGTACAAGAGCTTAATCAAACGAATTTAATCAAACTATTCTTGAGAGCTCGTTAAAAGCTCGCGAGCCTTGCTCCAAACTTGAGCTCGGCTCGTTTGAAACTCGAATCGAGTCTAGAACAAGCAGAGTTCAAACAATTCACGAGCCTCGAGTTTTTTTATAGCCCTACTGCCAAGATTCCAAACAACAGTAATACAGCTAGGACCAAGTTAGTTACATTAAATAATACAGCGATATGCTTATGCCGTCGCCATCACCACTTCCTATTGAATCGAATCATAAAATATTGAAACAATATTATAGTTCCCTGTTTGGCCAAGGATAGAAATTAGTTAAACCTCTTCTAAAAAGTGAAGTTTCGGTGGTCTAGGTACTCCAAGCGTTGGTTCGGTACAATTTGGAGGATTTTTTTTAAAAAAAATGTAGCTGTTTGATGTTTTTGATATTTGCTAAATTCCATCTTTAACATAATATGTCAGCTACCTGCCTACCTGTCAAATATATGCTTTAGTTATTGTACTCGAATAGTAACAAAGCTGCTTCCTAGATCCTCCTACCCTAGTACAGTAATACTTTCAAAATGCCTTCTGTAAGGATCCCCTTACCGTCCCACATGAGACCAGGTCGGAAGTCGTCATGGTGACTTGCCTGTGCTTTGGATTACAATATGACGGTTTACATCTGGGTCTCACTCACCCATGCTGAGTTGCTCACAGAAGTTGCTTCTTCGGTGTACATGTAAATCTCAACCAGTATACTTTCTTTTGTGCAGTGTCCTTCCAGGCGACGATTGGTTCATGGATGTTGCTCATGACGTTTACAGCATGATCAGTGGAAGGGATAGAGTTGCCAATGGACAGCCCGACTGCCTCAGTTTCAGCGCACTCCATGTCATCGTTCAGATCCCATGGCAACCCTAGTTTGCAGGCTAGTCTTTTTTGTAGGCAGCTCATTGTATAATAAGCAATAGTACATTCTCACCCCTATATTTCTCTGTCCCCCTTCTGTTTCTTTTTTGCATCTTTATTCTACATCTGTTGTGCTAGCATAGGTGGATAATTGTTTGGCCTAGGAACAAAAAATTCTTGAGTGGTCTTTTTCACGGCGCTGAGGCCTTCAAGTATTGCGAGGCCACTATACGACATGAGCTTGTGTATCACTGTATAATTCTTTCATCACTTTATCAGTCGGCACATCAGGTTTCATGAATAGATGAATTTGCGCTTTGAGATAAGTTCTAGCCTGCCATCACATCTGTCTCTTTTTCTTTTCTTGTACGCAAGTCAATCAGTCCGGCATGATCAGTCCTGAAATGTTACAATCTTTGAAGCAAGTGTCATTTTCCTTTAATTTATGAAACGGCAATGAAACGGTATCACTGATACAGAATCCTGGAAATAGTACCGTTTTAATTGTCGCACTGTGTTCTGACTTCTTAATTCTGATCGTTACATGGATTTTGGGTTTTGGTGGGCTTTCGCTGAACTAGAGCACCACAGGTTCGTGTGGTTCCGGATTGACAGGTAGAAGCAGATCGCGTCAGACACAGCAGCTGATGAAACAGCTTCCTATTTCCTTCTTCTTAACCTCTTCATGTTTTTATCGGCGTAGTAAAAATTCAGAGTATTCTTTCTATCCTATTTATATTTTTCTGATGCTCTAAATCTTTATCATGTCCATAAAAACATGAGAAAGATAAGAAAAGAGAACAAAGAAACTGCGGTCGCAGCTTATGGTAATCTCATGACCGCCCCATCACGCTCACGGCGGTCACCATCGAGCAAACTCTCTCTCTCGGTGCGATTCAACTTGCACCAGCCAACTAATCCCCGCGACTGAGATTTAAGAAGAACGCAGCAGTAGCTAGGAAATCTCGATGACCGAGATTAATGGAGCACGCGACATCTGTCGATGGCCGGATGCGTGAATGAAAGGTCCTGTTTAAGTATATTCGCATTAAAAAGTGCTTGGTGCACAGCTTACACTTCTATGATACGTTCCCAGAGAAAATTACCTGTACTGTACAAGTATCAATGCAATGACTCAATTATCCATTGGTTTGTTTTAGGCCTAGGTCTAAACGGCGATAGCTTCTGATTTTTAGAAGATAAAAACTATTTAAAACATGTTAGTTTTTAATAAATTTTTCTTTGCATTATCTATGAAGATATAACAGTATTTTTAAATTTTTATTTTTAATGAATATATCAAAAATTAATAACCATTACAGTATTATTTTAACCAAAAGTTACAGACCTTTGGACCACGGCCTTACGAATGGCTTGGCTCCAATTGATCCACCTGTTGCTGTTCCGCGTTACGCGTGAGCTTTGTTTGTATGGCTATGTCCGTGTGTCAAATTGGCCGGAATGTGAATTTGTGGTAGGTCGTCGGCAATCGATATAATTGACTTGATTTAAAGGTATTTAGTGGACGGGAGGAAGTTGTTGGGCTGCTTTTAAATTCTTTGTAGTTTTCCGGCATGTGCAGAGATAGTCGCAGGAAGCATAATGGGTTTGTTCTTTTTGATTGAGGTTTATAGTTTTTAGTTGTAACTTGTAGTTTTTAGACTGTTCGTACGAGAGATTACAGAGTAACAAAAAATCACGTGAGGTTTTTGTCGATATAAATAAAATCGGTACAACATGTACTATAATTAACTAGTTGACCCTATCTTGAAAAGACACTCTGTTTAAAAACTAATTACTGTAGAAAAGGTAAAAGTAAAAGTCAAAAGTTGAAAAAGAATAGGGCCATTGATTATTCTTTGCAAGTACAGCAGAGCTCAAAAATATTAGTGAAAAATCGAAATGAGTGAGGTCTTAAGCCGTTGTTTTAAAAAAGCTGACTTCTTTAAGTACTAGCTTGACAACCAAATACCACGGAAGACCGAATCTATTGTAACCTTTGTCCAAATTAGGACGGCGTATAAATTTGTCCAAATTCGAATCCTGTCAGAGATTGAATTATTTCTTTTGAAAATTATCTGAAATTCATGTAAAATCTCAGTGTTTCAAACCGTCCCTATCTTATGCCGTGCATAGGCAAGAACGCAGCAGGTCACATCTTAAGCATATACAACTAGCAGCGTAAACGCGGCGTCACACCACGCTAGCTACTATGCAGGGGCGTATCTAATGTAGGTCATGGGTGTTCAGCTGAACACCTAAATTTTTTGACAAAAAACCTAGTATATATAAGGTATAATACATAAAGATATATTTAATTGGGCCAAAATAACTATTTCTAGCCTCCAGTCCATCACTATTCAACCAAATTTACGCCGACCGAACGAACGCATCCGCGACTGCGTGACCCATTAATTCACGCGATAGAAATGGCGTCTCCGTCTCCGATGGCTCATCCATCGGATCCCCATCCCGCCCAATCCTAACCCTAGTTGAGCCGCCCGAGCAGCGAGCAGACCGCGACCCGCGTCAATCCGCGGTTCGTGTTCCTCGGCCTCCGCGCCGCATCGGCCCTCCGCTTCACGCCGGCGCTGCGTGACCGCCATCCGGGCTCGGCTCTGCGCCGCATGACCGGCGATCGGCGCCTCGCCATCCGCTGCCGCTCGTCGCATGACCATGACGACCACCGACGGGACCGTGCGATCGCGCCTCCGCCCTCCCGGCGTCTCCACTCGCTGCGCGCGCATGATTTTCCAAAGAAATATTGAGGTATGCGTCGCTTCTTAGCTAGTTGGTTTGACCAATATAATTGGCTTGAGTATAGTGTGGAACGAGATGCTGCTTTCCGCTTCATTTGTTATCTGTTCAAGGATAAAACTAATTGTGTTGGTGGAGATAGTTTGTGAATGAGGGATTTAGAAATTGGTACTATAAAAATAGGTTTGACAAACATGTTGAAACAATTACTAGTGCCCACAATGAAGCTCAAGAGAAATACAATTTATTCATTAAACCTAAAGCATCAATTGAGGAATCTTTTGCTTCAAACTCAAAACAACAAAAGGTATAAAGCATCGTCGAGTTAATTTGTGAACTTTTGCAATTGTTTTGTAATTTCTTTATATTATTTGATATATTATCCTTAGTATGGACAATTGTATGTTAACTATTGCTACTGTAAATCTTTATATTTTGTAATCGAATTTTTACAACTTCAACACCTATTCTAAAATTCCTGTGTCCGCCATCGCTACTATGTGGATCAAACAAAGAGATAACAATTGCGGAAAGTTTTTCTAAAAATCGTGGACACGTATGTAATTTCGAGAAAACCGAAGGTCTTTTCCCAAAAATAGGGAAACCAAGGTCTTTTTCGCAAAACAAATTGAGGACTCGTATGTAATTTTGGGAAGCTATGAGGTGTTACCCAAAGCAAAGGAGGGGCTCCATGAGAATATCAAGACCAGATGTAATTTCAGAAACTACGAGGTGTTATCCAAGAAAGGAGGGCTCTACGAGAATGCCGAGGACATGTACGTAATTAAACAAGGACTGTACGTAATTTTGAAAACCATAGGGTGTTTTTCGTAAAGGGAAAATTTGTTCAAGAGTAACCGAAAGATCATCTCTTTCTGAAAATACCACTAAAAACGGGTACCGTAAATTACCACCGAAAAGTTCATTTTTCTTCTGGTTTAGCATTTTGGACAAAATTACCCTCTCCTCCCCTCCTCACCTTCTCTCCTCCTGCGCCCGCCCCGTCCGCCTCCCTCCTCTTTGCCGCGGCCTCCCGCCTCCTCCCGCTCCTCTCCCTCTTCTCGCTCGCTCCTCCTCGCCCCGCCTCCCCGCCTCCTCTCCTCTTCTCCCGCCTCCTCCTCTCCCTCCTCCTCGCTCGCGGGCCTCGTCCCTCCTCCCGAGGACGATGCGACCGGCGGGCGACGAGCGAGGCGTGGCAGGCGATCCGGCGACCTCGGATGGACGAGGCGAGCTCGATCCGACGCCGACCCGGCGGGACGGTGGAGATCCGAGCGAGGATTGAGATCCGGCGCCACGCAGGCGGAGGGCGGCCGGAGGAGCTGCGGCGACGAAGAAGAGCTCACCGTGACACGGTGACACCATCCCGACCGGCCGGCGCTCCCGCTACCCGTGCGCCGCCGGCGCCATGCGCATGGCCGCGCCGCTCGAGCTCGCCGGCTCTCTGGTCTCCCGCCTTCTCCAACCGCTCGGTGTGCTCCCTTGACTCGCCATACTCCCGCTGCGTTTCACTTCTCCTCCTGGCGCCGCCCTTCCAACCTCAACGCGCCGCTCAAAGCAATGTCCTCACGACCGCGCCATCCGGCCGGCCGCCTCCCCATCGCTTCCCCACCTCCCCGGGACGATTTTTCCAGCTCACTGCCCTCCGCCCCCCTGGAGCCCCCGCTGCCGCCCATGCGCCCCACACCTCCTCTCTCTCAGCCGGCCGCTGAGGGGAGGAGGAGCGAGGGTAAGGCGATCAGAGCGAGGAGGCGGGAGAAGAGGAGAGAGCGAGGAGAGGCGGGCGAGATGAGGAGAAGAGGAGAGGAGCGGGAGGCGAGGCCGCAGCAAAGAGGAGGGAGGCTGACGGCGGGCAGGCGCAGGAGGAGAGAAGGTGAGGAGGGGAGGAGAGGGGTAATTTTGTCCAAAATGCTAAGGCCCGTTTGTGAGCTCTAGCTCTAGGAAATCAGAGATTTCCTAGAGTGGTCATCTGTAGCTCTAGAAAATCTCGGATCTAGAGTTGCGGTATGTTAAGTGCATTTACATGACTCATTTCATTTATATTATATATTAAATAAAAATATTTAAATCACTTTAATTTAGTCAACAAACTACAGATCCAAAGATAGATCTCTGAGCTAGAGTCGTACAAACGGCCTAAATCCCAAGAAAATGAACTTTCTGTGGTAATTTTCTGCACTCTTTTTTAGTGGTATTTTCCGAAAGAGTGATCTTTCAACTATGAACAAATTTTCCTTTCGCAAAGCCGACATCACAGGCCTCTCTACAATAAACCGAGGACCCGCACTGATTTAATAAAATTTGAAAGAGGACTCGCTCGCTTCGCCTTGACTTCGCTTCACTTATTTTTCACTATTCCTAAATTTTGAATTTTTTCTGATTTTTTGGATTTTATTGAGCTTTTTTACCCTTTTTTGTATTCGTTTGTATTATACGTGCTAGGCTAATCTGTTTTTTCTATTTTTAAATTCTTTAAAATTTAATTATGCCAAAGAAACTGAGCTGACAGTGCTGCCTGGGGCGCTTCCCCGGGTGTAATATACGATGATGACTCCCTCCAACCAGTAATAATTAGCATAATTGATTAGTGCTAATTAAATATAATTAGAACTAAATGGAATACTATTAACTTAGTCTATAATCCTAATTAATTGCGACATTAGTGGTGAACAGCAGCGTATAGCTAATCAGTTGCGCTTAACGTGAATTAATTGCACCCATTAGTGGTGTGCTACAGTAGCAAAACCGAGACCGCAACCGATTAACTGCTGGGCAGGAACGCTGTTAACGCGCACACACGTGTCCGCCAAAGAGGGAAAAACAGTTACATTACATGGATGCAAGGAGGAGAACCCAGATAATCCTCCATGTTTAATATACGGATGATGATGTAGGTGGCCTGTTTTGATATGGAGCCTCGTAAATAAATGCAAATATTGTCTGTTACTTCAGGTTGTCCAGAAATCACGTGTCGCTGCCCATGTTTCACGTCGAAGTCACTGCCGAGTAACCTCGTCACTCGTCCTAAAAAATATTAGCCAGAATAATTGGATTTTTGCTTGAAAGAAACTGTATGTTTTTTTAGTTTTTCATATTTGTCCGTGATTTTGAGGCTACAAATCCTATAATAGGTTGCTTATGCGGCTTGCCCGTACATACGCACCTTAAGCATGTACGATACTTTAACGTAGATGCTTAGCAATGAAAATTGAATTTCTTTGCCACATAAGATAGATGGGATTCTTATTTTGTAGCATCGATAATTAAGTAGACACCGATACTCAATAGATGTTTATATGTATAACTATATCTAATTCATAGATATATAACATGCATTAATAGATATATAACAGCCTTGTTTTTTGGCATGTGCCTGATAAATTTTGTCTACGCTTTTTGAGACAATAATGAGGCACTGAGATAATCTTGACGTGGATGAGGTACATGATTTTAGATTCGAAAACTCGTTTTGAGAATCAGCTTTAAGAAACTATACTATTTGTTTCGACTTTCAGAGAAATCAAAAGACCCAAAGAACATGGCCAACATCTAAGCACCATAAAAAATATGCTTGTATTAGAGAAAATGACT
The DNA here is from genome assembly GCA_036346575.1 of Dendrocalamus sinicus. Classification (NCBI taxonomy): domain Eukaryota; kingdom Viridiplantae; phylum Streptophyta; class Magnoliopsida; order Poales; family Poaceae; genus Dendrocalamus; species Dendrocalamus sinicus. Next base: position 29,155,907 of record CM070660.1, on the reverse strand, counting down.
TTTACATAAATGTTTGATGATATAGTTATATTCTCTCTTTTTAAACAGTCATGAATAAGTATCTTGCATTATACTGTCCTAATTGTTGGCATTTGGCTCTTACATTTCCCTGTTGACAAGGAAAATGTCTGAACTTCAACTCATAAAATTCAATTCAAATAGTAGATTTCATTGGTATTTTTCCATAGAAAAGAAGCTACGATGGTGCCCAAGTCAAATGCAGGACAAAAGCACCAAAATCCAGTGCTCTCTGTCCCATTGTCCACCAGCATCCTCCCCGACCACTACATTACCCCAATGGGCTCCGCCACTCATGCTCGCCACGTCGCTACCCTAACTTGCTGCGTCATTTTTCTACTCACCCGCATCGCCTCGTGCTCTCACTTCGCTCCTAGAGCACACTTATGATCTTGATTTGCCTTCTCATCTACTTACCGTCACCAGCTGCCATTGCACATTGCACACTCTCTCTCCCCTTTTCCTTGGGCACCGCCGCTGTGTGCGGCTATTGTGGGCTTGCGCCACTACCTTGCGCTAGGGGTGAAAACGGGTCGGGTTAATCCCGACCGATCCGGCACCGAATCGATTGGTACCGAATCCGACTAGTACCGAATCCGGAGAAAAAATATGGGTTAGGATATGGTAACAGCAATATCCGTCCGAATCCGATACATCTTCAAGTTTGATTTCAGGTTAGTGCTACTATTTGACGTTTCATTTTCTTTTGCAATGGTAAAATAAAATCTTCCACATCAGCTATTAAATGGTAACATCAAGTCAAGGCGTCCTACTCCATTTATCAGATCAGATGCATTCCTTACAAACAAGTAGGGGTGCAAACGAAATGGGTTAATCCCGATCGATCCGACACCAATCCGATTGGTACCGAATCCGAGAAAAATATGGGTTAGGATATGGTAACAGCAATATCCGTCCAATCCGACCCGTTTTCACCCCTACCTTGCGCCTCCTGTTTGGCCGACTCTCTCATCCTTCGTGTTCGCGTTGCTACCATGTTGAGAGAAAGAGATGAGCCAGTTAGAGTTAAGACTTAGGTAGCGGATTAATGCCTTAGATAATTTAGTAGGCGTAAGAGAGATTTAGTGGACTAAGAGATAAAGGTGTGGGTTGGATTAAACTGATTTATATTTTTTGATATGAATATATAGTATTTTGATTCAATTAAAAGTGTACTAGTTACGTACCCGTGCGTTGTAACGAAATTCATTGAATATATAAATAATCATGCTATAGAAGAGAGTTGCTCTGATCGGTTCGAAAGTAGAGAATGGTGAGAACTTGAGGGAATAGAGCTGTTGGAGGAGAATGAACATACAACTACCAACTTATTCTTTTATAATAGTGATAATATATGTAATAAGTGTTCAACTAAATACCTATAAACTACAGAGGAACCGTTCCTGCTTTCAGATAAGAATGTGTTTATTTTTATTTTATTCAGGAACACGATAATCCCCAGCATGAAATGAATGCAACCGCAACCGGCCGCGTCGGCGCATGCTGATCCGAGCGCGTTCCATTTCCAAACCCGTCGCGATCGCGCCCATAGCGGCATAACTCCGTATCCCCACTGAGCGGGGCCGGCTCCCATCTCTGGGCTCCCTGGCCCCACCTCCAGTCTCCCACTTCTAGTCCGCTGCCCACCGCCAAGGCATAAAGGAGACACGATCCCACGACGCGCACGGGCGAATCCCAAACCAAAGCGAAAACCCGACGCGCTCGAAGCCACTGGAAATAGCCACCCCCTCCTCCGCACACGCGGACACGCACGCGCGCAAGCACACGACCAAATCAAAGCAGAGAGATCGGAGAGATCAGGAGGGGGAGGCGGCTCCGGCGGCGGCGGATCACAGGAGGAGGAGGCGAGGCGATGGGGCTGCTGGGGGCGGCGCAGCCGGGGGAGGCGGTGGCGCTGGTGAAGCTGCGGGTGGCGGCGGAGCAGGTGCGGAAGCATGTGCCGGCCGGGGAGCACTGGGCGTTCGCCTACTCCATGCTGCAGCGCGTCTCCCGCAGCTTCGCGCTAGTCATCCAGCAGCTCGGCCCGGAGCTCCGCAATGCCGTGCGTGCCCACCCCCTTCCCCCTTCTCCTCTGTTTCGCATGTCGCCGTGCTGTGAGTCCTGACGCCTCTCGGGGTTCGCGCGTGCGTGCAGGTCTGCGTGTTCTACCTGGTGCTCCGGGCGCTCGACACGGTTGGTGAGTACTGAGTACTAGCAACCCCGCGCCCTACTACGTACTAGGTGTTGTAAACATCGCGGTATAAGCGTAATTCCAGATTTAATTCCAGCCAATTTAAATAATTCATCACTAGGCAGTAGTTTTTGGCCGTATTGGCATTTTTTGGTTGCTTTTTTGCAACAATAGCACCCATCGCCCGAAAATTACAGATTTAGCACCTTGCACAGCCACCGCACCGCGCGGAGACGATACGGAGGCGACGTGTCTGGGGGCGCACGGCCACCGTGCGGCGTCGCCAAGACTGCGCGGCGACAGTGCGGCGCCCTCTCTCCCGCATGGCCACCGTGTACGCCTGCACGGCCACCGTGCAGTGGCCAATTAGCCGCTTAATTAGCGTGTTAATTTGTGATAGAGTTCAATTAAGTGTACTGCTTGTATGAATGTTTAAATATAGCAAACGGGCTCAAAAACTTATGAGTTTTTGTGAAGGCTTCTGACAAAGCGTACTTGCTTTTGTAATTTTTTCGTAACTTTATTTGTTCCGAATTTTACTCGAAAATTCATTTAAGTGTACATTTAAATGATTTTTGAGTAAAATTTGGAACGGATAAAATTATGAAAATATGAAGTTACGGAAAAATTACACAAACAATTACGTTGTATCGAAGCCTCTACAAAAAATTTCATAAGTTTTGAGCTCATTTGCTATATTTAAAAATTCATACAAGTAACACGCTAATTAAGGTGGCTAATTGGCCACCAAGACGGTGGCTGTGCGGAGAGCTACACGGTGGCCATGCGGTCTTGGCGCCGCGCATGGCAGCCGTGCGGCCCCCACACATGTCGCCTCCATATCGCCTCCACCAGTGGTTGTGCGATGGAGGTGCTAAATCTACAAATTCTTGGGCGACCACTACTTTTGTAAATACCTCGTCAGAAACTGCTAAAACGGCCAAAATATTTTGGATTTCACCTTGGTTTTGTTTGAGTTATTTGTGTTGAGAGGTCGTTCTAAAACTATTTCTAGGACTATTTGTGTTGAGAGTTTTGTGTGGATTATTGACAAAACGGTGTGATACCGTACCTGGCTTGTTTTGGAGATTTTTGCGGGTTCTACTCGTAGTCTGTATTTGTGTAATCCGCATGAATGATTTGGAAAGTGCAGGCGATGAATTGCCAATTTTGAAATATGGTGGAGATGGGTACGATGCACTTGTTTTTTCCCCTATTCAGGTTGGTGAGGGTGTGTACTTCATATCTATAATTGCTACTAGCCGCGTTGTCTTCACCTCCTTTTGAATCGGTAGTTTGGTACTGGTGTTGAGATGTCTATGGATTCTTCAGCAATTGCTTCGTGCCACCTTGTGCTTGAGGTTTTGCAGCCTCCTTCCTGTCTGTGCTTTTGTTAAATTTACTAATTTGGAAAAGAAAATTAATCAGGAAATTGGAAATTTGACTTCTGTACTTTCAAAATTTTGTGCACACACGGTAGGATCCTTAGATACTAAGTTGTACTTGGCATGCACGGTTTGAGCTGTGCAAGTGAGAAGTTGTTGACCTTAGAACACAGTGAAGACGTGGTACAATGCGATTTTGTTTCTTTTCCTTTTTAATCCTGTTATTGGAAAAGTTTATGTCTTCTTACATTTCTAATTCCGTTTTTATTGGAGTGCAGAAGATGACACTAGCATTCCTACCGAGGTTAAGGTGCCAGTTCTTCAGGAATTCTACCGTCATGTCTACAACCGTGATTGGCATTTTGCATGTAAGGCGATCAGTCTTTGGTTTATGATAATTGTTAATGTGTATCATTGCTTTTTGAATCTTTTGGTTGTTGGTGTGACTTGAGCTTACAGGTGGGACAAAGGACTACAAGGTTTTGATGGATAAATTCCACTACGTTTCTACAGCTTTCTTAGAGCTTGGTCCAGGGTAAATGCATTTTTAACTAGTTCTGTTTCTTTTATAGTCTATATTTTCTTGTCAACTTCTTGTGAGATTATGAATTTTGACCACTCTGGGCCTCATGAAAGTCTTGGGACATCGGTAAGACTAGTTGCTATCTAGCCAATTAGATGTCCGCATAGAAGATGCCATGATAAAAAAAAATTCTTTTCACCGAACTATCATATGATGAGGTCAGATGTGAGGAAATTATTATCACATGAGGGGAAGAAAGAATGAAATGGTACATGGATAGATTCATAGCCACATGAAAGTACAAGTTAGTTGAAATTTCTACCTATTGGAAGTATGGAACGTTAGGATATGGTCAAGTTTAACCTTTATTTACTTTGACCTCATTACTTACAGGTGATGTATGGGACTACTTTTTATTATCTTTGCTTGCTGCCTTGCTCAAATTCCTTGAATTGCACCAAATGCTTTTTTCGACGGAAATACTTTTCATTATATTTGTGCTATTGGTTGTTCTCTGTTCGGCCTTGTGATGCCTCACTTCCAAATTATGCTTATAATTACTCAAAAGGGGCCAATCAAGTGCTAGAGAATTAGGAAAATTGGAATATCAACAATTTTGAATTGATAAATGAAAGAAGCACAGTTTAAAAAAGCTGCTTAGCATTTACAGATTGATTTCATGATCACCAGTTTTCTCTTTAATTTCTATTTGATGTATTGTCGTTGGCATGTCTCAGGTTGGTCCTCACTAAACTTGAACAGTAGTTTTGCTTGCTAATTCATTACACCTCTTTTTAGTGTTTAGGGTTGCTGAGCTATTGGGATACCAGGAAATGGAAGTATGATAATTTGGTTAATTGAAGTTTCTGTCAAAGCAGTGCAGCACATCCGCTGCAACCAAACTATCTTTCTGATTTGTTTCGTTTTTTCTCAGATGCAACTGATTCATTAACTGTAATTGATCCATTGAAGCTCAAGAAAATAATGAATGTTTTGCACTGTTTTCCAGATATCAAATGGCAATTGAAGAAATTACCAGGAGAATGGGTGCAGGAATGGCAAAATTTATATGCAAGGAGGTATGTTTGTATATCCATAGTATAACATCTGGATTTTCACAAATATCTCATATCATTAATCATGCTAACAAAAAAAAGTTTGCTTTGCTTGGAAATGTAGTATGTTCGAACAGTAGAAGATACTCTTCCTGTTTTAACAGCATTTATGGAGCATCATATATCGTTGGTGTTTGTTAAGTCGCTCAATGCGTCATTATTGATTTCGTTGAGTGAAGAACTTCAAATAATAACAATATGCCTCAAACCTACAGGTGTTTGTTGTGCTGAAAAACAAAACATATATGTTTAGCTAGTCATCAGATGTCATTTTTGCTTGATGAACGATGACGATAAGCCCGTAAGTTATACAACGGTGTGGTTTGACATGCTTTGGCTATTGTTCATTTTGTTCCCTGTTATGCTGTCGTGTGCTTCTATTTGGCCAATTTTACATGTGAGAAATGGTTATTTTACTAAACTGTAGCTTTATAACTTCTAATTTGAATGCCAGTTTGCTGAAAAAATCTTGTACAATAAAAATTTTCTATAATTGTTTGTTACGGTTTAAATGCTATATGTTTCTAAGCCTATGGACTTGCAAAGAACAGCAATTTAATACCATATTTACTTTGAGTCTTTGAGACTTTGGCCTTTGGGCAATGAGCTCAACTGTAACTAAAAGTAGCTTCTGTATGTTTTACTTGCATCTTATAGGCCAGGAGTTATTTGCAATATTATATGGTGTTATTTTTTTTTGTCCCACAGCTTATTTGTAAGTAGATAATGATTTGATCTTGCTGTGAACTAATATGAAGGAACCTTCTTTATGTAGGTTGAAACTGTTGACGACTATGATGAGTACTGTCACTATGTTGCAGGACTAGTTGGCTATGGACTTTCCAGACTCATTCATGCTTCTGGGTTAGAAGATCTGGCTCCAGATTCACTTTCTAATTCAATGGGATTATTTTTGCAGGTATGTTGGTAGGTCTTTTATTAAGTCCGTGTTTGGGTCTTCACTTTTAGAACAAAATCAGAGTGCCTTTGTCTGTTCAGCTTGGCTGGAAAGTGTAAACCCATTTACTCTAATTGCAGAAAGTAAATATAACTCGGGATTATCTGGAGGACATAAATGAGATACCAAAGTCACGCATGTTCTGGCCACGAGAAATATGGAGTAAATATGCTGACAAACTTGAGGTATACCAATGCATCCATATTTATGCCTTCTTACATCTCCAGGTTATATATTTAAAATAACTAGGATGTAATAGCTCCACAGTGCTTTGCCTTCAGATCTGAGATATATTGTTTTACCCATTTTTGTTATTCAGATATTTCTTTTGATTAAATTTGGAGTCAGCCTCACTTATAGGAAAGTAGTTAGCTAGGAGCAGTCTGTGTAGCTTGGAATTATCTTTTCTGTCAATTCTGATACATTATGCACCAATCTAGGATTTCAAATATGAGAAGAATTCAACAAAGGCAGTACAATGCTTGAATGAGATGGTGACTAATGGTCTAATCCATGCTGAAGACTGCCTTCGTACATGTCTGCTCTAAAGGACCATGCCATTTTCCGTTTTTGTGCAATACCCCAGGTATATTACATGTTAGAACTTGCCAACTAATTGCAACCCTATAATTTGGATGACAGAGTTTCATATGCTTTGACGAATACAAAGTTCAATTTGTTTGCCATTGTCTGTTGTGGTCATATTCAGTATCTTCTGATGCTGCATCGATTGTTATTGGTCTCGATTTTCTCTGTTTTGGAGTTTTCTTTTGGGAAAAACATTTTGTGAGAAATAACATGACTCCCATAACCATTTGATAGGTAGATACCAGCAACATTGACTGATCAAGTTTGCTGAAATAAGTGTTGCGTCTCATATGATAGAATATAATTGTTATTCGCTTCCTTATATAGTTTTCTTATCTATATATGGCATATTTCTATGTATATTTCTTTGTACTCCCTATATATATTGCTCTTTGGGCCTTATGAATATACACATAATATTCATAATATGGTATCAGAGCTACGGCTCTGACTTTGTTCTTCCGTTGCCTTCACTGCTGCCGCCGCCGCTACCCAGGCCGCTGCCGTCGTCTCCACCTATCCGGCGCTACCCGCTCGATGTGGCGCCGCTTGCCAGATTCGGTGCTGCTGTTGCCCGATTCATTGTCACCGCTGCTGCCGCTGTCATCTCCACCCGATCCAGCGCTGCTGCTGCCCGATTCATCGTCGCCATCGCCCGACCGAAGCCACCTCCGTTTCACAAACTGCCGGCCACCGCTCTGCTGGCCGCTCTTTACCGACGGCTCCTTCGCCGTTGTCTGCTCACACGTCGCCCCTGAGCCGCCGACCGACGCTTTGCCCGCCGACCGCTACTCCACCGGCCACCCGCTCCGCCGTCCGCCTACTCGCTGCCTCGGCAACGCCCAAGCCGAGTCGGTCATCTGCTTCGGTTTGAGAAGCTTCGGGTGACATATCATCTTGTATTAGCAAAAAAAGAAAAAAAGAAAAAGAAAAAACATAACGTTGATCTAACCGTCACGCCGTTTAGTGCCGCCTACCGATGGCTTTCGTTCCATCTGCTGCGATCCCATTCTCAGGAACAAAGCTCCATAGGACAAACTACAAGTTATTCTTCTCTCATAGAGATCACGCTTGATGGTCTCCGCCTTTGGGGACATGTCACTGGTGCACGCCCTTCTCCGCCACTGCCGGTTCAGCCTCCTAGGCAGTGTACTTCTGCACCTCCTGCAGCAGATGAGGCTGCCAACAAGGAGGCAAAGGCTGCTCTTGACGCTGCTGATGAGGCTTTTAAGTATGTCATTGACGCTTTCGAGCGCTGGTGTGCTGACGAGGCCTGTGTTCGTGCCATCTTCGTGGTCGCCGACAACTCCATCTAACCGGACATTGTTGGTCCGCAGCCTACTCGATGATCCGGGAGTACTTGCGTGAGCGATACCACAGAGCAAATGATGCTTAGTTCTTCCGCTTCAGCGTGAGTTGAGACGCCGCTAGGAGATTCTTCCGCTGACGACTTATTTCAACCCCGCAAGTCTCTCGCGCTAGCTAGATAAGTTGGCCTCTCCACTTTGTCGAGTATTATAAAGTGTATACGGATCATGACCGCCGCTTTATGATTTCGCCCGCCGTCTTCGCCCATAGTTTGAGCTTGTCAAAGCTCAGCTGCTGAGCCGCTCTTCGCAGTTGACCGTTATAGAGGCCCTTTCGACGCTTCGGGCTGAAGAACTTCGTCTCGGGTTAGCAAAGACGCCTGCTTCGACTGTGTTTGTTACCCCTTCTTCGACTATGACGATGATATTTGCTTCAACTATGGCCTCTCCCCAGATGCTTGTCTCCGCTCCTATTTTTGCACCAACTAGAGTTCAGTGCAACTAATGCAAGAACTTCGGGCATGACTACCAGAGTTGTGCGGTGCGGAAAAAGTGAAATAAGGCACGTGGGAGTGGGCGACCAAAGGGGGGCAGGGAGGCCCTTCCTTCACAGGAGGATAGACCAGCTCATCAGTTTCTACTCAGAAAGGTGACTCTGTTCAGCAGCTCTGCTAGGCTCTACTTCAGCAGCTCTCTAACAGCTCAGCGGATTCTGCCAGTCTAGCTCAAACGTCTTCTCCAGATACCTCTTGAGTTCTAGATTCTGGTCTCTTTTCACATGACACCGGACTCCACATCTCTCACTTTAGTAAAATCTTCTGATTTTCCTATCTCTGATGGTACTTCCTTGTCTGTCAGCTGTCAGGGCATTTTTTTGTCTACTGACTTTTCTGTTCCAGCTGTTTCTCATGTTCCTCAGGTTACCATGCAGTTTCTTGCAGTGGGACAGCTCACTGATCTTAGTTGTAGAGTTGTTTTTGACCCACACCGTAGGGATCAACAGACAGGGATGATACTTGGGACTGGCTGGCGCCATTGGGATCGTCAGGGTCTCTACATTCTTGACCGCCTCCACCTTCCGTCCATTTCAGTTGCTTCTACCATGTCTGCCTCTACCGCCATCGCTACCACCACCCTCGAGCTTTTGCGTAGTAATATCACCATTTAGGACACCGTGTAGATCCTGCTTTCGTCATTAGTTCGTTAAGGACAATATTCATAATAGCGCCGATGTAGGTTTCCTACATTGAGTTAACATTTTGGGTTTCATTCCATGAAAATGTGGCTTTTTTTTACTTTGGCTCGCCGAGGCTAACATAACCCTTCTCCTTTTTCCTAGTTTGGGACAGACTATGTAGAAAACTACATAGGTGAAGTTCTCTAGCAGTATGTGTTACTGTGTTAGTCAATGTTTAACACGGTTTTTTCTTTTTGGGTTTCATTCCACGAGTTAATATTTTGCCCTTCTCTTTTTTCTAGTAGTATGTGTTAGTCATTGTTTAGGCCCTGTTCCAAACATTGATGGTTTTTGGCTTTCAGAAGCCAAAAGCCAATTGGAACGCGTTGGCTTCTTTACGTGTTTATTTTCTTTTCTTTCGTTTGCATTATCTGTGAAGATACAATGGTGTTTTTCATTTTACCTAGTTTTTCTTTATTTTTCTTTATTGAATACCTATAAAAAACTAACAGTCACTACAGTGCCATTTCAGCTAAAAACCACAACACTTTGGAACAGGACCTTAATAGTGTCCCCATGTAGTTATTTGTGGCAAGAAAGCTGAGTTATTGTACCTTTTTTCCTTGCAAAATGAACTGCTGTACATAATGTTTATAGCTGGTATTGTAGGTGAATAGAATCCTGTGTCATAGAGCTATTTAAGAAAGCTACATTCTTTGCTCAAATTGTTGCCTCTTATTATTCTATAGGAAATCATCTTCAAGAAAATCTCATTCGTTATCTCCCTATTTTTGGATACATTTGTGTTGCTTTCTTAGATACAAATACTTGGAGGGAGGCTATGGTCAACTTCTTTGCTTTCTTTCCTTTTTCAATTACGCCGCAAGAATTTCTTTTCTGTTTCCTATTGGTCCTTATCTTCTTCCTTGCACTTCAATCTAGTCTTTGTTCTGCAATGGAAATGACAACTTTTGGGGATGTAACGAGTTAGTTCATTTTTTCAGGTAATGGCAATTGCGACATATGCTCTTTGCTATAACAATGTGAATGTATTTGAGGAGTTGTTAAGATGAGGCGTGGTGAGTCTTTTGATCTTTTATGTTTGGTATATTCAGATTACATAAAGTTGTAAGTTGAAGTTGTCGTCACTGTACTTGCACATAAGCTTTTATTGAAGATTTTGTTATCTTTTTATCCATGATCACTTCATGTTACTATTGCATTGGTTATTGGAAGTAATTCACTGTGAACATACATGGGTTATTACGGTGCTTCCATTAGTTCTTCAGATTACATATGAACTATATCTTTTGTGCGTTTATTATTATGTGGTCATGGTAATAATAATTGACTAGTAATGCAACTTTCTGAGTTGGAACTTGAAGCACCAATACATTTGAAGCCCTACATCCAAGATAACCTCGCTTCCCCCTTCTAATTTATTTTGTAATTTCATTTGATTTGTGAAATCAAATACTAGGACAGTTATCCATGTGAAGTTTATTTTAGTTAAGCTGATGGTTCCAAACAATATTTTGGATTATTTGAAGCTACCCAATACCCATGTATGTGGAGTTCAAATCCTTGCATCTTTGTTAAAGAGGTCCTTGTAGATGGAGTGCCCTCAAACTTGGGGCTAATTATAGTTTCGTCTTCTATTTATCGTTTTGAGAATTGCTTTGATTTTCTTGCATAGTAGTTTTCCCATTGTTTTTTCAACTTCTTTACCAGGTAATATTTGTGTTGTTTTTATCTACATTTACTTTATATTTATTTCTTCTCACAACACTTTTCACACTGTTAGGGCTGACTGCACGAATAATTGATGAGACAAATTCAATGTCTGATGTCTACACTGCTTTCTACGAGTTCTCTTTGTTACTCGAGTCAAAGGTATGAAGTGGAGTATTAATCTTCTTTAGCACGATGTAGGGGGTAATGTGGGGTGAATGTTCAAATGATGAAATGATCTATATCTTCATCCTTAACAACTCAGATTTCTACACTAATATCTAGAATGTTCAGTTTTTTTTCCAAGTTCTGTTAATAGGGTGTAACTGTTGTAGTTATATATGGAGAGTTTGTAGAACCAATGAACCATGGATGGGAAACTTTTAGACACTTTTAGTTCAAGGTGAATTGTCTAATGCTAATTCTGTTTTGCTTATTGATAAGTGACTTCAGTTTTTGTTTAGAACTTGAAGTTTTAACATCTTGCTTTACTGATATCTAATCATTTTATTCATCTGGTTTTACTGCTGTCTAATCTTTTTATTTTCTACTATTTACATAATTTATGAGCCAATCATTAAATTTGGGTTTATTTAGAGTAATTACATAAATTTAGATAATCTGGCATCTTCCCCCATTTAGTGGTAGGTCCTTAAATACTGATTGTGCATGGTTCGAGAGCTAACTCACTAACTGTTCATTCATGATGATTGCTAACTGACTAACTGTTCCAGATTGATGATAATGATCCAGATGCTGTGCTAACACGGAAACGTGTGAATGCAATAAAGGAAACATGCAAATCATCCGGTTTACTAAAAAGAAGGTTCATCCAATGATCTAAAAACATTCTCTGCTTCTGGTGTCACCTTGGTTGATTCGTATTGTGTATTCTGCAGGGGATATGATTTGGATATGCCGAAACGTAACTCTGCGATGGTGAGTAATCCATAAACAGTAAAATCTCATAATGATGGTTCTGGTTTGCAGATTTCTCATGCTTCTTGATTGACTTGCTCAGATCATGATGGTGATTCTTCTCCTGGTAGCTGTTGTGTGGGGAGTTTTTTATGGGAAGTGATCTATCCTCGTTGGTACTTACTGGTCATTAATATGTTCAGCAACCTACAGCCTACTTTGTTTTAGCTCATGACGACACTGTGATCAATAGTTTCCTCCAAAGTTCGTGTCCAACTGGAAGACACTAATCAAAGTTCTGACTGCCAAATGACATGGTCAAGTAGGTTTGGTCATGCCAAGCCAATGCCAGATAGTTCGTTTTCTCCTTTCTTCTGTGGTCAGTTTGGTAGTTGTAGACTGCTGTTCTCTTGGAATTTATAGTTTCCTGTAAAATGGATCACCCCCTAATAACTATTCTGCTGTGTGATTTTGGTGCACACACACACATACACATATACACATACATACATACACATATATACATGCATCCATCCATCCATCCATACGCACATACATACAAACACACACATACATGCTCATACACAAGATACATACATACACACATGTATGTATGTATGTATGTATGTATGTATGTATGTATATGTATGTATATGTATGTATGTATAAGTAGGATGGAACTAAAATAAAATGATCGTGGTTCACTACTATATATATATATATATATATATATATATATATATATATATATATATATATATATATATATATATATATATATATATATATATATATATATATATATATATATATATATATATATATATATATATATATATATATATATATATATATATATGATTTTAAGTAATATTGCACTAAATAGTAATGTATTTGATAAATTTTAAGTTCACTAATTAAACATAACCAATGGAAATATACAATGATAAAGAAGTATCCATCAAAGTGCTTATCAAGTTATGAGTTTGTCATCGAATGCTACATAGTAGTGAAGTTGTCCTATTGTCCATAATTCAATAATTGCAAGCTGGAAATCTTATATGATATTGTGTCAACTTGTCAAAAGCTCTAATCCAAAGCTTGTTAGATCACAAATAGGTACATGGTCATATAAAACACCTCAATTTTGCCTCTCATTTGCCACTAAGGTATTCCAAAAACCATAATTGAAATCATAACCCTACAATTTGAGGAAATTTAACAAATGATGATCAAATCGAATCCCTAAACCACAAATTTAGTCGCTATGCTTGAAATAAATCAAAACTATTGAAAGAAAATAAAAGTACCTAGTAGAAAGAAATTAGAAGTGTAGGGCTCGTTGGCTCGGCTGAGTCGCCGTCAGTCAGCTCGGCGAACAACGACGAGGGCGACGTGGCGGCAAGTGAGAGTGGCGGTCGGTGAGAACGACAGGCGAATTCTTCAGCAAGATAGCCGTTGGTGATAGATGGCTGGGTGGCAGGCGATGTGGTGTCCAACATCGCTTCTTCTTTGTTCTCTCATTGCGCAATGAAGAGAGACGTGAGCTATTTCGGCCACCTATGGATGTCTATGGACTGTTGTGTGCCTCCTACCCTTGACGCTGGCCTGTGGTCATCAAACCCGCTTGGGTCATGCACTTAGGTTGATTCTATGGGCCTGAGTGCTGTTGCCTTGGGCACCTATCTGTCTTGTTTTGGCTGAGCTAAATGTTTCGAGGACAGTGTCACCTAGGTTGGGCTATAGGTTTAACATATTATGTACACATGGGCTGTATTATGAAAGAATAGATTTGGACCCGATGTCCTGTACACCCTGGTGGGCCAATGTGGATCCGCTCCAGTATATTAAGCATCTAGTGTCCGAATCATGTGTATTTGTAATACATCACTAAATATGTCTTTCTAGAATGTGTGCAATCAAGTAGTATAAGTTGGTGTCTGGTTCAAAATGGAAACGTCAACGTTAATGGAATGGGAATACAGTGGGATTGGTAGTGGAATGGATGATTTACCAAATTTGTTTGGTTCGACGAGGGAAATGGTAATGGATACCATTTGCCAGCACAATGGCCGCCGCCGCGGACACCAACTACGGCGACCACTTCACCCAGGCAGTCGTGGAGACTGTCCGTGATCAACACCCTTCATCAGCGTGCCGTCAAGCCCCACTCACGGCAGGTCGTTCCCCGTCGTTGCCTACTTTAGCGCGCCGGCTAGCCTCACCTGCGACCGCCCGAGCGCCGACGAGGACTAGTTCGAGTTCGACTACTCTATGCCCGCGGCGGCGGCAATGTCCTCCGGCGGCGAGCTCTTCCACAACGAACAGAACCCCATGGCGGCGGAAGTCCTCATCGTCATTTTCGATGGCGTCGTCCGTGCCGTGTTCGCAAGAAGCTCTCGTCCGTGGGGATTCTTGAACGGGCTCAATGGAACTCGACGACGCCGCGAGGAGCTGAGGGGATCAACGATATGTGGAATCGTGCGTAGAGAAGAGAAGGCGAATATCCCGTGGGAGGCGACGACGTCGGGTCAAGGGCAGTACGAGATCCTATTCCCCTCGAATTGGAGCGTAATGCCCTTTCTACTGGGCCGGAATTTGATTACGCGGTATGCGATTACCGGCCCACCTTAGCCAAACACGGAATAATGGAATCCACTCCCACTGTAATCCGATTACATCCAAAAATCGACCGAACCAAACACCATCTTAGTTTTTTTTACCATCAATATGTAAAAAAAAATTATGCAGATTGGATGCATGAATTTGGTATTACTATATTCATTATTAAGTATACTTTATAATATATTTTTTATGATATAATAATATATTATAATAGAAATTAATTGTTAAAATAGTACTCTAGAGAACATGTTGTGTCCAAATCGATCTATATGTAGCGGTGGAGGCTGAAAAGTCCCCAAAATTTCAAACCAAAAATTTCTGTGCTTTTGCTGGATTTTTGAGTGAATTTTGAAAACTTTCCTTTCGGAAAGTTTCACGAACGCGCTTTCCTTTTTCGCCATTCCGCTTTCCCGCTTCATTGGCGCCTCGCGCTTCCGCTTCCTCCTCCCCGGCGCTTCCGCTCTTCCTCCGTGTTGGCGCCGCCCGCCCGCCCGCTTTCGCCAGGCGCGCGCTGCGCTGCCGCGCTCGCACCGCCTCGCGCCGCGCCACCTGCTTTTGGACCGCCGCCGCGCGCCGACGCCACTGGTCCGGCCGGCAGAGACTCCGCGCCACGCTGCGCAGCCTTCTCGCGCTCGACCCACTGGCGGGCAGCCTCCTCCTTCACACGCGACGCAGCTCATGCCCGAGCTCCTACTCCTCTCCCGTCGCGTCGCTTCACACTGCGCAGGCCGCAGGCCACCTCGGTCATCCACGGCGCGAGGAGACGCCTCCCACCCTATCGTTGACCCGAGCCGCGCGTGCCTTCGCCCAAGCCTCCGCCTTCTCCGCCGCGGTATAAAACCCGCCCCTTGCTCCTCGTCTCCTTTGATCCCCGAGCTTCCATCGCCCCCGTTCTCCTCCCACCACTCCCCTGTCTCCTCGAGCCGCCAATCGGCGCCGCATCGCTCGAACGCCGCCGCCATCCTCCCCGGTGGCACTCCCGCAAAGAGGATCTTCACCCCACTCCTCATCACTTGATTCCCGCCGTCAGCATCTCTCCACTTGCTAATGCCATTGGTACCCTTTGTCCGCCAGTCGCCCGTGGAGCACGGCCACCGAGGCTCGCCGTCGACTCCAACCACTCTCCCGTGGCCAGCTCGTTTGGGAGCTCCCCAACTGACGCCGCCACCGCCATCGTAATCCTCGGCTCCCCTCCCCGTGAAATCGCCGCCACTTGGACCCAAACGGCCTCCGATGACCCCTTCCCTGCCGGAGAGCCGAAACCACCCCCATCTCCCTCCCGCTCCCTCCTTTGATCCCCGCAGATTTTAACTAGCTAAAATGGACTCCCCGTGCTCTACTCTACCCGGTGGTACCCCCCATTGCCGCGGAACGCTGCAGCCGCCGAGAGTGGAGGCGCGCCGCCGCCTCTCGCTGCCGCGCGGCCGGAGGAAGAAGACGACGACGTGGCCTCCTCCCACCGTCGGATCCTCTCGCCGCTTTCTAATCTCGCCGTCCGCCTCCCATACCGATTCGCTGTCCCTTAAAACCTCCACCGTCCGATGGTCTTAATCGCACTCCTCCTCCGTCCGATCCACCGCATACCGCCGCCGCCTCCTTGTATCCCAGCCGTCCGATCCTCATCTCGCCTCCATCCGGACCGCCGCCTTCGCGCTCATTGCCGCCCACCCCGCCACGCTGCGGCCATCCCGACCGCGTGGACGCGCGCGGGATCGGGCCGCTCTCCCGCCCGCTCGCTCCGCGTGAGCTGCGTTTGAAACCCGGCCGGGCCGCACTGTAGCATGGGCCGGCCCGAGCACTGTTCATAACTATTTTCCAGCTTTATCAATTTCCTAAATCAGAAAAATCCAAATAAATCCTAAAAATCACGAAAATCCCAAAATTTCCCAAATTTCACCACTTTGCTCCAAATAATATTCTGGACCCAGTGGTGACCTCCATTTCCACAGATTCATCCCAAATAAATTCCTAAAATTCCCATTTGGAGATTTATGCATTTTACTCCTTTTAAATAGTTTATTTTCCTCGCTTGATTAGTCTCAAGCCGGATTTATTTATTTTGTATGTTTGCGCTAGTTTCAAGACCCGGAAGTTCAAGTGCAGTTTCAGGAGCCGGAGGTTCTTCGCTCGAGCTAGCCGATTTCGCCCCTGCTCACTGCAAGTCACAAGTCCTTGATCATGTTGCAACCCATGTTGTTTAATTATGTTATTATGCTATTTGCATTATACTAATTGTGAAATGTTAGTTCGAAAATAAAATAAAGTGTTTAGAATGACATGTTATGTAGTTAAACCTACCACCGTCAAATGCCATGTTAAACTTGTAGCCATGCCTTTGTAACCCTAGAAATAATTATCTGTTAATCTAGATAATTGTAGGTTATTATTATCATGCAAAGTCTTACACTAATAAGGCTGTGGCTGTGGAGCCAATAGAATTTGGAAAACCCGACTCTAAGGTAGGGTGGTATGGGACACCGTATCTTAGAGCGGAGAGTGCCGGCGTGCACAAGGTAGGGTAAAGGGGAGTGGAAACCGCAAGACGGTCCTCGCCAATCTTTTACCCTAGGTTTGGAGAAGGGTAAGGGTGAGTGGGAAACCATGGACGGTCCACGCTACCGCTTACCTCGGTTTGGGTCGCGGGCCGGCGAGGTTGCGGACCATGTGAAAATATAAGGACTAAAACCCTTACGCCGAGCAAATGTCACGGTGATCGCCAACCACAGGAGTTGACTTGTCAACACTTGTCTAGTAGCCGCTCAACTCGATTGAAACTCTACAGAGGTTTAGCGGTGAGGTTAGGTGAGCCGCGTTATGGGTGCCTAACAACGGAGAGTTCACTGGGCGGACATTTTTCTTGTGTGTGTGTGTGTGTGTGTGTGTGTGTGTGTGTGGGATCCAGACTGAGTGAATTCTACCTGTAGAGCCTATATAAAGAGTTGAGCAGTTGAAACGACTCGGTTTCCTTAACTCACCATGAGGGTTAAGGGATCGTGTGGGTAAAGTCGAGCAAACTCTCGCAGAGTCAAATAAATGGTATTCGAATACGCCGTGCTCCGGTTATTGAGCCGTGTCACTTGGGTGATTCCACCATGAAGCTTAAGTAGTTTTGTACATGCTTTAACTTGGTTGTTGGTTAATGAACTCTTCGTGAAAACCCCGAGTTCTTGAGAAGTAGTTTTGGGCCGTTTATCAAAATGTTTGCAAATAAAACTGCATCCTCTCAAAGTAATAAACCAAGTACACTCCTTCCTTTGTTAATCCGCAAGTAGTAAGTTAGGGTTTTCCTTGTGATTTCTTGAATACGGGCCCGAGTACTCAGCTTGCTAAATGCCACAGATACCGGAAGGAAAAGAAGGCAATTCAAGATTTCGTGTTGGAAGGGTCTTCGCCGAGGACCCGTGGCTTTAGGTCTTCGCCGCGCTCAAGCGGATTCTGGAGTTTTTGTGATGTAAGTATACTTTGGGCTTGCACGCCCCGCTGTCGAAAAAGGGATGCTAATCCATATGTAAAATATATGCTGGACTTTTGTTGTAAGCATGCAATGATATACTTTTGCGCGACACTTCATAACTGTTCATACGTGAATAATTGCGAGGTGCCGTGTTCAGACGCGCCCGAAACGGGGCGTTATGAGGCAGAATGTTATTTTCTGTTCTTGTGAGAGCAGCACCCTGCGCTTTGCTTCCTGCAAACAAAAAAAAAAAGATAGTTTGGTGAGTTGGCGGTACAGTCTGTGTTACCAGTGCTACCCAGATTAAAAGAAGCTTTTGGAGACAGTTAATCTTGGCATCGCCAGTTATTTGCTACATATAGCACTTCGTAAATCCGGACTGTAGGGTGCAGGATAGGTCTGCTACAGTAAAAACAGTGCTTTGCCTGCAGTACTTTGCTACGGTGTTTTTGTCTTTTTTAACCATAGAATTTGGCACTCCCATATATACATATAACTCGTAGATATGACAGTATGACACGCATGCCATCACCTGTCTCGTTTTTTCCCTCGTCATTTATATAGGGTCTGCTTGTTTTTTTACTGTGATTTATAATTTTAATTATAATTCATTAATTTAATAAATAATAAATAGTAATTATTAAAAAAACTAAAAGCTAACAAAAATATAGCTAGCACCATCTGAAGACTCCTCATACAACCCTCATGCACATACACGATGCTGCATGATCGATCGGGCCCCCGGTCGCCGCATGTAGCACGAAACTCAAAGCATGCATCAACCATTCAATCGACCGCACGTAGGGTGCAAACGGTCGGGTTAATCCCGACCGATCCGCACCGAATCCGATTGGTACCGAATCCGAGAAAAATATGGGTTAGGATATGGTAACAAGCAATATCCGTCCGAATCCGATACATCTTCAAGTTTGATTTCGTGTTAGTGCTACTATTTGACGTTTCATTTTCTTTTGCAATGGTAAAATAAAATCTTCCACATCAGCTATTAAGTAGTAACATCAAGTTCTTGACAAGACGTCCTCCTACTCCATTTGTCGATCGCATGCATTCGTTACAAACGGGTTAATCCCGACCGATCCGCACCGAATCCGAGAAAATATGGGTTAGGATATGGTAACAACAATATCCGTCCGAATCCACCCATTTGCACCCCTAACCGCACGCACGTATGTACATACTGATCCCATGCTCGTGTGTGACGACATGCAAATACTTGTGCTAGCTATCGCCGAGCATGGGAGGCGAGGACGCCCCATGCACGCAAAACGCCCGAGATCCACCGCGTGCGCGCTCTCGTAGTCCGATCGGCCATATAATGGGTAGATCAGAGACCGCTATGGTCCCAGTGGTCGATCGCGAAAGACCTGAATTTTCAGATTTTACAACTTCTTTATAAACCTCCAAAATCAACTTACCCTTAGTGCCAATTATTCATCATTGCTTAGCCACGACCACCCCATATAGTATCTCAATCTTCTCTTTGATGAACACATTAGTAACACCTTCAGAAAATACAAATTGAGATAATTTTTAGAAATGGAGAGAAGTTTT
The DNA here is from genome assembly GCA_036346575.1 of Dendrocalamus sinicus. Lineage (NCBI taxonomy): Eukaryota > Viridiplantae > Streptophyta > Magnoliopsida > Poales > Poaceae > Dendrocalamus > Dendrocalamus sinicus. The sequence continues at coordinate 29,136,345 of CM070660.1, read as the reverse complement.
GCAAAGGAAAGCTCTATTTGGTCTTGAATTGAGTTCAAGGTATGAAGATGACCAAGAGAGAACTGAAATTGGTTGAGGAAAAGAAAAGAGCAAGTTTTCATCAAAACAACTCTAATTCAAGGAAAATTGGGAAATTCTTACTCTTAAGTCCAAAAGAAAGAACAAGTGTTATTATGACCTTGATCATGGTAAAAAGGCACAAAAGAGGTACAGATTTGCAAATAGAGATAGAACATCACTTGAAAGCAATTGTGAACTAAAACTTTAAATTTAACCCTCTTTCGATAAAACCCAAAAATACACTCCCCCTTAACCTATGCATGTATTTTTGCCAAAATTTCTCCCTCTTTGACCATGAATTCATCAAGATATATGAGGAAAAAACTAGAATGAGGCTAAGCTAAAGAGATGCCAATGTGGATAGTTTTTGTTTTTGTTTTAGTGACATAATGAGTTTTGAAAATTATCCAAGTCAACAGATAAGGTATTTCACCAAGCCATGCTATAAATGAAATTTGCAAGGTTATATGAACACATATAGCAAAGCAAGCCAAAAACTAGCTATTTAGTGATTCATTGATTTAGATTATATTAGGCTGTCTCAAAATCACTAGTAGAGCTAGAGTTATCACAATCTGAGTCATGCTAGATCAAAATGACAAATAGATCCTGGAAGCTAAATCAAGCATAGAAAATACTAAAAATTCCAATATGAATAATTTTAGCTAAAGACACGTTTGAACATTGCATTTTGACATATAGTGTTTCATGATTTATCTTAGTAGAGAAAGTCCTAAACTAGGAGCAATCTGCAACTGCCCTCTAATCTTCAATCCAGTTTTAGTTCATAATCTTATGGTCTATTTCAGTAAAACACATCCTATAGTAGGAGCCATCTACAACGGCCCCCTGAGCTCCAACCAAGGTTCAGTTTTACAATTACGTGGTATAACTCAGTAAAGTACATTCTAGACTAGGAGCCATCTACAATAGCCTTCTGAACTTTAACCAATGGAATAACTCAGTTTTACAATTATGTGGTATAACTCAGTAAAGTACTTCCCTTGCATCTCCTTGTGTTGCGATTTTGATGTAGGCCCCAAGTCCGGTTTTGGACATTTCTCCAAAATGCCCACAATGAAGCTTCCTAGAGCCTTCCCTTGACTCTGTCTTCTTGTCGTGCAAGCCACTATGCACGCCACATGTAGGTTGATCAATAGCTTCCCTTTCATTGGCAAGTCTCTCCCATTTCTAGCTCCCACCGGACCACGCCTCAATTGAACTGACAAATCCATTTGATCCAACCCATTGCTTAAACTTTTCCTTGAACACATTCCTTTGCTTTGCCATATGTCATGCTTGAGCCCAACTGTCCCATACAACCTCCTTGACCATTTTGGATTTCAATCCACCCTGACCTAGTCTTGATCTCCCGTCGTTGACCATAGTTATCTTCAAGCATCCTTGAACATCCAAAGACCAAGAAATTATTTTTCAAGCACAAGTTTTTCATAACTTGACCCACATTAGCATAAACATGTAATATGCAATACAATGCAACCATGACCAAAGTTCCAAGATCAACCCATGATCAAATCTCCTAGTTTTTCAAAAATTCTAGAACCAACAGACCTCAGCCGATCTAACCGCCATGGTGCGGCTAATCAGACCACTTTGGCCGGTCTAACCGCCACCCTAGTGACCGGTTAGACTGCAAACTTATCCCAGTTAGATTACCCCCTTGCTGATTTGACCGCTCTGACTCAACCCGAAAAACACCGACTATACATCGGTTAGACCGACAGAGACCTGAATTTTCTGATTTTGCAACTCCTTAGCAAACCTGAAAATCAAGTCACCCCGTGATGCCAATTATTCATCGTTGCTTGGTCATAACTTTTTCACATGGTCACTCAAAAAAGATTTAACCGTGCATACATGCGGAGGTAATCAATAGAAACATCTGGACATGCATGTACCACTTCGCAAAAAAAAATGGAACTGAAACTTTGTTGGCCTTTAGGTCCTAGCTGCTGGCCACGTGTAGTACTAGTCAACTACTCGTCAACGACATCTCCATCAGACTTCTGTAATGCCATTGAGCTTCTTAATTTGCTACTTGACACGAGCTTCTAACCGAGGGTCAATAGGTAATTTCACCGTGCCAAAAAAAATGATATTTCAGGAAAATGCAATAAAAGGCCGCGACAGCATGTTATTAGAGCGGTACAGTACGAAGGTCAATCTTTAAAGTGGTATTCTAAGAACATCCATTCTTTGGAGTGGTATTTCATGAATTTTTCCTCTTTTTTTTCCGGGTGTGGTTTGTATTGTCTCTTTGGTACTTAGGGGAAAAAATTGTTATTTTACGGTGTTTTACAATACTCTAGAATAAAGAAAACTTTTTTCTTAACTCCAGGCATTTGCCAAAATATTTTACATAGCCCAATTTCATTTGTCCTTGTTACACTAACGAAATTTGGTATACCCAACCATGTCACGAAATATAACACTCGAGACTAGAGTGGAAACGGATTGATACGATCGAATAGTTTTAAATACGAATACGAATTCATATTTTTAAAATGAATACAAATTCGAATATTCTCAAATACTGATACGGATATTCTTGAATACAAATATGGATATTTTCGAATACGGATTTTCTCGGATATGAATATCGGATAAAACGGATTCCTAGCGGTTTTACCTATTTTTCACTGATTTTTGACCGATTACCGGTTTTAAACTGTCTAAATTCAAATTTTGAATCACAAAATTTGTACGGATTTTTCATGGGTTCTAGAAACAGATCGAATAGTCTCGAATATGAATATTCTCGAATACGAATGCGAATACAAATATTCTCAAATACGGATACGAATATTCTCAAATAGGAATACGAATATTTTCGAATACGGATTTTGCTTACCGCATCCATATTTTCTCGGATACGAATATCGGATAAAACGAATTATCTCATCGTTTTCCACCCCTACCGAGACCCTCTCCTCTCTATAACTTTTCACTTGTCCCCTTTCGTGTCTCTGTCCCCTTGTGGTCGTCCGGACTTACAACCACAGGGGTCCTAAAAGGAAAAAAAAAATCAGGCCCAAATATGATATATATTGCTATTTGCCTAAAGAAAACTAAAAAAAAGATATCGTTTATGTCACAGCTAAAATAAATTTTAAATTAAATGGGAATAAAAGCTGCTCTTTTGGATATTAGTCGGGTGGAAAACATGAGAACACTGCACAAACAATTGAAAAGGCAAAATGAGCTCTCTCAAAAGAAAAGAAGAAAAGCAAAGCAAAATGAGAACACTAGTGAAAAGCTGGGTCCATGCTCAAAGTAAAATTGTACTTGTAATAATCCTTCGTTCGATACACATGTTAGCTCATTATATCTATTGGATTTATTGTCTTGTCTTTGAAATCTTGTTTCAAAAAATTATCTTGTCTCCGAAGTAGAGATGTTTAAATGTCGGGCTGGGCCCGTGTTTAGGCCTAACCTTGAAGTGCTAGGCTCAAGCTAGGCGGCCCAAAGCCTGAAAAAACTCCAAATGATTAAGTTTTTATTTTCCAAATAATATATTGCTACATATTCTTCTTCTTCTAATGGAAGATACAGAGAGATAAATAACAAAGCTATACTGTCAGGTCGTGCAAGGCCCAATTGTTCACGACCATCTCAAAGTACTAGGCTCCGTTTCAAATAGCGATAGCTTCTAACTTTTAAAAATCAAAAGCCATTTGGAATACGTTGACTTCTTAATGCGAGTTTTTTCTTTTTTCTTTGTATTATCCGTAGAGATATAACTGTATTTTTATTTTTTTTCTTTAATTGAATATATAAAAAAACTAACAGCCGCTACAGTGTTATTTTAATCAAAAGCCACAACACTTTGAACAGAGCCATAAACCCTTTTTTTAAATAGAAATATGGGCCACCTTGTCCGGACTCTAAGGGTGTGTTTGGTTGCCTAAATCTCCTTCGCCCCGGCCGGTGGATCCGTATAATCTGAGAAAGAGCCTGCTTGGTTGCTCAGATGAGTGGATGCACTGCATGAGCGGATGCAAAATACGCTCTCATCCTGGATGGGTGGATACGCTCAAAATGAGCTTCACTAGCCATCCTGGATGGGTTAATGCATTGCATCTTATGCGGTCCCACGTGTCAGCCTCTTAGATTTGGTAGACTGCATCCGCTCATACAGGCAACCAAACAACATCTCAGTTTTTTTGTATCCGCTCATGCAATCTCACCAAATATCTTCTTTTTCTGAAATACGATTCCACTCAGCCTGCATCCACTCAGTCAGGATATACGATATAACCTCTATCCACGAACCAAACACACCCTTAGCAAATATCTCACCTTGTATTGTTAATCTGCAACGTTGATACTATGTCTTCACTTCGCTGGCGATCACGCTAGTTGCTTCATTGGTTGCTCCAATTACCCTAATTGAGGGGCGGACCCACCGGGAGATTCGGTGGAGCTAGCCCTACCGTCGGCCGCAGCTCCCCTCCCCCCGCCTAAGCCACAGCTGAAAAGAGGAGAATACCAGGTGCAAGCTCGCGGCCGAGATTCAAGAGACCAGCGGAGGTAGCAGCAAGGTCCAAGGCTGAGCTCTCACTCGGCACAGGAGTCTTGGCATTTTTCTTCTGTGTCCCAGGCCTAGAACTGCCTGTGATACAAGCATGGCAACATACATTGAACTCTCATGATGCTTGATCCTCCAGTCTCCACTGTCAAGTTTGAACTATCACTCTGCACCTTGCCACAAAGTTTGTAACTGTCATGGACCCTACGCTAGTTTCAGTCCAAACGACCTAATTGCGTTTTCATTTTTCAGAGATACATGTGAAATGGAAAGACATCGAGTTATCTGTAAACTGTAATAAGTTCTCAGATCAAATCATGCTGGGTGGCAATGAACTTGAACTCTAATGTCCATGTTCAACAAACCAGAGTAATTGCATTTGTTTCCTTGATCGGTGCAAAATGCGGTTGGTGTGGAAATGACAGACGGTTTAGGCAAGCATAACTGAAACATTTCGGTTACTTTAAACATATGAATTTTGTTGATATTTCAGCAGTATGGATGGAAAATTAGGAAACATAATTTTAGACACAAAGATAGATAAAAAGGTACTAGGTATAGAGAAGAGAAAGGAACAGGAACCAAACAAGTCCTTCGCCTCAAAGTTTAACTACATTTACAAGCATGATTCAGATTAGAATTCCTCATAGCTAGCATCTCTCGGTTGACAACAAAGTAGTGCAAAATACTGCAGTCAAAGTTTTAGTACTATATCTACAATAGGATGTCTCTTTTGTTCCAATGCAAAAGTTACTACTATTGGTACTGCCTTACAATTTTTCTGCTGCACACGCCTCTGCAAACCATGCGTTCGTACATGCAAGAAATGCTGAACTTTCGCTTTCTTTTATTCTTCAACGATATGTGATATTTTTATTGTTTGCTGACTACTATTGCTGATGACAGGTGTTAGATTTCTTCCACTAGCGTCCTCTCTAAATTGTCGTTCTGGTCCGTCACTACCCTAATTTCGCCATTCATGCTCATTGTCGCTTCCAATAATTCCTTCATTTTCTCTCGAGTCCTGATCCTTGGGTTCTTCGCCACCATGACCAGTTTCGGCGTAAAGCTCGTCGTCGATGAGTAATCTGTCTTCCACCCATCCATCACTTGTTTTTGACTCCTCCGATTGGTTACTTTGGCCTAACCACCACTCTCTTTGTCACTGCTCGATCTTGTCACCGAACAAAGCACTGAATGAAACATTCCATCGTAAAACTCAAATTTGCATGTCCACCAGCATAGAATTAGGGACCATGGTTCAATTATCATGTAAGCATCCATCGTCTACTCATAATTGTTGGTTCACAACAAAAACACGTTTTATTTTACTTGTCACATGTGTTCGTATTAGCTACGATGGATAACTTTTAGTCAGATCTAATAATTTTTAGCTAAAAATAAATAATAGTGGCTAAAAGAAGTAACTTTTAGAAAAAAAGACGAGCGGTGAGAAAAGTGATGAAGAGATGCGTGCGCGAGACGAGTGCAAGATGAATGCGATGAGTGATGCATCTGTGATTTTCTGCCTTTTCTCTAGAGCAATATGTGAGTAAGAGTAAAGAAGTGAAGAAACTGTGTAAAAAAATCAGATGTTTATATTGACTTTTGATTTCTCCGAACTGTAGGCCCTCCGTTCCGAAACAATCTGTCTACTTTTGTATTTTTATCTTTTGTTTGCTCGTTATTTAGAAAAAAAACACGTCAGGTGCCCACAGTTCAATTGAATCGAAAATAAACACGGCTATTGCGTGCCTACCCCTTCCTCTCCTCCCCTCGCAGACCTCCAGATTCAGATCCATCGTCCATGCCGCTCGCTTCTCCACTCCCGTAAGCCCCCTCCGCCTCTGCTCTCCCCTTCTCCAAATCCCGCGAGGTCACCGTCTCGTGGGAGCCCTCGCGCCGCTGCGCTCCACCACCGTTCTCCCGGCGCCTCCCGGCCCCGCACCGCAGACTCGGGCGCCCTCCCGCGCGCATCTCTCCACTGCAGCAGCGGCCATGGCGCAGCCGCTCGTCGTGAAGAAGGACGACGACTGCGACGAGGAAGGTACGCGCGAACGAACGTCTGTCTCTCTCTCTCCCACGTTGTGTGCTCGTGCGTGTGTCTGTTTGTGTTTGTGTGACCAGATCTGCGCCCGCCGAACCCTAGATCTGGCGCGATCCGATCTGGATCACCATGCCCATGACCATTCGTGTGTAATGTGTTGGGGTTGGTTGATTGCTCGCTTGTTGCTGCAGAGTACTACTCGCCGTTCCTCGGCATCGAGAAGGGCGCCGTCCTGCAGGAAGCACGCGTCTTCCACGACCCCCAGCTCGACGCGCGGCGATGCTGCCAGGTGCCTGCCTAGTCGCATTTTCATCTTCCTCCCGCCGGATCTCACGTCTCACCTCAAGTTCCCTTCCAATCTCACATGCTTGCGCTGCGCGACTGTGCCCGTGGATGTGTGTACAAGTCGCATGATGGCTGATGCTTTCGGTCTGTTTCTATAGGTTATCACCAAGCTTCTGTACCTGCTCAACCAGGGCGACACCTTTACCAAGGTACAACAACACATATCTCATCTCACTTCGACCGTGGTTTAGCTAGGTTTATGGATTTGAATTGCTGGGCCGGGATGTTGGCATTACGCATGTGCAGTTATGAAAATTTACCGAGAATATTGCACTGAAGCCACGCGTACAGTTTTAAGTTGTAACATCGTACTTTTCTGAAAGGAATTGTTACTTATGAACTAAGGCTCAACACCCTAAATAACATTAGGGGTTGGTAAGCCACTAGGCTGTAAGCATAATGATCTGAGTACAAATGTCAAACAGTACATGTTTTAAAGTACAATGGGGATCTTAAGACTAAGAGTACAGAAAATCACATGTTGTTGCCAGGGCTGTTCAAATACGGTTTGACCGGGTTGGCAAAGTTTCCCATGCATGCATGCATGCAAGCTCCCCTCGGCCAAACACTCTATACATGCATGCAAGCCCAATAGATAGTGCTCAACCCTCAAAACCGGCTGACTGATTCTGAACAACCCTAGTTGGTACAGTGCAACTTTCTCTGGATTGTGGGAAGTGGTGATTGCTGTAGTTCCAGGACATATGCTCTTTGATAGGTACATGAGTCATTGTGGAAAATCTTGTAGGTGGAGGCCACAGAGGTCTTCTTTGCGACGACCAAGTTGTTTCAGTCCAAGGATGCAGGGCTTAGGAGGATGGTGTACCTCATGATCAAGGAACTCGCCATCGGCGGATGAGGTTGGCTTATGTTATTTGCTACTTTGCAGTTGTTTGCATTTTGTGTGCTCTGAGAGTGACTTAATTTGTGTTTTATTGGGTGTAGGTTATTATAGTGACCAGCTCTTTGATGAAGGACATGAATAGCAAGACTGATATGTATCGTGCAAATGCTATAAGAGTTCTTTGTCGTATCATTGACTCAACCCTTCTCACCCAAATTGAGAGGTATTTGAAGCAGCGATCGTTGACAAGAACCCTGTTGTTGCCAGCGGCTCTTGTTAGTGGCATCTACCTCCTTCAGGTATGTGCTACAATTTTAGTTTGTGCGTTTATGCAATTGAATGTTACTGGTAGCTCTAGATCCTTATCAATATTTTGTTATGTTTTTTATGCTAAGCAGACAAGTCAGGATGTTGTGAAAAGATGGAGCAATGAGGTCCAGGAGGCTGTGCAGTCAAGAGCTGCTCTTGTTCAGTTTCATGCCCTTGCTCTTCTTCACCAAGTGAGTTCCATGTTTGGTGCTTCTTTTAAGTAGGATCGACAATTTGACATACATCTCTGAAATATCTTCAAATGCATCAAACTACGTGCAAATACTTAACATTTCCCATTTGGGCTCATGCTATACTAAGTACCCACATGAAAACATGCTAATGCTATACTAAGTTTCATTTATCTAAATTTGCAGATTAGACAAAATGACCGGTTGGCTGTCAGTAAGCTTGTCACTAGTCTGACTAGGGGTTCAGTTCGCTCACCTCTGGCTCAGTGCCTACTTATTCGATACACCAGCCAGGTATTATTTTCACTTTTCTGATTCTACAAAATTCTGTATTGATAGATATCTCATATCTGAAACATGAGTGGCATCCACAGGTGATTAGAGAGTCAGGCATGAATAGTCAAGGTGGAGATCGTCCTTTCTTTGATTTCCTGGAGTCCTGTCTCCGGAACAAAGCAGAAATGGTTATACTTGAGGCTGCACGAGCAATTACTGAATTAAATGGCGTCACCAGCCGTGAGCTTACACCTGCAATTACTGTGCTGCAATTGTTCCTAAGTTCATCCAAACCTGTGCTCAGATTTGCTGCTGTTCGCACGCTTAATAAGGTTGGTTTATTCACAAAATGCTAGTTTGATATATTATCCTGTTCCTTGATATTGTACTCACCATGTCTGCCAAGGAGTTTAATAGTGTTGTAGTTTACCAATACAATCCTTATGGCTTTCGGATGTCTTTTTTCAATCCCTGCCCAGACACTACAGTGATCGCCTAGTGATATTGGGTGCATGGAAGCCATAAGCTGAAAAGAACGAGGCCATTGTATTCATTTGTTCCATATTAACACTCATTCTGGTTTGAAATGAAGTTTACATTCTTTTTAGACAAATTGCCTAAAGTCTTAAACAATAGATATATTTCTGAAGAACAACGGTAAAGAAGTACCTTGGTGATAGATCAAACTCTTTTTTAGGTCAACAGCTTTGTTTTTGACAAGTTTTAAGGTTATCTTATTCCAGTGCAACATCAGTTGACCTTGCAGAAAGCAATAGCATTCAGAGTTCGGACATCAGTTTCCCTTTTTTCTTTCTTTGTTTCAGTATACCAGCTTTCCCCTGCATGATTGGTCTTGTGGAAAATTTATATTCCTTAACAAATTTAAATATGGAAAAGCACGAGTCATTACTTCAATACTGTTTTTTATATTCCCTGTTTGTTGGTTGGCACCATCAGTGTCTTTGTTGATTGTATGAGGTTGAGTGCTCATACTACCATTGATAGGTTTCTTTGTTGATTCTTTCATTTTGACCTAGTGTTCATTTGATAATTATTTTACAGGTTGCATCAACTCATCCTTTGGCTGTCACAAATTGCAACATAGATATGGAGAGTTTAATCTCTGATCAGAACAGGAGCATTGCAACCCTGGCAATTACAACACTGCTCAAGACAGGCAATGAATCAAGTGTTGATCGCTTAATGAAACAGATGACCAACTTTATGTCAGACATAGCTGATGAATTCAAGATTGTTGTCGAGAAGCAATAAGATCCTTGTGCTTGAAGTTCCCCTGAAATATCGCTCACTGTATGTATAGTAGTATGTATTCATATACAAATATTCTTGTTAAACATCCAGAACCAGCTTGTCATCAGAGCTAACTTCCTTATATGTTGGCAGGATGAACTTCTTGAGTAATATCCTACGGGAAGAGGGCGGGTTTGAATACAAGAAAGCTATAGTTGATTCGATTATCATACTCATTAGAGACATTCCTGATGCGAAAGAAAGTGGTTTATTTCACTTATGTGAATTCATAGAAGACTGCGAGTTCACCTATCTGTCCACTCAGGTAATTGCCAATTCATCATTTTTTAGGCTTGTAGTTTGGAAGTTAATAGCTGCTTCTGAATTTAAGAAATTATAACTTTAACATAATTGCGTCATTGTCTAATTATGTACCTTCTGCTGCCTAGAGATTGTTAACGTTTGCTTACGAGATGGATAATATATGCTAATCATATTGAAAATTATTACTACCTGAGGGCTTTTTTCCCCTATATACACTGAAGCAATGGTCATTGTCGACCAGGAAAAAATTGATTTGTGAAGTGCTTAAGTTGGTCAGCTTGTGCAAGTTTCGATATTTTTGCATGGTAAACTGTAGAAACAATGTGCTAATGTACCCCAAAGTTACATGGTAAATTGCTAAGTTCTAATGAAATTACTGTTTTTCAATCTTGCAACAGATACTTCACTTTTTGGGAAATGAAGGCCCAAAGACATCAGATCCTAGTAAATACATACGTTATATATACAATAGAGTAATACTTGAAAATGCTACTGTTCGAGCTAGTGCAGTAAGTACGCTGTCAAAGTTTGGCGCTTTGGTTGACTCACTCAAGGTACTTTGGCATATATATATATATATATATATATATATATATATATATATATATATATATATATATATATACATATATATATATATATATATATTTATATATGTAGTATTTCCTTTATTTGCGATGTAATTTTTATTTTCTTTTAGAGTTTGCAAGTTGTGTTGCACTTACATCTTCTTTCATTGCAGCCTCGCATATTTGTCCTTTTGAGGCGTTGCCTGTTTGATGGTGATGATGAGGTCAGTGGAGAATTTCACCCAAGAAGATGATTCTAGGCTCTGTTCTTCAATAATTTATTTGTCCTTCTCTCTGTGGGATCCCTTATTTACTGCTTTCTTCTTCCTTGTGCATATGCAACTTTGTCCATGAGAATGTCAATTGTGAAATAAACTTTATTAGATAAAACACTCTGTCAAAATCTGCTTTACTGGCAAGAAGCCTATTCTTTTCTGACATTTGCCACACTAATTTTTCCCTTCTAGGTGCGCGACAGAGCAACACTTTACCTCAAATTGCTAGGTGGTGAAGCTACAGTTGGTGAGACTGAGAAGGATGTGAATGACTTCCTCTTTGGTTCACTTGATGTTCCGCTAGTTAACCTGGAGGCCAGCTCATGGAACTATGTATGTTTCTCAGTATTATTATGATGTTACAATCACTATGCTGGTGCCTTATATTGTCGTAATATGCTGACAGGAACCATCAGAGGTACCTTTTGATATATCATCTGTACCGAAGGAAACAAAAACACAACCCCTTGCTGAGAAAAAGGCTACGGGCAAGAAACCAACAGGTCCGGCATCTGCTGTCAGTGGCCCTGTTCCTACTGTTGATGCATCATATGAGAAGCTCCTTTCATCCATTCCTGAGTTTGCTGATTTTGGAAATCTCTTCAAGGTTAGTGTGGTGTTTTTGTTTGTCACAGAAGACAAACATATGCACTGAGAGTTCAAGCAAATTTATATGTTTTAACTTTTCATCCTTTCTTCCAGTCATCAGCACCTGTAGAATTGACTGAAGCTGAGACTGAATATTCAGTCAATGTTGTGAAGCACATTTATGATGGACATGTTGTGCTCCAATACAACTGTACCAATACAATATCTGAACAACTGCTTGAAGAGGTGAGCAACTTCTTTCATATGTAAATTTTGTATGCATGTACGCATGTGTTTCTGTGCCTTGAACTCTATTCTTTTTCAGGTGGTGGTTTTTGTTGATGCTTCTGAGGCCGATGAATTTTCAGAAGTTGCATCGAAACCTTTAAGATCCTTACCTTATGATTCCCCAGGACAAACCTTTGTGGCTTTTGAAAAACCAGAAGGTGTCCCTGCCACTGGGAAGTTCTCAAATATACTGAAATTCATCGTTAAAGAGGTATGTGTTGGTAGTACTGCTGCTCTTTCTGTTATTGCTTTTTGTCTTAATTAAGCATCCTTTCCTTCATGTTTCGTGTGAGGATTAGTGTACCCAGTCAAATTCAAAGCATGCTTCACTCCTAGTTTACTTTCAGAAATCAGGACTTTGTGATTTAGCTCTTGATGTTTTTTAAGCAGCTCAACTTGTTTGTTTTAACTTTTGAATCTAGCTATAATTTCCTGATATGTTAGGCTGAACCCGTCTCCAGCCAAATGGTTCTTAGCTTGTTCCATCAGTAATCATGTTTGGGTTCACTTTGTTATGTAGTATACTTTCATTGAACGTTGGATTGGTGTTTTGAACTAACCTTCGGGTAAACTCTAAACTAAATAATCTACTAAACTCTGAATGCATCAGTTCTATTTCAGCACTTCTTTTTAGTATATTCATTCATTTGAAGTGCATGGAGCTATGCCTAGTCTGGAAGAATCCTTTTGAGGCTCAGATGAAACTGTCAATTTGATACTTGCGTGTGCTTGTAAATGTACTAAACCAGATCTTTGTCTGCCTTTGGGTTAACCCTAAATAAATCATGCATTTGAACACATTTCCAGTTTGATTCAGTAAACGATAATTCATGGGTTTTACTTAACTTGTGCTTTGTTTCAGGTTGATCCGTCCACTGGTGAAGCTGAGGAAGATGGTGTTGAGGATGAGTACCAGCTAGAGGATCTCGAAATTGTTTCTGCGGATTACATGTTGAAGGTGGGAGTTTCCAACTTCCGAAATGCTTGGGAAAGCATGGATCCAGAAAACGAGCGGGTTGATGAGTACGGGCTTGGTGTCAGGGAGAGCTTGGCCGAGGCTGTGAGTGCTGTTATAAGCATCCTTGGCATGCAGCCTTGCGAGGTCAGTCCTCTTCATTTTGTCTATGAATGAATACTGTCGTCATGTTTTAGTCTGCCTGTTTGTAATCTTTTACTGGAATAGTTTATGTTTGTTCTACCTAATCAGCAGTGATAGAAAATGCAGGAGTTAGCATTGAGGATTGCTTGTTGACTTCTGTATGAAATGATAATCTTACTCTTGATTACTTTTTTGTCAATTGTTTTTTAGGGAACTGATGTGGTCCCAAGCAATTCGAGATCACACACTTGCCTGCTCTCTGGTGTGTTTATTGGTAATGTGAAAGTTTTAGTGAGACTGTCGTTCGGAATTAGTGGACCAAAGGAAGTAGCCATGAAGCTAGCAGTCAGGTCAGATGATCCGGAGGTCAGTGACAAGATCCATGAAATTGTTGCAAATGGCTAAAATATATGCAAGGTTTTCTTTTTGACCTTTTTTGTTTTGGCTTTCAATCTACTGAAAGCGCAAGGGAATTCAATTAATTCTAGTATATGTAAGCTTGTTATGTCGTTGGATCACAATGTTGCACCACCATTCTTGTTCAACACAGTAAAACAGTTTTTGATTGATTTGGAACCACAACAATTTCTTTATATACCATGGACTTGAATAGTACATGCAATAATATTCAAATGAAGTTCTGTTGGTCGGATTGTCAGCAATAATTTTGTTGATAGTATATGAACAATACATTATTGTCGATCGCAACAGAGCTGAGCAATAAATTATTGTGAATCTTCTTTTACGATGGTTATGAAGAATAACATACAAGCCAGATAAACCCGAGCGTACCAGCCTGAGGGATTAAAGGTTACCGTCACATGTGCTGACAATACTGTGGCACCCTTAGGCCATGAACCGAACATGCCCTTTTCTGACTCGCTACCAAACCAGCTCAACATCGAAAGATTGAACGTACCCTGCGCATCTGTGATGGCTGTCCCCAGAGCCCTCGTTTACATCAAAGGAGGCATCTACATTCGATTTGACCATACCTGACGGTGGTTTCTGCCAGGCATGCCGTGTGTGCATTGCAGAAATTTGGCACCAAATGTACCCGGTACAGAAAATTTGCGTGAGGAAAATTTTGACTTCACCCGGTACAGAAAGCTTCCACAGTTTATCCCACACCTTCCCTGTTCCGTCTTCTGAAGCTTTTCCCGAATGTTTTAGATGGGGGTATCGTCATTTGTACATGCTCTTGGTGGTTGTGCAAGAACCATCTATTCAAGATGTAGTTTAGGTTGTGCTCGGTTGAGCTGAATTTTCATAAATTATGGCTGCATTTTTACTGTAGTTAGTTGAATTTTCATTATATCTGGTAGTGACTTATTTGGTATAATAAAATTTAAAAAAAATTTAAAAACAGAAAAAATGAGTTAGCCCATCATGTATAATGCAAACGGATACGGAAAAAAGAACAGACAAAAAAAAGCTAAAAAACCGAATAGTTAGAAAAGGACGGAATTTAGGAATAGTGAAAAATAAATTGGAAGTCAGAAGTCCAAACTCAAATAAGCGGGGCCTTAAGGTGTGCTGTATTGTATCCCCATTTAAAATTGAGCTTCAAGCTCAAAGTAAGTTAGAAGAAACAAGATAGGTTTGCTTTGGATAATAACATTTGCCCCTTTCCTTTTTCCTCTCCTTTTTGAGTACCACTTTGTCAGAATTTTTTTATTTACTTCTTTGTGGCTACAAAACCAAGTTTCGGAGATCCCAAGGAGATTCGTTGAAGCTAGTAATGTTTAGGGAATAAGTGAAATAGTAGCTCTTTGCATTGATATGTTACAAGAGTACAAGTGTTCCAACCTCTAAATAGTGCCCATGACTCTAGTTGGGTGGGTTCTTTGAGACTGTGGCTGTTGTTTTTGGTTTTTGAATTCTGTCTATTCGTGAGAGACAACATAAAGAGAGAAACAATCATATGTGATTTTGACCGATATAGCTAAAATCAATACAGTATCTACTACAATCAACTTTAGACCATGTCTTACAAAGACGCATAATTTAAAAACTTATTATTGTAACAGAGAGTGAAGTTGAACCCACCCATGGTTTTGATGAGGTTGGCTGATTACAAGTGACCAAGTGTGCCCTCTTAAAGTGCTACAGTGTTAGGAGAAGAGTCTTTTAAGACTGTTCATAAAAATATCATTTGAAATTTAGCCTATGAATATCTGTTTTTGCAAATCCCTGAACTCGGTAGTGCTTGTTGAGCTATAGTAGATCTACGAAGGAGGCTAGATTTAGGATGTGTTTGGTTGGAGAGATGGGGTGGGATGGGATGGAGATGGGATGAGATAGTTCCACAAAAAAAAGTGGAACCACATGGTCCAGCATCTAAGAAGAATATTCTCTAAATTTGCACAGCCTCATCCCACTTTGGACCATTCTCTAAAAAGTGGACCATACAGATAAACTTGGTCAAAGGAACCATCCCATCCCATCCTACCCCATCCCTCCAGCCAAACATACAGATAGGCTTGGTCAAAAGAACTATCCTATCTCATCCTACCCTATCCCTCCAACCAAACACATCCTTATAAAACAGGTTTTTAGAAACCAAATTTGAAAAAAAAAAGTAGTTTCGGTGATATTTCTTTGAACAGTTCATTTTTTACGCTTGCCAGCGCCACATGGCGTCCTCTCCCTGCTACTGTTAGGCTCGATCCACAGCAATGCCCCATGGGCACGGTCCACTGGACTGACGGCCGTGGGCGCCCGTGGGCCGGATCTGATGGTGCGTGGATGGGGTCTTTGATGGCCCTTGACCACGTAGCCGAAGTGAGATTCCTATAACAATTAATGCCTTTAATTTGCTTCTCTGTCGCAAGATCCCGTGCGCCATCCTGGTTATCTTCCCGGCGGCCATGGTGGCCTTCGTCGGCCCGCAGCACTTGAACGAGGCCCACCCCCGCACGACGACGGAGGACTACATGGTCCCGCCGCCGTGGATCCCCTTCCCTTCCAGCCTGGCCTACCGCCGCCACGAGGCCGAGTGGGTGGCCGCTACGTTCCAGCCCAACGCCTCCGGCGTGTCCGACATCGACCGCTTCTGGCAGATGCAGCGCCCCTGCTGCCGCCTCATCGTCTACCGTAGCTGCCCCGAGGTCGAGCAGCGGCTGTTCCCGCTCCTCACCGAGCTCTTCGCCAAGCCTGCCGTCCCCACCGGCTTCCTCCTGCCCAACGACGACGTCCCAACTGCCACTTCTGATCAGTCCTTCACGCCAGTGGCACTTCTGATCAGTCCTTCACGCCAGAGGCGAAGGCAGGAAAAAAAATATAGGATGGACTAATACACTAAGCTAGATTGTTACAAACACAGTATTTTATTTTTGTTCAATTCAAATTCATATATAAATAGAAGAGAAACAAAAGCAAAAAAAAGAGAGAAATACAAAGAAAGTACATCAGTAATAGAAAGCACATCTCGAAAATATATAAATATGCTTCCGGTGAGTAGATATCAGTCATCTACATATCAAAAATAGCAAAATTAGTGATACGATAACTAATTGCAAATGATTGTGAACATTCAAGAAAAACATAATATACCACTAGCCTGCAAGATTAAATCACGAGGTAAATTCATTCTACAAGATTTCATGCCTTGGATAATTAAACAAATATTCCCTCCTCACTTGATCTCATCTCTAATTTCATTAGCGTAATCTTCTATCGATGCGCAATGCGCCGAATCGCCAATAATGTCACTAGGATTAATTCTACTCAAACCTTCTTTGCTTGAGTTGCACTCCTGTTGGTTGGGAGAGTACTATTAGAATTGCTTATAAATAGTTACACAAAGTTCGTTTCTTCATTACAAAGAAATCAATCAACAAAATGTGACACATCAATTCTAATCGGAATACATAAATCATAAATTTAATTTTAATCTCTAGTAATTCAAGTTGATCAATGGCAATGATATAACATACATAAAATCTCTCTCTATCTAAGAAATACTCAATATTAATAGTAGAGCTTCAGTGGCGAAGCCACGAACAAAATTGAGGGTGGGCTAAGGCGCTAAACTAGATTGCTACAAACACAATATTTTACTCTTGCTCAATTCAAATTCATACATGAATAGAAGAGAAACAAAACAAAAAAGAGATAAATACAACGAAAGTATCTCAGTAATAGAAAACGATCCCAAAAATTATAAATATGCTTTGGTGAGTAGAGATCGGTCATGTGCATATCAAAAATAGCAAAATTAGTGATACGATAACTAATTGTAAATGATTATAAACGTTCAAGAAAAACATAACATACCACTAGCACACGAAAAATCATAATTTTAATCTCTAATAACTCAAGTTGATCAATGGCAATGATACAACATCCATATAATCTCTAATCTCTCGCAAACCGGCGGAAGGAGCAGGCGGCGTGTGTGCGGGTGAACAGAGAGGTGGTTTGGCGGCAATGGCTTCGCAGGAGGGCGCTAGTGCAAGGAGAAGGCGAAAATGACGAAAGAGGAAAGCGCATTTTCACTGGGGTTGCCAAATTGGGAAAGGGAGGGAAATCAAGCAAAATTCAAGAAATGCTTCAAAATTTTTGAATTTTTGGGTGTTTCACGATACATGTAAGATCTAGTGCATTTAGTCAGGTATCCTGAAGAAGAATCTTTATAAAGCTGTGAAATGACACGTGAGATCTCTCCTGTAACTATTTGATGTGCCTAGACTAAAAACTAGCATCACCTGCCCAATTGCTCACATGAAAGAACAAGAACAATTGATTGTATGTGCCTTACAATGTTTTTCGGACGAAGGAATATCACGGTGAAACACAGCAAAATTTCCGTCATAGTTCGACAACACAGAAGATTGCTACTCATCCAATTTAAGTTGGGCATAGATTGCTACTCATCCACATTCCTCGTATTATTTGCTCAACCAACTATGCAGAGAGGGATTTACGGTAGGGGAATGGAGCCAATCCTAAACGGAGATGGCCCATTCAACATTTTTACAGAGGAAGCGGCAAATGAGCATTTGTAGTGATCACAGCCGATCACCAAAACATATACAACCTTTTTTCTCTAGGAAGCATAGTTAGAGCTTGTTAGGACTTGTGAAAGGCGGAGAAGCTTCATCTTCATCTAGCTCTAATCGTTGTTGGTGCTATTCGAGTCTAGACTATCCCGGGCCGCACTGCAGTAGGTAGGACCAGCCAATGGCCGCTACGCAAAGGGGGTGTTGCCGGCGGGGAGGTGAGGTCGAGCCTTACTTAAGCTCCCCGCCGGCTTCGCCCCAGCTTGGAACTAATCAATTGAAGAAGATTGAAGATTAAAGGTTTACCCAACCGCCAACTCAAGACTCTCGGTCACCACAACCACGCACCCAACACCCAACTCGCTCTCCAAGTCCCCAAGGGCCAGCAGCTCCTCACCTCCTCTCCTCTCATTCGGTCTTCATATTTCAATTCTTCTGTTCTTCAACAAATCACCAGCTCATCACTCCACTTCAGCATTTCCATTCGGCCAAAGACTTCGCCACTTTGGCTCCCCACTTGGCCACTCCCACTTCGGCACTTCCCAATGAGGCCATGATGGCACGATGCGCATGCAGCGGCTCCTCCTTAGACCTTAGTGGCTTAGCGACCTCCTCTTCCTTCGTTAGTCGGGCGGGGTTTGCTCGGCCTCGACACCTCGACCGCTGCCTCCTAGAGTCCTACTCCAGATATGCTCTCCGCCGAGCCAGCATCAAGGCGTCACCGCCAATGCTACCCTCCGGTGGATTCGCTCTCCCTGGCGCCGCCACTGGGCCGCCAAGCCGACCGTCATCCCCGCCGAGGTGTGTGCGCATTCCTCTTGTCTCTCCTATGCCGCACGTGTGCATATGGATGTGGTCTCTGCATGGTGACTTCGAACCGCGTCGCCGATAGAGTGGTGCCCTACCTGGCCGGCGCGCCAACAGAGGGTGGGGTGTTCGGTGCGGGCCCAAGGGTGGGTCAAGCTTGACGAAGCCCACCCATCGCTCTACCCTTGCTTCATGCCCACCAGCGGTGGCTCGGCGCGCATCCCAATGGTCATCCGTGTCGTGCTAGGGAGCGAGGCGCGGTGGATCAGAAGACTATGTGGAGGTCACCCCATGGTTGTGATGAGTAATTGACTCTTGATCTAGAAAGATTGAGTTTAGTTTTTGAGGTTTGAGCTGACTTTGCAAAGTCGTAAGCCTTGAGATAGGTTGGCAGACCGCTTACGACCACGTTGGTTGTGGTCGAAGGCCACCAGGACAGTTTTCGACCACTTTGGCTGTGGTCGGAGTTCATCAGGAAGGGGTACGACCACATTGGGCGTGATTGAAGAACATCAGAAGGGTTTACGACCACTTTGGTCATGGTCAAAGGTCCCAGGAAGCTTTACGATCACGTTGGACGTGGTTGAAGGCCATCAGGCAAGTTTACGACCACTTTGTTGAAAGTCGAAGGCCAGCCGGAAGGTTTACGACCACGTTGTCACTGGTTGAAAGTCGACAGGGCATTTACGAGTGGTCAGAAGTCGAATGCATCTCGATCGTGGTCGAAGTCCCCGCACAAATCTACGACCACGTTATCGAGAGCTGCGGTCGAAGTCGATGCTTCGACCGCGCGCTCGTAGTCGGCGCCGAAGCCACGACCACATTGAATAGCTCAGAGCGGCCGGAAGTGCTCTGGCGGTCGAACACTTGGAAACCGGTCGTATGGACTTCGGTTGGTGGTCGAGCAATGTTGTGTGCGGTCGTAAGCTCAGTACGACTTGGTGATCTGCCTTACGACTTGGTCAGTGTAGTTGGGTAAAGCAGTGGAAAACCCGGTGTTAGATGGGGTTTACGGGTTAGCCCCAGTGAGGACTAATGGCTGGATCCATTAGGTCAAGTCTCGTGCGTGAGGCTATAAAAGGAGAGGGGAGGCAAGTGTTGGATTGAGTTGGCCGGCTGGGCCTTGGAGGCAGCCGCCTCTCCCTCCCATGAGAGTCTGTGTGCGTGTGTTTGCTCTAGGGATTAGAGCTTGTCCTCCCGAGGGGAGTGGCTGTAGAAACCTCCTGTGTAATCATTCATCTCTCTGTATCGATCTATGTGAGAAGTGTTTTGTCTGAGATGTCTTGATTACTCATGTCTTTCTCGGTTTTGTTGATTCTCCTCGGGTGTTCTAATTGGCTTTTCTCTTTTGTGTTGAGTTGTTGCTCAAGACTGCCTCGGTCTCTTCTACTCTGATCTGGGGAATCAATCTCAAGGCCATTTGGTCAGTTCTTCCCGAGAGCAGCAAGTGGTCGGAGGAGTCTTTCTGTGTCGAATGGTTGTGCGCTTTCAAGTCCTCTATTCTCTGTTCGACCATGTTGTTCTTTCCAACCGTAGCAAAGACTTCTGTTTTTCGTGGTAATTTATCTTTCAGAAGATGTTGACTCTTTGTGGTTAAAATCTCACTTTCATCTGAACCATGAGTCAAAAGTTCTCTAAAGTCTTACACTTGCGGTCGTGCGTCTCGTGTTGCTCTGTTCTGAGTTCGACCTTGCTGTTCTTCTCGGATGCAGCAAAAAGACTTCGACCGCTTTGTGATTTCTCAACTTGAGGTCATTCAACTGCTGTGTTTAGGGTCCTATGATTATTTGATTCGAGACTCTCAAGTTATTCAGGTTTTGGTCTCAGCGGTCATGCGATCTTTCACTGTTTTCAGTCGTTACTGTGTGTTTTCTGTTATCGGTCTGTTTGTCTGATTTCCAGTGGAGCATCTGTCTTCAACCGAGCGATTCTGTTGGACCGAAATGGCGACAGAGGGGTGGGGTGGGTGAATGTCGTCTTTAAATCTGCCCCGGTATTCACACCGACTCCTCCTCCTATAGCTAATGAGCTATGAAGAAGGAAATTAAATTCGCTCTCTAAAACAGGTGAAATCACTTCAAAACCTGGAGTGGCAAAGAAACTAAAGAAGAAGCTACCACGGCAAGAAAACCGAGCAAAGTGCTGCCACGGCAAGGAAGAGCTACCACGGCAGAAATCGGTAGAATTGCTGCCACGGCAGAAGAAACGGCTGCACTTGCTGTCACGGCAAGCAAACATGAGAGGACGGCAATCCAAACGAAACAAGAAAACTAAAATAAAAAGATGCAGAAATCTGCAGCCCAAATCAGCAAGGCTTACTGCAGATTCTTGGACTAAAAACATAAGCAAACGATGCGAAAACTGCAGTCCAAAACAGCACCAAAAAGAGACTAACCGATCAACGCTAAACTGAAAAATATGCTGATTTTCATGCTGAAAACAGGAGTGCAGTTCGGCTGAAACCTGCTGCTCCAAATGCTTTTATCTAAAGCTGAAAAGTGCACAGATGGATACTCAAATTCAGAGAACAGAGAAGGCACTAATTCGGCTGAAAGTAGTCAATAATCTGAAGACAAAACAGTAAAGCACAGATGGCTGCTAGCTGAACTGAATATGCAGTGCTGCAGCTTACCAAGTGACAAGGTATTTACTGCAGTCTGCCAACAAACATTGAAATTGACTAGATATTGCTAATCTTCTTTGGACAAGACACTAGGAATAGAAACTAAATATCAAGGAGACTTCAGGAAAAGAGAACCCACATCTAAAAGATCAATGAAATGAAATTTGGACAAAAACCTGAATATTACAGAGGCAACATCAAAATCTCATATCCTCTTCAATCCTTGAATCTTTGATCATGAGCCTTTGCAGCTAGATTAGCAATGTTAACAAGATACTCCAGATCAAATCCCAGGCTATCTCATGAAGGGAAAGAGGAGAAATCAAGAAACCCTAGAAACTGAACAATCTTCAGAAGAGAGACAAAAAATCCAAACTTCTCACAAATCCTTAATCCTCAGGCCATGAAACTTGGAGGCTAGCTGATTAATAGCCCATTTACTCTCCATGCCAAATTTCAAGTCATTTTGCCAAGGGGAACAAGATTTCAACAAAACCCTAGAAATTGCAACAGACGAACAGAGAAGGCTCAAAAATGAAATTTGAGGATTAAACGAAGTTAGCGCTTTGGGAGATCGATCAAATGATCTTGAGGCACTATCCCATCACAGAGCAACCCATTTTGGGCCTTCTCAGCAGCAACCAACAAGAAATCCAAAAAAAACAAGAAATCAAACCAGAGAGGCAACGAAGAACACAGGGCACGGGAAAAACTTCAGATTTCCATTTCAAATCAAGAGTGGATTACAGAGGAGTCCCCATACGCCTGGACATTAGAGCAAGAAGATTGATTACAAGACTCTCAATCACTCATCTCCTCTCCATCTCAAGAACTCCACACTACATGATTGGAGAGGAAGGATGAACACCACACCGCAAAGCTACGATGCAGACAGCAGACACAGAGGGAAGGCGCTCAGATACACCACCAACCTCACTAACTAAAGCCTAAAGCCAAAGCAAGCCATCAAAGCTTCTTTTGACTCTAGCAAACCCTAATTTTCTCTTGAAGTGTTCGAGTGGGCATGCAGCCCCTCAATCCTATTTATAGCCTTGGCTAACGGGTCTCCGCCCTGCTACGCTGCTAAATCAACGGCGCCGCTCCCGCTTGTGCAGCCTCGCGAATTTCCCGATTCGCCTCCCGCACCTTCCGAAGCTTCGCGCTCCTTGCCTCGCACGCCTTGCAACCACCTCGAGTCTACATCGTTTCGACACATCCCGACCGCTCGACTCGGCGCCACCGCACCTAGTCCGGTCCACGTGTCTCGCCACGACTCCACCCGATGTCCTGCATCACACGCACAAGAAAACACGCCAAATAGCACCGCCGACACATGAAAGCGTAAATACCATCACACTTACCACGGCGAAGTCCAAACTCGTCAAACATTAGAATATACATCCTAAGCCCAAATGACCAAGTTTGACCAAAGTCCGACCGAGCCCGATTGCGCCACGCAAAGGCTCCACTCCGAACCACTCAAACCAAACTCGACTATCCTAAACCTTTGTCAATTACTCTTCATTCACATGCAGTCACGACCACCTGGTCTCTCAGATTCGATTGACCACGAGTAGGTATTCGACCTCCGGTCCACGCATAAAGATACCCGATCAGATTGACCACGGTAGACTGATTAGATTGTTCTGTTTTTGACCTCGGCCAGCTGCTGCTCAGTTCTTTTGTCGATCCGGTTTCTGTTCTCCAGTGAGCACTCGATCTTCTTGCTTCATAGCTTCTATAGCTATCGGAGAAGAATTTTTATGTGAATACTTGGGGAAGTTTGAAGGCACCATTCACCCCCCTCTGTTGCCAGTTTGGTCCTACAAGTGGTATCAGAGCAAGGTTGGCTCTATATTTGATCTTAACCGATCATGAGCCTGGCAACTAGTAGGGAATCTTGTGAGCTTTTCTTTGAATCTTATTGGGGTGTTTTTGCCAATGATGTCTTTTGAGACAAGAGGCTTGATTTCGGCTAGAGTGATTTTATTTGCAAGAAACAACAAGTGTGAGCTTTGTGGTACATTCTTTACCTCTGATTGCTCGAGTGCCAGAAAGGAGAAAGTCTTGAAGAACATACGGATGATGATGCTAAGAAGGACGAACGACAACTCATCATGAGCAAGGTAAAATCTCAATGGGACCTTGGCCTTGTCCAGGATGAATATACTTGCTCTTAGGGAGAATATGAGATGCCTAGATGATAAATTGCTAGATTGATCTTGCTAGGTTGAAATCTCATTGAAGCATGTGTAGATTGTGAGTCTTTCTTTGTAGACGGGGAAAATTTAATTTCTCTACTTGAATGCTAAAATCTGAAAATGAGAAATTAAAATTTTGACTCACCACACATGTGTAGAGGAGCTTGAGTTTGCTAAAGTTTGGATTAGTAGAGCCAAGTTCCTCTGTTATCTCGTCGTTGTAGTCGTAATGCCTTACGACCACAGCTTCGGCTTCATGACCGTAGTTGTAGCTTCATGCGACCATGTCTGCTGGCGGACACTCCCGCCTATCACTGTGGTCGTAAGAAGTTTCGACCATAGTCACCGTACCGAGGACGACGACGAGAGCAGTATTCGCAGGTGCTGGGACGTGGTCGTAAAGAGTTATGACCACGGTCTCAGTGGCCCCATCTGCGACTACATTTCGTCAACCTGGTGCTTTCCCTCGGTGCATGGATCTCGGTACATTGGCCTGGCTTGTTATACTCTACTCTTCGACCATGGCAGACACGACTACGACTTCTGAACTGAAGATAGTCCAGGTCATCCAAAACTCCCCCTGAGTTCATGCCTAGTGCAATGGCAAGCCGTCTCATGAGAAAGAATTGGTGAAATCAGTTTTTTCACACATAAAAAGAGATCCTTTTGCTTTTTAACAGATTGTGCTAACTCATGATGTATCAAGATGCTAAAATAGCTCAATCTAAGATTCAACCTAGATTCAAGACTCAACTCAGCCTATTTGACATGGCATGAATCATAAAGGGATAGCTCAAGCAAGACTAATCTCGAGTGCTAACATGACAAGGTTTAATTTAAGTTGAGCAATTTTAATTAACTTATCATGGCAGAAAGCTAGTCTACACATATGAAGTCATGATAAATCTAACCTATAAAGCACAAATCATGGCAAGGTGTACAGCATTGTAAACATGTCATAACAGGATAATAATCAAGGCTCAAAGCAGTTATATTACAATGCTAAATGCAAAAATGCAGGAAAATCCAGCCCCCCCTCAACATGAGATGCAACTTTTAGTTCAAGTTGAGTTAAGTCAATATTAAGCTCTAGAAACTCCCAAATGAACTCTCCCTGAACCAAAGCAATAAAATCGAGAAGCTGGCAAATAAAACCAAATAGGCAGTCCTTAAAGCATAGATAAGATATAGAGACAACTATGGCTCAGATTGACTCTCATCTACCCCATATGACTCCAGGACTATCAGCTGACCGTAAATCACACACTAGAGAGCAAACACGTACCCTGTCTACCCAAGGGTGGCCCAACCCTCGCTAGAACCTACAAGAAGTGAGTGAGCTCGACCTAGTGAGATAAGAAGCAGCTAATCCTGGAAGCACAAGATAAGAGTAAGAAGTCTAAGCAACTCGGCAAGAAAAGCACTCTAACCTATGCTGGAAGGACTAAACCCAAATGCACCTCGAATGCAATGTAATGAAATGAGACGAAGCATAATCAATACAAGAAAGCAAGAAAGCCCAAAGCTCCTCCTCACTACAGTCCGTAAGGACAAACCACCCCAAGCTCTCCCCGCAAAGTGAAAACCTCGAACTATCCAAAGGCTTGGTGAAGATGTCACCAACCGTGGTCACTCTCCACAAACCGAGCACTATATCACCCTTCTCTACATGGTCTCTAAGGAAGTGGTATCGAATATCAATGTGCTTGGTCCGAGAGTGTCTGCACGGGTTTTTAGCAATGTTAATCGCGAAGTGTTATCACGTAAGAGTGGAACACTATCTATGACCAACCCAAAGTCCCGCAGGTCGATGCCATCCAAAGTACTTGGCTACAGCACTGGCCGCAGCAACGCACTCGGCCTGCGGTGGATCTGTAACTCCGATCGCTTCTCAAGACCGAAAACAAGAGAAGTGCCAATGAATTGGCAGGTGCGAGGTGCTCTTTCTATCTATCCTACAACCGCAAAGTCCGCATCCGAGAAGGCTCTCAAGGAAAGACAGATGAGGAAGAGTACCGATACCATAGTCAATGGTAGCTCAAGGTACCGAAGATGCGCTTCACCGCCGCCGGTGAGATACGCGAGAGAAGCTCAAAACGAGCACATGCACACACCGAGAAGTGTATGTCCGTCTCGAGGCGATGAGGTAAAGAAGGGAGCCGATCATACTTCGTATTCTTTCGATCAATCGCTCGCCATCCTCATCTGGGTCAAGATAGGCTGTAGAAGCCATCGGAGTTGACACCGGCCTACCATCACTCATGTCGAAGCATCTCAGGAGGTCACGAGTGTACTTGCCTTGATGCAAGAAGGTACCCTCCCGAGTCTGCTTGATTTGGAAGCCAAGGAAGAAGGTCAACTCGCCCATCATGCTCATCTCAAACTCGGTACTCATGACATCCGAGAACTGTGAAACCAGAGCATGGGAAGAGCCGCCAAAGATAATGTCATCGACATAGATTTGGACGAGTAGAAAGTCAGTGCCATGCCGGCGGATGAACAAGGTCTTGTCAACTTTACCCATCTCAAAACCATGACTTAACAAGTAGGACTTAAGCCTCTCATACCAAGCTCTAGGGGCTTGCTTAAGTCCATACAAAGCTTTGGAAAGCTTGAAGACATGGTTTGGGTATTTGGGGTTTTCAAACCGTGAGGTCAGTTCGGACGTAGACCTCTTCCTCAATAAAGCCATTGAGAAAGGCACTCTTGACGTCCATCTGTAAAGCTTGAAACCTTTAGAAGCTGCAAAGGCAAGCGGATTCTAATGGCTTCAAGTCTAGCTACGAGGGCAAAGGTCTCTCAAATCTAGACCCTCAACTGGGAGAACCCCGAGCTACCAGCCTAGCCTTGTTTCAATAACCACTCCATCCTCGCTCGCTTGTTCTTGAACACCCACTTAGTCCCAATAATATTGTGACCTCGCGGGGCTCAACAAGCGACTGCACCTTGTTCCTCTCAAAGTTTTCTAGCTCCTCATGCATGGCATTGACCCAAGACTCATCGATAAAGCATGAGAAACATCTTTGGGCTCAAAGGAGGCAATGAAAGCGCAATAGAGACAGACTGAGATAAGCCGATTTTCACGTGGTCACACGCTCGAAAAGGTCTCCAATAATCTGCTCGGAGGGATGAGCTTTCTAAATGTGTCTAGGAGGTCTGGATGAGATGAAGAAGTGGCCTCTACCTCATGAGCGTAAGAGGTAGGAACAGAGCCACTAGCTCCGTAAGAAGCGGAAGGCGAGGTCGATCACCTCGAGTGCGGTGGAAGACGGCACCTCAAGGGGTGGATGAAGGACTGGATCGGGTAGACAACCTCATCTCCATCATCCTCATCATCCACGAAGATGGGCTCGCATCGCCTAAAGAACTCCGAGATATCGGGCCTAGTGCCCGGATCGGCCTCATCGAAAGTAACCTCACAGTCTCTACCATCTTACTAGACTCGCAGCTCCAAACCCGATAAACTGCGAAGAAGCGAGTAACCTAGAAAGATCCCATCACAAGAGCGTGACTCGAACTTGTCTAGGTTCTCGGACTTCAAAATAAAACACTTGCAACCAAATACGCGAAAATGAGAAACACCGGCTTTCGCCGTATCTCAACTCATAAGAAGTGCGGTGCAAGTGTGCCCTAAGAAATACTTGATTTGAGACATGGCACGCGGTGGCTATAGCCTCAGCCCAAAACTTCCGCGGTGTAGAGTACTCATCAAGCATCGTCCTGGCCATCTCGACCAAGGTACGATTCTTCCTCTCCACAACGCCATTTTGTTGTGGAACGTGCGGAGAAGAGAACTGGTGCTCTACACCTGTCTCACCACAGAAACTCTCGAAGTAGGAATTTTTGAACTCCGTGCCATTGTCACTGCGGATCGCTCGTAAGGCACCCGGGAGCTCAACAGAAAGCCTACCGAAAAGACCTCAAAAATGTGAAAATATCTCATCCTTCGAGGCTAAGAAAAACACCCAAGAATACCTCGAGAAGTCATCGACCACGACAAGAACATACCACTTCCTCCCGCCGATCGCACTCGAGCTGGTCCAACAGTGTCCATATGGAGCAGCTGTCCCGGTGCATCGGTCATAGTAACTGTGACCGGAGGGTGAGAAGCGGCAACCATCTTGCCGTGCCGGCATGGAGCACAGACTAGATCTTTGACCATCTTGAGCTTCGGCAGACCACGAATGAGGTCGTGGCCGCTAACTCGGGTCAAATGGTCAAATCCGATATGACCAAGTCTCCTATGCCAGAAAGAGAGGTCGCGGGACTCAGAAGCAACTAAACACCTGAGAGGATCACCAGAAGACTCAGAAAAATTAGCACGAAAGATCCTCCCAAAACGAGAAATCCCGCAAACCAGACTACCCGAAGAATCAAGAATTTTGCAATTGTTTTTCTTAAAGCTCACTCGAAACCGCCATCGAAGTCGAGAAACTGATAGCAAATTATACTGCAGCTTACTAACCAAGGCTACATCTTTTAAAATGAAAGAATCATTAATGCACACTGAACCTTTGGCGATGACGCGCCCAGATGAAGCATCTCCGAAGGTGATCGTCTCATCACCTGGAGCACGGGCAAGGGAAGAAAACCAACGGGAGTCTCCGGTCATGTGTCGTGAACACCCGGAGTCTACAAGCCAAACTTTTCCCTTCCTTGCCCGGCGAACCTGAGTCAAGCAGAGAGTAAAGTCTCAGTACTGGGGTAAATCAAGAGAGATTTTGGCACCCAATACTGAACAACACGTCGAGCAGATGAAATAGTCAAGCACGACTGACCTCTATCTACCCTACGCTCTCTGTCACTCACAGCAGAAGGTCTGTGAGCAGACCTGAAGCTGTTGCGGGGTCCAACTGCTACGGGAGAGCGAGTCGGAACACCGGCAACATGCTGATCACGCCGCGGGTAGCTATCTCGATGGATGAAATGAGATCTACCCTCAGGACGGCGGAAGTCATGACCTGGAGCAGCATGAGGATGAAAACCAGAAGACTCAGAAAAACTAAGTCCTCGATGCTGCCCAAACCCGTCAGAAGCAAACCTGGACCTCGTGCTAGTCTTAGGTGCACTCAGGATCTGGGGCTGACCCTGAATACGCCTAAGTGCCTCTGCACGGTCTCTTCGCGCAATCCTGGCGCGCCTGAAGCATCTCTCGATCGAGTGCCCATCCTTCTGACAGAAGGTGCAGTGGTACTTCACCTTCTGAGAGGTGGAAGTAGCACGAAGAGGCTTCGCCTTCTGAGAGGCCGAAGCAACAGGTGGAATCACCTTGCTGTCAGAGATCCCTTGGACAAAGCCCGCTGATTTGAATTTAACCTCATCGATGCGGGCTCAACTCGATCACACCTCCTACGATGGGTCGGAGAATAGCAGTGGATGCTTCCTCATATCCTCATAGAAATCATATCCTAGACCTTGATTGAACTTGCAAATCTTGGATTGGTCTAGAATAAGATTAAACTTCTTTTTGCCGCCTACAAATCTCTCGAGAGTGTTCATAAGGTACTGACACTCCCGAAAGAGAGAGGTGCAAGAAGAGCAGGGGGAAGAAGGAACAGCAGGAGGTAAGGAAGCAGATGAAGAACCAATAGCAGAGGAACGAATGGCTTGTGCACGCACAGCCGACTCAGAATGGACAGTCCTACTGCTAGCAGGTTGGTTCACGTCGCTAAGCGTCTCATCCTTACCCTGGGGCTTCTCCCCCTCCTCAACAATCACATCACAGCAGGTTGGTGGCTTCTCTAGTTGGTCCTTAGTTAGCTTCACATATTTTTCCTCCAAGGCAATCATGTCAAGTTTTAGTTTGTTACAGTTCATGCAAGGTGAGCTAACAGGGTCCTTAGAAGCAGTTTGAGCCAATCTATTGTTGTCATCAACTAATTCTTGAAACTGCTTGGAGACAGATTCAAGTTCAGCAGTAAGTTTGGGACAGTTTGAGCAAGGGGTAGTTGGCTCACACAACCAAGCATATAACTAAGAGATTTTGTGATCTGCCCGTTTTAGGTTCATCTTTAAATTATTACAATTTTCACAAGGCTCGGGCAGATCCAGGAGCATGGAATAAGATCCTCTAGCAGCAATGTCCTTATCTTCACATGAGGTGGGAGAAGTAGTCTCATCAGTAGTAAGTAGGGTAACAACCATCCTACTCAACTCTAACTCAGCAAGCAGACTAACATTCTCCACCTTAAGCACATCAAGCTCAGAAGATAAACTATCATGAGAGGTCCTTAGTTTCTCCATGTCTCCAAGCAAAGCGAGGCATGTATCACAATCGTCACGGAGGGAGCGGATCTAAGTGAAGTAATCTCCGTGATAGTCTATCTACTTCCTTCTCTAACTCGGTACACCTAGACCTAGCTCTAGCATGAAATCCACCTAGCTTAAGAAAAACATCATTTAGCTGGTCATAAGAAGGAGTATCTCATCCGAGTCTGAGTACTGCTCATTGTCGCGATCTCGCCCTCAAGGGCCATGAAGCACATGCCGAGAAGTCGCCGCCATCCTTGGGCACTTGGTCACCCGCCTCGTTGTCGCCGCTCCATCCCTCCACCTCGCTGAGGTCGAGGTCGTCGAACGCGGAGAACGCGGTGGAAGAGCTTCTTGGCTTTGCCAAAGTTGCGGAACTTCTTCTTTCCGCCTCGAGTGGAGGCTTCTTGTTGCGGTTCTTGTCGGTGTAGTCATTCTTGCCCGAACCATTGTAGTCGTTCTTGCCCTTCTCCAGCTTGGGAAGTTTGCTCGGATGTGGTTGGGGCCACCACACTCAAGCAAATCACGAGTCCTCCCTCTTCTCGCTCTCCTACCCTTGTAGGCATGGGAAAACCTTCGGGCTAGGAGGGCCACTGATCATCCGCAGTCGCTCTAATCGATCATCGGTTATGTCACGAGAGCAACGAGGAGAAACCGCAAGAAGAATCAAGAAAGCCCTAAGAAGAAATCGGATTGGTGACCAAAGTCATCGATCGTGACTTCGACCGACGAGAGACAACGTCAATCTCGTGAGTCTTGAGGCGCGAGTACAGCGTCAAGAGTCGTGGTCGAGGTGCATCGTGTCTTTGATGGTGGTCACTTTCATCTCCCAAACACGCAGATCGAGTGCCGCGAGCATCGACGAGCGTTGTCCGAGTCGGGTATGTGAGACCGACCGCCGGAGGTTGCTCAAGATTTTGTGAAATCGCTAAAAGCACTCGCCCGTGGACTCACCAGCAAGCATCTCAATTTGTTGTATTTGCGCTTGAACCGGTCCCGTCGAACCGTCTTGATCTGGTGGTGCCCTCATGGTATGCGTCGAGGGTCACCAGATGTCGTAGTTGGACGACAGTGAGATATGCGGTCAAACTCGCTACGACTCAAACCACGGATGATGATGTTCCTTGCCTTTGCATTTGCCTCAACATCAGCCATGTTCCGGCATTGATGTTCTCATCGGCAGAACAACAAGCCGACCTTGACCTTGCGCCGATGGCATACCCCTGAGCCTGGATGTATGTTTCCATTCGGCTCTTCCAGAAGGGGTAATCGATGCCATCGAACACGGGCGGCTTGGTCGAGTACTTGTCCGTCGCTATGGCTCTTGAGACCGGTTAAGATCTATTGAAAAGAGCTAACCGGCTCTGATACCAATTGTTGGACCGAAATGGCGACAAGGGGGGGGGGGTGAATGTCATCTTTAAATCTGCCCCGGTATTCACACCGACTCCTCCTCCTATAGCTAATGAGCTATGAAGAAGGAAATTAAATTCGCTCTCTAAAACAGGTGAAATCACTTCAAAACCTGGAGTGGCAAAGAAACTAAAGAAGAAGCTACCACGGCAAGAAAACCGGAGCAAAGTGCTGCCACGGCAAGGAAGAGCTACCACGGCAGAGAAATTGGTAGAATTCGTTGCCACGGCAGAAGAAACGGGCTGCACTTGCTGTCACGACAAGCAAACATGAGAGGACGGCAATCCGAACGAAACAAGAAAACTAAAATAAAAAGATGCAGAAATCTGCAGCCCAAATCAGCAAGGCTTACTGCAGATTCTTGGACTAAAAACATAAGCAAACGATGCTGAAAACTGCAGTCCAAAACAGCACCAAAAAGAGACTAACCGATCACTGCGAAACTGAAAAATATGCTGATTTTCATGCTGAAAACAGGAGTGCAGTTCGGCTGAAACCTGCTGCTCCAAATGCTTTTATCTAAAGCTGAAAAGTGCACAGATGGATACTCAAATTCAGAGAACAGAGAAGGCACTAATTCGGCTGAAAGTAGTCAATAATCTGAAGACAAAACAGTAAAGCACAGATGGCTGCTAGCTGAACTGAATATGCAAAGTCTGCAGCTTACCAAGTGACAAGGTATTTACTGCGATCTGCCAACAAACATTGAAATTGACTAGATATTGCTAATCTTCTTTGGACAAGACACTAGGAATAGAAACTAAATATCAAGGAGACTTCAGGAAAAGAGAACCCACATCTAAAAGATCAATGAAATGAAATTTGGACAAAAACCTGAATATTACAGAGGCAACATCAAAATCTCATATCCTCTTCAATCCTTGAATCTTTGATCATGAGCCTTTGCAGCTAGATTAGCAATGTTAACAAGATACTCCAGATCAAATCCCAGGCTATCTCATGAAGGGAAAGAGGAGAAATCAAGAAACCCTAGAAACTGAACAATCTTCAGAAGAGAGACCAAAAATCCAAACTTCTCACAAATCCTTAATCCTCAGGCCATGAAACTTGGAGGCTAGCTGATTAATAGCCCATTTACTCTCCATGCCAAATTTCAAGTCATTTTGCCAAGGGGAACAAGATTTCAACAAAACCCTAGAAATTGCAACAGCATTTAACAGAGAAGGCTCAAAAATGAAATTTGAGGATTAAACGAAGTTAGCGCTTTGGGAGATCGATCAAATGATCTTGAGGCACTATCCCATCACAGAGCAACCCATTTTGGGCCTTCTCAGTAGCAACCAACAAGAAATCCAAAAAAAAAAAACAAGAAATCAAACCAGAGAGGCAACGAAGAACACAGGGCATGGGAAAAACTTCAGATTTCCATTTCAAATCAAGAGTGGATTACAGAGGAGTCCTCATACGCCTGGACATTAGAGCAAGAAGATTGATTACAAGACTCTCAATCACTCATCTCCCTCTCCATCTCAAGAACTCCACACTACATGATTGGAGAGGAAGGATGAACACCACACTGGCAAAGCTACGAACAGACAGCAGACACAGAGGGAAGACTGCTCTGTATACACCACCAACCTCACCAACTAAAGCCTAAAGCCAAAGCAAGCCATCAAAGCTTCTTTTGACTCTAGCAAACCCTAATTTTCTCTTGAAGTGTTCGAGTGGGCATGCAGCCCCTCAATCCTATTTATAGCCTTGGCTAACGGGTCTCCGCCCCGTTACGCCTGCTAAATCCAACGGCGCCCGCTCCCGCTTGTGCAGCCTCGCGAATTTCCCGATTCGCCCCTCCTGCACCTTCCGGGCAGCTTCCGCGCTCCTTGCCTCGCACGCCTTGCAACCACCTCGAGTCTACGTCGTCTTCGACACATCCCGACCGTTCTGACCTCAGCGCCACCTGCGCCTAGTCCGGTCCACGTGTCTCGCCACGACTCCACCCGATGTCCTGCAGTCACACAGACAAGAAAACATGTCAAATAGCACCGCTCGACACATGAAAGCGTAAATACCATCACACTTACCACAGACGAAGTCCAAACCTGTCGAAATATTAGAATATACATCCTAAGCCCAAATGACCAAGTTTGACCAAAGTCCGACCGAGCCCGATTGCGCCATGCAACGGCTCGACTCCGAACCACTCAAACCAAACTCGACTATCCTAAACCTTTGTCAATTACTCATCATTCACATGCAGTCACGACCACCTGGTCTCTCAGATTCGATTGACCACGAGTAGGTATTCGACCTCTCGGTCACAGACAGCATACCTCTGATCAGATTGACCACGGTAGACTGATTAGATTGTTCTGTTTTTGACCTCGGCCAGCTGCTGCTCAGTTCTTTTGTCGATCCGGTTTCTGTTCTCCAGTG
The DNA here is from genome assembly GCA_036346575.1 of Dendrocalamus sinicus. Lineage (NCBI taxonomy): Eukaryota > Viridiplantae > Streptophyta > Magnoliopsida > Poales > Poaceae > Dendrocalamus > Dendrocalamus sinicus. The sequence continues at coordinate 29,102,640 of CM070660.1, read as the reverse complement.
AGCACTCGATCTTCTTGCTTCATAGCTTCTATAGCTATCGGAGAAGAATTTTTATGTGAATACTTGGGGAAGTTTGAAGGCACCATTCACCCCCCCTCTGTTGCCAGTTTGGTCCTACAGTGACATTAGAGCTCCTATGTGAGTTTGCGATCGGCCGAGCTCTTCGCGCGGCGCTTCCTCGGGGCTTCGACGGCCAAGTGGCCACACCGACGCAGCTGCTCCCGGACAGGTTCGAGGAGCGGGTCTTGGGCAGCGGGTGGTGTGCATGGGGTGGGTGCCACCATGCCATAGATGTGTGTGCTCACGCACGCTGCGGTGGGCGCATTCGACCCATCGCGAGTGGGGCTCCACCGTCGAGCTTCTAGTGGGACACCTGGTCGTGATGTCGCTGTTCGTCGCCGACCAACGACTCATCGCGCAGGCGATGGCGGAAAGGGGGATTAGTGTGGAGGTGGAGAGGAACTACGACAATGGGTCGTTCAGTAGGGACGGTGTCGCGGCGGCGGCGAGGCGGGTGATGGTGGAGGAGGAGGGGAAGGCATTGGCGCGCAATGTGATGTAGTTTCAAGAGGTTCTTGGGGGGCAGGAGCAGTACCTTGATGAGCTTGTCGAGTACTTGTAGCGGTACAAATAGCATGGCATGTACGTGTACAACGATGTGCTACCATTAATTAGGGGTGCAATTGGAACAGATACAAATAGATATTGCTCATTTTGTATCTTATTCTATATTTTTCTTGGAGTTAAAATCGAACACGGATAATATCGGATACTTATTTCATCATTCCGTATTTGTTTCGTAAATCTTCGGACGGTCGATCGAATGAAAATTATCCGCTTCTGCTAGTGGTTTTAGCAATATGATACTAAATCATGTATACTTTGGAATAATAGAAAATGAGCCTCACTCATATGGGTTTATTTCTAACAATTACAATATGGTGGGACCACTGCAATCCTCCTCGTTCGAATGTTGAATTTTAAATCTTGAATGGAGGCAAATCCATGTATGCTACACTGCGACGGTGTAGTATACAACTAATACATAAAGTTTTGTACTATATGCATATTTACTGTTGGAAATATGCCCTAGAGGCAATTATAGAGATAATTATATTTCGTTGTATTCATGATTTATTGGATAATATGTTATCTTATTCCTTGAATAATATCGTTAATATTTATTAGTAAGTATGTGACTTACTTGTGAAACTCTATATTGTTGCGATGATTATTTTTAAACGATCCTTAGTCGAAAATATATGAGGACACATATGAATAGACTAGTATATGTATTGCTTGATGACCATGTTTCACGGGTCATATATATGGAGAATCAAACCAATAATATGGACATATGTTAGCAAACATGGGGTTGGATCGACCCACCATGAAACACTGTGAGAACGTTGCATTCTTACATATTATCAGTTGATCTCATTTAAAATGCGTATGCTATGTCCTTAGACGTCGTCGCACGTACTCGAGATGCATAATGGATGACTTAGGGGTTGTCAAACACTACTCCATAACTGCGTAGTTATAAAGGTAGCTTTCGGGTTTTGTCATGATGCATGCATCGAGGCATGGTCGATCAAGACCTCTCGAGTGATTGAATTCCAGAAATACATGGCTATGCTATTTGCGGTTAAAGAGTTAACCTAGTCTGAGAATTCAAATCACGAGATTGAGAAAGAGTGGTCAAGTTAACTAATAAGGATGACACGTACTCGCCTTGTGCTTGACCTATATTGTGAGGCAAAGAGAAATACATATAAGTTTTTTTTATTAAGGTTCGTCCAATATGATCTTTGCGTATACTTGAGAGTCAGCATGTCTTGTTAGGGGCCGCTATCGATTAGTGAACGAGTAGGAGTACTCAGGTCATGTCCAAGTGTGTGTGAACCTATAGGGTCTACACTTAAAGGGCTCAGATATAATTTGGATGGTGATATGAATTCATGTAGGCCATGAATTCCCAATGGGCCTCAAGTTCGAGGCCCATCATGGATGTCTATATGTAGAGGGGCGGTAGCATAGGATTTCTAAGAGAATTCGAAATTTTTGAAACCCTAATTGCCACACCTTCCTCATCCAATACCATGTAGCCGGAGTTAGCACTCCAGCGCATGGTGTTCCTACCCCGTACATGTGGATATCTTGGAGGTGTTGATGCTAAGCTTCTGCACTAGGACGATCTGTAACCTATGACGATCACAAGAAGCTGGAAGAGGAGATGTGTGGCTAGTACGACTACCACTATATCAATACGCTACATCGACTCTACTTCCGCTATGAGTCTGCGCGTCTAGTGGTAATTCTGTGATTTACTACTAGCGAAGGTTCCTTGTTTACATGATAAAAATTTAAAATTATGTTAATGTAGCCTATTTGTAGCGCATCATGTACTACTTGTACTAGTGCATTTCATATTTGCACTTGCAATGTAAAAGAACAACTACCGTATGCTACAGAAGAAAATCTTTTTTGCAAACACTAAGCCGTGCAATACATAAGATTACACGCACATACATAGCATACTGTACAAGTGTATAGGGGTGTAAAATGGTAACGAATAATTTGTTTTATCCGATATTTGTATCCAAGCAAACACGAATGTGGTAAGCAAAATCCGTATTCGAAAATGTTCGTATTCATATTCGAAAATTTTCGTATCTGTATTTAAGAATATTCGTATTTACATTTCTATTCGAGAATATTCGTATCCGTATTTGTATTTGAGACTGATCAATTCGTATTCGATTCGTTTCTCAAACTCATGAAAAATCCGTGCGATGCGATCACCTGCTGCTGGTTGAAGACGCATCAGATGTGCTGTCTGTCATGCGCTGCGACGTGAAATCAAGGGTGTGTTACGGGAGTTTTAACTGATTCGAAGAAGATTCTACCGTCGCGGGTTCTCTGATACAGGTACTTTCACCCAACTGTTACACCCCAAAACAATTAAGCCTAAACAATACATCTCGAATCTCAGATTCATGTGTTGAAGAAGATCGATTTGCACGTCTCAAATCTCAACTCTTTTTTTATGTATTGACGAAGACTGGCATCGATATGAACTGGGAATCATTACCACATCTTGCGTCCAAGATCTAGCCTCGATCGTGGCATATATGCTTGCATGCGCTTGATCCTGAGAGTGCGGCCGATGGCCCAAGCCCCAAGGCATGACTGCATCTGCACGTGGCTTAGGCGGTTAGCACTGGGGCCGTGTGGATATATAGGTATACCAGATGTGTCAATGGGAAGTTATAACAGATGCGTCAATGGGATCAGACACGATGGGATAAATTTGACCGTTGGATTAAGAAATTGGTTGGTAAATTTATTCAACTTTACTAGTTATCTGCTCGTCCGTTGCAGAGAAAATACCAACTTTATCGAGATACAATCAAGCATGTTTGTGAGTGCTTCTCATCGTTGATGGATATAGGAGAATGATTTATTTAGCTTGGTCAGATGTGCATGTAGCTTCATAAAGTTTTATGTACTCATATGGAATTATGGAAGTCGTGAGTTGATACTAAATCGCAAGAAGACACTTGATCCATTTACAATGATATCAAACACAAAATTTATTATAAGATGACTTGTGAAGTCTTCCATAGATACATCTACGCATATCAATACTATTATAAAAGAACGAGTTGGTAGTCGTATGTTCCTTCTCCTCCAACTGCCCCATTCTCAACTTCTCATCATTCTCCATTTTTCAACTGATCAGAGTAGCCTTTTTTTCATAGCATGATCTCTATATATCCAATAAATTTTATTGCAACGCACGAGCAGGTGACTAGTACAAATGATCAAGATTCTGCTCTATGCTTGAAGTCAAAACTCAAAACACATATTTGATTTTCTAATGTGAGATTACCTAAAGAAAGGTTTCAACCACATCCTCATATGCTCATTAACAAATCAAACATTTGATGCACAAACCTCACTATGGACGAAGCTACAACAACAACTTGTGTCGATGTGAAAGCTCACGAATAAAGCGCTGAATTTATGCATAATAGCTGATATAGCGAACAATTACAAGTGCCATCACTATGGAGAAACAATCAATGAGATTTACTCAATATTACACAGGATACAGTGGTAGACACTAAATTAAATAAATGGCGAATGAACTTTAATGATTTGATAATATCACACACCCAGATTATGTTCCTTTTGAACTTCACTAAGCATATGAAGCTAATGTGCATAAATAAGCACTAAAATGAAATGCCAAATAAGGATCTTAATATATAAAGGACAAGCATATGGCATTGGTACTTGATATTAGCTTCCATGATGTTGCAAACATAAAGCCATGAATCATATTACGCAGTGCTTCTAAAAGGTTAGTTGTAGCAACATTTTTTTTATAATTTGTGTATCTTCAGAAAGCCTGCTGAAGAGCTCTCCTGTTCATGTCACATCAAAAAAAATTCTATTTCCTTTGGTGGCACAAGATAATTGTGGAGATTGAGAGTAAGAACGTAGATATATGCAATACTATAGAACAACTCTTTGGACAAAACTAACTACTAACGCTTGCCTGGTTTATGAGATGATTGAACATATCATTCCTAAGTCGAGTAACTACTCTATCACTATTAGAATTGAATAGTCATGCCCAAAGAGCCGTGCAAACTAAACTGAAACAGGGCAGAGTTGGTTTTTAATATTTCCAGTAAAATAACTCCCTGGGCACATTACATTAACATGGATTCTTTTGTAAAAAGATGAAGCATTTATAATAGAAATGGTTAATTATTACTAAGTAAAATTGTAAAATATCTAGATCCACCAAATATAAACTGAACAAATTAAGGCTTCTAATGTTGCATAATAGAATACAGTATTCAAAATCAAGTTTTTTTTCAAGAAAGATACCCAATTACAATGATTATCATAATGTACAATATTGTGCCCTTCACATCCCCTATGGCTTGAGCCTTATCTTCTAGTCGTCGAACATCTCTTGACATAATGTCAATTATCTTACCACCATATTTCAGCTGTAGGATAACACAAGATGATCCATCCATTACAACAAGAAAAAAATGTGAAGCAAACAATGAATGTACTACTCTGGTTCTCTTCAATTTCATAGGGAAACAAAAAAAGCAAATGTGGAATTTTGCTACGAGGAGATTCTAGTTTCAAAATGCTAAAGGAGTAACGCTATAGTCACAATGTTGATATAAACATGACTCAATGACATTAACATAGGCAACATGGTCTTTGTTGATATGTGTACACCCTAGAAATGGAGTTTATTCATGTAAGAATGATTGAAAATTTGCATTGTTCAATTGAATTAGGGATACTTATGATAAATTTTGATACTTATGATTCTATTTGAGGCACTTGGAGTTTGGACAATAATTCATAACCAGCCAAGGAATATATCTTTATTTCTTCTAGGTGAAAAAAACTAGGTCTAGCACTTTGTATTTCCTGTAGTTCTGGTCAAAACTTAGGTTGGTAATTGCTATGGCTAAAGAGCAAAACCACGATAACTTATCGCATAAGAACTCAAGCAATTTTATTTTACCTTGCAGGAAGACTTAAATCCACAAGTGCCTAGGTGACTTGCAAGTTTCTCCCCACATTGCCTCTGCCAATCTTTTGTCACGTTGACCTCAGGAGTTGTCCACATGACGATCGTTGATTCCTTAAAATCAATGAGAGTGTATAACCTCGAGCTACAAAAGTTGTTGAGTGTGTCCCATGGACCATGATAATGAGTGCAAGCAGTAGCACAAGGGAAAAGAAGAAATAAAATGAAGGAAGAAAAAGAAAGGGTCTTAATAGGTACAAAGTACAAACCATTAAACAGATAAACATAAATAACATTCAATGTATAGTAAATTGCTCAACTAAAATGCCCCATTATCAACACATTTTCTATTTGATCATCGTGACTCTTTGCATGATTTGCATGTCTCTCTCTCTCTATATAAGAATGAAAATGCTGTTTTGAGTATTTGGGTAGTTGCCTCCTGTAGGATCGGAAATGGCAACAAGGGGGTGAATGGTGCCTCCTTAAAAATGCCCCCAAAAGTATTCACTAAAAACTCCGATAGCTATAAAATCTATGAAGTAATAGGGAGAAAAGCTCACTGGAAACTTAGAGAAACAACGGCAAATATCACGACAAACGAAGCAAGGCTGCAGAGAACAAATTCAGCAAGGACAGGCAGGGCTGGTCAGACCGCACTGGCTTGGCTGGTCAGACTGCAATGCACATGCCGGTCTGACCGCCCTCCTAGTGCCGGTCGATCGCCTTACCCCCCGGTCGACCGCTGAAGGAACCGGTCGATGGATATCTTGCCGGTCGGCCGGCATTGCTCGACCGGTCGATCGGCGGAAGAAGCGGTCGACCGCTAGTCGACCGGGCCGCAAAGCGAGCAGAAATAGCGATCAAACTCGAAAAACACGAATCTTGCTAATTTAAAGGGAATTGAGGAAATGCTTCAAATCTTCTCAGGCCACAAGATCAAGAACTTGTTCTAATTAGTATTGAGGCCTCATAAACCCAGAGGAAACATCCACAAGAGTCACAAACACAGAATGAGCTGAAATCTGAAAAACTGACAGAGAAAAGACTAATTTCCAAATTGCTTGAGATTCTTCCATCCTCTGCTCATGAAATTTTGCATTCAGTTTAGCAATAGCATGAGGACTCATCTCTAGGCATAATCTTTTGAAGGGAAACGCAAAAATCTCACAATGCCCTGCCATGAAACCCTAGAACAGTGAAAAACAGAGGAAAATGCATCTGAGGTAAAATGGAAGGAAAAGCACTTGAGTTCTTTTGCTCTTGGGAAAACTAACCAAATGGTCTTGAGATTAATTTCCCACACAAAGCCAAAAGATGCAGCTACACAAGAAAAAGATTTAGCACAAGCTCAAAATACACAGAGGGACAGAATCTTCCAAACACGCATAAACCAGCTCATGAAATGAGGAGAAGACATGAATGATTGTATTTAGAGGAATGATTACACAGGGATTACACTCTTCTCACTACATGCTTGAGAGAAACACATGCTCACACACAGAGCACTCTCCACTGAGCTTCTTGCTCTCTACTGCTCAAGCATGCACAGACATTGCTCTACCCATTTCTTGCTTGGCTGAACTACACACTCCTGCCTCCATCTCTCCACTTATGAAGACAAGGGCTCACACCAAAGAAGAAATTCAAGAAGTGGCATACCATCTCCACCCACTCTCCTCACATCCACATGAGGCAATAGGAGGTCAAACCACTCTCAACCAGATTTTGGAGGGAGAACCACCCACTCCACTCATTTGCTTGAGTCAATTTACCAAATTGCCCTCAAGCAGCTTCCCGGAAGCTTCCTGCGTCCGGTACCTTGATCGTCTGGACCTCAGCTCCTCCCTGAGCTTAGTCCCGGTCCGCTCCGCTGTACACGACCGCACCCGGCATCCTGACCGTCTGGACCGCAGCTCCTCCCTGAGCCTAGTCCCGGTCCACCTCGCCGCTGCCCGTCGTGTCCACCCGACACCGACCAAGACCTCTGATTCCACCTGAGTCTAGTCCTGGTGTGTTCCGTCGCACACGATCGCAACCGACCTCCAACCGTCTGGACCTCCGACTCCTCCCTAAGCCTAGTCCCGGTTCTCTCGTCGTCGCCCGTCGTGTCCATCACCGGTAGCTCCAACTCCGGTTCCTCGTCTCCCGACTCGCAACCACCTCACCAGCCTCGATCATCTTCGGCATCTCTGACCGTCTGGACCTCAACACCCCCTGTGCCTAGTCCCGGTCCTCCTCGCCTCACCATGACCTAGCTCCGAAGTCCTGCAGTCACACAGATAAGCAAACCGTCACATAGCACCGCACGAAATAACATATCAACAATAGCATAAATGAAAGGTACTCAAACCTAGAATACCCAAAACAAACTCAAACTCACTAACACAACCGTCAAATACTCATCACAAACATGGGGATACCTCCACATGGTCTTTCAATCTCCCCCTTGATGAGTATATTGACAAACACAGAAAAAGCATAAGATTGAGTTTGTTTGAGAGTCATACATGGTCCAAGAGAAAGAAAATGATGACCATGTTGACAAAAGGAGCAAAAGAAAGAGCAAGTTTTCCTCAAAAGCTCCCAAAATGTGGCCTTTTCTCCAAATATTCTCCCCCTTTTGGCAATAAAATCATCAAGGTTCTTTGGAGGAAAATAAAACATGGTGTGTTTTATTCAATGCTAAGCAATTAGAGCCATGAAGATTATCCAAAATGACCATGAAGTATTACACCAAGCCATAATACAATAAGATGCTATCAAGATCATGACAAAACATGCATAATCAAGCCAAGCCACATAAGTAACAATCTGAAAATTAGATGAATTCTTTTAGCATGTCAAGCCATTCAAGATTAAAGTCTAGCTAGAGGTATCCAAAGATGATGCAAGCCATGTCAATAATCTAAGTGGAACCAAGAAGCTAGAATTGAGTCAATTTAGAGTGCTACACATTCAAGGATGAGTCATTTGTTCAAGTACTTGATTCTCTTTGAAGTTAAGCAAATTTAGCACAATGGACATATTTTTCTTTTGAAACTCATGGTCGTTTCTAACCAAAATTTTAGTCATGTGCTAGATCTCAAGCCTTATGCGACCACTCCAAACAAGAAGCTTAAGGAGATGATCTTGGTCATCCAAAACTCCCCCTGAGTTCATGCCTAGTGCAATGGCAAGCAGTCTCATGAGAAAGAATTGATGAGATCAGTTCTTTCGCACCTAAAAGAGATCTTTTTGCTTTCTTAAATAGTTGTACTAACTCATGATTCATCACGAAGCTATCATAGCTCAATCTAAAGCTCAATAAAGATTCAAGACTCAACTCAGCCTATTTGACATGGCATGGATCATAAAGGGATAACTCCACATGGTCTCTCACCTCCTCTCTATCCAGCTGTTGTTGCCATGATCGTGATCTATGTAGAGACATGTCACATAAATAAAGCAAGAATTGCCAGGTATTCCCCTCCTCCCCTCAATTCATTCCTTCCCCTTCTATGCCCTGTCAATCTCTAGCAGAAATCCTAGCATACACAGACTTCCAACTTAAGTTATTTTATGATGAATCCTGGATGGTGGTAGCCCAATTTTATGTCCCATGGGTTTAAGGGTGTATCTGGAACATTGGATTGAAGCAACAAAGCAACACACTTGAATGAGCTACCTCTAGTTACTTACCTAAAGCTCATCAATGAATTGCTCTTTACACTATGCATTAAACCCAATGTAATGATTTGTTCCACACAAAATTTAGAAAAAGAAGAGCAATTTCCTATTTTTTGCTTCATTTTCATATCCATCTCAGTTTTCATCTTAACAAAAGTTATATGTGCTGGATATGTCTCATGCTAAACAAAAGACGATCAACTGTACTTCTGTTCATTGTGCATTTTTGGTGATTGGTTTGGTCAAACATAATGTTGCAACAAGATAAAGTAAACAAAATTATGATAGTAAAGAAGCATAAGAAAGAAAGAAAGATGTATACTTGGCTCTCCAAGATCCACTTCACACTCGTAGCTCACCCATCACACATCATGCCCTGTAAGAGCCAGACAATAGTGCATCATGCCTGGACCCTAACCCTCTCACACATAATTTGAAGAGAAAACAAAAGGGAGAAAGCTCCAGATTTAGGCTAGTGGTTTGGGTGAGAAGTGCACCTGGACTTTGAGCAAGATGGCCTCAAAGCTGGCATTCACCACCTCACTGAGTGCCACCACAGTGGATGAGACCGATGAGCCAATGCCGGATTTCCCCTGTCACCGTGGGGGACATAGGACGCCACAACCACTAGTGGAGGAGAAGTAAATGGAGGTGAGGCAGCGAACTCCAGCGAAGGCGAGAGGGGTCTAGAAATGGAGGGAGATACGAGAGGTGTTAATCTTGTGATTAGCATAGACTCCATTACGAGAAGGGGTCATGGGTGATTGGGGGGATGGCAGCGCCATGCCGCCCTGGCTAGAGGCTTTGGTTGCATCTCCACCCCTAGAAGAGGGCTTCTTCTCAAGGCACAACTTGGGCTCCTGGCAAGTGCGCTTGCAGGCGATGTTCCCTGCACTAATCCTTGCTAGTTTGGCCCCATTAGGCCTACTTGGGGAAGATGGTCCCCCTCCCTGATCCCCACGAGGACCCGACCCCTATGGGGGATTAAAAATAGGATAAATCATTTTTTAAAGACAATACTGTGACTTTTTTTATTAATTTATAATTATTTATGCATACTTTTTTCTTTCAAAATATAACTTTAAAATATATATTCTAACATATGAATTCAAGTTTTAGTCCAAATAAACAAGAAAAGAAGACAAACTTTCAAATTAAAAACTATAATATATTATCAAAAATATTTTTACTTTTCTGCATCCTGTGGGGCTCTGCGAGGAGAGGCGACCCTGTTCCTACCCGTTAGCATAGTAGGAGGCCGTTTAGTTCCCCTATAGGGGAGATCACCCCCGACCCTGTTGGGAAAATTCCCAGTAGGGCCCCACTCCACGGGGGAAATTGCCACCCCTAGAGGAGACTGACTCAACCAAAGTGCGGAGTTGGATCGTATGTGTCACAATGCATACACAGTGAACAGCTGTTTCGATCAGAGTTGTTTTCCTTTAAAAACATTCTTGGAGGATGAGCATGTGAAGCGAAGTACTGAACAGCTGGCCATTACTTTTGAATTTAATAAACTAACTAAATGCCTATGTTTTGCTACAGATTAAAAATTCATATTATCCTAACATGCCAAGTCAATATTATCAGGATTGGCCTGCCTGGTCCACACTGTTGGCTTCGCCGTGTCGTGCCTCTGTGCCCTCGACTCTATTGTACAGCTGGTACAGCTCTTTTTTTGTTAGAGAATTTATAGGCTGATGGAATTTTTTTGGTAGATCACTTTTTCTGCTTTTGTTAATAGATTTTTAGGAACGTATAAGAGGGAGCTGGGAGGGGTACTACCAACTCTCTCTTTAAAGTAGTACAGATAATCAACAAAATGAAGAGAGCATCACTAATTCACTACAAGGAGGACCCTAACCCGCCCTCTTGTAACACACATTGCCATTTACTCTAGCTATTGCTTACATGCACAAGGTTTACGTGAAATCGTGATTCCCAGCTTCCCTCCTTAGCTGGGAGAATGCTAGATGGTGCAGTGATGAGATATACAGAGAGGGTGTTTTATGCCTTTTGGGTAGCTTGGGCTAGTGCTGGCCGATGAGATCGGGCTGCTCCATAGCGTCGATGGTGAGGTTGTCCAACCAAGCAATGGCGGCTTTATCGTTGACAGTGAGGTGTACCACCCAAGGGAAGACCAGGGCACCATCATTTACATTGTCTCTGGAGTGTTCTCTGAGGCCCACGCTATCATCCCTTTGCTCCTTTAGGCCAATGATGAGTGGGTAAAGAAGGAGGCATGCGAGCTCGCCTATGACATCAAGGACTATATTGACCTCTGATCATCGTATTTTGCATGAAGAGCTCATCAAGCATTGAAGCACAAAGAGGCACCTTGAACCTCTTCGTTCCTCAAGTGCAGGCCCTCATCAATCGTATCTGCACCTTGACACCCCAGCCCATGAGCAAAGAAGGATCACGAATTCAGAAGGATGAACCGTGTAGGTTCAACTTCTCAAATCAAGAACTTCAACACTTGATATGCAAAATCCTATCAAACCCTAATTGGGAAACTCTTAAGAATCACGCACGGTATTGTGCCACAAAACCATTGTTACTTTTCTGTATTTTCTTTTCAAAGCAATTTGATCTAAGGTTACATGGGGTATTTTCTTTTCAAAGCAATTTGATCTAAGGTTACATGAGGCATGGCCACACATGCACGCACAGCCTAAGGCTGATTCAACTATATTTACAAATTGACTATGACTCATCCATGTTTATAATTGCACGTGCTTACAAAGGACTCAGGCTCCCTAACAAAACTGATACTAGTTTTGGAAGGGAACTCACAAAAATTGATTACAAACTCAAAAACCGAAGCTGACTCAAACGCACGCAACAACTCACACTTCACAAGTTAACATGTTTGTTTTTAAAGGGTTATCTGAATTGGAATCCTCCCAATTTGTAACCAACCCTAATCTTGGCTTTCCATGTGATGCAAACTTCCTTCCCTTGTGCACGACTCCCTTCCTAGCTCGGCTTTCATTCCTCCTTTTGGTTTCCTGGCTCCTCACGTGATCCCCCTTCGTTCTAGCTCATGGCACGGCTGGATATCATGTATCAAGCTTGGACTCTTGGTTGCACACAACTTCTACTCGGTTACATGTAAGGAATCCCACTCGGATTAGTATGGCCTTGCTGGAATCCCTCCTTTCTTTATGCACAAGGCAAGTAGTACACTTTCCTTTCTCCTCTCATGATTTCCATGAGCCAACATGTTTTTCACATGGTTCCCATCTCCACGTGGCCATGTCCCTCACGTGGTCATCGGTCGATGCACCGCACATGCCTTCTCATGCAACCGATCTCCATGCACTCATTCACTTGGCCCCTCATGCGCCGCATGAACTAAGTGTTGCCTCCCTTGGCTGATCTCCTTCTCCTTCCTCTTGGCCAAAGTTTGCTGTTGTGGCTACTGACCAAACAGTAAAGTAGGAGAGTAGTGGAGTGGCTGAGATGAATGGATAATGCTTGCCCCCTCTCTTGGTGTGGGGTGTGTATATATTTCCTCATAGAGTACAATTACAACTTTGTCCTTATATACACTTGTCTCCCCTAAGGATATGCAAGTCATTACACATATCCTGTTGGGCCTTACAATTCCCTAATAGGTCGGATGGGCTCAGGTGGGGGCCACTCTACCATAGGAGCCTCTCATGGTAAAGGGCTTCTCACAAGCTGAAACCATGCCGCCGAGCCCTTTGGCCCCCTTCGTCTGTGTGGCCTGTGATGCCTCTGATGACGGACCATGCTTGCTTGAAGTCTTAACGTCCGTTCGCTTGAAGGTGTAACGCGCCTTGGGACTAGCAGGACACGCAGCAGAATTTTGTTGGCATGTCGTGTGTTGTCAGTCGGCATTTAACCGTGGTCATGCGGACCGGTTTGATGACGTTTGCACGGCGGAGTCGAAGCGGCCTTCAGACATAGTGGGACACGCGAAAAAATTGTATTCGTGCATTGTGCATTGTCAGCCGGCGTTTGACCACGGTCATGCGTGCACTCGAGGCATCGTGGGACACGTGTGCAGGAACGATTGGGAGGTTGTGCGGTGTCAGTTTCCACCGATTAGGCTTCCCGATCATGGGGCAGCCAAACGGGCTTTAAAAGAGAAGTCACCGTCGCGTCGTTGTCCCTCACTTTGCACTTGCTATGTTAACCCTGCTTTTTGCCCACTGCTCCTGTGTGCGTTGTCGCCATATACGCCATCTTCCAATGCCATGCACCACTGCACTTCTTTGCGTAGGCAACCCCACCTGATCACCGGTGCCGTGAGAGGTCGCACCATGAGCCCGTCATCGTGTGCCGCCCGCTGCCATCTGAAGGACCATAGTTGGAATAGCCCGTGCAGACGATCGCTCTCGTTGGCCAAGCGGTGTCACGTCGTCGAGCCACGACGGCTCCACTAGGCGGCGGTGCTTGTCGACGATAGAGATGGAATACGAGCTGGTGGAGCGCGACCCATTAGTTGCAAACAAGTGCTGGAGTGTGGTGAAGAAGCTCAACGGCGTCTGCTTGAACTTTCTGGGGCAGAGCCTGGTGACCGAGGAGACCGTCCGGTCTCTTGTACATGAGGGGAAGCTTTTGGATCGCAGCATGGTTCACATACCCTCCGCCGACGAGATAGAGCCACATCCCACGGAGTTGGAGGCGGTTGTCTTCATTGCCTACTTGGAAGCCAGTCTCCGGTTCTCCTCTGCCATGTTCGTGGGCGAGGTGCTGCGGGTCTACGGCTTGGAGCTGGCGCACCTGACCCCAAACAAACTATTGCGGCTAGCGGTTTATTGCTGTGCATTGCGAATGGAGACGGCATGGCCTATGCCCCTATTCGCGTTCCTCCATGACGCGCAGTGCCAGCCGAAGAAGCTGGATGGAGGAGAGTACTCTAACTTCGGGAGCGTCAACTTCGTACTGTCATCCTGCATGTAGCTGACATGCGTCATTTGTGCACATATTTATCCGTCATTTTACCACATTATTTTTTGCATTTCGAGATCATTTATCATCATTTACACGTTTTTCCATATTTAAATTGCTCGAAATGGACCATTTTACATTTTCTATATTTTTCTGCAGGCCGGCCAACTAGGTGCACAAACGATAAATTTGGACTGCTCTGTACAGATGTGCGCATCGACACGAATGCGTAGGATCTTTTCACGATGAAATCGGACTTCCGGAGGGCCAGAATGGAAGAAACGAAAAGGGAGAATGGATTAATTTGTAAACCCTAGAAATTATGGGGACTAATATGCAAATCGATGAAATCATCATCTCCTCAAAACCAACCGCCGCCAGGGAAATGAGGGAGCCAGGCTTCTTCTCCCTTCGCCCCCTTTTGCTCCTCCCTTCACCTCCACGTCCGACCGCCGGCGAGCGCCGGGCCGCAACTTGCCGGTACGCCTCCGTCGCTCCTCACCGCGCAATCTCACCACCGCCGCAGCACCTTCGGCTCGCTACGGCATCCCCCATCTGCTCCACGTCTCCCCGCCGCCTACTCTTCCGCATCTCCCTCTGCGCCCACGCCATCCGCACCCCCGCGCCGCCTACGACCGTCCGCATCCACATCCGGTGCGCCACAGCTTACCTCCCCTCACCAGGCCGCCGCTTCTCCTCTTTTCTCCCACCACCCTTCTCATCTCCGGCTGACATCTCCAGATCCACCGCTGGCCACCGCCTCTCGTCTTCCCTTGCCTTCCCCTTGCTTCTAACCCCTAGCTCCCCCTCCGGTGCGCCCCCTCTATTCCGTCTCCACTCACCACCTCCGCGCCACCTCTCCCTGCCGCATCCCCCATCGCGCCACCTCCGGCTGCCCCTCTACTTCTTCTCCGCCGCGCCTCCATCTTCCCTCTGCGCTCCTCCGGCGTGCCACCTTCTCTCCCTACCTTCTCCACAGCACCACCTC
Organism: Dendrocalamus sinicus; assembly: GCA_036346575.1. NCBI lineage: Eukaryota > Viridiplantae > Streptophyta > Magnoliopsida > Poales > Poaceae > Dendrocalamus > Dendrocalamus sinicus. The sequence continues at coordinate 29,087,485 of CM070660.1, read as the reverse complement.
TCTCTGCCGCGGCCTGTCCTCGGCTCCACCTCAACTCCCTCCGGCAGCTCTCCCCTCTGCGCCACTGCTCCCTTCACCGGCCGCCACCTTCATCAGCGCCGCCACCCCGATTTCTTCCTCTTCACCGCCGGCGTCTCCACCGACATCAGCACCGACAGCCTCACCCTCTGCTCTGCTTCATCTACTCTGCTCTACTCCTCGGTTAAATTTCATTTCTTCACCATTCCTCTCTCAGTTCTTAATTACAGTTCTTGTACTTACTGTTAATCTGAAATTGTGAGATGTGATCTGAGATGTGTGCTTGAGATCAATGGATACTCTGTTATTGTGATATATGCTGTGATAATTGTGCATTTTGTGCTCTGTTAGCAGTTTAGTAGGATTTTTGGGAGTGCTATTTGTTATCTGTTTTGATGTTAGTGATCTTTGTGTTAGTTAAATTTAATGTTAGTAATTTGCGTTAGTTTGTGCTTGTGGACAGTGTGTGCGCTTCCTGTGTATCAATGTCCAGTTTATGTGTTTATGTGTATGTTTGAGAGTTAGCGCGGATTAGCGGTGGCGACCATCCTCTCCTCGTCTTGTCTCGACCCTCCTTTCTTCATGACCTCCCTATTTTCTCCTTTCCACGGTCGGTCGGTAGTTAAGTCGTGCAGTCGTTCGTAGATTTGTGCTTGTGTTGTCTTGCCATCGTCGTTTAGTTAGCTGTCGACCGTCTTCCCTCTCTTTCTCTCTCGACTCCCTCGTTGCTTCTAGACTCCTCTAGTGCTTCTCGACTTTCCCTTTGCTGTCTCGCGATCGGTAGTTAGTTAGATTGTCGGTCGGTAGTCGTATTCATTCGTCCAGTCATCATTGTCGTTCGTGTGTCGTTGTGTCGTAGTCGTGTTGTTCGTTCGGTCGTACGACGTCCATTCGTACGATTGTTCGTCCCGTTGTCCTTCGTTTATTTAGTTCGTTCGTCATTTTATCCGTGCGAGTTAGAGTTTGTTTAGTAGTTTAGTTTTCTCCCCTGATTTGATTGACCTAGCTTTAGCTGAGCATCGGTAGCCTCAGTCTAGTCCCTGTGGAGAACACGACACTCGCTGCTATTTCAGTGGCAACCCGTGCACTTGCGGGTGTGCTATTTTTGTACGATCAGTAGCTGTTCCCCGCGAACTAGACTCAAACCAAGTGGGAGTCGAACTAGATGCGGCAGTGGTTCTACCACCGTGTGGTGAGCGGGAGCAGCCTGAAGTGGACGGGTCGGCCAATGGGGTTCAACACCTCCCCTCTGGTGACCTTCGACTGCGACGACGAACAACGGGCGCTGAGATTGGTGGGGATCACCCTCCGGTTTAACATGTGAGACCTCGCGGAGGAGTACTTAATGTACAGCATGGCTCCGCTTGCCCGGCAATGGCATATCCAACCTAGCCCTGTCTGCACCGACAGCATTCGCCCGACGGTGGCCTCGCTGCCGAAGCTCGCCGATCCAAGTGAGTCCTTGAACACACCTGTTGCGCATGACTTCATAACTTTAGGTTGTGTTAACACCGTTACATTGGCAGAACTACTGCTTGAGGATGCGGAGCACACTGCGGTAGTGTTCCTTGGGCCGTATGTGGCCAAGGAGCACAGTCTCTGGGAGGCCGTGACGGCGAATGTTGGGCGGATCAATCGCGTGTGTGAAGCCCTTGGCATCCCCGTGCCGAAGTGTGTCGTGCCAACCATCGGCTGAGGTCACAGTCGGGATGGTGACGACAAGAGGGAGGCCTCCTCCCGCCGAAGGGCGCGGTCACCTGCTGCCCGACCAAGCTCGGCGGCCGCCCTTCCTGAAGGAGCCACTAGAGACGAGGCCACAATGGTCACTGGCTCCAACCTGGAGGAGTACGCGAACTCCGATCTTGAGGCCAAGGTAGAGCACAGTGCGACCGACGATAAGGGGCCCTCGAGTGGCGCGGGTGACGGGACGCTGGGCACCACGGACCCGGCGCGGACGTCATCGAATGCGAAGCCTCGTCGCCTACACCAGCTGCAGGGGCCCATGAGGTGCCTTCAGAAGCACCAAGAGCGAAGCGTGCTCGCATAGCTTCACCTGTGGGGGGAGCGGGTGATTCCAAGTGGTGGTGGCAGTGCTTTTAGAGTTGGACTACGAGGTGGAAGCCGCGGGGTCCGAAGTGGAGTCCACCATGCGGGATGCTAGTGATGCTCCCGCAGATGCTGGCATGGCTTCGCGACAATCTTCGTTGCTTGGCGAAGTAGGTAAAAACAACTCCTTCTCTTCTCACGACTTTGCAAGACTTTCTCTGATCTGCTCGCTGACACCATCGTCGGCATCAGTGGGCATGCGATCTTCGGGGCACGTACAAGGCTCCAGCGATGGAAGCGGCCGCGGAGGGGCGGGCATTCCTGCGCTAGATGTGTCTTCGATGTCCGCCCCCGTGGAGGCCGTGGGCGTAGATGGGCAACAGCTGACTGTGGCTGACTTCGTCCCTCTACCAGAGGTGCTGTGAGCTTTACAAGGAGTCACAGATTGCACGGACGTGGGGTTAGACTAGCGAACACTATCCTCATGCGGACCAAAGCTCTTAGGGAGCGTGCTGGAAGCCGTAGAGATGAAGGTATGTGCGGCGACTATTCGATTACATTTTGCTTTTATGAGGATGTCACTAACTGCCGTGTTGCACAGGCTCTTGCCCTTGCTCACGCTTTGCAGGCGGCTCAAGCTCGCAAACGCGGTGGCCTTGAGGATCGACTCCGCGCTACGGAGTCGAAGGTCACCGCCGCTCGGCAGTCGACCAAAGGCGCCCAAGTAGCCTACACCTCGAGGGACGAGCACATTCACTTCCTCGAGACCAAGGGTGCGAAAGCCATCACCGACACAATGGCGTCGATAGAGCGGACTCAGCGCCTTGCCTTCGAAAAACGCAAAGGTCTGCTACAGTAGATCGCCGCTCTGGAGGAGGAGAAGGCTCGACTGACTACGGCGGTGGCGGAGAAGGACTGAGCCTTGGGCGACGCCTCGGTGGCGGCATGGAGCTCGATGGAGGCTTTGGAGAGTGCGCTCTCCGACCTTGCCATCATGGTGCCACCTCGCACCTTCGGGCTCAAGGACTTGTCAAGCACCCTCTGGCGGATCGAGAGGCTTGGCGCTCGCGCTAAGTGCCGCGGTCCTTTGGCGCCATCGCTAGCTGGTGACTACTCGGATTGTCCTCGGCCTTCTCCACCACCGGGCTACTTGCGTCGGCGAGCTGGCCACCTCGTAGTTGGAGCTACCGCGAAGTGGGGTTATGTCAGGCGGTGTATGCGATCGGCGCTCGCCGGGCCTTCCATCAACGCATCTGGGACTACATCGGTGAGGCTGCAGTGAAGGTTGCCATGAGGCGGAGCCTACAAGGTGATGGCGACCTCAAGGCCTGGCTGGATGAAGTCTCGCGATGCAACGAAGGTGGTGCTGCCGGGTCCGGACAATGTGTCGACCCGCAGGTGTGACGCCGAAGCCCCAGCATGTAGCCCACTATGTATCTCATGTCTTGTTATGTAAAATGGCGCTTCATGCCCTCCGCCCTTTTTGGCAATGAAATGAAAATTTTGAAGTCGTGTCCTCATACTTTGTGGTTGTGGCGAGCAGGTGCTTGATAGGGGCCGCCTACTAGTTTCGGACCTTATGGTCTGGCGGCACCTTCGAACTTGGGCTGGGCGGAGGACTCCCTACGTTTCTGGGAGACGTGGCGCTCGACTGAAAAGACTTTGCAGCAAGAATACATTAAAGTAGAAGATGAATCGTACTAGCGCTTTCGTACAAATCCGAATGAATGTACTTGTAAACGTTACCGCTGCAATCTTATTGATGTATTGCCCAAGGCGAACACTTTGTGCCCTGTCTCCCTTTTGCGATCATGTCCACTTTAATGACACTCATTATGGTGAAAACTGCTCAGGAAGACAACCGATAGATAGGACCTTGGGTGTGGGGCAAGTGTCGTGGGCTTCACCCTCTGGCATGCGGAATGCAACATGTGCGAAGTAGGGTAGGGACGAAGGGTCGACACGGGCCCCCTCATCTTGCGAGAGTAGACGCACGTGCTCGGCCCGTTACCCCTCGAAGTGATGACAGCAGATCTGGCGGCTAGGCGAAGTAGACACGCGATTTTATACTCCGCGCATTGCCTGGCAGGTGTACTTCACGACGTGCTTAGTGGCGCTAACCCATTCGCCATCGAGAAGATCCAGGGAAAGCACACGCTCCTTCGTTGGGGCCTGAGTGAGGACTCTCCTCGAACTGGCCTTGATTTCTTCTGGCGTGACCGCCTCGTCGTCGAAGAGTAGTTTGAATGGCGTGAATCTTGTCAGACGCCTTACCGTCGTGCGAAGGGATCAAAGCACACTAGGGAGTTTGTTCGACCACTTTCCCTTCGAGAGTCTGATGAGGTGTTTCTTGACCCCGGCGGAGATGGCACCGTTCGCCCGCTCGACTGCCCCGTTGGACTGTGGGTGCTCGATCGAGGTGTATCAGAGCGTGATGCCCATACGATCGCAGAACGCCTTAAAGGGTGCGTGATGCCCATTTTGAGGACGAGGTCTCCCGGTTGGAATTCTCATGAGAGCATGGTGCGGTTGTACGCGCGCTACCTGGCGGGCATACTTCGCGATGTGCTCAGTGCTGCTAACTCGGTTGCCATCGAGAAGATCCAGGGAATGCACACGCTCCTTCGTTGGGGCCTGATCGAGGACTCTCCTCGAACCAGCCTTGATTTCTTCTGGTGTGACCGCCTCATCGCCAAAGAGTAGTTTGAACGACGTGAATCCCATCAGACGTGTTACCATCGTGCAAAGGGTCCAAAGCACGCTGGGGAGTTTGTCCGGCCACTTGCCCTTCGGGAGTCCGACGGGGTGTTTCTTGACCCCGGCAGAGATGGCGCCGTTCGCCCGCTCAACTGCCCTGTTGGACTGTGGGTGCTCGATCGAGGTGTATCAGAGTGTGATGCCCATACGGTCGCAGAACATCTTGAGGGGTACGGAGTCGAATTGCAGGCTGTTGTCGACGGTGATTTCCCTGGGGACTCCGAAGTGGCAAATGATGTTCTGCTAGAGGGATCGTTGCATGGCTGCGGAGGTTACCTTAGTCAATGCCATTGCCTCGGGCCACCTGGAGAAATATTCCAGGGCGACTACAATGAATCATAGGTCCCCTGGGGCGCGTGGGAGTGGTCCAACGACATCAATGCCCCAGCGCACCAACAGCCATACCGGCGGGATGGGTTGCAAGTTGCTCGGAGGTCTGTGGATGACCCGTCCCATCCACTGGCATCCTTGGCACCGGCACATGAGGTCCTGCGCGTTCGTCATGGCCTTTGGCCAGTAAAAGCCCTACCTAAATGCCTTGCCAATGAGGGACCTCGGCGAGAATTTCGGCTGGTGGCTAGTGGCCTTAGCAAGGGCATCGGCCTGCTCATTCTCCGCTTGCGGAATGGCCTTTACCGTGATGCCCAAGAAATGACGTTCCTTTTCCCTCACCGTAGTTAGATACTTGGCCAAATCGGGGGCCTTGCCCTGGTAGGACTTGTCAATGTGGCCCACGATCAGGTGCGAGCCGGTGCAGACAAGGACCCTTCGCGCACTTAGGGCTTTGAGCTTGGCGAGGCCGAAGAGTAGCGCTTCATACTCAACCGTATTGTTCATCACCGAGAATCCATGACACACCAAGTACAGCAAGCGATGCCTCTCCAGCGTGGTGACCACTGCGCTTACCCTGGCGCCAGGGGCGCCGTAGGCTCTGTCGACGTGAAGGGTCCACACCGAGTCTGTTAGGGGCTACACCTGTGGCTGAGCTGGTGGGGTCCACTTGGCGAGGAAGTCTGCGAGGACCTGAGACTTTATGGCCGTGTGCAAAGCGTACGTTAGGGAGAAGGGCGCGAGCTCGGCTGCCTACTTGCCTATGCGGCCTGTGGACTCCTTGTTATGCAACATCTTCACTAGGGGAAACAAGGAAGGCACAGTGATAGGGTGAGCGAGAAAGTAATACTGAAGCTTCCTTGAGGTCATGACAAGAGTATATGCCAACTTCTCCAGCTCAGTGTACCATGTCTTGGCGCCCTGAAGAGCTTCTGAGACAAAGTACATGGTTCGTTGAAGAGAGCCCTCCTCTAGGACGAGGACTACGCTAACCGCTGTTGCCGTGGCGGCGAGATACAGTAGCAGCGGAGCCTTTGGTGCCGGGGCAACCAGAGTGGGAAGGCTTGCGAGGTGCTTCTTGAGCTCGTCGAAAGCCTTCATGCAGTCGTCATCCCAATGTAATCCGTCGCAGCCGCGAAGAGTTTTGAAAAACGGGAGGCCTCGCTCGGTCGCCCTAGATAGGAAGCGGCTTAGTACGGCCATGCGGCCGGTGAGCCTCTGGATCTCCCTTGTTGTCTTAGGCAGCTCCATGGATAGGATTGTGTCAACGTTGTCGGGATTCATCTGGATTCCTCGTCCGGACTCTAGGAAGCCTAGAAGCTTCCCAGCTTGCACGCCGAAGACACATTGTCTGGGTTGAGCTTGATGCCTGCTCGTTGAACGTTGTTGAAAGTCTCCTGAAGGTCTCGACTGTGGGAGGCAAATTGTCTAGTCTTAACGACCACGTCATCAACATAGGCTTCGACATTCCTTCCGAGTTGGGAGGCGAGTGCGAGGGCGACGAGGCGCGTAAATGAGGCGCCTGCGTTTTGAGGCCGAAGGGCATCCTGACGAAGTAGTATGTCCCTACTAGCGTTATGAAGCTCATCTTGACTTCATCGTCCCTTGCCATGTCGATCTGATGATACTTGGAATATGCGTCCAGGAAGCTCAGAAGCTCTCATCCCGCTGGGGAATCCCACCATTCTTTTTTTCACACACAAGGAAAGTAGCATCCTTTCCTTTCTCCTCTCATGATTTCCATGACCCTGCGTGGTTTCCACGTGGTTCCCATCCCCACATGGCCACGTCCCTCACGCCATGCGCCCCAGCCCCCATGCACCTCCTCATGCGACTGATCTTCATGCACATGTTCACGTGGCCCCTCATACTGCCACATGAACTAAGTGTTGCCTCCCTTGGACAACCTCACCCTCCTCCCTCTTGGCCAATGCTTGCTTCTCTTTTTCTTCACACATATCAGTGCCCACTTGCAAAGTAATTTCAGATTGCAATATGGATTCACAACCCAAAATACACGTACTACATGCCAAAGTCCAAGTCTAATACAACAGATATTCCCAAGTTCAAGTCCGATAAAAGATGTACTGCATGTGTTTCATGTTGCTTTGTAGTTTATGAATAAAAGAGAAATAAAATAAAGGAGAATCATTGCTAATTGGTATTGCACTCATCAGATATACAAAGAAAATATTGTGGCAAAATATGTGAATTATTCAAGTTGGATATTTGCTTTATATAACATGCATCTATTCATGTTTATAAACTATCTGTCTGTCTATCTACATCTATACTAATTGGATGCTTCTTTAGAAGCCTCTACATTAAGCCTATGTGAAAAAGCAGAAAATTCCCATGCTGATAGAAGAAAATGAACATCTTGACCATTAGTTTGTGTATAAAACATCTTGGCCATCTATTTTTTGATAGGTATAATCTACGTATTAGATTAAGTATAGGTGCAAACGTGTCAAGTCTAAGGATATAGAAGTAAGAGTTTGTATTTAAATGTAAATTAAGACATATACATACTTACATGCCCAACTCCAGGTCTGATACAACAAATATTCCCTAGTCCAAATCTGATAAAACATGTACTGCATATGTTTCATGTTGCTTTGTAGTTTATGAATAAAATGGAAACAAAAAAGAGAACCATTGCTAATCGTATTGCATTCATCAGATATGGAACGAAAATAATGTGGCTAGATCAGGGAAAAACCTATTGCCAAAATTTCACCGGTAACCAGTGGTTATCGAGCTTATCGGTGGATCGATGCCGATAAAATTTTAAACCTGTCAAAAAATTTTGGATTCATCTAAAATTCACCTAAAAAATAAAAAATGTTCAAAATTTCAAATTCAAAAATTTTGTCCAAAAATCTGGTATCCAGTTGTTACCGGTCCTATTACTACCCTCCGATAAAAGTTTCAAACCGATGCATTTTTCCCTAGCTAAATATGTGAATTATTCAAGTTGGATTTTTGCTTTATATAACTTGCACCTATTCATGTTTATTTATATGTCTATCTTTCTTTCTATCTATCTATCTATCTATCTATCTATCTATCTATCTATCTATCTATCTATCTATCTATCCTAATTGGATGCTCCTCCACATGCCCCCATATTAATCCTATGTGAAAAAATTAGAAAATTCCCATGCTAATAAGAGAAAAAAGTAACATCTGGCCCATTAGTTGTGTATTAAACCTGTATATGCAATTGGATGAATCTCCCTGCTATTAAATCTCTCTTATTCATCCGTACAAAAAATTCTCCTATTAATTCAATGATATGCATGGAAAGTCCAATTCAACTATACAAAATTTAGTTTTATATTTTTAGATGCTGCAAGGTTAATTGCATGGATATTAACTCAGAATTCTACTTAGATGAACTCCCAAATGAAATTAGGTAATAAGTGTTACTAAAGGAATAAAATTTGAATTTACAATATTTATATGTCCAATATCTAAAATAAGATTGAACTTAGAATCAAATAAAAATTAATTATGCAGTTACAAATATATGCAAATAAAATTAAGTTGGTTCCACTGAGAATTAAATTAAGTTGGGAACAAAAATTATTTCAAAACTGGACTTTATTTTTAGAAATAAACTTAAGTTGAAATAAGTTAAATTTAGAAGACATAAATCCACACTTTAATTTAAATTAGATTCATAATTAAGAACAAATAAATGAAATTTGTTTTACTCAATCCACTTAGAAGCCATGTGGTGTTCCTTGTTGTTTTATATAAACCCAATTAGAAGTTGAGCATATTTTTAATATTAAAAAATACTTAAAATATGTGGCCCGTGCGGATGCATGGGTTGATGACTAGTATTATTAAAGCAAAGGCAGAACACGCCACCATATTCGCTTTCAATGGTCATAAATTTCTGTGTTAATTGGAGAAAAAAGACAAAAGATCTAGCCATTTATCTTGTGACTCAAATTATAACGGCTTAGATTAAAAGAAAGAGTCTACATCAAGTACAATAAGTAATAAGTGAAATTGAAGATAAAAATTAAATAAAATTAGTAGTTGGATTTGTATATGAATTCCAACCTAAAAATCAATTTTGGAATGAAAATAAAATAAAATTGGCAATTTGACTTAGATTAAATGAAAGAGTCCATGTCAAGTATAACAAAAATGACTGAAATTTGGCAAAACTAAAATAACATTAGCAATTGGATTTCCATATGAACTTTAAAGTGAAACTAAAATTTAGAATGAAAATTAAATATAAATTAATAGTTGGATTTGTATATGAATTCCAACCTAAAACTGAAATTTGGAATAAAAAATAAAATAAAATAGCAATTTTATTTTCATACAAAATCAAAAATAAAATCTCTAACTAGATTAAATTCAAAATAAAAATGAAATAAAAATACGTGTTGGATCTATTTACAATTCCAACCTAAAACGATATAAAAACTCCATGTCATGTATAATATAACAATATGCAAATTTTGAATAAAAAACAAAGGAAAATTAGCAATTTGTTTTGATATGAATGCTAAATTAAAATACCTAAATATCTAAGATTTAGAATAAAAATGAAATAAAAATTACAAATTGTATTTATATAAAAATTCGAATCTAAAATGGAAAAAAACTCTGTCATATAAAATCCAACAATACGCAAATTCAAAAGAAGCCACCATATTTACTCTCAAGGGATAGTAATTACCACATTTATCTATGAAAAAAGAGGAAGATCTATACTATAGAATGTTGGTCGGTCCAGATTATTAACAATATAGATCTAACATATATGGATAAATAGATATTAGAGTTGTAGTAGTAATAAGAATACTCTCTACAAATAAAAGCAACCTCTCTTAAAAAAAGAGAGAGAACCTACGTACGTCTCCTCACGACCACGGCCATAAAAACATGACATGGAGGAAAAAAGGTAAAAAGCCACTCCATCCTCTCGGACGTAAGAAAAAGGTGAGAGAATGATGAGGACATCACTTCTCCGGATACACACAACACTCCTCCACTTGACATTCAAGGACCAATCACTAGAGCTCGCGCCCGACAATTGAATTTACAGGTGAGCTCGTCCCTAAGTACTTCTTTTTGTTCATTTGAGAATCGATTGCTACCTAATGATTTAATTATGATTAGGAACTATGGAGAGGACCTGGAAGTACATGGAGAAGGGCTACGAAATGCACAAGTCCAGCAAGGGTGGTCGAATCATGTTGGAGGCCCAACTCAAGCTGACTTCGAATCCAATTCGGAGTCCAGGACCAGGCCGCACTAAAACGGACGCCCAGATCGCATTCGGGCTCCGTTTTGGACGTTCTACATATGGATGGAAAGCTGAGAAGACTAACTTTCCAATGGATCTAGTCCCATGTCAAAATCCCTTCTGAGACAACAGGAATCGTCGAAACAAGTGGGCATTCAGAATCTGTCAGGGTGCTACGTCACCGTCTTTTGGGCCGTTCGGCTTTGTATCGTGTTGGAGCCCATTAGGGCGCGTCCAGGGGTTTTGCATGCCCCTCAATCCTTTATATCCAGCCACCACCCCCACGATTAGGGTTGGGGTTTGCTTAGATTAATTCTGTCTTTGAACAGTTTCGCCGTTCATCGGTTTGTGAGACCCCAACTTTCGAGTGCTAAATCAATACATCTGCAATTCAGTTGTGTTCTTACTTGTTCTTGCTTGTGTTCTTTGATTCGCAGGCAAGGATTAGCCTTCTTGGCGAGGTCAACCGGCTCCGCACGGTTGATAACCTGAGGAGACGTGGTGCTGCGATTGCGGGGTTCGGGCGTGTTGTTCGAAGCCGGATCGGGTGTGTCACGCCTCCACCAAATCGAACATATCCAGAACCTGTTGGAAGATCGGGACCCCGTTCCTATCAAGTGGTAATCAGAGCTTTGGGTGTTCCTTCAGGTTCGAGTTAACCCTACCTTTGTTGTTTTCGGTTTCATCGTAGAGTCCAAGAAATAGCCCTAAAAAAATTTGTAGTCATAGTTTGTTTCCTCTCCCAGATCTCATTTAGCCTTTTGCACAATTTGATTTCAGAGTCCGTAGTGTTGAGTTTGTGTCCTTAGTCGAGTTGTGTTGCTGGTTTAGATCGTGTTTTGTTTCGGGTTGTCTTGCTTCCGCTACCTCTCATACAAACCCTAGCCGTCAATTTTGTTTTCCCACCCATATCTCACCCTCTGTTTGAGTCATCTATCGCATCTCGTGATCATCCAGCACCATCCCCCACCTTTCCCCGAGCTTCCGCCCCCAAATTCCACCGATTTCCTCCACCCGATTTCGTTTTCGGCCTCCACAGAAAACATAACTCGGAGGCCCTCCTTCAAACGGCTGTAACTTTCTCATACGGACTCGAAATCAGGCGATTTTTTTGAAATTGGGTGAAATTAAATTTTGCATCCGAAACTCCCCCACTTTGTCGGGTTCGGCGAATTTATTTTGCCCAAATTCGGCCTGGAAAGTGAAGTACTCGAGCTCCGAAAGTTCATCACCGAATTTACAGCACATTCATCATTTTCTGTAGGCCACACCTTACATCAGATTGAGGTGAAACTTTGTGTGGTTCCTATTTCTGTGCTCTGCTTTGTGAAAAAATAACAGAAAAAAGAAAAAAAAGGAAAAATTTTGGCACCTGGGCTTATAGTGCTGAGAGTGCTATCCGTGCCAAAAAAAAAACAGGACAGAGCACAGTTTTAGGTGACAGAGCTTCATTTGTTTTGTGCTTATGCTGAAATAAGTTTCTCATTGCCAGGCCAACTTTGTTGCTATCTTTGCTTTCCTATTCTGGTCTTGATTCCTTGTTCATCATATCCTCACACTAATATAGGACACATTTAGACCAGCAACTAGGACCAGTGCTTTGGACATTTATTCAGCATTACTATCTGTTATTGATTTGTGTTCCACTAACATATTTGGCCTGCCAAGCTCCATATACCTACTTCCGAATAGCACAATTTTGACTCTTGCAATCGTACCCACGCTCGACATGGTATCACGAACCAGCCACCGGTTGTACCACCTGCTGCTTTGGTAAGAACACTTGTAAGAGCTTGGTAAGCCACTTCCTTTGCGGGTTTCCACTGCCCTTACCTTGTAGTTGATAGGGATAATCCTTTTGTTTTCCTTGTGTTTCCACTAACCATGGCAGGAGACAAAGGGGACGGGACACCGGTCGATTTCAACGAGTGTGTTAGTCGTGGCCAGCTACAAGCTTCACTCACTTATCTCGGTGCGAGAATGGACACCATCGTCGCCGCCATTGCCAAGTTGAACACCACGGAAGGCATTGAGCGGGTGGAGCGGCGGATGGCTGACCTCACTGGTCGGATGGACACATTGGAGGCACGCCTGCCACCTGTCAATGACGGCCATCATCGTGATGATGACACAGTGTATGATGCGGATGGCAACATTGATCGGGCGACACAAGATGCACGACCGTCGGCATCTTCAAAGAAACCGACATGGTATGGGAGGTAATAACCGAACCGTCATGGTAACGACGACCCTTTGCTAAAGTCAAATTTACCATTCCATCTTTTTCGGTCTTTATGATGCTGAAATATATCTTGATTGGGAGATGACGGTAGAGCGAAGTTTAATTCTCACTTGGTTCCCGAACAACATAGAGTTAGACAAGCTACTAGTGAGTTTAAGGACTTTGCTATTATCCGTGGAATGAACTGGGTACCATGCGCGCACAACTTTGATACATGGGAGCGGTTAAAAGAAGCTATGCGTGAATCGTTTTGTTCCTCCCTCATATAAACGTGATTTGAGAAAAAATTGCAGCGCTTAGAATAGGTGTGATTCTGTTCGGACTATTATGCCGAGCTTCAAAAGGGTATGGTGCGTTGTGGGGTAGTTGAGGAAGCGGAGGATAAGATTTGTCGTTTTACGGGGTTACGGCGTGAAATTCAAGACATTGTTGATTATAAAGATTTTACTACTGTCAGCGGTTGTTCCAGCTTGCTATGCTTGCAGAAAAAGAATTGCGAGGACGCAAGGAATCAGCGAAGGCAAGCACCGACGACCCTTCTACACGCGCGACGACTACATCGACGGATCGCCCAAGTCTTCTTGAGTTCTCGTTTTCCTCCACCACCTGTGAACAAATTTGCTGCAGCGCCACCGAAGCCACCTTCCACGACATGCCTTGCAGATTGTACAAAAAATTATTTGCAGAATCCAGCCAAGAGTTCTTCTTCCGTGGCTTCAACGGGCGCTCCTCCGACATTGATGCCACGCTGCCATGGGCTTGGTCATGTGCGGAAGAATTGCCCTAGCCAGCGGGCATACATCGCCACAGAAGATGGAGGCTACATCAGCACTTCAGATGTCAAGGAGGATGATGATGTTGCTGCTGCCTCGGACGACAATGGCGGTGGTGATGACGATCCGTCCTTGGTGGGGCATCCACGGTGGCGCTTCACGGAGCATCATTGTGCAGCGAGTCCTCGGCACACGGTACAACAACCCGATAAGCTTCAACGCCATAATTTGTTTCAGATTTTCTTTGCAATCAAGAACCGCGCGCACGTGTCATCATTGATGGAGGAAGCTGCAACAACTTGGTGAGTTCTGATTTGGTCAAGAAGCTTGGCTTGACCACGCGACCACATCCACATCCATACCATATTCGTGGTTAAATGACTCGAAAAGCTAAGGTAACGCAAACATGCCGAGTCCATTTTTCCATTGGTGCTTATCTTGATCATGTTGATTGTGATGTGGTTCCCATGCAAGCATGCTCTCTTTTATTGGGTCGACCTTGGGAATTTGATAATGATGCTTTACACCATGGTAGTAGTAACAAATATACTTTTATGCATAAGGAAAGAAAGTTACTTTCTGCCTTTAACTTGTTGAGATTATAGAGGCCGATAGGAGAGAGTTGCTGCTGCTAATGATACAAAGGAACATGATAAATCTGAAAACAGCAAGTAATCCATTTGAAAAATTCTGTTATGCTTGCCACAAAATTAGACCTTACTGAAATTGATGATGTTAATGATACATGCTATGCTTTTGTGTGCAAAGATACTTTATTTTCTCTTGATAATATGCCTTGCACTTTGCCTGCTCCTGTCACTAACCTTTTGTAGGAGTTTAGAGATATTTTCCCTGATGAGATACCTCCAGGACTTCCACCCATTCAAGGGATTGAGCACCAGATTGACTTGATCCCTGGAGCGAGTTTGCCAAACCGTGCGGCGTACAGGACCAATCCCGAAGAGACTAAGGAGATTCAGCGACAAGTCCAAGACCTTTTGGACCGTGGGTACATACGTGAGAGCCTTAGTCCTTATGCTGTTCCTGTTCTTTTGGTTCCAAAAAAAGATGGTTCTTGGCGTATGTGTGTAGATTGTAGAGCCATTAACAATATTACTATAAGGTATCGTCATCCTATTCCTAGGCTAGACGACATGCTTGATGAGTTGTGTGGTGCTATAATTTTCACAAAGATTGACTTGCGTAGTGGATACCACCAAATAAGAATGAAACTTGGCAATGAATGGAAACTGCTTTTAAAACTAAGTTCGGCTTGTATGAGTGGTTAGTCATGCCTTTTGGTTTAACTAATGCACCTAGCACTTTAATGAGATTAATGAACGAGGTTTTACGTCCTTTCATTGGCAAATTTGTGATCGTTTACTTTGATGATATCTTGATTTATAGCAAGTCCATGGATGAACATTTGAATCACTTACGTGCTGTTTTTAATGCTTTGAGAGATGCACGTTTGTTTGGTAACCTTGAGAAGTGCACCTTTTGCACAGATCAAGTCTCTTTTCTTGGCTATGTTGTGACTCCACAGGGAATTGAGGTTGATAGAGCCAAGGTGGAGGCGATATGGAGTTGGCCCACACCCACAACGGTCTCCCAAGTGCGGAGTTTTCTTGGCCTTGCAGGATTTTATCGCCGCTTTGTCAAGGAATTCAGCACCATTGCGACACCGTTGATTGAGTTGACAAAGAAGGGTGTCGTGTTCCATTGGGGGCCATCACAAGAGGAGTCCTTTAATCTTTTGAAGGACAAGCTTACACATACACCATTGCTCCAACTTCCGAATTTTGGTAAGACTTTTGAGCTGAAATGTGAATATGTGATGCTAGCGGAATTGGTATTGGTGGTATTTTGATGCAAGAAGGCAAACCTGTTGCCTACTTTAGTGAAAAATTGAATGGTCCTGCTCTTAATTATTCCACGTATGATAAAGAATTGTATGCTCTTGTTCGTTCTTTAGAGACGTGGCAACACTATTTATGGCCTAAAGAATTTATCATTCATTCCGATCATGAATCACTTAAGCATATTCGTAGTCAAACCAATTTGAATCGTAGACATGCTAAGTGGGTTGAATTTATTGAATCTTTTTCTTATGTCATTAAACACAAGAAAGGGAAAGATAATGTGATTGCTGATGCTTTGTCTCGACGCTATACCATGTTGTCTCAACTTGATTGTCGCATTTTTGGTCTTGAACCTATTAAAGCACAATATGCTTTTGATGCTGATTTTAAGGATGTGTTGTTGCATTGTAAAGAGGGACAAGCATGGAATAAATTCGTGATCAATGATGGTTTTTTTATTTAGAGCTAACCGCCTATGCATTCCAGTTGGATCCGTTCGTCTTTTGTTGTTGCAGGAGGCGCATGGAGGCGGTTTGATGGGACATTTTGGTGCTAAGAAGACCGAGGACGTTCTGGCCACACACTTCTTTTGACCAAAGATGAGGCGAGATGTTGAGCGGTTTGTGGCTCGCTACACTACATGTCAAAAAGCTAAGTCTCGCTTGAATCCACATGGTTTATATATGCCTCTTCCTGTTCCTTCTATTCCGTGGGCAGATATTTCTATGGACTTTGTTTTAGGATTACCCAAGACTAAGAGGGGGAGGGATAGCATTTTTGTTGTTGTGGATCGCTTTTCTAAGATGACTCACTTTATACCATGTCATAAAACCGATGATGCCGTTCATATTGCTGACCTCTTTTTCAAAGAGATAGTTCGTTTGCATGGTATGTGTTCTACTATTGTTTCAGATCGTGATGTCAAGTTCTTGAGTCACTTTTGGCGTACTCTATGGAACAAGTTGGGTACAAAGTTGTTGTTCTCTACAACATGTCACCCACAAACTGATGGCCAAACCGAGGTGGTGAACCGCACATTGTCTACCATGTTGAGAGCTGTTTTGAAGAATAATTTGAAGCTGTGGGAAGAGTGTTTACCGCATGTTGAGTTTGCATATAATCGAGCGGAACACTCCACCACCAAGGTAAGTCCTTTTCAGGTAGTGTATGGATTCAATCCCCGTGACCCTATTGATATTTTACCTTTGCCTACTAATGAGAGAGTTCATAATGATGGTAAGAAGCGTGCTGATTTTATTGTCAAAATGCATGAGACTACTAAGGCAAACATTGAAAAGATGAATGAAAAATATAGGATTACTGGTAGTAAAGGTAGAAAGGAAGTTAAACTTGAACCGCGTGATTTTGTTTGGTTGCACTTGAGAAAAGATAGATTTCCTGAGTTAAGAAAGTCAAAATTGATGCCTAGAGCTGCCGGTCCTTTTAAGATAATTGAGAAGATAAATGATAATGCATATAAACTTGAGTTGCCTTCCGAGTTTGGGGTTAGTCCCACCTTTAACATTTCAGATTTGAAGCCATACTTGGGAGAAGAAGATAAGGCTGAGTTGAGGACAACTCCGCTTCAAGAGGGGGAGGATGATGAGGACATCACTTCTCTGGATACACACAACACTCTTCCACTTGACATTCAAGGACCAATCACTAGAGCTCGCGCCCGACAATTGAATTTACAGGTGAGCTCGTTCCTAAGTACTTCTTTTTGTTCATTTGAGAATCGATTGCTACCTAATGATTTAATTATGATTAGGAACCATGGAAAGGACCTGGAAGTACTTGGAGAAGGGCTACGAAACGCACAAGTCCAGTAAGGGTGGTCGAATCAAGTTGGAGGCCCAACTCAAGCCGACTTCGAATCCAATTCGGAGTCCAGGACCAGGCCGCACTAAAATGGACGCCCAAATCGCATCCGGGCTCCGTTTTGGACGTTCTATATATGGATGGAAAGCTGAGAAGACTACCTTTCCAATGGCTCTGGTCCCATGTCAAAATACTTTCTGAGTCAATGGAAATCGTCAAAACAAGTGGGCGTTCAGAATCTGTCAGGGTGCTGCGTCACCGTCTTTTGGGCCGTTCGGCTTTGTATCATGTTGGAGCCTATTAGGGTGCGTCCAGGGGTTTTGCACACCCCTCAATCCTTTATATCTAGCCGCCACCCCCACCATTAGGGTTGGGTTTTGCTTAGATTAATTATGTCTTTGAACAGTTTCGCCGTTCATCGGTTTGTGAGACCCCAACTTTCGAGTGCTAAATCAATACATCTGCAATTCAGTTGTGTTCTTCGATTCGTAGGCAAGGATTAGCCTTCTTGGCGAGGTCAACCGGCTGCGCACAGTTGATAACCTGAGGAGACGTGGTGCTGCGATTGCGGGGTTCGGAACGTGTTGTTCGGAAGCCGGATCGAATTGTGTCGCGCCTCCACCAAATCGAACATATTCAGAACCTGTTGGAAGATCGGGACCCCATTCCTATCAGAGAAACTGGCTATTGGAGTTGCACCAGCTTGCATTTCTGGTGGGTAATCTCAAGCTTTACTTAAAAAAAATTCATGGATGGTTGTCATTATTTGATAAGTATCCAATCCAGATGAATCCTCACATTATTTATAAAGCTATTCTGCATACGAAAAAAAAAGTTAAACTTGCATGTGGATACAAAAAGGTTCTCTCATTTCAATGAATAGAAACATCCCAGTAGAGTAATTGCAGCAGACGCGAGCTAAGCTTTTGATGAAAAAACACGATGGATGGTGCAGAGTTGTCGTTGTGATCTACTTTTTGCTGCCAGTTTCAACGTCGGTTGGTGGCCTCTCCCCGTCCTCTATTGCTCCACTGCAGGTGACTTCCCTAGCCTGCTGCAGTGCGAGAGGACACTACGGGCTCGTTTTTTCGTCGGCAGCTTATAACTTACTATTTTTAAAATCTGGGTATTTACGAGATAAAGTATAAAGAGAGATAGTCATATATAATTTTAACTAGTATAGTTAAAATTAATTTTAAAAAGATACTTAATTTAAAAGCTAGTTACTGTAGCATAAACTATAAATTAGAAGCAAAAAATAATAATTAAAAGCTAGTTACTTGTATGTGTATAAAGGTGGATACCAGAATTTGAAACATGATGATAAAGTCGTATACCATAAGTCTAGCACCTTACCAAGAAGTGATTCCTGTAAACTATACCTTTTTGCTATTGCTTGTGCTTCCAACAAGATCTTTTTGGCTGCACAAAATTGTAATGGCCAGACTTAACGATCTTTCCTGCCATCCTTTATTTTGTTCTAGCCTTGTGAAAACGTCCTAAGAAATCCCAGACTTAATCATCTCTTCTCCGGCTTTCTCACCGGCATGGCATTGAGTGGGTGAGGACCCATTTTGTTTTCTAGAAGTTATTTTAAATTTCTTTAATTTCTTCCGATCAAGTTGTTGAGTTCTCTACCAGATTTGTTTTACTATAATGGATTTAGCTGTATCGACACACTTGGACTACAACAGTGACGCCTATACCAACTCGTGTTGATTATAAATGAACCTCCTTTGTTTTGCTTCCGAGGAATAACACTGCTACCAAGTCTCAGGTCTATGCATTTACGGAGATTCTTTACAATTTAGTTCCCGCCTCCGTGATTATCGGCTATCTTGTTGCCATTGGAAGATAGTGTTTGCCAAGAAAGGTAAAGACACATTTATCGGCTCAGACTTATGACAGCAAGTTGTTCATCGAGGGTCCTCACTGTAAAAGTTTGGTCCTCATGTACCGTTAAGATTATATTATTATTAATATAAATCGGGGAGTTTTCTTTCAAAAAAGGTTCTAAGTAAGAATCCCACAACTGATGTCCACCGAGTTGAAAACGGTTGTATAAACGAGTTTGTGTAACGGACCAACGAGACAGCGACATGCAGCACAGTAACACTGTAGCAACACTGTAGATTGCATGGGAAAATAATTTTTTCATATTTGCTACAGTGACCAGTTGTACAGAAAATAATTGTTAAATAACTGCTACAGTACTAATAAAGTGTTTTGTGTCACGAGTCCACACCATTGGTCCGTTACACAATCTGGTTTATATAACCATTCATAATAAAATTTTTCGTCCTAGTACAGGGTATTTTCGAAAAAAAAAGTTTTTACCTCGATGATGTTAAAATGGATGGAAACTTGTTCAAAATTTGTGTTACTAAATGTCTTGTCCAAAATTTGTGTTACAAAATGTCAACTACAAGCTAGCGAAGATTTGGTAAGCACATGGAATTGTCTTCACAAAAAAACAAAAGCAAATAGTTACAAATGAAAATAGATCCAAATTTCGGTTGCGATCCAAATACATGCCAAATTTTATTAATGCCACTAAACTTAAGCAAATGTTGACTTCAAACCAAACATACGCATGGTTCTCCCTTCATACTATATGCTGCATTTCCAAGGAATTACATGGAGATAAAGAGCAGACGATTACACGAATACATGTCATAACACCCCTCTGTGTAGGACAAAACAAAGCGTACGTGCCCGAGGCCGGCCGGAGCGCTCGCGCTGTCTTCAGCTTAATATTTGCAGCATCGCAGGCACTGCGCAAGCTCATCAATGTACCGCTGATCACGCCGCGCATGGTCACTGAGCGCCTCCTGCAACTCCTTGGCATTGCGAGCCAACACCTTCCCTTCATCCTCATCAGCCATCACCCGCCGCACCGCCGTCGCGACGCCGTCGCTGCTAAACGACCCGTCGTCATTCCTCGGCACCTCGACGCCTATCCCCCTATCGGCCATCACCCTCGCGATGAGGCCTTGGTCGGTGATGAACGGCAGCATCACCAGCGGGTGCCCGAACCGGAAGCTCTCGACGGTGGAGCCCCAGCCACAGTGCGTCAGGAACGCGCCGACCGCGCTGTGCGAGAGCACGCGCATCTGCGGGACCCACCCCGTTCGCACCACCCCGCACCCGGCGACCCGCGACTCGAACCCGTCCGGGAGCAGCCCGCCCGTGTGGCCGCTCGGTCTCCGGAGAGCCCAGAGGAAGCGCGCGCCGGCCAACTCCAGGCCGAGCGCAAACTCGCGCACGTTCTCTGCCGTCAGCGGCGCCTCGGTCCCGAGTGCGACGTAAACCACGGACCATGTGGGCTGCTCGTCGAGCCACCGCATCAGGTCGGGCGCTGCGTCACGGTTGTCGCCGTCGTTGGTGGCGTCGGACGGCAGGAGGAGCCCGACGGGGACGACGGGCTTGCGGTAGAGGGCTGTGAGGAGGTCGCAGAACTGGCCCTCGACTTCGGGGCAGCTGCGGTAGATGAGAAGCAGGGAGCGGTCAAACACTTGCCATAGGCGGTCGATGTTGGACACGCCAGAGGCGTTGGGCCGGTGAGCGGCGGCGATCCACTCGGCCTCGTGGCGGCGGAAGGCGATTGGGGATTGGGAGGCTATCCACGGTGGTGGGACCATGAAGTCCTCTGGCTCCGTGCGGGGGTGCGCATCGTTCGCCACCTTCGGGCCGAGGTAGGCGAGGAAGGCCACCGAGTAGATGCTGAAATAGGCGCATGGCACCTGCAGCAACATGACAACAGAACGAAGAGCTTAGCAAATGTTTACATAAATGACACTATTATAATGTTTTTTATTTTGAACTCTACACCTGTTTTTACAAAAGTGACCCCTTTCTGAACTCGAAAGGCACAATAGACGATACATGTCACCTGCCGTGCTGCCATAGCTCAACAGGAAAGGAGTAGCACGGCTGGGCGAGCGGGCGCGGTAGGCTTGGTGCTGTTGAGCCAGTGTAGCTTGTCAGGCGCCTGCTGAGCCTCTCTGCTCAGTAGGAGCCTATCGAGTTGCACCGGCTCGATAGACAGCTTGGCTAACGAGCAATGCTAGGGTGCCAAAAAAATGGTATGGGTGGGAAAAAACTCATTGACTCCATTCAAAATTGTTTCAGTTATACTCGTTAATTTAGATTTTTCTCTAACTAAACTTGCTTGCCGAGCCTCCCAGTCTAGCAGGAGCCTGCTGAGTTGCACCGGCTCGATAGACAACTTGGCTAGCGTGCAATGCTAGGGTGGCAAAAAAAAGATATGGGTGGGAAAAAACTCGTTGACTACATTTAAAATTGTTTCAATTATACTAGTTAATTTGGATTTTGCTCTAACTAAACTCGTTAGCTCGCTTCTAAAAATACTTCCTCGTGCAAACTACTTGAAAATGTGTGCTTTGATACGCATTAAGAAATCCTATTATGTTTTTGTTCGCGTGTGCGTGGTTTGGAGCGCGATAAACCAACACCATAAACTCTTTGTGTTAAGTAGTAAAGATACTTTGTTGCAAACAGTTGTCGTAATGGACCATGTGTAGGCTGACAAAGCAGTTCGCAATAAATGTGCGAATTGCATAGCGCATGGGGTTTGGTTAGATGCGTATATTTGTCTCACTACTTATCAACCCTAACTACAACTAAGATACATGTGTGCCTTTTCGAAGGGATGGTTCTAATCAGTCGACGTACATATTTGGGTCCATCGGTGCTTTTCCCTTCTCTCCCACATGGGCTTTAACCCTCGTGACCTGGGCCAATACTCGGCTTCTACAATTTTTGTAGGTTTGTCCTAGTTGGAGATAATTTGGCATTCAGCAGGGGCTGTGGGGACAACCGATGCCTTATCCACATCCTTTCCACTGTCATCTAGGGTGTAAGGTTTTTAGCGTGTGAATCTCATAGACACCACCAAGTCGTTGAGCATATATTTCTACTTGATGAATACCCTGTTGTACATACCTGGACATCTATCCATTAGAAGAAGTTGCGGTGCTTTGTTGCCGGGACCGGATTTCGAACCGGACCCTCCGTGTATATCGCACTAGTCCCGGATCAAAGCTAGTGCAACAGTTAAACAGAAATGAATACATAACCAGCAACGCTTTATTACAATATTAAAGAGTACAGACCGAAAGGTCTCATTATTACAATTGAGGTTTCAAGACCTCGCACACACGAAACACAATGGAAGCAAAAGATAAACTGGTGAAGACCCATCAATACGCCACAAGCAATTGGTGGGAAGCGCGACCTAGAACTCCTGGAATCCTTCATCAAAGCCACTGGCGAAGTAGTCGTAGTCACCTTCTTGAGCTTCGTATTCTTCTGAGATTTATTTTTGAGTGTAGCATGTGAGTACATAAAGTACTCCGCAAGTCTTGGGAAAAATGCATAGATGCAAGGCTTGACAAAGGAAGGCTATATGGTTCTTTTGCACAAAGCAATGTTTTAAATTCAATTACTACTAATTATTTTCGAAGGCATCAATTTAATAAAGTAAATGTTTTAGCGAAACTATCATTAACTTTCTAGTGAAGGTTCCATCTACCAACACTAGCCAACCAATTACAATTGGTCAAGTTTTAAAACTGCTGGGTTCCATCCACCCTCTCTGCTCCAACCGCCAGATTCCTTCCGAGAGTTCCTCCACTCGGAATACAAAAACTTTGATTTTAAAACCAAAACCAGAAATCTACCATGTGAATGCATTCCTTGCCCGCCCTTGACCGTGGGCACGGCTATTCGAATAGTTTTACACTCGCAGAGGTTGTACAACTTTACCCACAAGAGATAAATTATCCTAAAAGTCAACACGCTTCCTTTGGCATGAGACCCAGATAAAATATCACAAAATCTTTACCTTACTCTAATCTAGCTAGATACCACCCACGAGGTTTCACCGCAGTAGGCTAACCGCCCGAACCAAGCCCTCTGCGCCGTATGAGTACGATAAATCCTGTCCTCACTTGTGGATAACCATCCGTCCACGGCACCCACTTTCCATCGGTGGCACCTAAACTAGACTATCATAAGTTAGTCGGCCAGGTCGCACCCATATAGACTTGTGGTTGTACGGTAGTCCTCAGTCTGGACAAACACAAACGTCGGTCCTTAATTGACTAGGGTGGAACATACACGTTGCAAGATCTTGTGCTAATTGCACCAAGCCAAAACAACCATCCACCCTAATCTAAACCAACTTTCACATTTTATTTTATTTTAAAACAACAGTGGCAACTCCATTTACCACTAGGTTATGAACACAAGGGTTTTGCAATAAGTCATAATTTCCCATTTCAAGATTTCCATAATATCAATTAGCATGACTAAGCATTATACTACCAATCTACTATTCACAATTGAATATAATAATCTCATTAAAGAGACAAAGGAAATCCTAAGGATTCAAAGGTACATGGCATTCAATTTCAACGGAGGGCATAACAAAGTTGGGATAACTAATACCTTAAGGTTTGAACTATTGCTTTACGTAAAAAGCAATGCACATAATTTAAAATAATTAAAACATTTCAAAAATCATAGGTTCAAAATGATCAAAGGAGACTTGCCTTGCTCGGAGACTTGATGTTGCGAATCGTCAAAATCAAATCCTCTGGATTAGTCGTAGTCTACACGCGAAGAACCAAACAAAATAAATTCAAATAAAATCCAAATAAAATCCGAAAATTATAAAATATATACTAGGAGATAGATTATGATTTTAGATGAATTTAGGAGAAAGAATCAATGGATTCGGAGTTCGTATGAGGGAGATCGAATATCTAGAAGTTTTGGACATCACATGAAATGATAACAACATACGAGGATTACTTTTTGAATAGTACGGTGTCGATTGGCTACAAGGTGGCTGGCGAATGGGCAAAATGGAATGCTGGCAATGAGGCGAAGGTGGTGACATGGGTACGGCGACGAGGAACGGCAATCATCGCGATGAGTAAAAACGACACCGACTGCACGGTAGCGACAACAGAAGGTTGGAGAGAGAGTACCGGGTATGGAACGTGGAGATGTAAGATGAGCATGGGGTAGTACATGGCATAGTGAAGTTAGGAAAATTATTGGCTAAGCTGAAAAGTAATCGTGGACGATACAATTGACGTTTGAATGACGACAGTGGAGAAACAGGAAAAAATTTGATATCTTAGTGCTCGGTGGAGCGAATCCAAAACCATTTGAAAGGTAGCTACCTGGGATGGTTTGGCACGATATGACGTGAACGGATTGGGGAAAACACCAACGGATAGATGGGGACACGAGATGCCATTGGCGGCCATGGCGAGGTGTCGGAGGCGAAATTTTGTGGAGGCTTTTTGTGGAAAAGGAAGGAAGCACGGCGTAGAACGCAGTGAGGCAAGTCTAAGAAAATTACGACATGGGCTAAGGCTTACCGGAGGCGGCGAATCGACGTCGAGTCACAACGCCATTTTCGCGAAAGCTCAATTCGACAATTGGCTCCACGAAAAATTAAACAAAATGGTAGAAAAATTTCTTAGAGGCTAGGACACAATATGACGCGAACAAAAATCAAGCGCTTACCAAAAAGGGGTGTACGCGCTAAGGTACGCTTTAGTGCACGGTGACAAGGTCGACGAGGACTCGGGGATCTTCAGGTGATGGCGATGGAAGCACGATGTAGAACGCGTCGAGGCAAACTCAACGGTGCAAGCGGCTCGGCCAAAGGACATCAGATGGTGGCGAAACACGGCGAAGAAGACTTTTGGTGACCATCGGGTTGACATCGGTGTTCCGGGCAAACGGAGAGCAGTTAGCGGGTGAGGTTTGCGGCAAAATGAAGAGGAGAATGTAGGGAACACAATGCTCACCTCGGTTATGACGGAACATGCACGGTCGGCTCGCAGCGAGGAGAGAAGCGACGGTGCAATTTGGCCACGGTGCTCCGGCGATGTTCTGACGAAGGCGAGGTGAGCACCGCGTAGAACGCGACGAAGCAAATCCGAGGATGTGCTCAAAAATGGCGGGGCTCCACCGGACGAGGCGCAATAAGCCGAAGAACGCCGTTTTGTTGGCGAGAAAAATGCCGATTGCGGCGAGGAGAAAGGGAGAGAGGCCTTGAGATTTCAGAGGCTTGGTGAGAATGAGGAGAGGCACCCGGTGCTCCCTTTTATAGGCATGGAGGTGGACCGGATGGAGAGATCCGCGAGGGAATGTCTCTTGGTGCCATGGCATATTCCCGCGACATGGACGCATGAAATTGGGGGTTAAGGCCAGGAATGGAATGCTCTTGATGAGAGGATTTAAATGCACTTTATTTCACGAAAAACCATTGAGAAAATTAAAAGTTCTTCAAGCTTGAAGACGACGGCAATGGCGCTCACGCGTGCTGCTCTCTGGAGAGGAACGTTACGAAGGTTGAGGATGAATAGTGATAGGAGAGAGAAAATAAAAAATAATAATTGTTTTTCCGAAAAAAAATAAAATAAATTCGAAACAAATTCAGAAAAATTTGACCAAAATCCTTGGAAGCCGAAAATACCAAATAAAATAATTTCGGATTTAATTGAAGTATATTTTAGCCATTTAAAATATTTTTACTTTCTAAGCTTTAATTTAATTCAAATAAATTCGAAAATTCCAAAAATTTGAAAAGAGGATAGAAATGGATAGATTGGGATTTTTGATGAATTTAGAAATTTGAATGGGCTCATTCGAAGTTAAAATGAAGAAATACAAGCATTTGAAAGTTTCAGAGGAGAGAAAAAGAATAAACTGATTTTCTGGAATTATTTTTGAATTGAAAAATCAGATTATGATGTTATCAAGGGAAATGATTTTGAGAGGAATTATTTTCCTATGGGAAAAGGGATTTATATGTCAAGGTGATGTCAGCAAGGATTTTGATTTTCTGGCTGAATTATTTTTCAACAGAAAAAGGGTTTTATTCACTGACAGGTGGGACCGGCTTTTGTGGACTAGGTCCATAAACCGGGGAAAAGGCTGAGGTGGCACTCAGTTGGCCGTAACGCTTGCGTAGCTCACGCCGAGGTGGCGACGGATCGAGGCATCGGCGGATGACGACGCTGCTGGGCCTCGGCGAGGCACGCGAGAGGAGGAGGACATGGGAGTTAAGTGCACCTTGGCACGACACTCGGAAATTCGGTGGTAGCCGCGACAAGGATGCGGGGTGGCGAAGTGAGGCGTTGGCGGGGCTCTTGGCGGTGGATTCACTCGGTGGAGGCGGGGATGTGCGCACTGGTCTAGCGAAGGTGGAGGCAACCAACGGCTATCGATTACACCAAAGTTAAGGTTGGCGTAAAAACGAGTAAAGAGGGAGATAAGCGGGGTTTAAAGTGGGGAAATGGTGGAGGTTGAATGCGGGAGTGATTAGGCTTTCAATTGTAGCAAATGCCCGGGCTAACGAGAAGAAACAGCCAAATTCAAAAGCTCAGGCGGGGCATTAATGGTGGCGGTGGAAGGTTGAAGAAGGCAAGAAGAAAGAAGAAGCTGACAGGCAAGGTTGGGCTGTCGGCGAGAGGGAAGACAGAGGAGGAAGGAGTGGACGGTCGGATGAATGCCACGAAGCGAAAGAGAAATCAGGGCCATCGGATTAAAACAAAGGGGTAAGTGAAGGCGGGTGGCTGAGATTAAACCGGGCGAGGATGGATTGAATCAGGGAGCGACACGTGATGGCCGAGTAGAGAGGTTGAGGATTAAATTTGATTTAGATTTTGAAAAAAATAGATAAATCCAAATAAAGTTCAAATACTTTAAATTAATTAATTTGAAATTAAATTTTTCAAAGAGCGAAATTTTGGGATGTTACATTTGTGGTCTGTCACATGGACGAAGTGGGTTAGACATGTGTGAAATAGGACATGCAATGTGAAATAGCAAATACGTGCTTACAAGAACATTGGCACATGTGTAATACGCACGGCCAACGGTTGCTAGATATGTGGACTGAATGATATATGCTGGATTGCTACAGTGGCATTGCGACCATGAAAACTCCAGTGGCATGGGCACTCCTTGAAAGAATTATCGAGGTATGATCCATTCTTCTTGGCTACCCACTTTCGCTTGCGAATCATTTTAGCATCAGCGGGTTCTTGAACCAAAAGCTCTCAACGGTGGAGCCCTAGCCATAGTGGGTTAGGAACGCGCCCACTGTGTCGTGCGCCAGCACACGCATCTATGGGACCCACCCTGTTCACACCACCCCACGCCCAGTGACCAGTGACTCGAACCTGTTTGGGAGCAGCATGTCGATGTGGCCACTCAACCTTGGAGTGCCTAGAGGAAGCGCATGCTGGCTAGCTCTAGCCCGAGCGCAAGCTCGCGTGCATCCTCCACTATTAGTGGTGCCTCAGTGCTGAGTGCGATGTAAACCATGGACCTTGTGGGCTACTCGTTAAGCCACTGCAATAGGTCGGGTGCTACGTCACATTTGTCACCGTCATTGGTGGTATCGGATGGCAAGAGGAGCTCAGTGGGATGACGGGCTTATGGTAGTGGGCTATGAGGAGGAGGCGAATCGGTCCTCGACATTGGGGTAGCTGCGGTAGATGAGAAGTAGAGAATGGTCATGCACTTGTCGATGCGGTCAACGAGGACACACTAGTGGCGTTGGGTCGGTGGCGGCGGTGATCCACTCGCCCATTGTGGCGGTAGGCGATTGGGGTTTGGGAGGGTATCCACGATGGTAGGGCCATGAAGTCCTCCGCTCCGTGCAGG
This sequence comes from Dendrocalamus sinicus, assembly GCA_036346575.1. Lineage (NCBI taxonomy): Eukaryota > Viridiplantae > Streptophyta > Magnoliopsida > Poales > Poaceae > Dendrocalamus > Dendrocalamus sinicus. Next base: position 29,059,639 of record CM070660.1, on the reverse strand, counting down.
GTGTGCATCATTCGCCGCCTTCGGGCCGAGGGAGACGAGGTAGGCCGCTGAGTAGATGCTAAAATGGACACATGGCACCTACAGGAACATGACAACAGAATGGAGAGCATAGCAACTGTTCACATAAATGGCACTATTGTAACTTTTTTAAAAAAATTGATCCCTAGCACCCATTTTTACAAAATGACCACTTTCCCAAGCTTAGAAGGCGCCGCGATAGATGACACGTGTAACCTGCCGCACCGCTGTAGCTCGGCAGGAGAGGAGTGGCACGGTTGGGTTAGTAGGCACAATAGGCCAGGCACTGCCAGTCGATGTAGCTTGGCAGGAGCCTGTCGAGCCTCCCCTACTCAGCAGGAGCCTGCCGAGTTGCACCGGCTTGACAGGCGGCTTGGCTAGTGGGCAATGCCCGAGCGGCAAACAAATGGTATGGGTGGGAAAAAACTCATTGACTCAGTTCAAAATTATTTAAATTACACTTGTTAATTTGGATTTTGCTCTAACTAAACTCGTTAGCTCACTTCTAAAAATATTTCCCCGTGCAAACTACTTGAAAATGTGAGCTTCGATACGCATGAAGAAATCCTATTATGTTTTGTTCACGTGTGCGTGGAAATTTTTTTAGGAAGATGCATGGCGGTTCGGAGGGGTAGATAAATCACCACCATAAATTCTCTGTGTTAAGTAGTAAAGATACATTGTTACAAACAGTTGTCGTAATGTACCATATGTAGGCCAACAAAGCAGTTCGCAATGAATGTGCGAATTGCGTGGCACATGGTGTTTGGTTTGACGCGTATATTTGCCTCATTACTCATCAACCCCAACTGTAGTTAAGATGCATATGTGTGTGCCTTTTTGAAGGCATGGTTCTAGTTAGTCAATGTACACATTTGAGTCCATTGGTGCCTTCTCTTCCGCGTGGGCTTTAACCCTCGCAACCCGGGTCCAGTACTCAGCTTCTACAATTTGTGTAGTTTTGTCCCAGTCGGAGATAACTTGGCATTCAGCGGGGGCTTCGGGGACCACGGACACCTTATCCTTGTCCTTTCCTTGTCATCTGGGGTGTAAGGTTTTCAGCGTGTGAATCTCTTAGGCACCACCGGGTAGTTGAGCATGTATTTTTGCTCGATGAATACCCTATCGTACATATCCAGGCTGTCTATCTATTAGAAGAAGTAGCAGTGCTTCGTGGTCTGTCATCATGGACAGAGTGGGTTAGAGATGTGTGAAATGGAACATGCAATATGAAATAGTAAATACGTGCTTACAAGGATTTTGGTGCATGCGTAATGCGCCCGGCTGGCGGTTGCTAAGTGTGTGGACTGAATGATATGTGCTGGATTACTACAGTCGCATTGCAGTCGAGGAAACTCCAGTGGCACGGGTACATCCTTGCAAGAATTATCGAGGTCTGATCCCTTCTTGGCTACCAACTTTCGCTTGTGAAGTATCTCTTCATAGTTAGACATCCATACTAGCGCCACAGTGATGTCTTATATCTCTCCTCTCTTCTCTCTCAGTCCTCTTCTCCTATTTTTTATATCAGCTCGGTCGGTGTATTGGGTTTGGTCATGGGGCTGGCCAGATTTTATAAGCGGTCGGTGCGCATTGTACGGGAATATAGCTTGAACGCGTTATCATTTCGCTGGGAGAAGCTAGTACATGTTGTTAATTTACTAGGAAAGTTGGTGCTTATCATTCATTCGCTGTGGAAAGCTGATACGTGTTGTCAAATCACCGAGAAAGCTGGTGTGTGCTGTCCGCTGGCTGCAAAAAGCTAGTGCGTATTGTCAAATCGCTGCGAAAGCTAGTGCATGCTGTCCACTCACTGGGAAAAGCTAGTACTAGTTGTCTAATCATTTGGAGAGCTGGTGTGTGATATCCGCTGGTTGCGAAAAGCTAATACGTGTTGTCAAATCACTATGAAAATTAGTGCATGCTGTCTATTTGCTGTGAAAGGTTGGTATGTGTTATCAAATCACTGAAAAAGCTAGTGCGTGCTATCTGTTGACTATGAAAATTGGTACGTGTTGCCAAGTCACCAGGTGAATAAGGAAAACATAAAATAAACCACAAGGCCTAAGATGGCTACATAATATTTATAATATTTTGGTCAAGTTGTGCATGGCACTTAAGCCATGCTCTATCATGTGGACACAATATATTACACATTACACATCTATATTTTAGTACATGGGTGAACTAGAGAGAACGGGAGCTACTATAGCTAGTTGAGCTGGAGTGGGAGTGACTATGGCCTCGAGGTGATGCATGTTCTTACACGCATTGCTCCTCAGTCATAGTTCGCTGGTAAGTGGCTGGGTCGGAGCTGGTTTGGTAGGGATGATGGGGATCTGATGGGGATGGGTGGGGGGGGAGGGGAGGGATCGGGGAGAGCTGGAGCATGGACTACTGCTACTACTGTGGTCCGCTCAAGCTCAATGACTATGATATCCCTCTCATACTCCACTGTAGTCAAGGCCTTTTCGCACTTGGCGAGCTGAGTACGAAGAGTCTCGACCTGGCTATAGCTAGTGGTGAGGAGTTGGCGGAGGTCTGAGATCTCCTCTAGAGCCTTAGTGTAGGTGGCTCACATTGCTCGGGTGAATTGGACCTGGTGGGTCAGGAGCGGGTCATCCTTGGAGGCAAGGATGAACATCTCACCATAGCATGCTCCATCCCACTGGGATGGATAGCAGCGAAGCGGGAAGATCAGCATGGCGATCTCGTGGATCTTGCACAAGCAAGCACAAGCAAAGCGGGCGGCGTCATGAAGAGTGTCCGTGGAAGTGTTCCTTAGGTGCTCCATACGAAAAGTGTGGGGGTGTACTCGCCCCTTGTATGCCGGAAGAGTTCCATCATCCAAGCCTCCCTATCTCCTTAGATTTTCTGTCCCTTGAAGATGGGACTGTACCATTAACGCAGGTACTGCATTAGTTCACGTAGTATGGCAGCAAGCTCTCATTTGTCCTCTCTATGGGTGAAGTAGTCCCACGGCACAATGTCATTTGATCCGGCCATCTATAGTTGAACATGAAGATATTAGTAGCAATTTAAAAACATAACACGAAGCTTTTGCTTTTTTAGTTTAGGGAAATAGGACAAAGTCCTTAGATAATAGCCATTTTGTAATCGTGCGAGAGCGATAAATATATACGTGCGAACATATGTAAAAATATTTTAGCTACTTTTTCGGTCTGCATTTATGCAACTATTTATAATAAATAAACATGACTACTTACAACACAACTGTCAACGAAACATGGCTACCTAGCGTATTCTACATTACAAAATCATAGTTACACTAATGAAACGCTAACAATATATTAAGCATGTTGCTCGCATGTGAATGAAGCTTATCTTTTTTCAAAGGTAATCACTAGTTTTATAACTCTTCCAACTGCGAAGGATAATAAATCACAGCAATTCCAACAGCAATCTCACTCGGTAGGAATTCTCTCTTTTATTTCCTTCCTCTCCTTGGCTGTGCTCTCTTTCACTCGACAACAATGCCACTATGGGTCACATGTTATACGCATGTGTGCGAACGTAGCATAATTAACGTATGAATAAAACAAGAATCTAACGTTGCGTCACCACGTCGCGTCGTGTCATTAACACTATTCCCTTGCACGCTACCGTTAACCTTTGTGGAATCAGATTCCCTCCTCCCATGCATGCCTGCCCACTACCGTGTACGCTTGTGCACCCGCCTGTCGAGCCAGTCTAGCTCAGCAGCAGCCTGCCATGCTGTGGTGGCTTAGCAGTGCCTGCTAGCTACGCCGCCTGTTCGCCTACCGCATCAGCTCGCCATGTCACGTGCCAGGCCTCCTGCCGAGTTAGGGTGATGCGAAAGGTGACGTGTGTGAGAACATTTCAGATCTTAGTACCTGGTGACATGTCTTTTCACCATGAAGTTTCATTTTTATTGGTTTCAAAACAAAAATTTCCATTTTTTATAATTGACTACTTGTATGTGGGGCCACAGAAATGACTACCTGTTTGTTTCTTATCTTTTAGGGGGGATCCGTAAAATAACTTGACCTTTTTTCTTACTTGCCATATATTAATGGAACTCCAATAATGCATATACTCCCTCTATTTTTTACTTGACTTTCTAGAATCTATACCATAAAACTTTCTAAAATTTGATTATCAATGGAGTTAAAACTGTCCAGATTGGCTATACAAAAATTATATAATTAGATTTATCGTTAAAAATACTTTCATAATATTACAATTTTATTAGTATATCTTAATGTAAAGTTATAAAAAATAGTGATCAAAATCACATCTCAAAGACCTAAAAAAAAAAAATCAAGTAAAAAAACATAGGGAGTACAATTGCTTGTGCCCTATTCTTTTGTACTGCGACAGATAGCTTTTGGCTATGATTGACGAATTTTGTTTATACTTTTCATGACAACAGAGACGCCAATGTGGGCAGCGTACACCGTTTTAGGCTTGGGAAGCTGTTTGGGGAAGCGGCTTCGAAATGTCGCTTAGAGAAACTACATTATTTATTTTGACTTTTGGAGAAGCCGAAGCCAAAAGCCACAAAAAACCAAAAAGAATATTAGATGAGTTTTTTCGGCTGTGGCTTATGGTTTTTAGCACTATTATGAGCGTTTGTATGAATGAACCAAATACCTATAAACCAATAAATTGCTTCAAAAAGACTGTCCTGATAAACCGTATCGAAACGATGATGAAGAAGTTGTCCCATATATTTATCTGAGAAAAACGATAAATAATAAACTGTAAGCTATAAGTTAAAAAAACTAAGCCAAATGCCTTTGTCACCCATTACTACTTTGTTTGGCTGCTACCATCAAGCCACCGGCTATCTGACACCTCTGGCAGGTGGTCCATCAAAACCGACTAATCAATTAATGATCACGATGGCTGACGCAGTGTTGATGGTTGGGGCCGCTAGCCTCAATTAATGATCACGATGGCGGACGTAATGTTGATGGTTGGGGCCGCAGAAAGAACTACTTGTCTGTTGCTTATCTTTCAGCGCGCATCTGTAAAATATTCCGTATTATTGGAGCTCCAGCAATGCATATACAACATATCTACACAAAGCTCCTCTATGTTGTGTTGTCATCGAAGTATTGTACTATACATCTTCACATTGGACTGGCAAAACTGGAGAAGTGTTTTAACTTCTAAGAAGAGCATGTCCTTTTGCGTGCACAACATAATAACCGTCCAATATAATCCGATAGCGACGCATACGATGTCAAGAGAAAATGACATGAGAAAAGCTGAAGATTTTTTATGCTACTGCACACGAGAGGTCAGGATTGCACTACATCTCACTGTACGCCAGTGGGAGACACCAATTAGGCCCGATTATTGCATTTATCGTCCGTATGTCTACCACGTGATGCACGCTGATACTTGTAGGATACAAAGATATTCCTAGCTATGGATTTACTTTCTCCGATTATAAAATAGTGACATTGTATAATGTATGCAGTTAAATTTTATAAATTTTGACAGAAGATATCGCTCAAAATGTATGATTTAGATATATGAAATAAAACAATTTTATAATATCACACTTTTATAATTTTTTTTTGAATATATGACAAGAGAGTTGTGTGGTCAAATGAACGCCTAGCTCGTTGAATTTGGAAAGTGAAAAACATCACTCTTCTAAGACTGGGGGAGTATAAAGAGTTGCATAACAACTATATACAACTCTACTACCAATATGAGGATATATATAATCTTGCCGTGCAATTGCATAGGATATAATAGGGGTGGAAACGGATCGGATACGGTCGAATAGTCTCAAATACGAATACGAATTCATGTTTTTAAAACGGATACGGATACGAATTCGAACATTCTCGAATCTGAATCTGAATCGAATGTAAAACGAATACGAATTCGAATCGGATATATACTTAATTCGATTCGAATACGAATATCCTCCTACGAATGTCGAATCGACCGATTTTTCCAATTAGCGGTTTTAAATTCAAATTTTGACATTTCAAATTTCATCAAATGTCAAATTTTGAATTTAGCTGTTTTCTATTAGCGGTTTTAAATTCAAATTTTGACATTTCAAATTTCATCAAATGTCAAATTTTGAATTTAGCGGTTTTCCGATTAGCGGTTTTAAATTCAAATTTTGACATTTCAAATTTCATCAAATGTCAAATTTTGAATTTAGCGGTTTTCCGATTAGCGGTTTTAAATTCAAATTTTGACATTTCAAATTTCATCAAATGTCAAAATTTGAATTTAACAGTTTTTCCGATTAGCGGTTTTAAATTCAAATTTTGAAATTTTAACATTCAAATTATAGGCTTATAGCATGTATGCAGCCAGTGATAACTGGTAAGTAGGATTAGGAAGCGTTCAGTGCTCCATGGCGTGAATTCAAAATTGCTTTAGAAGAAGGTAATTAAGAGGTCTTTTTGACACAATTAACATCAAAATCATGTTAACGAGACCAAAATGACATAACAACTATCAGGTATTTCATTACACAGTAAAGTTTTTAAAGGAATGCTAATGCGAGCAAACACATTTGTTATTTCGTTATGCAATTGTATATGGCACTTGAGAAATTCAGCTCCCAGCATGTATTAAACACCATAAGCACAAACACATATATGATTGAATGAGAAGAATAAGATGTCACATACCACTAGTTTCTCAAGTGGAGTGGGCAGTGGCCTTTTTGGTGTCTGCATTGCCGGTGTTTCAGCCATCAATGGTGAATTTGAGGTATCATGCTTTGGTGTACTCTCTTGACAGCAGGACATCAAATGGCGGTTTGGAGTAGCAGAAAAATCAGGGGACCTTTGAGGCATGAAAGCTATTAGAGAGCGAAAGGCAATTTCTGAAGGACAGAAATGTTCGAGTAGAGCCTATATTCTATTGTAGATGACTTGTATCCCACAATGCCACAACCTGCAGAATCAAACTTCAGTAAATAACTTCAGGGTATTTAAGTAAACATGTACAGGGAAGAAATTTCAGTAAATAACCTGCAGAATCAATACATGTCATCCACAGGCTATTTCAGCAAACATGACATCAAACTAGTTCTAAAACCTGCAGAATCAAAACATGTCATCAAGATATCACATAGATCAATTGTTCTCAATATCACATAGATCAATTGCTCTCACTGAAAGGTCGACAGAAGCATTCAAAAGACAAAAGTAATTGCAGAACTAGGAGCAACAATATCACATAGATCAATTGCTCATGACACCAAATATCAGGGTCACATAGATCAATTGCTCATGACACCAAAAGAAGCAAGGCAGTAGATAAAAAGCAAACAAGTGAAAAGGAGCTCTAATTTCAAAGCTCACAAAATCAGAATGAGCTCTAATTTTCTTCCACATCCATGTCATTGCAACAGTTCGAACAAGTTGGCAAAGATTAAATATTTCCAATAAAGATGATAGGCAGTTGCTTCTATGTTTAGGCAGAAAATAATGAATTTTTATGAACATTCTGACAAGAATCATGAAAACATGAATCCAATTCCAATCCTTTGGAACGACCACAGGGTGGCTAATTACACACATCACTACGAACTGCCATGATTGTTACATCCTGTGCTTCTCTTATAGCTAAGAAAAGATTCATTTTTTAAAGCGTCGCAGCAACAATAATCACAAACAAATACATGTGAGGAACCGATCGAGAGTGAGGATCGATCGAGGAGCTCTCGCTCGCCGGTCGCCGCCGGACCTTCGGGACTCGCCGTCGCCGAGCGATCGCCACTCGCCAAGACGCCAACTCGGTGAGGCCGAGACCGCAAGAAAAATCTGGAATCTGTAAATTGCGGGGCAAAAGAACGAGTAAATCGCACGCGCCGTAATTACCTTCAAAATTCTCCGATGGAAAGAACACCAAACAAACCTAAAATATCATAAAAACACACAGAGAAAACGCCCAAAAAAAATCTGAGAAGCAAAAGCTCGTAGAAGAGAAGAGGGAAGGAAACCACAGGACCAAGAACCAGGTCGAGCTCGGGAGAGGGAGGGTGTCGCCGTGTCAGCGGGATCCACTTGGGAGGAGCGGAAGCTTTGAGGCGAGCAGTCCGATGGGAAGGCGGCTGTCGATCCTCGCTCCACCACCGTCGATTGCCCTACATAATCGGCTGCCCGCTCCCGCTCTTGAACGCCGTGGTCGCCGGAGTGGCATCGGCGATGACAAGATCGAAAGGGAGGAGGCGAGACGACGAGCAGGAATGCAGGATAAGAGGAGGAGGCGAGAAAGGGACGCGAGGAGCGAGGAGGCGGCGGCGGCGTGTGGAAGGGATCGGGAGACAACGGCGGGCTAGGCACGGGGCCCGCTGGATGCGCTGTGCATGACGGCGGCGGCTGCAGCGGCTGAGAACGAGAGCTCGAGAAGTGCGAAGTGAGGAGTGAGTGAGGATCGAGGTCGCCACTCGCCTGATCGCACTCGGGAGCCAAATGTGTCCGAGTTCGACCGAGCCGCGAATCCGCCGTCCGCGCGTGCGCGCGCGCGTGACTCCCGCCGTCCCACTCCCGCGGCGTGAGCGTGACTCCCCTTGGCACGCGTCTTGGCGCGCTACGCTTTACTTCCGCCAATCGGGCCTGTACCGCTGCGTCATGGGCCGGACGCCCGATAATCTGAATACGAATACGAATGTTCTCGAATACGAATACGAATATTTTCGAATACGAATACGAATACGAATCTGAATATTCTCGAATACGAATCGAATATTCTCGAATACGAATCGAATATTCTCGAATACGAATGCGAATCTGAATATTTTTAAATACGGATACGAATATTGTCGAATCTGAATACTGAACATTTTCGAATACGAATTTTTGCTTACCATATTCACGTTTTCCCGAATACGAATATCGGATAAAACGAATTATCCGCTACCGTTTTCCACCCCTAGGATATAAGGTTGATTTCTTTAGTTAGGAATTATAATTACAGCTGTTGGTGTAATTTTTGCTATGTAAACACAAAACAGATAAGGATTTACAGTCTAGTTTGTGACTTGTGATACATGTTTTCTCACACTAGTTTGTGACTTGTGATATATGTTTTCTCACACTAACTATATAATGATCTCTCTGATTTAACCTAAAATCAACATCTAAATTTGGCTTGAGGTAGTATTATACTGGGGACTTCTCATAATTCATGCATGCATAATTTTAATGCAAAATAGCTAGGATTAGTGCATCCTCAATACATGGCACATGCAGGCACGAACCTTATGCTCGTCGGCGATGGGCAGGAGCCAGCTGTGGGCGAAGTCGATGATGATCCAGTCAGGTTTCTTGCTGAAGCCTTCCCCTCCCTCCCCGGCGGCGGAGGCCTCCGCGAGGAAGCCAGCCAAGGGCGCGGCGAGGCCGTCGAACGCCTTCTTGAGGAGCTCCACCTTCTCAGGCGGGACGTCGGCCGTCGACTCGGCGCCCTCCGGCAGGCCGTCGACGTCCGGCCTAGGGAACGAGACGTGACGGACGCGACCAGACAGCTCCGACCGTATGGGACTTAGCCTGGCGATGTTCCTCGGTGTGGAGAGGAAGGTGACGGCGTGGCCACGCTTGGCCAGCTGCTTGGCGAGCTCGAGGAAGGGGATGAGATGGCCGAAGGCCAGCCATGGGAACACCACGACGTGGAGGGGAGGAGAAGAGGGGGCGCCCTTGGTTTGTTCCATTGGTTGTCGCGGTTTTGAGAGTGGCAAGCGAGCTAGAAGGGGATTTGTGTTAGCTCAGAAGAAAAAAAACTCAAACACACACTTATAAATACAATGAACACAAAGAAAAAAATACGCCCAGGTAGTATTCTATCTTTTTGTTCATTGCTCAAACACTGCAGCATTTTCTTCTCTTATTTATACAATGCATGTCATGGCCGTTGCAGTTCCCTACATGAAGCCCTTAATTACTTACAAGCAGCCCTTAATTACTCTAAATACTGCTGACAGCCATGCATTCAACTGAGAAACGGAAAACGCACAAGATCATTAAATCACGCCAACATGCAACGTTACTAGCTGACGGTGAATTAAATACTAGCACTTACATGCATGCATAATTAAAGATTTCTAGCTAACGTGCACAGGATTACTAAGAGCAAGTCCAATAATAGAGCCAAGTGTTTGGCTATAAGTCAAGTTATAAGAGCCAAGTTATACAATAATCTGTCTTCTATTTGTCTACAAAAGATTTTTTTATTATTATGTGGTACCATGTCTCACATTGTCTTTCCTACTCCTCCTCACATACATTTATTATCTAGACCCACCACTGCATAGGCTCCCGTGTGTAGCTTGTTGCTTGCATGAGAGCCAAGCTCTCCTCTCTTCTCTCCTCCACATCAGCAAAAATGCTGACTATCTTGGCTATAAGACCATTGTTGTACTTGCTCTAACAATCACCCCCTAATCCATGTGCACGTTCTTTGACGCCAATCAGAGCTCTTTGGTCTTCAGATTGATCATGCCGCCAGTGACACAACTTACTTACGTCTTTTACTTCTTCACCGTCGGTGACACACCTTACCGACGACTATGACTTCTTCCTCAGCTCCAATTGTCTTTCGCCGATGATGCAACATGACGGCGTCGGAGACTCTCATCAGAGCATACACACATGAGAACTTGGACACAACTACAAGGACTCACACACATATTACATTATGCACTGACACATCTACGTGCACGAGCACGACACGACTATGCGTACGTATGTAACACACCTCCTACGTGCACGACCAAATAAATGACACATGCAACACACCTACTGTGCCAAATAACTCAAAATGTAATCATGCACCAATACTCGTACACGAACTCAACTAAATTGCGCCAAATAAAAATGAAGACTTCTTGTTGGATTTAAAGCTGCGCTGGCTCATCCTCTGCACCCATTGGAGCAAGAAGAGCCACCTCCTTCTTCGGCTCGCGGCACTCCCTTGCAAAATGTCCTTAGTCCTGACAGTTGTAGCAACGTACCTTCGCCTTGTCAAAGGCGCTCTTCTTCTTGCCGAAGCCATAACTCTTCTTGGATCGGGCCTCCCACTCGCTCCTTGTCAATAGCAGGTGCTGATCCCCTGCACCTATAGCATGAGATGCCCACCGTTCTTCATGTGCCTTTAAGCGGCTGATGAACTCTTCGATTGTCATTGTTTTGAGGTCACCAAACCGCTCGATTGGGAAGACTCTTGGTAGAAACTTGGCGGAAGCGCACGAAGAAATTTTCTTACCGCGTAGCTCTCCTCCATCTTGTCACCGAGCCCTCTGATTTTGTTGACAATTAATTGTCAACCGGATGGCGAAGTCATCGATCGACTCCGACTCTGTCATACGTAGCACTTCAAACTCGGATTTGAGGGTCTGTACCTTAGCTTCCCTCACGCGCTCGGCTCCCATGTGCATGGTTTTCAACACCTCCCACGCAGCTTTGGCTGTCTCTTTTTCAGCCAACAGGAAGAGCATGTCTTCAGGAATACCTTGGTAGATGGCCGCCAACGCCATCTGGTCCTTGCGTGTGTCAGCATCGCCGAACTCGATAGCGTCTCATACGCCTTAGGCCTTCATGAATACCTTCATTTTTATTGCTCACGTTGCGTAGTTGCTCCTTGTCAGCACAAGATAGTGAAGCGCCACCGCGGAACTCTCCTTCGTCGGTGCGCTTGCTGATGCTGACGTCTTGGTCGACGATCTCCATTCTTCTCGGCATTATTTTGGGCATTCACCAGGCTCTGATACCAAATGTTAGCTCAGAAGAAAAAACTCAAACACACACTTCTAGATACAATGAACACAAAGGAAAAATCACGCACAGGTAGTATTCTATCTTTTTGTTCACTGCTCAAACACTGCAGCGTTTTCTTGTCTTATTTATACAAGGCATGTCATGGCCGTTGCACACGATAGAATGTCATGTCTTATTTATACATGCAGCCCTTAATTACTCTAAATACTGCTGACAGCCATGCATGCATTCAACTGAGAAACGGAAAATGCACAAGATCATTAAATCACGCCAACATGCAACGTTACTAGCTGACGGTGAACTAAATGCTAGCACTTACATGCATGCATAATTAAAGATTTCTAGCTAACGTGCATAGGATTACTAACAATTTGTCGGTTTGTTGGTTCTAGCTAACATGCATAATGAAAGCGGAGAGGGCAGCACGACAAATGATTGCACAGCCATGCATGAAGTGCATACCACCGGTAGTAAAAAAATCTTATTTTGGCGTTTCAAATCATTGGCTCTGTGCGCAAGGGAGCCCAGCAGTTCGATTTCAATCGCCCAAGATTATTATGTCATCCATGTGACTTGTTTCCTCCTTGATGATGTGTCTCTCGGACGGCAAGTTAGCAAGGAATTGTGTCAATCTCGCTGTCGCCAGGGGTGGACCCAAAGACTGAATGGAACAAACCAGTGCAAGCTTCATTGCAGGGTTGTCTTTCTTACCAGTGACGTGTACCTTTGAAGGCTCGCCAAGTGCTCGACGCCAAAAGAATCCATAACTCCGAACTTTTGCTGAGTCTGTAACGTCCCATTTTTGGGCACGTAACTTTTGCTTGAAATAAAATTTTTAAATTCAGTTTGAATTCAAAAGTTCCTCTCAAATTCACTCATTTTTGAAAATTTTCAAATCCCAAATCCCCTTGGGCTTAGCCTAGCCCACCCCTACCCATCCCCTTGGCCCACCTGGCCTTGGCCTGCTCCAGTTGGACACCTGGCGCGTCTTGGAACGCGCCACACCGGCCCGAGCTGCTCCGCCCATGCTGTTCGCGCCTGGGACATGCCGCGCTGCACCCGCCGCATCCTCTTTAGCGCCACCTTCCTGCTGCTCTGCACCAATGCATGCTCGCCTCCTCCTGTGCCTCCAAAGTCCCGCGCCACCCTCGCCCGTGCTACACCGTTCCGAGGCCCCTCTCTCTCCTTTTTCTCCTCGCGCGCCCGCAGCGCCTGCTTCCACTGCCCCGTACCGCGCCATGCTCACGTGCCCACTTCTTTCGGCCAACCATTGTCCTGAGCCATCCCGCACCTTAACAACTCCCCTCTGTGTAGGACGCTAGCTCCTCTCCCTTTATGTGTTGTGCCATGCGCTGACACTCCCCTCAGTCGCCGCGGAAGTTTTCAAGGCACTCTAATAGCCGTCTCCCCTCCCACGGCTATAAAATGCACATGCTGTCTTCCCTATGCACCCAATCGCCCCCTCAATCACCCTCGAGAGCCACCAAGCCGTCTCCTTCCTCGTCTCTGACCAAAGCACCAATGTCAGCACTATTCGAGCTTCATGGCACCTCGATCCAATTCCTCACACTAGGAGCTTCGCCCGAAGATCTTGAAGCCACCCGACCGCCGTTGAGCTCCTTCTCCCCTCCGATGAGCTCTCCAAAATGCCCACTCTCTGCCACCTCGGCTCTCCGATGACAGATGGCTCCATGTGTCCCCAAGCTTCGTCTTTGTTCCCCATGAGATCCCCTCTGCCCGTAGATGCTCCCCTAGCTTGGAATCGAGCTCTAACACTATATATAGCCATGGTGCCATGCTCTGGCCACCGCCACTCCCTAGCTTCACCGCTGAGCACCCTAGGGTCCAAATTTGCCAACACTGCCTGCATGGAGGTTTTCGCTGAGCCGTAGGACCCATTTCGCGCAACGCCTCCAGCCGCCGTCCTTTCCCTAACTGGTAACAGGCTTCGGCTCCTTTCTGTGGGGAAGATGGCTGTAGCATCACCATTAGAGTTAACCGTGTGTAATTAGTTTAAGTTAATGATCTTGCTTAACCTCATTTAATCAATCGGTGATCCATGGGCCCTCCTTGTTTGGTTTAAGCCCTATCTCACTAATGTGTGGGCCCCGTTGACTTTTAAACTCCTTTTAAATTGGTTTTCAAAAGCTAAAGCCACTAACAAGTTGGCTTAGGTAACTGTTTGCATAATACATTGGTCCCACATGTCAGCCTTAAGACCCTTTCCTTTAGAAAATAAATCAAAATTTATTTAAAAGCCATAGGACCCAGCTATCAGTCTTAGTGGCCTTTTCAACAGAAAATTAATTAAAATATTAATTTAAAATTTAGTGGACCCCACTTGTTAGAGAAAGAAATTCTCTCTCCTCTATTATTTTTAGATTTAATCCAATTTCAAACTTTGGAGAGCCTGTTCTCGCTCATTTTTGCTCCAAATTTAATAAAATTTATTTCTAAATTTTTATTAATTCAAGATATATCTAATGGCAATTGAATTATTCAATTGGAGTTCATTTGAATTTTCTTTTATATTTATTTATTTTGCTCCTTTATTTGTTCGTTTTCTGATGCGATTGTCGGAGTAGAGTACGTGGACGCGGAAGAGCCTAGTTCGAGCAAACACAAGACTTTTAAGACCAACCCACTTGTGAGGTAGGCGAGTCAATATTTTGATCATATTGAAAATACATTTGTGCAAATTTATATTCATTTAAATTATCAAATGACATGCTTAATTATTTATGCAAATTTATGTTAAATTTAAGCTAGGTACATGCTTATTTGGTATTGTATTATTATTACACCATCCTTTGGCACTTGAATCACTTGTCCTTGCCATCCTAGATATTTAATAGTAACTTTAATAGTTATAGGTCATACTTAAGCGTCATGCTAGCCTTGTTTAAGTACCAGAACATTAATTTGCCCTAGTCATCATCTTTTAATCATGACATTTGTTTTGGGCAGTCATTAGATGAAAATGACTGGTATATTTGAAAAACTTAGTTTATACTTATCAAAACCCTAAAACTTACTATTACCATGTTTGGGCAGATAGTATGAAGATTGGTGTGGATGTAGCATGAGAAAATATGGTTTGTGGCATGTACCATTTAGATAACTTAAGAATTTAATTTTGTGATGACCTCTTAATGTAAAATAGTGCAACCATAAGTCTATAATGGTGTCGACCTAGTTAAATAATATGTATCCACAAGTGCGAGTTGCACAATTGAAGTGACCCACGAGTTATTTTGTTGGTTTTAAGCCGTCATGGATAGGGGTCATCTCATTGGTGTAAGTCGCCGTGTGGTGCAAGAGGGGGTCTGGGTGTAGTAAACATAAGCACCTTTAGATGCAACCATAGCGGGTGTAACTTACACTAGGGTATGCAGTGTGAAGGCCTTGTAATAATATCCTTGATTCACATGTCCAAGGAAATGTGTGAAACAGAATAAATTGATTATCTCTTGTGGGTAAAGTGTACAGTCTTTGCAGAGTATAAACTATTCGAACAGCCAGGCTCATGATCAAGGGCGGGTATGGGAACTTACTCGAGTTAGTTTTTATTTCAAAAACCTTTGTGGGTGAGATGAAAACTCACCAGGTGGATGTAACCCTGGTTTTAGATTTTTCCTAGGTGGATGTTGCCTAGTGTTGATAATTGGGTGGATATGACTCTAGTAATCAAAATTAAGCATATGGTGGATGCAACCTGCACAGTTATAAATATTGCACACTTTCACTTTCTTTAATAAAACATGGTTTGGTTAAAATGGTAATTCATAGGAATTTCTAATATTGTTAGTTTGAAAAATGTTGCTTTTAGAAAATAAGAGAGCCCAAGCCTTCCTTGTTAAATCTTGCATGTATAATTATTGCATTCTGTGTATTGGCTCGCAAAGCACTATTGCTTGTGCTCACCCTCGCTCAAAGAAAATCCCTCAGAGCCCGTGGACCAAGGAAACTACACGTACTATGATGTCTCAGGAGCTGATGGGGAGGAAGATGTCGGAGATTAGATAAATCTCTAGTAGTCTAGGTCTCACCCTAGTCTGATTGACTAAGATGGTGTTTGCATGTACCAATATTATCCAAATCCTTTGATAATATCGGTTGCCCATAGCTTACCTCAGTCAATTGCATGTGGCAAGACATGACTTCCCCTTTTGCTTCCACTACCGCTTCTGTAATTATGTAATGTATCCATTTGGCCTAATCGGCCCTATTGTAAACTTGATCCAACGTGGTCTATTTAAACTCTGGTGAATGTAATATTAATGTATGGTATGGTTTATATTGTGTATAAAATAATTCAGTGATGTATTATGTGAGCACTACCTATTGATCCAGGGAATAGTGCAGTGGTTTCACAGAGGATTTGGATTGGCTAAATTTGGATCCGACATATCTTTACCATAGTGTCCTATATATGGTGATGAGTGACACTTCTGCAGAATCTCCATTTGCTCTTCATTTGGCACATATCGGTGAAGCAGACCATCTTCACTGTATCGATAAAGTATGGTGGATCCCAAAAGTAATTGTGTATCTCTTTGGGCAGTTTGTATCGCTCGTACTTTGGCAGATGTGGAAGTCGAACTCTCTTCATTGCCAAAGTGGTATATGTAAATACCACTGAACTTTTCAAGATACTCCGTACAAGTGATCATATCGTAGGCAATCATCAAAGGGCTCTTCCTCTGAACTAGCTTTTTCGAAGAACAACCTCGAGAGATGATCTTTCACCAAATTTTCTGCTCCTTTCTTGTCTCTAATCTCAAGATCAAATTCTTGCAACATCAAAATCCACCAGATCAATCCTGGCTTGGCATCTTTCTTGGTTAGCAAATATCTTATAGCAGCATGATCCGTGTAGACAATCACTTTTGAATTGATGATGTAGGATCGAAACTTTTCAAAAGCGAAGACAATTGCAAGTAGCTGGCGTAATTGACTTGTGCATCATTTAGAGTTTTGTTGGCACAGTAGATGGCGTGCAACTTCCCATCCTTCCTCTGTCCAAGAACTGCTCCAATAGCATAGTCGCTAACATCACACGTGATCTCAAAGGACAAGTTCCAATTAGGGGGTTTGATGATCAGTGCTAAAATCAATGCTTTCTTAAGTGTATTGAAGGCCTACATGCAATCATCATAAAAAACAAAATATGTGTCTTTCTACAGTAGGTTTGTTAGAGACTTAGAGGCTTCGTGATCTTTGAGAAGTCCTTGATGAATCTTCTGTAAAATCTAACATGGCCAGGAAAGCTTCTCACCATCATGACATTGGTTGGAGGTATTTTGAATAGTCTCAATCTTCACTTTCTCCACCTCAATTCCTGTTTTGAATATAACATGGCCCAGAACAATTCCTTCACCCACCAAAAAGTGGCAATTTTCCCAATTAAGCACCAAATCGACTTCACTGCAATGCTGCAAAACTTTTTTTATGTTTGCCAAACAAGAATCGAAGTATTTTCCATAGACCAAAAATTTTTCTATGAACACTTGTGTTATTTTCTCAATAAAATTAGAAAATTTAGCCATCATACATCGTTGAAAATAGGCGGGAGCATTGCATATATCAAAAGGCATTCTCCTATAGGCAAAGGCATTTTCAGAGTGAATTTGAATTTAGAAAATCTAGAAAACCATATAAGAAATAGAAGTATGAATGCTTGGCTAATCTTTCTAACATCTCATCAATAAATGGAAGTGGAAAATGATCTTTCCTACTTGCCTTATTCAGTCTTCTATAATCGATGCACATGCACCAACCAATGACAATTCTCTAAGGAATCTGCTCATTTTTCTCATTCTTAATCACAGTCAAACAACCTTTCTTAGGAACACAATGTACCGGACTAACCTATTCACTATCAGACATAGGATAAATTATTCTAGCATTAAGCAATCTAAGCACTTATTTCTTTACCACCTCCATCAAAGCATTGTTAGGCCTACGTTCATGTTCTACACTAGGCTTATATTTAGGCTTCATTAGAATTCTATGGGTGCAAAAAGCAGGACTAATTCCTTTAAGATCATTAATTGTATAGCCTATAATGTTCTTGTACTTTCTAAGCACATTCAATAGTTTGCTAGTTTCACTCTTAGATAGTCTTTCACTAACAATCATAGGATAAGTCTTATTGGGTCTAAGAAATTTATACCTTAGCCCTGGAGCGAGTGGTTTAAGTTCTAGCTCTGGTACTTCCTTCGAGGGCTCATCCTTGAGTGCCTCAAGTGGAGGATCTTCATGTAATTTTGGTGCATTCTCTAGTTCTTTCACAATGTCTTATTCATCTTCATCCTAATCTTCAACAATGATGCAACCCTCCAAAAATCTTTGCAATGGATCCCTGGATGCAGTCATAAAAAGAACTTCTTCTACTGCCTCCTCATGTTTAGGCTCAATTAGGGAGTTTATAATTTTTACAAAGTCATATCCCAATTTTCTCCCCCTAATTTCCATGGTGATTTTCCATTCTCCTAGTCTAAGACAATTTTTACTAAGGTCAAGAAGGGTTTTTCCTAATGGTCCTATTATCAACATAATTTTTAGTTTCTAGGATGTAAAAATCAACAAGCTCAATGTACTTTCCTATTTTTAACAGCATAGTTTCCAAAAAACCTAACTGTTTCTTAATAGAATCTCAGCTAGTATGAGCAGTTTAGTCGAAGGAACCAAAATAGGTGCATCAATTGGAAATAAGTGCTTGAAAATCTAGCAGGAAAGTACACTTACCTCGGCTCGCACATAGGAAAGAGAGTTTCCAAACCTCTGGTCCTTGATGGTGCAAGGAATGTATGGTGTCGCATAGGCACATTGTTCTTCAGTTTCCATAGCTCCAATCTTGCACACACATGAATATTCACTACTACAGAAAGGCTAATAGTAGACGGCAAATCACAGACGGTTTTGTGAAACCGTCTGTAATGTAAACTATTACGACGGTTTTAATTTGAAGGCCGTCTGTGGTATTTGTGGCGGAAAAGGAGTATCACAGACGGTTCTTACCTCAACCGCTCGTGATACTCGAATATCACTGACGGTTTTATTAAAACCGCTCGTGATAATCTGGGATTATCACGACGGTTTTTATAAAAACCGTATGTGTTGTGTCGACTATCACAGCGGTTGTTGTTAAGAACCGTCAGGAATGTTCATGACGGTTTTTCACAAGAACCGTTTGTGATGTCCCTTTGTCTCATCATATTCTAGATCGAGGTTAATATATAAGTACACATTGCTTCTAATAACTTAACTACGAACTAATGAGACAAGAGATCACAAATTAAAGGCAAATTTATTAATTTCAATTAGAGGCAAATTTATTACAAAAGTCGCATTGTAAAGAGTTTCCCAGTTGTATTCTTTTGGGCTTCGTAAGCTTCTTCTTCAACTTGGGGACTTGGAGGATCAACCGCTAAATTCTCGAACGCCGTTAAGATTGCCCTTATCCTCAGCACTTCCTCGTGCAGCCTGGGCAAATGATCAGCAGCATCCATAATGTCATAGAGGATAGCATGAAAAGATTCCTCAGAATCTGCCGTTTCTGCTTAATCGGCAAGGCTATCCATCAGTCTCTGCAATGCGTGTAGAGCTTCTTTCGCATTGCGCACATTATGGAGAAGAACCAGGGTGAGGGCTCTTTCCCTTTCTTGAGCGGCAGCGAGACGCCTCCGTCGACGGCGGAGGATCAGGTCAAGCTGACGGATGCAAGAAAGTCGGGGAAGGAGAGCAGGGCGGGTGCGAAGAATCTGCTCCAGATGCAAATTGCTGGCCGCCTGTGTAAGGTTCCGGCCGAACAATTCATGATGAACAGATGAGAGGAAGGAGATGATCAGAAGAACAGTAGTAGAAGCCATGTTGTATTAATTGTATATTGTATTGTACGTACGTAGAAGCTAGAGACCTGGATTAGGAGCACATATTTAACCTTTAGCACTAACGGTTCGTATACCCAAACATGAATGATATAGATGCTTCGTATAACGATCGAGAGACGTTAATTAGACGATCGAAACATGAAGCGTTCTGGCATCGACACACGCGCGAAGCGTTCTGGTATGAAGCTTATCACGCAGCGGTTTTAATAAAAACCGCTCATTATAATCGAATTATCACGAGCGGTTTTAGTTAAAACCGCTCGTGATAATGACTAAGGCATTTATTGCGCTGCTCAGACCGCATCGTCTTCATTTCGATCCAGATCTAGCCACTGCTGCGCACTTTTTCACTCGGGAGGAAGCTAGGCGATTTCAGGCCAGTTAATTTGGTGGGAAGAGGCAGAGATTGAGCTTTGAATTAAGATTCAGACTTTCTGGTTCTTTGTAGATATGGTTAGTAATGAAATTTATTTTTTTAATTGCATTACAATTTAGGTGTAAGTAATCCATGAGTGGTTATTGAAGATGGTTAATTTGCAAAATTGTTGGTTATATAATAGCTATTGTGTTTGTAATATGAATTGAGCTAGGAAATTAAGTCTCAATATAATAAATGTGGCTGGTATATATGTAGTTATAATTAGTTATTCTAGATTTTAATACTAAGTTGTTATATATGTACGTAACGTAGGACCGAAGCTGGATGTATGCCGCGAGCCGTGTGAGTGAAGAGTACATTAATGGCGTTTCTGCTTTTATAAGAGCCACCGAGGAGGATATGTTGAGTAAGGGGGTGGAATATATGTGATGTCCATGCACTGACTGCGAGAATTTGAAGATGTTTAAGAACCGAGGGCAAATTGAAGCGCACTTGATTCGGAGGGGTTTCAAAAAGGATTATACGTGTTGGACCAGTCATGGCGAAGTGAATGATCATATGCCGCCGGATGACATCGCCGGTGAAGTGAATGATATGCCCCCGGATGACATCGCAGGTGAAGTGAATGACATGCCGCCGGCTGATGTCGATTGTGGCTCGGATTCGGATAGGTTGCACGATAATAATCTGGATCAGATGCTTCGCGATGTAGAAGAGAACTATGATGAGAGAGAGTATGTTAAATTTCGTGGCTTGATGGAGGACTCAGAGAAACCTTTGTACACGGGCTGCAAGTACACGAGGTTGTCGGGCGTGCTTGAACTGTTGAAATTGAAGGCAAGCAACGGTTGGTCCGACAAGAGTTTCACGGCGCTGCTAGGTCTTTTAGCGACATGCTTCCGAGGGAAATGAGTTGCCTAAAACCACGTATAAAGCCAAGAAGGTTCTTTGTCCGTTGGGAATGGAAGTAGAAAGAATACATGCATGCCCGAACGATCGTATCCTCTACCGTAAAGAGTATGCAAACATGCATGTATGTCCGTGTGCAACACATCCCGATACAAATGTAACAATCAATCAGATGATGGCGAGGGAACAGAGGCGAAGAAAGGATCTCCTGCTAAGGTGGCATGGTATTTTCCTATAATTCCCCGTTTGAAAAGGTTTTATGCAAATCCAAAGGAGGCAAAACTGCTGCGTTGGTACTCGGAGGAGCGCAAGAAGGATGGAATGCTAAGACACCTTGCGGATTCCGCGTAGTGGAGAAACATCGATAGGAGTTTTGCAGAGTTCGGTGCAGAACCAAGGAATATAAGGTTTGGACTGAGTACAGATGGAATGAATCCATTCAGTAGCATGAGCAGCCGACATAGCACATGGCCCGTGACTCTCTGCATCTA
Organism: Dendrocalamus sinicus; assembly: GCA_036346575.1. Taxonomy (NCBI): domain Eukaryota; kingdom Viridiplantae; phylum Streptophyta; class Magnoliopsida; order Poales; family Poaceae; genus Dendrocalamus; species Dendrocalamus sinicus. The sequence goes on along the minus strand of CM070660.1, from coordinate 29,038,206 downwards.
TAACCTTCCTCCTTGGTTGTGTATGAAGCGAAAGTACATTTTGCTGTCGATACTTATCCAAGGGCCAAAACAACCTGGGAATGATATCGATGTGTTCCTAGCACCGTTGGTGGAAGATCTAAAAGTACACAACAAGCAATGTAATATGTGAAAATGTGTGACAATTTTGAGATGTATATGTGAAAATGTGTGATGTAGTCAATTTTGAGATGTATATGTGAAAATGTATATGTGTGATGTATTTGAGAATGACAAAATGTATTGGCATTTATGTATATGTGTGATGTATTTGAGAATGACAAAATGTATCAAGAAATACACTGTGTGAATGCAGCTGGTTGGTGTTGTATATGAATGCAGCTGTTTGGTAGTTGATATGAATGCAGCTGTGTAGTTATTGGTGTTGTCTTAATTGCAAAAGCCGGCAAAGGCTTATCATAGACGGTTCTAAATTTAGAACCGTCTGTGATAGTAAACTATCACAGACGGTTTTTAACTCAAAACCGTCTGTGATATATTATCACAGACGGTTCTAAGTTTAGAACCATCTGTGATAATCTCCCTACATATACCCTCTCGCTAGGGTTTTTCGTGTGCGCTGCAGTTATTCGATTAGATCTAAATCCCGAGCCCGTCGTCGCCGCCGCCTCCCCGAGCCCTCGCCGGCTGCCTCCCCCAGCCCTCGCCGCCGCCCCCGGACGAAGACGCCGCGCAGCCTCCTCCTCCTCCGTCGCCGCCTCCCGAGCCGTCGCCTCCTCCTCCTCCGCGCCGCCGCCGCCTCCTCCTCCTCTGTCGCCGCCGCGTCCTCTCTGCGTCGCCGCCTCCTCCTCCTCCTCCGTCGCCTCCCCGAGCCCGTCGCCTCCTCCTCCTCCTCCTCCTCCGTCGCCGCCGCCTCCTCCTCGTGCGTCCCTAAGGTCACCAAAACCGTAAGGTCATCAAATCCTCCCGAGCTTCATGCTTCTGTTAGTGTTTAGGTTGATGCTTGATGCTTGATCTGTTATGGTTAGTTGCTTAGTACATATTTAGGTTGATGCTTCATGCTTCTTGTTAGTGTTTAGGTTGATGCTTGATGCTTGGTACATATTACATTGGTACATTGTTTACTGCAGTAGCTTAATTAGTTTGCTATTTGGTACATATTACATTGGTACATTGTTTACTGCAGTAGCTTAATTAGTTTGCTATTTGGTACATACTACATTGGTACATTGTTTACTGTAGTTGCTTAGTTTACATTGGTACATATTACATTGCTTGTTGTGTTAGTATATAGTATATAGTATATAGTACATAGTATATAGTTTGAAATCATTTGGGCCTTGAAACATGATCGCAAGTTTCGGGTATTCGCTAGCTACACATTAATTAATCATATACAACACATAGTAGTAATGCCACTTGATTTAACACATTATATTTTTTGCAGTGCCACCAGCAGGAGCCGGGCAACACGTGTGGATACTACGTGTGCTACCATATGAGACTACTCCTCGATTCCACCAAGATCACTAATTCTAAGGTTTGTCAATCTTCCCACATTTATTTCATACATGTCAAGTTTTATATATGCACACGTTGATATTCCTATCGACAGGCTGCATCTATCTCTACATCTGCATTGACACAGCCGGATTTTGCAAAAATTCGAAGAGAGCTCATTTGGTTTTTGTGGTCAAAAGTCGTAAGATCAGATGGAGAGTTCCACTGCCCAGAATGATTTTTTATTGTAATTCTAAGTGCAAATACAGTGTAGATCTTTTACAATTGTGTATTTGTTAATGGATATTTTATTTCAACTCAATGAATTGATTTGCGAAATGGATGCTTTATGTTTGTGAAATGAAGTGCGTTGTCAATTGGATGTTTTTTGTCCGTGAAATGAATTGAGATGTGAAATGTATCGAAATGAAATGAGATGTGTGAATTGTATATGTTTTATGTCCGTGATTATCGCTTGTTTCAGAGGGCATGGCTAGCATTTCCGAGGCTAGCCAATAAACAGAAATATAGTTAGGGTTGAAGGAATATCACGACGGTTTTTAGTTAAAAATCGTCAGTGATAGCTGATATCACAGAGCGGTTTTGAGTTAAAATCGTCATGATAGCTGATAATCACGCACGGTTTTAACTCAAAACCGCTCGTGATTATCAGCTATCACGATGGTTTTCAACTCAAAACCGCTCGTGATTATCGCTATCACGACGGTTTTCAACTCAAAACTGCTCGTGATTATCAGCTATCACGACGGTTTTCAACTCAAAACCGCTCGTGATATTCGATAATCACGCACAGTTCAAAACCGTCTGTGATGACCGTCGATTATCACTGACCCATAAATACAGACGGTTCACAAAACCGTCTATGATGACGATTTCGAACCGTCTGTGATGACCTTTTCTGTAGTAGTGATTTACCATAGCAGAGCACGTCTTTAGTTGGATCCAACACTTGTTTGATCACAAACACTTGAGCTATCGAAGGGACTTCCAAATCTTCACTTGAATTAAACAATTTCCTAGTGTCATATGTGCTGAATTTTTGTTTCTCATTGGTCTTTAGCATAGTTTCTCCATATTGCTCTTTGGGCCAATCTGGCTCAACAACTTCCTCTGATGGATAGGCTTGTTCAATGAAAGGACGTCCAACTGAAAATCTTGGTCCAAGTTCAATGGGGATCTAATCCATTTGATCAAAGTCACCCATGGAGTGATTCATATTAATTCTTCCTTGGGTAGAGAAGGTTTTCGTGTAGCTATGTCATCAACAATTGGAATAGTATGTAGCTTTCCTTCTTGCTTCGAATATCAACCATCTTTGTAGTGACAAGTTCGGGCTTCATCTCCTCCTCCAATTGATTTTCATCATCAGATTCCTCGCATGAGTCATGCATCTCTTGACATATATGAATATGCACTAGGATTTCTTTGCATTCAGTTGGCTTCCTTTCCAGAAATGATCCACATGAAGAAGCATTCAGATGATCCATTGATCCTTTCAAGACTCACGTAGAACGTTTGCTTAAGGACATGCTCATCTATTCCCAAGTTAGGACCAGTATAAAGCAATTTACTATATCTCTTCCATGTCCCGCTAATACTTTCATCCATTTTTTGAGTAAAACTCAACACTTTGAGCCTAAGCTCATGATTTCAAGGTAATGAGAAAAATTGCATGCAAAATCCATTGAGAAGCTCATCCCAATTACCTTTGAATTTTCCACTATGAGAGAATGCCATGTCTTTGCTTTTTTGTCCAATGAAAATGGGAACATGATCCATTTGTCCCAATTAGTGAGAGCTCCCTGATGTTGGAACGTGTTGTAGAATGTCATGAAGTTCATCACATGATGATATGGGTTCCTGCCTTTTGTTCCAGAAAAACCCCTTCCTTTGACCATCTAAATCAATGTTGGGTTCAATTTGAATTCATCGGCCTCCAACTTAGCATCGTATCTTGGTGGATTGCAATGGTTAGGCTTGGACATGAGTAATCCCACAAACTTTGGAAGAACCTACAAATTCATGTTTGCAAAAAAATAGAAAAAAACTAGCAAAGGGGGTTAGGAAAAGAGGGTGAGCAATAAAATATTTTAAACATTAAATCTAAATTGCACTTGCCTAGCAACAGGGCCAAAATGGCTTGTTGATGCAAGATATGTGTACAAATTTGATATCCGCAAGTGCACGGGTCGTCCGTAGCTTTTTACCAATGAGTATTCTAAGTTATTGAAATCCATAGGGAAGTGACAAATAAACTTACTACTTAGAATAAATTATTACTAACTAAAACAACAATTATGAGATGATGAAAGTAACTAAAGCAAATCTACCGAAACAAGAATGAGAGAAATTAGGCTTAACTAAGATGTGGAAATTCCTCCCTAAGCTAGGTTGACTTACTACAACTAAAGACAAGATCAATCTAATAAAAAATAGCACCAAATAATACTATGTTGGCTCTCACCCTACAGTTCAATATCAGCACTTCATTGTTCTCCACTGTCATAGGTCCATCGAGCTAATAAACAATGGCATGACCTGCTAAATTTGATATAGATCTGCACGTTAAATCCAACACCATGTCTACATCTAGGGCAAAGTAGTCAATGATCGAGCATGCCTAATTATCAAATGAGGAAAATGTTCAATATCTAGAAGACATAACCATAGTATAAAAGTACTAAAATAATAGATCAATCAATATGTCTTAGGTTATAGCAAGATCCCCACACCTAGGAGAAGAAAAGATGACTACTCTATACGAAGATTGGAGTTACACATGATTACCACGAAAGAGAGTCGAGGATGAAGGTGTAGGGTAGAACCGAGGTGGTGGCACGAGGTAGCAAACAGGTGGCGCCAGCCAGCACTAGGGTTGCACTGGGCGGTGCTAGGGTTGTGCTTGTACTCTCGGTGACTTCTTGGATGGCTAACCATAATCTCATGATTCTGATAGGTTTCGATGTGTTTCTTGAATGATCTCAGTGTGGCAAGGCCTTTTCTTTATATAGGGAACCCCAGGGAAGACTCCCTAACAAAAATAGCGAAGAGAGGTGGTTGGAACTGGCTAGTACCAGGATGGTGCGGGGCCATGCCGAACTCTCCATGGACTCAAAGTTGACTCTTGAACCTTCAAGAACGTGCACCGGGCCATGCCAGGGTGGTGTTGGGTTGTGCGTTGTCCTTGGGCTTTAATTTGGGTTGAAAAGGGGTCTTGAAACCCTAGGAGCAAGCCTAGCACCAAGCTGCACCACAAGATGGCGATAGGGGTCCAACGGCTTTGGGCTTCATAACTTCGCATCCGACCTTCGACTTGGGCAAATAATATATGCATTTAGATAGTTTCGATGAGGTGATGTCATGGTGACCTTCAATTTGTCATTTGATGCATTTCATTTGGCACATTTTTGACAATGCTCTTTGTTGGCTCTTTTACATCCAAATATGACGTGTTTCATCATATTCCCTACACATTAGTAAAATATCCAACATTTTTTGAATCATTAGGGTTAGTTGTTAAATGGCATAATTAAGCACAAAATATTGCATAAAATAATGATAAACAGTGTGAGAAAAGTATACAAATTGAGCACCAACTAGGGGAGAAACTCCATGAACCGAATACTAATGAGGAACGTTAGAAGGACTTTGCACCCCATGTAAGGCCACAAAGGGTGGTGCCCGCACAAGAGCATAGAGAGAGGCATCCCATGCTAGAGTACAAGGGGAGGTGTCGAATATTAGGAAATGTGCACTCATTGACACTAGGGCAACAAAACACTCATACTCTTGCCATTTTTGAAAATAGTGGAGAGCTAATACATTTAAATAAAGTTTCAATTGAATTGGATAAAGAGCTTGCCACTAATTATGTGGAAACAATAGGATAAGTCAAAACATTAGATCTAGAACTGAAGATGATTGCAGAATGCAAGAATCATTAAGATTGGGATAAATGGAAAGAAGAAATTAAGAATGAACTAAACTCACTTGACAATAGGAAAGCCTTAGTACTGTGGTCAAGACACCTTAAGATGTTATTCCTGTTGGACACAAGTGAGTGTTCATAATAAAGAGAAATGAACATAACAAAGTGGTGAGATACAAAGTGAGATTAGTAGCACAAGGGTTTACGCAGATTCCCTACATCGATTTTGATGAAATTTCTTCTCCTGTAATGGATGGGACAATGTTTCGTTACTTAATAGCTATGGCAGTGGGAATGAATTTGAAAATGCAACCTATGGATGTCGTGACTGTATATTTGTATGGGTCACTCTATTCTAAAATCTATATGAAGATTCTAGAGGGAAGGTCCTAGTTATGAGTGAGAATGAATATCGCAACATATATAGTGTCAAGTTGCAAAAGTGTCACATCGCAAAATTTGGTTTCTGTAAAAATTAATTTCAAATTAAATAATTTAAAGCATTTGAGTTTTATTTGGATTTTCTATGTAATCCTAGAAATCAATCCCAAATCCTAAATTCAAATTCAAATATTAAATTCAAAATTCAAATTCAAGTCTCAAATTTAATCTCCAGAAAAATATCAATTTCATCTTCTCTAGGCCCAGCCCATTTTCTTTCTGGCCCAGTCAGCCCACCACCCCTTCTTTCTTTTCCTTTCTTCTTCCTTCCCCTCTGTTCCTCTGTTTTGGCTGTGCACTAAGCTAACCACCCAAGCCATGCACCGCCTTTGCCATCCAATGCGCCACCCACCTCCGGTTCCTTTGGGAAACCTTCACCATCAAGCCTCCATTCATAGCCATCATCACCATCAATTTTTTGGCCATTTTCAATCACGTCAATGCACATTCAAGCCAACTAAAATGGGCATCACTGATCCAATTGAGCCCACGCTAGTTTCTTCCTCTCTTTGGCTTTATAAACTTGAGCACCATGACCACCTCCTTCTCCTTTTTGCCTTTCCCAAGCCCCATTGCCTCTCGTGCACTGTAGCAGCCACGTGTATCATCTTCATGAGTGTCGGCCACCACCCCACCATCACTATCTCTCTCTCTCTCTGGTGAGATTTTTCAAGTTTTGTTAATGTCACATCGTGCTCTAGCCCCTCATCTACTTCCCCTCAAGTTAATTTGATTTTGGTGTAGCCAATAATTGGGAATCAAGTTCTTCCCAAAACTGGCCAAAATCACCATCGCCATCAATTTGTCATCTTCGATGAGCCAAACTTCAATTTCTCGCAATCGTAGCATAACCTCCATCTCCTCTACCTTTTCCTCAAACCATTTTGGCCAATGTGTTGTCATGGAGCTCCAGCACCACGCCGCCTCCTTTTCACCACCAGCTACCATCACCCCGCCACCTCCGACTCCCTCTAGCTAAGACAACTATGCTCAAGCTAGCACAAATTTTGGGAAGCTTCTGCTGCAACACTATCACCCACGCTAGCCAGCACCATGGACGCTACCCCGACCACTGCTAGGCCACCATAGTGCGTTGTCACCCAAGCCGCCGCCTCCCATGGCCTCCCTATGGCTCCACCTCTGAGCCTCATCGGAGCCTCCTGCACCTCCCCTGGCTGGCACCATCGCATTCCCCGTGTGCCACCGCCTCTCCTATTTTGTTTCTCCGCTTCCTCTCGTCAATGATAGCCATGGCCCACCTTAGAGGGCCATGGCTAGGTTGAGGAATTTTGTATTGTAAAGGTCTTGTCATGATCTCTCTGCCATGCACCAATGGAAGTGTGTTAATCTAGTGGCAAAATGTGTCTTGTGGGTAAAGTTGTACAACTTCTGTAGAGTGTAAAACTATCCTAGAAAGCTGTGCCCACGGTCATGGTCAAGCTGAGTAAAGTTTTTTATGGATATGACTTCATTTTCCAAAAACTAGGTTAAAGGAGAGTTGAGATCTTTCGGAAAAGATAGTCTAGTCTGGAAACCTGTGGATAAGCTAGTGTTACATTGGACCTACACTAATGTATATTTTTGTACTCACCCTTGCTTAAATACTACTGCTTAGAGGACTACTTCAACTTCAGTGAGGACCAGGATGAGTAGGCCGCGTCTCATAGTTGTTTACTAGTGGGCGGACTTGTTGGGCTTCTCCATTGCTGCTTCCTTTTTCGCTGCTATAGTTATTTGGCCAATGGGCCACGATTTTGTAAAACTTGGCCATAAGGACCATACTCATTTATTCAATAATAATTGTCATTATGGATTATATATATTTTTGTTACCACTGTGTGCACTAGCTTTTTCTAGACTAGAACGATTGATAGAGAGGATCTGGATCCTCTAAAGGTGTTATTTTTGGGTCTGAAAAAAGTCACTTGCGGATTGAAATAGTCAGGTCGAGTGTGATACAATTGGCTGAGGGAATTCCTTTTGCAAAGGGATACATAAACAACGAGATTTGTCCTTGTGTGTTCATCAAGAAATCCAAAAGTGTATTTTGCTTATCTTGATGTCTGTTGATGACTAGAACATAATTGGAAATACATAATACATTCTCGAAGCAAGCTAGTCCTTAAAGACAAAATTCAAGATGAAAGATTTGGGTGAAACCAAATATTGTCTAAGTCTGCAAATTGAGTATTTGTCTGGAGGTATATTTCTACATTAGACCACCTATACCAAGAAAGTACTAGAGAGATTTTACCTGGATAAATCTCATCCACTAGGTACACCCATGAACGTTAGGACGTTGGAAGTGGAGAAAAATCCATATGAACTTAGACAAAAAATGAGTATACGTTACGGACCGAAAGCCCTTATTCAAGTGCTATTGAGCATTGTTATACTTTTCCAAGTATACCTAACCTAACTTTGCATCTGTAGTAAATTGTTTAGCAAAATATAGTTCTGAGCCTATGAAGAGGCATTGGAGTGGAATTAAGGGAATCCTTAGGTACCTTAGATGTATAATTGATCTTGGACTCTATTATGCCAAGGGTTAAGATATAAAGTTAAAATGTTACTCAGTTATTGGCTATCTTTCTGATCCCCACAATGCCAAATCACATACTAGATATGCAAAATCACATACTAGATATGTCTTTCCAAGTGGTTCTACAGCTATCTCTTGGAGATCTGTAAAATAATCAATTGTCGCCACATCAACTAAGCATGCTGAGATTGTTGCACTATATGAGATGACTAGATTATGTATATGGCTTAGAAGACTAATTTATCACATCCAAGAGTGTTTGTCAAGATCTGAATATACAAATTCAGACTCTCTGTATATTCTATACTAGTCCAGGATCATGCTAGTGCACATAGTTATAATATAGATAAAATATCAACCATAATCATGAATAACTATGAAAGTAGCAGATATTATTAATTATCATAGTAGCGACTTTACAACCAAGCTTGCAAATAATATCTTAAAGGCCTAACAAAAATTAGCAGTGAAAATAAAGAATAAATGTAGTAGCTATTCGACATGCCCACAAGCAATCGACTGGAGAGTGAAGTCATTGAAGAATCATTCCTCAAGTACCTCTATCAGATATGGTTGTTCGTCAGCAATTGAGAAACAAAGGATATAGCCGTGAGTACATAGAGTACTCAGCAATTTATTTGTAACAAGATGTAATATATAATTATGCAAGGCTTATCAAATGATGGCTGAGTGGTTATTTTTCAGAAAATAGTAATTTAAGGTAAATAAAATAAATAAATTGAAAGTGTACTTTGAAAATGATTAATAAGTAAATAAGTTAAAGGAATTGAATAAACCACTAGTGAATTGACCATTCACCTCCTAACCAAACCCAAAGTTTTATAAAATTATAACCCTCGTGTGAAATCACCAAGCATTGTCCATAATCGAGGACACGACTAACTGAATAGTTTTAAACTTTGCAGAGGTTGCATAACTTTATCCATAAGAGATAATCAACTTATAATGTCCATCTTACGCACTTTCAAAGGTGAGTGACTGAGACATAATCACAAGGCCTTTACAAAGCTCTATCTCAATCCAATTCTACTTGCTAAGATTTTATTGTCGAGCAGGTTGACTATCAAGTAAGAAAGTCCCCGTTTGCACCTATATGAGCCAATGGCTACAACAACAACCCACATTCATCTCAATGGAGAAACCAAAGATGAAACATTACAAATTAATGAACTAGATCTATCTCATACTAGACATATAGTTGTACAATAAGGCTCAGATCAATGGCACATAAAATTAAGCCCTTAATCATTACCCAAGCAAAGCATTCACATCCCAATGTGCTAACTGCACCCCTTTTACTGCACGATCACTCGTCCAAGTGAAAACAATTTTGTTTAACTAACACCAATGACAATACCTATGTCATAGTACATAAATTTTATATCTGTGACTACTACCATAAGTCAATATCTCATTAAGCCAAAATTAATTAATTAATTAATGTGATGATGAGCACAATGTATCAATAAGCATGACTAGTTATACTAAATTTACAACCCAAATGGATATTAGTATTGCATCACTAGATAATTAACCATCCTATAGTAATAATGGAATCATGGTATTCGAATTATCAAAGGAGTGATTAATTAAAATTTGGTTGATAACTATCAAGTACAAGGTTTGTAATAAATTAGTAATGCATATTAGTTTAAAATAAAATAATAATACTTAGATTTGAAATAATAGGTTTAACATGATCAAAGGTCATGACTTGCTTTGGCCTTGCTCAGTTACCACTTTTTGTTCTTCAAATCATAAATAAAATCAAAAGAAAATATAAATAAAATCCAAAAATAAAACGCAAAAGATAGAGCTCTTATGAAGATGTTATCTAATGAGAAAGCGAACAAACCATAAATAAAATCAAAAGAAAATATACAGAAATTTTCCTGGAGGAGTGGCTGCATGCCCTCATGCATTCTAGGGTTTGAGAGGTTGGTAGAGTGTTGCTTTAGTCAAAATGAGCTTTGGAGAGTTTGTTTTGGCTTTAGGCTTTAGTAGTTGAGAGCAGGGGAGAGGGCAGAGGTGCTGTGTCTCCTTCGATGTGTTCTTGAGTGCCTCCCTTCCACCAAGCATGTATGTGTGTGTGTTCTTGAGATTTAGGGAGAGGGAGAGGATGAGTTGAGTAGCTTGTAATCATTCCTCTTGTATCAATCATGTATCTCCTTTCCTCTCTTTCAATATGAGATGGCTTTGGTTGAATTTGATTGAGTCTCTAGCTCTCTGTTGGTTTTTGCCCTACGATGCTCTTTTGGCTTGATTTCTTGATTTCATGTTTTTGAGTTGTTTCTTGTTGGGAAGGCCCAAAATGGGTTGCTCTATGATGGGGTTATGATTTTAGACCATTTGGTCAGCTAGAATCCCAGAGACGAGTGTTTAATCTCAGATTTGAGTGTTGGGCTTCCTCTACTCTTCAGGTTCATCTCTAGGGTTTTTGGTGTTGTTCTTGTTTCCCATCATATGATGGCTTGAAACTTGGTATCTAGTCTCCTATGGCTATTAAGTAGCTATCCCAAAAGTTTCAAGGCCAAAGGACTTGGGATTATTGAGAAATTTGAGTTTTTGCGTTGTCCCTGTTCTTCATTCTCAATTTCTAGGGTTTTAGTGCAAATCATGATTCCCTGCTTGAGATGGCATGAAACATGGTTTCTAGAGTGCTGAGGCTATCCACTAGCTATCCTCAAAGTTTCATAGCGAAAGGACCAAAGATAGGGGAGGAATTTGATTTTTGGTGTTGGCTCTGCATCTTTTTAGATTTTTGCCCAAATCTGAATTTCATGGCTTTAAGTTGGATTTCTTTGGTCCTCAAGAATCCTCTGGCTATTGTAGTCATCTTATAGCTGTTCTGGGACAAAAGGATCAAGAAGAGACCTCAAATTTCTCTGTTGTTCTTATCCTTCAAGTTCTGCATTTTCTTCTGTCTAAAATTCAGGGTTTCTGGACTTTTTGCCCGAGGGGCGGTCAAACCGCCCATTTGGAAGCGGTCAAACCAGCGTTTACCTAGCGGTCAGACCGGCGTTTACCCAGCGGTCAGACCGGCCCTAGGGTTTTGTTGCAGGTCTTTTTCTTGGGTGCTTTCTCTCTGTTCTTTTCCCTTGGTTGATTTCTCCAGTTTTCCAGAGAGCTTGAGGATGTCTCTTCATAGCTTTGTTTCGTAGCTATAGAAGAAGATTTTGTCATAGGTACTTGAGGGGGACGAATTTTTAGTAGTCGACATTCCCCCCCCTGTCGCCATTTCGGTCCAACAAATTGAATCAATTGGAGTTTGTATGAAGGAGAACGAACTCTAGGAAGATCTACCAGGAAAATAAATTCCTGAAAATGGCGCTAACATGGTGACATGTGGGAGGTAATGAGGCAAGGCATGGAGGTGAGGTAGGTTGGCGTGGCTGACATGCAAGTGAACACATTGCCTCATTGCGCTTAGGTGGCTCCCACACGGGCGCTGAGGTGGCTTCCACATGGATGCTGAGGTCACTGGCCATGTGGACTAGATCAACAACGTGTCTTCTCTGACGATGGCGCCAGTGAACAGCGGGGAACGATGAGTGGGAGAGGATGACAAAAGTATCACTGTGGCACAACGATGCTATCCAACATCTCAGATTGGATGGAGAGTCATGGTGCGATGGTCGGCAGCGAGAAGCTAGCTCAGCGGCAAGAAATCTAGTGAGGCAAGGCTAGGCGAGGATAGGCAAGGCACTCAATGATCTCCTGGGATGTTTGCAACACAATTTGTCTAGGTGCGGAACCCTAGGGTCAACGGAGCTTACTGGCGATGAGGTTTTTGGTGGCGGAGAAGTGCGACCAAAGCAATGGCTAGCTGGCGAGCCTGGAGCAATGGTCAACAATGGTGAAGAGGCTCCGAGGCGACGGCGATTGCACGTTGAAAGTGAAGACAAAGGCGGTGGTGCTTTGGTACCTTGGGGTAAGCTCTATGATATTGCGGGGTTCCTTTTTATAGCAAGCTAAGAGAGGAATCCAAGTAGAGGATGGCACCAAATTGGAGGAAGAAGAAGAAGGCCACAACAAGGCTAGCAGGTGGGACCGGCTGGCAGTGACATCATGGAGAGAAAGGAGGGCAATGATGCGTGGCAGATGTGGTGGTGGACTGCGCAACTGACGAGTGGGCCTAGATTGGCAGAGAGAAAGAGAGTGAGTGCGGTTGGACTAGAAAAGAAGAATAGGTTGGAGAATAGGGTTTCGACCCAAAGCAAAATCTGTATTTTTAGAATTTTGAAATTTCAAAAATTAGGATAAATAAAATTGAGCTCACATAAATAGCAAATAAATTCTAAAAATACGAGAAAATAGAGAAAATATTTTGCAACATAAGGAACCCAAATAAAACTAGTTTTGATTTGATTTAATTTATTCATATTATCTTTTTAATTTTTAAAATATCCAATTAAGCTTTAATTAATTCAAAAAAAATCAAATGCTTATTTTTATTTTAAAAACTTTAAATTCACCAAAAACCAGGATGTTACAATCTTGTGGTGTAGAGGTGGATAAAACTCTCATAGTCCTCTATGAGGACAATACAAGTTGCATTAAACATATGAAGAATGTCAAGACACATATAGCAAAGCATATACTGCATAAACATTTCTCCCTTACAAGTAACAGAAGAATAGAAATATAGAAATACCAAAAATCCAACAAGTGAAAATCTTGCAGATTTATTTACTAAGGCCTTGTTGGGACTAAGTTTTGATAAACATGTCTGTGGTATTGGTATGAGAAGATATATGATCTTCATATATGTTCATTATTAGGATAAAAAGGATGTTGTACTCTTTTTCCCTTGTTTGATTTTTCTCCCACTGAGTTTTCTCATTTGAAGGTTTTTAATGAGGCAACATGTGCAATGGTGAGAACACGAGCTATGTACTTTTTTTACTGTTTTCCCATTGAGTTTTTAGAAGGAGTTTTATTCTAGGTAGTGGAGTCCATTTGTCATAGAGTCAAGTTTAATTTTCCTTTTAAAGAAATTTTCTTGGCAGGCCTACTTGTCATGGGGAGAAAGAGAGACACATTGGGGTCATCTTCCTCCTCTAGCTCTGGACAAAGAATAAAGAGAGGTGCATCGGGCTAGGTAGGAGAATTTCGAAGGAAGGGTGGCCAAGCCCTAGGACTAGGACAAATGGAATGCTTACAATGATGTAGAGCCAATGGTGGTGGTGGTTCGGGGAGTGGGGCAGCGAGGAGGTGTCGATGATGGGTGATGATTACGGTGGTTCAGCCATGTTGAAGTTGGTGCTACTGAGGTTGGGAGGAATAGCTACTCATGTCAAAAAGTATGTCACGCACAGCGAGCACGGGCGGCACGGCAGGCACGGACGAGTAGGCGTCGAGCTTGGGGAAGATGAAGGCGCAGAACATGACACAATCACACAAGCAAGCATACACACTAACACACATGCGAGCATACAAACTAAAACACATGACCAACGTCAGGATCTTGCTGTTCCGCCGGCCGCAACGCCGTCGCTCGGGGGAGGAGGGTGGCGCCGGGTGAGGAGGGAGGCGGCCGGGCCGCCAAGGGAGGTCGGGGAAGGAGGGGGCGCCGGGGGAGGAGGAGGCCGCCGAGGGATGTCGGGGGAGGCGGCGGCGGTGGCGGGGGAGGTGGGGGGAGGAGGCGGCGGCGGGGGAGGTGAGGGGAGGAGGTGGCGGTGGCGAGGGAGGTGGGGGAGGTGGCGGCAGCGGGGGAGGTGGGGGGAGGAGGTGGCGTCGGCGCGGGAGGAGGGGGAGGACCGGAGGAGGCGGCGACCGGGGAGGGGGAGGAGGAGGGGGCGGCGACGGGCGAAGGCCAAAGGAGCCGGGCGGCGGGCGCAACCGCGTGGGAGGGAGGAGAAACCAAGGGCACGCGCGGCCGCGTGGGAGGGAGGAGAAACCGAGGGCGGGCGCCGCCGCGTGGGACAGTAGGAGGGAGGAGATCCAGATCGGGCTAAGAAAGCGGAGGAGCTGAGAGAAAAAGAAAGAGAAGAAAAAAGGGAAATAAAATAAAATAGGCAGAAATAAAAGTTTCCATCTAAATTTTGCTAAATTTAGGAATCCCGCTAAAAGATGTGTATTATGGAAATCTCGTCGTATAAGAGTTATCACAAGTAAATAAACTAATTGGATGTCCTAAGAACTATGTAATTGAAGATTAGCCACACAAAGATAATAGAATTCCTTTAAGAATACCAAGATAGTTGGGTTAAGCTCATCTAAGCGGTAGAAGACCACTAATCAGTAGTTGCAAGGATTAGAATAAATGAATTGCCAGCAATAAACTAAAGTATAGCACGTACCAACTGAATTAGTACATTGTTGTTGAAACCATGGCTAGTTGTATTAATATTTACTTAGGAATTAATTTCATTAGTGTAGATAACTTCAATAATCACGCGCATACAGGTTACGAGAAAGGACCAGAAGCAAGAAGAAAGAATTTATTTAAATGAGACAATGGTCACGCAGCGGCAACAATGTTTAGATTTTAGAGTTAGCGCTCAGAAGAACAATGGCTCTCTTCTTCTGCATATAAATTTGTAAGCTGACACTTCCCATTTCTTCATAACATCATACTTCTCATTTTTGGAGGATCCCGAAATCGTACAGGCGTATGCTAACCTCGAACACATGAATGTGAGAGACCATGTGGAGGTATCCCCATGTTGGTGATGAGTAATTGCCGGATGGTTTAGTGAGCTTGAGTTTGTTTTTGGTATTCTAGGGTGGAGTACCTTTACTTGTGCTAATATGTATTATTCTGTTTCGTGCGGTGCTATATGACGGTTTGCTTGTCTGTGTGACTGCAGGACTTCGGAGCTAGGTCATGGTGAGGCGAGGAGGACCGGGACTAGACACAGGACGTGTTGTGGTTCAAACGGTCGGTGATGCCGAAGATGATGGAGGTTGGTGAGGTTGTTGCGAGTCGGGAGACGAGGAACCGGAGCTGGAGCTACCGGTGACGGACACGACGGGCGACAATGGGAGAACCGGGACTAGGCTCAGGGAGGAGTCGGAGGTCCAGACAGTTTGGAGGTCGGTTGCGGTCGTGCACGACGGAACAGACCAAGACTAGACTCAGGTGGAGTCAGAGGTCTCAGTCGTTGTCGGGTGGACACGACGGGCAGCGGTGAGTGGATCGGGACTAGACTCAGGGAGGAGTTGAGGTCCAAACGGTCAGGATGTCGGGTGCGGTCGTGTGCAGCGAAGCGGACCGGACTAGGCTCAGGGAGGAGTCGAGGTCCAGTCGGTCAAAGGTGCCGGTTGCGGGAAGCTTCCGGGAAGGTGCTTGAGGGGCAAATTGGTAATTTGACTCAAGCAAAGGAGGTGGAGGCAGATTTCCCTCCAAAAATCTGGTTTGACTCTTTTGCCTCAAGTGTGTGTGAGGCATGGAGTGTGCTTTGTATGCCACTTCTTGATTTCCCCCTTTGGTATGAGTGTTGGGGGTTAAAAGGAGAGGCAAGGCAGCAGTAGTTGGGCATGGATTCAGGTTAGAGAGCTCATTCTAGTGGAGAAGGAGTGTGCGTGTTAGCTCCTGAGTGTTCTCAGCGTGTGTGAGCACCTCTGTCAAGCATGTAGTGAGGAGGTTGCATTTCCTTTATCCAACTGCGTATGGGGACGTAGTGGGATGCTTGTAATCACCATGTAATCATTCATTTCTTTGCAAATGAATCCATTTGAGTTATCTTCAGTTTTCTGCTTGTTTCTACTTACTACATCTCTTTGTTGATTCTCTGGTTTTTGGGCAAATCTTGTGTGGAGAAATGGTTTTTGGTTTGCTCTTTGATGGGAATGTGTCACAAGACCATTTGGTCAATTAGTTCTCAAGAGCCAACTAGTTAAATCAAAGATTCTCTCTATTTAGCTCAGCTCCATTTCCTCTGTTCAAGCTTTTCTAGGGTTTCATGGCAAAGGAAATGAAAATATTTTGATTCTCTTCAAAAGTTGCAAAAGCTCATAAGCAGAAGATGTGAGAACAAAGAGAAATTTGGATTTCATCCCATCTTCTGTAGGAGTTTCAGATTTTTGTCCAATTTGTGATTTCTGGCTCTCTTGGTAAAATCCTTGGATCCCAAAGGTCCCAATACTTTTTGGGACAAGTTATTGAGCTTGTGGTCTGAGGAGAGTATCTACATTTCACAAATTTCATGGAAACAAGCAATTTCTGAATTTTTAGCCTGCTGTTCAGCCTCTGCCTGAGCCATAATCGGTCAGACCGGACTCTGACCGCTGGTCAGACCGGCCCGACAACAGCGCTATGACCGGCGGCACTGGAGCCGTCCAACCGGTGTTGAAAGAGCGGTCTGACCGGCCCATCATCACCGGTCAGACCGGCCTACTGCTGCAGCTGCTGTTATTTCATGATGTGTGCTATTTTTCTTCTTTGGTTTTGATCTCCCTGTATCCCTTTTGTGTTGCTCAGTTGATCTTCCAGAGAGCATGTACTTTCCTCTTCATAGCCTTACATAGCTATCGGAGAGGTGAATCGCATGTGGATACTTTTGAGGGGTCGTTTTTAAAAAGGCACTATTCACCCCCCTCTGTTGCCATATCCGATCCTACAATTGGTATCAGAGCCGGTTAGCTCTTCTTGATAGATCTTTAACCAGTCTGTGAGCCATGGCAACCGATAAGTATTCCACCAAGCCCCATCTTCGATGGGATTGACTATCTCTTTTGGAAGACTCGGATGGAGGCAAACATTCAGACCCAGGGCTATGCGATTTGGCGCAAGGTCAAAGTTCGCTTTGTTGTTCCTGCCGATGAGAACATCAATGCCGAAAATATGGCTGATGTTGAGGCGAATGCTAAGGCAAGGAACATTATTATCCAAGGTTTGAGTCAAAATGAATTTGACCGCATTTCTCATCTTTCGTTGGCCTTCGACATTTGGGAGCCCTCGATGCTTACCATGAGGACACCACCCAAATTAAGACGGTTCAGCAGGACCAATTCAAGGGAAATTACAACAAGTTTGAAATACTCGCTGGAGAGTCCCTTGATGAGTGCTTTGCGAGGTTCCATAAGATTTTGAGCAACCTTCGAGCGGTCGGTCTCACATACCCCGACTCGGACAATGCTCGCCAAATGCTTTCGGCCTTGGAGTTGTGTGTGTGGGAGATGAAGGTGACCACCATCAAGACACCACGGACCTCTCGACTTTGACTCTTGATGCGTTGTACTCACGCCTCAAGACTCACGAGATTGATATTGTCCCTCGTAAGTCGAAGTCACAATCGATCGCCTTGGTCACTGATCCTGTTTCGACTTCTGAGTTTCCCTCCGATGGTGTTTCTGGTTTTTCTCTTGCTGCTGTTTGTGAGATGAGCGATGACCTACTAGAACAGCTTCCAGAAAACCAGCTAGCCCTCTTAGTCAGAAAATTTTCCCATGCTTACAAGAGGGTTAGAGAGAGAAAGAGAGGAGGAGGACGAGTGATTTGCTTCGAGTGTGGTGGCCCCAACCACATTCGAGCAAATTGCCCCAAGCTGGAGGGCAAGAACGACTTTGGTGGTTCGAGCAAGAACGTCTACATCGACAAGAACTACAACAAGAAGCCGCCAAGCAAAGAGAAGAAGTTCCATAACCTTGGCAAAGCCAAGAAGCTGTTCCATCGCGTCCTCACCGCCTTCGACGACCTCGACCTCAGCGAGGTGGAGGGGTGGAGTGACGACGATGGAAACGACGAGCAAGACCCCAAGGGTGGCGATGACTTCTCCGGCATGTGCTTCATGGCCCTTGAGGGCGAAGTGAGCAACAACGAGCTTTACTCCAACTCCGACGAGGTATACCCCTCCTACGACCGGCTTAATGATGCTTTTCTTAAGCTAGGTAAATATCATGCTAGATCTAGAGCAAGATGTAGCGAGTTGGAGAAGGAAGTAGATAGATTGTCATGGGAGCTTACTTCACTTATATCTGCTCCCTCCCGTGACGAATGTGATACATGCTGTGCTTTGCTTGGTGACATGGAGAAATTAAGGATCTCTCATGATAGTCTGTCCTCTAAGCTTGATTTACTTAAGATGGAGAATGTTAGTCTTTTAGCTGAACTAGAGATGAATAGGACTGTTGCTCCTTCATCTACTATTGTTGAGACTACATCTTGCACCTCATGTGAGGATAAGGATAATGCATTTAGAGGTCTTTATACCATGCTTCTCGATCTGCCCGAGACTTGTGAAAGTTGCAATAATTTAAAGATGAACTTAAAAAGGGCAGATCATAAAATTGTTGAATTACAAGTTTTCCTACTTGAGCCCACTGCTTCATGTATGAACTGTCCCAAGCTGACTGCTGAGCTTGAATCTGTTTCCAAACAGTTTCAAGAATTAGTTGACAACAATAACAAATTGGCTCAATATGCTTCTAAGGACCCTGTTAGCTCACCATGCAATAATTGTAACAAACTAAAATCTGACTTGATTGCATTAGATGAAAAATGTGTGAAACTAACTAAGGACCTTCTAGAGAAGCCATCATTTGCTTGCAGTGTGTGCTGATGTTGGGAAGGAGCCCAAGGGTAAGGTAGAGACGCCTAGTGTCACATCCCAAATTCCTCTTTCTGAAAATTTTAATTTCAAATTAATTATTTTAAAGCATTTGGACTTTATCTGGATTTTATTTCAAAATTCAAAGCAAGAAAATGTATTTAAAATATTTTAATAAAGCCAAAAAGAGTTCATTTTATTTTTCCCAACCTTCCCTAAATTTTAAAATAATTTTTAAAGAATTTTCTGGGGAAAAATTTTAAAAGTTAAAAATTATTTTAAGTTTGAAAATTAAATACCAACATTAGTTGAAAATATTTTTATTAAGCCCAAAATGTCACCAGGAGCCTGTGTGAATTTTCCTGGAATTTTTTGGAGTATTTTCATTTTTTTTCGAGGCTTAAATAATTTCCCAAGCTTTTCTGAAATTCAAAAATCAAAATCAAAAATAAAAATCCCTCCCCTCCCCCTCCGGCTGCCACATGGACGGCCAGGATTGGCCCACGTTGCCCGGCCGATCCCGCCTAGCCCCCTTCCTTGCTTGCCACGCGTCCGGCCCGGATCTTCCCGCCCTCGTGCGCCTCGGCCCATCTGGCCGTCCGCCCCGCTCTTCCCTCAGCCACCCGATCTTCATCGCCGCCACCCGCGCCTCCCTCTCCCTCTCTCTGCACCCCCTGGCCCACCTGTCATCCCTTCCCCGCCTTCTCCTACCTCCGGCCGCGCCTCCTCTCTCCTCCCGCACCCGCCTCCGCCTAAACCGCCGCCCACCTCCTCCGCGCGCGCACCCACCTCCCCCTTTCTTTCCCCGCAAGCTGCGCACCCACCTCCTTTCCCAATCCCCGCGCTTCCTTGCCTCCCTCAACCCCGCACCTTCCTTTTTCCTCTCCGCAATCGCCACCGCCCGTGATCAACGCCTAGCAATCCTCGCCGATTGCCCCCTCTCCGGCCCCTATAAAAAGCGCCCCAAGCTCGCCCCAACTCGCCCCACCTCGCTTCGCCCTCGGCCGCTTCTCCCGAGCTCCCCCTCGCCCTCGCGCCGTGCACCCTTGCCACCGCCACTGTCGCCGACTCCGGCGAGAAATCGCCGCCACCTCCGGCACTCTCGCGCCTGGCCGACGCTGCCATCACCTTCACCGCGCCCGTGCGCACCCCGGCCGCCCCTCGGCTGCGCCCCTCCGCCACCAGAACCACCGCCGCCGCTTGGACCCGAGCGCCGCCGCCTCCTCCCTCGTCGCCGTCCCATCTCCGGCCACCCTCGGTAACCACCGCACCCTCCCTCGGGATCCCCTCGCTCTCCTTTCTTCGTTTCTGACCTCGCCGCCGGCAGCCGCGTCGCCGTTCGCCGGCGATCTCCCGAGCCCGACCGCCTCCCCGCTGGCGCCATGCCACATCAGCACGGTGGTGAGGTGGCTACCGACGTGGTGGCCCAGTGGCGCCACCTCAATGCCACCTCGGCCCCCTCCGTCCCCGTCAGCCTACCATGCCACCTCGACGCCTCCCTCGCCCGGTCAGTGGGCTAACCCCGGGGCTGACGTCATAATCCGGGTTTTCCAATTGAAAAATAAATCAGCCGAAAAAGGAAATTCAGTGCTGATGCAATAATTCTAATTTCCTTTAGAAAAATAATTCTCAAAAATCTAGTTTTTCTTTTTCTCTGAATTTAATCTTCCGAGAGCCCGTTATCCCTCATTTTAACTCCGTTTGAGCCCATTTAAATTTCTAAATTCATTAAAAATTCCAAATTATCCATTTCTTCCATCCTTTCAAATATTTGAAATTTATTTTATATTTCAAATTTTAAATTTCAAATTCCAATACCTAGTTTAATTTCAAAGCCTTAGTTCCATTCCAAATTTTCCGTGTACTTTCAAAATTTAAATTCAAATCTTGCAAAATCTCCATAAAATCCATTCTATTTTTCTTGGTCCAAATATTGTCTCAGTAATTTCTTTTCCCAACCGATCTTCCAGATATTCGTTCTCCCTCGTGTGAACCCCAAATCCGCTGAATCTTTCTCCTAAATTCGTATGAAATCATAAACTTCCTTCCAGTATATATATGTATATATATTTTTGATTTTATTTGTATTTATTTGTTCATTTGTTTTGTCGTTTCGCATGTAGAACCCGACGTCGCCGAAGAATTTGTCAAGCCGCAGCAAGAAGGACCAAATAGCGCAGAAGAAGGCAAGTCACCTTTGATTATTTTGAACCTATGTTTGTGAAATGTTTTACTTATTTTAAATTTATGTGCATCGCTATTTACATAGAATCTTAATTTTGTCTTAGCAAGATAGTTAAACCAATTATTGTTATGCCCTCAATTGAAGTTAAATGCCATGTACCTTTGTAACCTTAGGATTTCCTTTGTCTCAATAATGAGATTATTATTAAATCTTTGATAATTATTAGAACGGTAGTAAAATGCTTAGTCATGCTATTTAACATTTGTAGTCTTGGAAATGGGAAATTATAATTCTTTTAACTAGTCTTTGTATCTGGAAATTAGTGGCGATTGGAGTTGCCACTGTTCTTTTAAAATAAAATAAAATGTGAAAATTGTTTTAGACCAGGGCGGATGGTTGGATTGGTTTGGTGCGGTTAGCACGAGACTTTGTAAAGTGTTTGTTCCTCCCTAGTCGATTAAGGACCGACTCTTGTGTTTATCCAGACTGAGCACTACCATACAACCCCAAGTCTATATGGGTACGACCTAGCTAATTAACTTACGATAGTCTAGTTTACGTGCCACCAGTGGAAAGTGGGTTCCAGGGATTTATTGGTTATTCACAGTGAGGGACATGGATTTATTGTACTCATATGGCGCAAGAGGGGGCTTCGGACTGGGTGGATGGAACCCTTCTGCAGTGAAACCTCAGCGGGTGGTGTCTAGCTAGACTAGAGTGAGGTAAAGGCTTTGTGATATTTTATCTGTGTCTCATGCCAAAGGAAGCGTGGTGACTATTAAGATAATTTATCTCTTGGGGGTAAAGTTGTACAACCTCTGCAGAGTGTCAAACTATTCGAATAGTCGTGGCCACGGTCAAGGGCGGGCAAGGAATGCATTCACCTGGTAGACCCTTTGTTTTCATTTTAAAACAAAGTGTTGTACTCCGAGAGTGGAGGGAACTCTCGAAAGGGTATCATGGCGGTCGAAGCCAGAGAGGGTGGATGTAACCCGCAGATTCAAACTTTATCGGTTAAAGTTGGTTAACTAGTGTTGGTGGATAGAACCTTCACTATGCAATGCTTATTAGTTTCAGTTAAAACAATTAATTGGTCAAAATGATGCCTTCGAAACTACTTAATGGTATTTGAAATAAAATATTACTTTGTGCAAAAGAACCATATAACCCTTCTTTGTTAAGGCTTGCATCTACTGCATTTTTCCTAAGACTTGCGGAGTACTTTATGTACTCACATGCTGCACTCAAAAATAATACTCAGAGGAATACGAAGCTCAAGAGGGAGACTACGACTACTTCGCGGGTGGATTCGACGAAGGATTCCCGGAGTACTAGGTCGCGCTTCCCCAGTCAATTGCCTGTGGCGTATTGATGGGTCTCCGCTGAATTTATTTTGCTTCCGCTGTGTTTTGTGTGTGCGAGGTCTTAAAACCTCATTTGTAATAATGAGACCTTTTGGTCAGTACTCTTTAATACTGTAATAAGACATTGTTGGTTATGAATCATTTCTGTTTAACTGTGTGCACTAGCTTTGATCTGGGACTAGTGTTGTAATACACAGAGGGTCCGGGTTTGGAAATCCGGGGTCCCGACACCTAGCGACGTGAACCAAATGGCTAGCAGTAGGATTGTCCCTTCTGAGTCGGCTGTGCGTGCACAAGCCATCCTTTCCTCTGCTATTGGTTCTTCTTCTACTCCCTTACCTTCTGCTATCTTTTCTTCCCCCTGCTCTTCTTGCACGTCTCTCTTTCGGGAGTGTCAGTATCTTATGAACACTCTTGAGAGATTTGTAGGAGGCAAGAAGAAGCTAAATCTTATTCTAGACCAGTCAAAGATTTGCAAATTCAATCAAGGTCTAGGATACGATTTTTCTGAGAATATGAGGAAGCATCCACCTGCTATTCTTAGACCCATAGCAGGAGGTGTGATCGAGGTCGAGCCCAGATCTGAGAAAGTTCATTTCAAATCAGCGGGCTTTATCCAAGGGATTTCTGACAGCAAGGTGATCACTCCACCTGTTGCTTCGACCTCTCAGAAGGCGAAGCCTCATCATGCTACTTCTACCTCTCAGAAGGTGAAGTACTATTGTAACTTCTGTCAGAAGGATGGACACTCGGTCGAGAGATGCTTCAGGCGCGCCAAGATCGCACGTAGAGACCGTGTTGAGGCTCTTAGGCGTATTCAGGGTCAGTCCCAGACTTTAAGTGCACCTAAGACCAACACGAGGTCAAGAGTCACTTCAATTGATGGGTTTGGGCAGCATCGAGGACTTGGATTTTCTGAGTTTTCTGGTATTCGTCCTCGATATGCCTCTAGTCGTGAATTCCACCGTTCTGAGGGTAGATCTCGTTTCCCCCATTGAGATGGCTACCCACGGCGTGATCAGTGTATTGTTGGTACTCCGACTCGCTCTCCCATAGCAGTCGAATCCAGCAATAGCTTCAGGTCTGCACGTAGACCTTCTGCTTCTTTGAGCGACAGAGAGCGTAGGGTAGATAGAGGTCAGTCGTGTGTGGCTACTTCTTCTGCTCGACGTGTTACTCAGTATTGGGTGCCAAAATCACTCTTGATTTATCCCAGAACTGAGCCTTTACTCTGTTTGACTCAGGTTGGCCGGGCTGGGAAGGGGGATGATGTGACCACGCCACCAACACGTACGACCATAGCGGCCAATATCAAGAATGAACTAAAGGTGAATTCGTTTCTTCAACTTCAACATATTTTAAATGAGAATATGATGCTACCTAATGATGAAAATATATATATTTGTAGCACCACATCACTTTGGAACCAATTGAAGCAAGGGTTCAAGTTGGACAGGTTTTGGAATCCAATTTGGCCTCCAGATCAATTCGGATTCAGCCTGACAGGCCAACTTCAAACGGCCATAACTTTTGATCTAGAAGGTTTCTCAGGCCCCGTGAGTACTCGTTGGAAAGATCTTGGAGTCTACTTTCACATGGATCTGGTC
Organism: Dendrocalamus sinicus; assembly: GCA_036346575.1. Lineage (NCBI taxonomy): Eukaryota > Viridiplantae > Streptophyta > Magnoliopsida > Poales > Poaceae > Dendrocalamus > Dendrocalamus sinicus. The sequence continues at coordinate 29,014,125 of CM070660.1, read as the reverse complement.
TCACCTCCAAACTCCACCCGAGCAGATCAGAAACTGCGAAACAAGTCACGTCACTTTTCCAGTCCGAATCAAAGTGGGCCGAAGGCCTTGTAACTTGGGCTATTTGGGCCGGTACTGTTCACATGAACAGTACCACACGTGTGAACAGTAACTAGGAATAGTACCACATCCATTTTCATTAGATAAGTATGGCTTCCCCCTCCCCTATTTAAGGAGGCTGCACCCCTTTAGTTTTCCTTGGGTTTTGCTTAGATTAATTCTGTCTTTGAACAGTTTCACCGTTCATCGGTTTGTGAGGCCCCAACTTTCGAGTGCTACATCAATTAATCCGCAATTCAGTTGTGTTCTTCCTTGTTCTTGCTTGTGTTCTTCGATTCGCAGGCGAGGATTAGCCTTCTTGGCAAGGTCAACCGGGCCGCGCACGGTTGATAACCTGAGGAGACGTGGTGCTGCGATTGCGGGGTTCGGAACATGTCGTTCGGAAGCCGGATTGATTTGTGTCGCGCCTCCACCAAATCGAACATATCCAGAACCTGTTGGAAGATCGGGACCCCGTTCCCATCAGTTGGTATCATAGCAACGGTTGCCCGTGAGGTAATTCTTGTATCCCTAGTTAGTAGATTGGTTTTTATTTCCTATAACCCAGAAAAAAATTTGCCCCACAAAAAGAGTTAATTCCGCTGTCCAAACCCCGTTGTGCCTTTCGATCTGTTAGTTTTGGTTTGCTAAATTGAATTTGTGTCCGTCATAGCATTGTCTAGTTGCTGGTCATATCTTTGTTCCGTTAAAAATCCAAACAAAAGAAAATTTCCCCACCCCAAACCCTAATTTCCAATTTCGGCTTATTTTTCCTTCCTCTGCAGCCGCCACCAAAAATGTCATAACTTTTGATTCCAAGATTATTTTTGAGTGGGACCACCGCCATTAGATTCAAAAATCCATTATCCATCTATCTGTAAAATTTCACGTCATTCCAGTAAGCCAGTTAATAGATATGTGCGGTGAAAGTTGACCCAATTATCTGTTTTGAATCTGCAACAGTCAGCAGTTGTGATTTTTGTACGAATTTCTGTGTCGGGTTTCAGAAGTTGGCCCCAAAATAAAATCTGTAGAAAAAGCCATCAGAAAACAGATAAAAAAAGAATCAGTGAAAAAGAGGCATCTGACAAAAAGTTACGGCCAAAATACCGACATACTGTCCAGTGGACAGAAATCTTCAGTTTTCAGTTTTGGGTCAATCCTTGTGTTCTTCAATTCCAGATTGTATTGGATTGAATTATCTTGTATTTACCACTCCTACACATTGCCATACACTTGTTTTTTAGCCTTCTTCCATCTTTGGTTGATCAGCAACATAGGCTAAGTGCTAGATACGAACTATAATTCAATTCTATGCAATTCTGAAATTAACTGATTGTTCTCCATTGCTACCATATTGTGCCTTCCAAGCTACACCTACTCTTGATCAGAACAGGTTCCCTCTTGCAATCGTACCCATGCTCGACATGGTATCACGAACCAGCCACCGGTTGTACCATCTGCTGCATTGGTAAGAACACTTGTAAGAGTGTGGTAAGACGCTTGAGAATGTGTGATTCCACCTTCCACCACCTAGTAGTTGATAGGGATAATACCTTTGTGTTGTCTTTTGTTTTCTACTAACCATGACAGGTGAGTCATCTGATGATCAAGAGTGTGTTTTAAAGGAGAGTTCATGAAGCTCTTGGATGAACCACGATCGATAGGAAGCTTCAAGCTTCGACGGATACATTTCAGCGCTCCATCGATTCCATCAATGAGAGTATTGCAACACTCACTACACGCCTTGAAAGAATGGTGAATCGCCGCCAAACAATGGACGCGAGTATGATCACTATGCAGGCCAAGATCTCGAGGAGGAGATGATAATGAGAGACAAAACCGCGACGCCGATGCTTCATTTGCTGCCCAAGATACACGCCCACGACACGCCTACATCAAAACCGTCACGGTATGGGAGGTAATAATTTTCAGCACCACAATGATCGTTCTAATCATGACCCATTTGCTAAAGTCAAGTTTACCATTCCATCTTTTTCTGTTCTTTATGATGCTGAAATATATCTTGATTGGGAGATGACGGTAGAGCGAAGTTTAATTCTCACTTGGTTCCCGAGCACCATAGAGTTAGACAAGCTACTAGTGAGTTTAAGGACTTTGCTATTATCCGTGGAATGACCTGGGTACCATGCGCTACAACCTGATACATGGGAGCGGTTAAAAGAAGCTATGCGTGCTAGATTTGTTCCTCCCGCTTTTAAACATGAAATGCATAAGAAATTGCAGTGCTTAGACCAAGGTAATAAATCACGAGGAATATTATCAAGAACTACAAATAGGCATGTTGCGTTGTAATGTTGTAGAAGATGAGGAGGATAAGATTTGTCATTTTTACGGGGTTTACGGCGTGAAATTTAGGATATTGTTTATTATAAAGATTTTACTATGTCAACCAGCTTGTTCCACTTGCTATGCTTGCGAAAAAGAATTGCAGGTTAGGCAACAAAGGACAAGGAGCAACTTTGGAGGTACGTCTACATCGAGATCAATGCCTGGGCAAGCCAAGATAGCCCCACCTCCTATTTGTCGAGCTGCTGCCCCCTCTGAGAGTAGGGCGCGTTCAGCAGCACCGCCGCCACCATCACGCGCACCCGAGACGAGCAAATCTACTAGTGTGCAAACACCAGCAAAGAGCTCTTCATCGGTTGCTTCCACGGGCCGTACGACGGGCATTGTGTGCCACCGTTGTAAAGGGATGGGCCACGTCATGAGAGATTGCCCAAGTCAGCGGGCGTACATTGCGACAGAAGATGGTGGTTATGTAAGTGCTAGTGATGTTGATGATGAATATACTCTTGCAGCTAACCTTGCAGGTAATGGTGATGATCATGAGAACAAATCTGTGTTTGTGCCCTTTTCTGTGACTAACAACATGCAGGTAGTTGAGAACCATGCCGAAGAGGAGCATGAGCTGATGGAATCGTTGACCCCATTGGTTGAGAATGAAGATAAGGAGATGGATGCACTTACATCATCTGAGGAGAGCCAAAAAGGTAAAGAACATGGTGCTATCATCACTCACGGACTGATTTGGTGCTACAACAAGACATAGAGCAACCTTGTGAGTATATACCGCTGTAGTGCAATCTTTTGATATTCCTTGTGTTGACTTAAATAAACCATGTGCTGATCTAAATTCTCATAATTTTGCACATGTTAAATTAATAACACATAAAGAAGTTTTGACTAGAATTTCTCCTGCTAATTCATTGTGTTACATCATGTTGGATCTACCTATGAAATTGTCAAATGTATGGAGAAAGTTTCTGAACTTGCATGTTCAAAATTCTTATTTAGTACCTACACCCCTGGATATAAGTTTAATTTGATTGGAGATTATGGTGTGGAAAATCAATTTCTTGTATATCGAATATGCATAACTTGTGATCACATGGATGAATTGAAACTTGCTGTTTGGGACAACAATTCTTGTATGCTGAATCATGTTGAATGTGAGAGGAAGTAAACACTTACATTTGCAAAATAAGTTGCAATAATTACTGTGTGAGAAATTTTGAATTGCTCATTAACATATATGATTACTCTTGGGTTAATAATACAATGAGCTTTTATGATCATTGCTGTTTTATAACATTAATTGTGCAACAACGAAGAACTGTTAAAACGGATGACATATACATATACCATGCATACACCTTGGCTTCTTTGTTACCATATTTTCAGCTTATCAAAAGCCGAGGATGGCTTTGTTTGCAAGAAGGGGAGGATGATAAGAACATGAACCCTATGGATACAACCATATTTGCTCTACTTGTTGTTACAATTACAAGAGCTCCTACGCATCACTTAAATTATGAGGTGAGCTCGTTTCAAAGAGATTTTACTTTATTTGATAACGAACTTATGATATTACATAATGAGAGTTTGTTGCGTTTGTTATCATACACCAAGATTTATGATCAAGATCATGCAATACGAGACACTACACATATGTTAAAACCGAGGACGATTTTCCATCAAGAAGGGGAGGATGATGTGACCACGCCACCAACACGTACGACCATAGCGGCCAATATCAAGAATGAACTAAAGGTGAATTCGTTTCTTCAACTTCAACATATTTTAAATGAGAATATGATGCTACCTAATGATGAAAATATATATATTTGTAGCACCACATCACTTTGGAATCAATTGAAGCAAGGGTTCAAGTTGGACAGGTTTTGGAATCCAATTCGGCCTCCAGATCAATTCGGATTCAGCCTGACAAGCCAACTTCAAACGGCCATAACTTTGGATCTAGAAGGTTTCTCAGGCCCCGTGAGTACTCGTTGGAAAGCTCTTGGAGTCTACTTTCAGATGGATCTGGTCTCACCTCCAAACTCCACCCGAACAGATCAGAAACTGCGAAACAAGTCACGTCACTTTTTCAGTCCGAGTCAAAGTGGGCCGAAGGCCTTGTAACTTGGGCTATTTGGGCTGGTACTGTTCACGTGAACAGTACCACATGTGTGAACAGTAACTAGGAATAGTACCACATCCCTTTTCATTAGATAAGTGTGGCTTCCCCCTCCCCTATTTAAGGAGGCCGCACCCCTTTAGTTTTCCTTGAGTTTTGCTTAGATTAATTCTGTCTTTGAACAGTTTCGCCGTTCATCGGTTTGTGAGGCCCCAACTTTCGAGTGCTACATCAATTAATCCACAATTCAGTTGTGTTCTTCCTTGTTCTTGCTTGTGTTCTTCGATTCGCACGCGAGGATTAGCCTTCTTGGCGAGGTCAACCGGGCCGCGCACAGTTGATAACCTGAGGAGACGTGGTGCTGCGATTGCGGGGTTCGGAACGTGTCGTTCGGAAGCCGGATCGATTTGTGTCGCGCCTCCACCAAATCGAACATATCCAGAACCTGTTGGAAGATCGGGACCCCGTTCCCATCAGGAGAGGTTTGGCTTATAGACTCCAGTTGTTCTCGTCATATGACCAGAGACTCCCGTTGGTTCTCTTCCCTAGCCCGTGCTCCTGGTGTTGAGACTATCACCTTTGGAGATGCTTCGTTTGGGCACGTCATCGCGAAAGGTACTGTGCGTGTTAATGATTCTTTTATGTTAAAAGATGTTGCCTTAGTGAGTAAGCTGCAATATAATTTGCTTCGAGTCTCTCAGCTTACCGATGACGGTTATGAGGTGAGCTTTAAGAAAAACAATTACAAAATTCTTGATTCTTCGGGTAGTCTGGTTTTGTTGAGTCTTTTGGTGATCCTCTCAGGTGTTTAGTTGCTTCAGAGTCCCGTGACCATACTTTCTGGCATAGGAGACTTGGTCATATTGGATTTGACCATTTGACCTGAGTTAGCGACCACGACCTCATTCGTGATCTGCCGAAACTTAAGATGGTCAAAGATCTTGTTTGCGCCCATGCCGGCACGGCAAGATGGTTGCCGCTTCTCATCCTCCGGTCACAGTGACTATAATCGATGCACCAGGATAGCTACTCCATATGGACACAGCTGGACCAGCTCGAGTGCAGTCAGCAGGAGGGAAGTGGTATGTCCTTGTTGTGGTCAATGACTTCTCGAGGTATTCTTGGGTGTTTTTCTTAGCCTCGAAGGATGAGACATATACCCATTTTCGGGGTTTGTTTAGTAAGCTTTCTGTTGAGCTCCCGGGTGCCTTACAAGCGATCTGCAATGACAATGGCACGGAGTTCAAGAATTCTTACTTTGAGAGGTTTTGTGATAGACCGGTGTAGAGCACCAGTTCTCTTCTCCATACGTCCCTCAGTAGAATGGCGTTGTGGAGAGGAAGAACCGTACCTTGGTCGAGATGGCCAGGACGATGCTTGATGAGTACTCTACACCGAGGAAGTTTTGGGCTTAGGCTATAGCCACTGCGTGCCATGTTTCGAATCGAGTTTTTCTCAAGGCACACTTGCATCGCACCTCTTATGAGTTGAGATATGGGAGAAAGCCCAATGTATCTCATTTTCATGTGTTTGGATGCAAGTGTTTTATCTTGAAATCTGGGAACCTAGATAAGTTCGAGTCATGTTCTTGTGATGGGATCTTTCTAGGTTACTCGCCTTCTTCGCGGGCTTATAGGGTCTGGAACTGCGAAACTAGTAAAATGGTAGAGACCTGCAAGGTGACCTTTGATGAGGCCAGTCTGGGGACTAGGCCCGATATCTCAGGTTCTTTAGAGCAGTTCGAGACCATCTTTGTGGATGATGAGGATGATGGAGATGAGGGTTGTCTACCTGATCCAGTTCATCATCCTCCCCTTGAGGTGCCTTCTTCCACCGCACCTCGAGGAGATCAGCCCATGCCTTCTGCTTCCTCTGGAGCTAATGGCTCTGTTCCTACCTCATCAGCTCATGAGGTAGAGGCCACTTCTTCATCTCATCTAGGACCTCCACGAAATATCCAAAAAGACCATCCTTCCGAGCAGATGATTGGAGACCTCTTTGAGCGCGTCACACGCTCAAAGTCTGGGTTTTCTCAATTCTGTCTCCACTCTGCCTTCATTGCTTCATTTGAGCCTAAGGATGTTTGTCATGCGCTTTCTGACGAGTCTTGGGTCAATGCCATGCATGAGGAGTTAGAAAATTTCGAGAGGAACAAGGTCTGGTCGCTTGTTGAGCCCCCTCGAGGTCACAATGTTATTGGGACTAAGTGGGTGTTCAAAAACAAGCAGAGTGAGGATGGGGTAGTCATTCGAAACAAGGCTAGACTGGTAGCTCAGAGCTTCTCCCAGGTTGAGGGTCTAGATTTTGAGGAGACCTTTGCCCCTGTAGCTAGGCTTGAGGCCATTAGAATCCTGCTTGCTTTTGCAGCTTCTAAGGGTTTCAAGCTCTACTAGATGGATGTCAAGAGAGCCTTCCTCAATGGCTTTATTGAGGAAGAAGTCTATGTCAGAAAGCCTCTAGGTTTCGAGAACCCCAAATACCCAAACCATGTCTACAAGCTTTCCAAAGCATTGTATGGACTTAAGCAGGCCCCTAGAGCTTGGTATGAGAGATTTAAGTCCTATTTGTTGAGTCATGGTTTTGAGATGGGTAAGGTAGATAAGACCTTGTTTATTCGCCGGCATGGCACTAACCTTCTGCTCGTCCAGATTTATGTGGATGACATCATCTTTGGCGGCTCTTCCCATGCTCTTGTTTCACAGTTCTCGGATGTCATGAGCACCGAGTTTGAGATGAGCATTATGGGTGAGTTGACCTTCTTCCTTGGCTTCCAGATCAAGCAGACTCGGGAGGGTACTTTCTTGCATCAGGTCAAGTACACTCGTGACCTCCTGAGACGGTTTGACATGAGCGATGGCAAGCCGGTGTCAACTCCCATGGCATCCACAGCTTCACTTGACCCAGATGAGGATGGCAAGCCAGTTGACCAAAAAGAGTACAGAAGCATGATTGGCTCCCTCTTGTACCTCACTGCCTCGAGACCGGACATACACTTCTCTATATGTCTTTGTGCTCGGTTTCAGCCTTATCCTCGCGTATCTCACTGCCAGGCGGTGAAGCGCATTCTTCGGTACCTTCGAGCTACTATTGACTATGGTATCTGGTACTCTTCCTCTTCCTGTCTTTCCCTTAGAGCCTACTCGGACGCAGACTTTACCGGCTGTAGGATAGATAGGAAGAGCACTTCTGGCACTTGTCAATTCATTGGCACTTCTCTTGTCTCTTGGTCCTCTAGGAAGCAGTCCAGTGTTGCACAGTCCACTGCAGAGGCCGAGTATGTTACCGCAGCCAGCTGCTGCAACCAGGTACTTTGGATGGCTTCGACCCTGCAGGACTTTGGGTTGGTTATAGACAGTGTTCCACTCTTTTGTGACAACACTTCTCTATTAACATCGCTAAGAACCCAGTGCAGCATTCCTGGACCAAGCACATTGATATTCGATATCACTTCCTTAGAGACCATGTGGAGAAGGGTGACATAGTGCTCCAGTTTGTGGAGAGTGACCACCAGTTGGCTGATATCTTCACCAAGCCTTTGGATAGCTCTAGGTTTTCAGCCTTGCGGGGAGAGCTTGGGGTGGTCTGTCCTTATGGACTGTAGTGAGGGAGAGTTTCTATGCTTTACTGCTTTATCTTATATATTATGCTCCTGTTCTCATTTTCCTGCATTGCATTCGGGGTGCATTCGGGTTAGTCCTCCTAGCATAGATTAGAGTGTTTCTCGTCTAGTGGCTTAGGTATCTTCCTCTCATCTTGTGATCTAGGATGATGTTTATTAGCTGTCTCTCTTCTCACTAGGTTGAGCTCACTCACTTCTTATAGGTTCTAGCAAGGGTTGGGCCACCCTTAGGTAGACAGGGAACGTGTTTGCTCCTTAGTGAGTTAGATAGACAGCTGATAGTCCTAGAAACAGCTGATAGTCCTAGAGTCATATGGGGTAGATGAGAGTCAGTCTAAGCTATAGTATCATCTATATCTTCTCTATGCTTTTAAGGACTACCTTTTCTGATTTCTTTCCAGCTTCTCGATTTATTGCTTTGGTTCAGGGGGAGTTCTTTTGGGAGCTTCTGGAGATTAATATTGACATAACTCAACTTGAACTAAAAGTGCATCACTTGTTGAGGGGGAGTTAGATTTTCTTGCATTTCAGCATTCTGCATTGTAATATAATTACATGGAGCCTTGATTATTATCCTTAGTTGACATGTTTACAATGCTTTACATCTTGCCATGATTTATGCTTAATTGCTAGATTTATCATTACTTTATATGTGTCGTCAAGCCTTTGCCATGATGAGTTGATTAAAATTGCACAACTTGAATTAAGACATGTCATGTTAGCTCTTGAGACTAGTCTGTCTTTAGTTATCCTTTTATGATTCATGCCATGTCAAATAAGCTAAGTTGAGTCTTGAATCTCTAATTGAGCTTTAGATTGAGCTATGATAGTTTCTTGATAAATCATGAGTTAGTACAACTGTTTAAATCAAAAAGATCTCTTTTATGTGCGAAAGAATTGATCTCACTAATTCTTTCCCATGAGACTGCTTGCCATTGCACTAGGCATGAACTCAGGGGGAGTTTTGGATGACCAAGATCATCTCCTTAAGCTTCTTGCTTGGAATGGTCGCATAAGGCTTGAGATCTAGTACATGACTAAAATTTTGGTTAGTTCAAAGAAAAATGTCAATTGTGCTAAATTTGCTTAATTACAAAAAGACTAAAGTGTTTGAACAATTGATTCATTCTTGAACTTATAGCACTCTAATTTGACTCAATTCTGGCTTCTTGGTTCCACTTAGACTATTGACATGGCTTGCATCATCTTTAAATACCTTTAGCTAGACTTTGATCTTGAATGGCTTGACATGTTAAGGAATTCACCTAATATTCAGATTATTACTTATGTGGCTTGGCTTGATTATGCATATCTTGTTATGATGTTGATAGCATTCCCTTGAGTTATGGCTTGGTGTAATACTTAATGGTCATTTTGGATAATCTTCATGGCTCTAATTGCTTAGATTGAATAAAATTCAACCACACCATGCTTTATTTTCCTCCAAGTAACTTGATGATTTTATTGCCAAAAGGGGGAGAATAGTTAGAGAAAAAGCCACATTTTGGGAGCTTTGGGAAGCTTTGAGGAAAACTTGTTCTTTCTTTTGCTCCTTGTGTCAACATGGTCATTAGCATCATTTTCTTCCTTTGGACCATGTTTGACTCTCAAACAAACTCAATTCTCTTGCTTTTTCTGTGTTTGTCAGTATACTCATCAAGGGGGAGATTGAGAGACCATGTGGAGGTATCCCCATGTTGGTGATGAGTAATTGACGGATGGTTTAGTGAGCTTGAGTTTGTTTTTGGTATTCTAGGGTGGAGTACCTTTACTTGTGCTAATATGGATTATATTGTTTCGTGCGGTGCTATATGATGGTTTGCTTGTCTGTGTGACTGCAGGACTTCGGAGCTAGGTCATGGTGAGGCGAGGAGGACCGAGACTAGACACAGGAGGTGTTGAGGTCCAGATGGTCGGTGATGCCGAAGATGATCGAGAATGGTGAGGTGGCTGCGAATCGGGAGGCGAGGAACCGGAGCTGGAGCTACCGGTGACGGACACGACGGGCGACAATGGGAGAACCGGGCCTAGGCTCAGGGAGGAGTCGGAGGTCCAGACGGTTTGGAGGTCGGTTGCAATCGTGCGTGATGGAACAGACCAAGACTAGACTCAGGTGGAGTTGGAGGTCTCGATCGTTGTCGGGTGGACACGACGGGCAGCGGCGAGTGGATCGGGACTAGACTCAGGGAGGAGTTGAGGTCCAGATGGTCAGGATGTCGGGTGCGGTCGTGTGCAGCGAAGCGGACCAGACTAGGCTCAGGGAGGAGTCGATGTCCAGTCGGTCAAAGGTGCCGGTTGCGGGAAGCTTCCGGGAAGGTACTTGAGGGGCAAATTGGTAATTTGACTCAATCAATGGAGGTGGACGCAGATTTCCCTCCAAAAATCTGGTTTGACTCTTTTGCCTCAAGTGTGTGTGAGGCATGGAGTGTGCTTTGTATGCCACTTCTTGATTTCCCCCTTTGGTGTGAGTGTTGGGGGTTAAAAGGAGAGGCAAGGCAACAGTAGTTGGTCATGGATTCAGGTTAGAGAGCTCATTCTAGTGGAGGAGTGTGTGTGTTAGCTCCTGAGTGTTCTCAGCGTGTGTGAGCACCTCTCTCAAGCGTGTAGTAAGGAGGTTGCATTTCCTTTATCCAACTGCGCATGGGGACGTAGTGGGATGCTTGTAATCACTATGTAATCATTCATTTCTTTGCAAATGAATCCATTTGAGTTATCTTCAGTTTTCTGCTCGTTTCTGTTTACTGCATCTCTCTGTTGATTATCTGGTTTTTGGGCAAATCTTGTGTGGAGAAATGGTTTTTGGTTTGCTCTTTGATGGGAATGTGTCACAAGACCATTTGGTCAATTAGTTCTCAAGAGCCAACTAGTTAAATCAAAGAATCTCTCTTTTTAGCTCAGCTCCATTTCCTCTGTTCAAGCTTTTCTAGGGTTTCATGGCAGAGGAAATGAAAATATTTTGATTCTCTTCAAAAGATGGCTTGATATTTGGGCTCTCATGTCTTGAGGTCATTGCTAAGCAAGTTGCAAAAGCTCATAAGCAGAAGATGTGAGAACAAAGAGAAATTTGGATTTCATCCCATCTTCTGTAGGAGTTTCAGATTTTTGTCCAATTTGTGATTTCTGGCTCTCTTGGTAAAATCCTTGGACCCCAAAGGTCCCAATACTTTTTGGGACAAGTTCTTGAGCTTGTGGTCTGAGGAGTGTATCTACATTTCACAAATTTCATTGAAACAAGCAATTTCTGAATTTTCAGCCTGCTGTTCGGCCTCTGCCTGAGCCATAACCGGTCAGACCGGACTCTGACCACCGGTCAGACTGGCCCGACAACAGCGGTCTGACTGGCGGCACTGGAGCGGTCCAACCGGCGTTGAAAGAGCGGTCTGACAGGCCCATCACCACCGGTCAGACCGGCCTACTGCTGCGGCTACTGTTATTTCATGATTTGTGCTATTTTTCTTCTTTGGTTTTGATCTCCCTGTATCCCTTCTGTGTTGCTCAGTTGATCTTCTAGAGAGCATGTACTTTCCTCTTCATAGCTTTATGTAGCTATCGGAGAGGTGAATCGCATGTGGATACTTTTGAGGGTCGTTTTTAAAAAGGCACCATTCACCCCCCCTCTGTTGCCATATCCGATCCTACAATTGGTATCAGAGTCGGTTAGCTCTTCTTGATAGATATTTAACCGGTCTGTGAGCCATGGCAACCGATAAGTATTCCACCAAGCCCCCGATCTTCGATGGGATCGACTATCCCTTTTGGAAGAGTCGGATGGAGACCTACATTCAGGCCCAGGGCTATGCGATTTGGCGAGATAATAAGCTTGTGTCAATAGAAATAAACTTCATAATACAGTTGGGAGTAACATGCCGCGTACATTTTTATTACATGCATAACATATAGCATGATTTGCGACTAACCCACCCAACTGCTCGTATGACCTACTGTGTGGACCGGGGCCATTTTCCTTTCCTTGCCCACTCGGCGTTGAACTCCTCCGCGGGCTCTTTTGCCTTAGTTGCTATTTTCCTCTTTCTCTCGCGCTCCCTCTCGCGAGCCTCCCGTTCCCTACGCATGCACGCTTCGAGATGAGCTTGCGTCTCGCGCTATATACGCAGGGTTTGCTCGTTCTTGCGGCGCTCCTCTTCCAGCAACTCCTTTTCCCATGTGGCATTCCACTCCTCGAAGTCGAGGGTCCATTGGTCCGCAGGGTGGATCTCAAGATCGATCCATTTGCGGTAGCCACATAGGGGCTCCGGAGACTGTAAATATAGGGGAGAGATTGTTAGTGCGTGCTGTGAAGGAGAAAAGGTAGGGGAAAATGGTGCATGTGGTCGTTACCGGCTGCCGATAGGTTGCCGTGTCAAAACGGTAGTCGGGGTAGTCAATGGAGTAGTTTGCGCAACCCTAGTAACGCATACCTAGGCTGATGCGGTGCTTAGACTTGAAAAACTTACACATGTCCTGCACCAACAAAGGGGGGGTGTCTCCCCCTCAGGTGGGAGTTGCGGCGAATGCTCGGTGGGGACGTTCGGGATGGGGTTGTTGCTACGCGGCCGCTCATTGCGGGGAGCTGACCTCGTAGACGCTGGGCTTGTTCTACCCGGGCCGTAATAGCCCTTATTTTCTCATCGCGGGTGGCAGCTGACCGTGCTAGGTCACGGGTCTCCTCCCATTCCTTCACCATCTTGTCCCATTGCTTCTTCTGGTTTTTCTCCATCCCGGTGGGGTGAAGGAAGCACGGTGTAGTGTGGAGTTTGGAAGTGTAGTGTGGCCTGCGAAATGGAATGCACACCAATTTATAGGGTCCATTTTCTCTATACTCCAACGTGTAAAGCTGGTCCGAGTGGTCGTAGCACTGAGTAAAGCTGTGCGTTCTGCCATATCACTGCAAAGCTGCTGTCATATCACTGAGCAAAGCTGCACCGTGTTGTCATGTCACTGAGCAAAGCTGCCCCGTGTTGTCATCTCACTGCGGAAAGCTGGCTTCTTTTGTCATCTCACTGAGCAAAGCTGCGTCGTTTTGTCATGTCACTGAGCAAAGTTGGTCTCTTTGGTCATCTCACTGAGCAAAGCTGGCCCCTTTGGTCATGTCACTGAGCAAAGCTGGCCTCTTTGGTCATGTCACTGAGCAAAGCTAGCCTCTTTTGTCATCTCACTGCGCAAAGCTGGCCTCTTTTGTCATCTCACTGAGCAAAGCTGCCCTGTTTTGTCATGTCACTAAGCAAAGCTGACCTCTTTTGTCATCTCATTGAGCAAAGCTGCCCTGTGTTGTCATGTCACTGCGCAAAGCTGGCCTCTTTTGTCATCTCACTACGCAAAGCTGACCTCTTTGGTCATCTCACTGAGCAAAGCTGCCTTGTTTTGTCATGTCACTGCGCAAAGCTGGCCTCTTTTGTAATCTCACTGCGCAAAGCTGGCCTCCTTGGTCATCTCACTGAGCAAAGCTGCCCCATTATGTCAGCAATACTCCATTGCAGTAAGTTCTCTCGTTCTGTATAAAGAGCACAGGTGCGGTCCCATGAATTGAACCCTCTAAATCGACCGAAGAAGTACCTTCTCCGTCGTGCTAGTATATACTATGGCGGACGCTGAGGGGCCAGTCGGAGCGGGGTCACCCAAAGAAGACCTTCCCTTGCAAAGGAGGGTGGACTTCGGCCCCAACTGCCGCTCAACCAGTTTGGCCAAAATGCAGACACAATGAGTACGCGGTCGTCCAGGTCATCGAAGGGCATTTTGATGGCGGGCGACGTTTCTTTCGATGCCCACACTCCGGGGTACAAGTTGCTAATAGTACATTTTTCGTTACTGCTTACATAGCCTCTTTGTTAACTGACGTTTTCCGCAGATGGCAAAATACGACTTCACTCGGTGGATCGACCCTCCTCATGAACTGTATATTCTTAACTACGTGGATACATTGTGGGATCGAATCTTTGAATTGGAGGTGACTCGATACTCTTAATGAGGAGAACAACGACCTCCGCCAACAGATGCAACACGAGAGGGGCAACAAGGAGGTTGTCAACATAGGAAGCTTGTACGACCCGACATGTTGCTGTGCAAACCCTAGTTGCATATGTGCGTGCCACTACAATGATGGCCAGCCCCGTCCGAGGTGTCCCCCTCAGCAATTCTCCATGTGGATGCCACGAGACTCGTTTGGCATATAGGTAACGAGGTGTATGGTTGTACCATAGTATGTACGAGTGTCGATCAAAATAATGTGCAATGTTGTTAAGCATGTCATGGATTGGTTGTTATCTTCATGCGGTTGTTATCACGAGCCACAAAAATATCGTATTTTAATGAACAGCAAATACATCTAGTAAATAAGTAAACAGAGCAATACTAAGCTACCAGCAAAACATCAACTACATTACAGAAAAGGGATGTAACATGCAAGTTTTACAAATGGTACATGAAATTTAGCTGTAGTCTCCAACAACTACTGATCAGGACATGCCTCTGCATCGTCTAGCTGTGTGCCCTCCTGACCGCATCGCCCACAACGTGCACCCGGTGTTCCAGCTTGTGATTTATCTATGTCATTTCTAATACGTCGGCTCTGTCGCCGACCTTTCCCACCTTTCAGCATGTTAACATCCAGAACCCAGGTTCTCGATGCAATGTCCAAAGTGGTAAAGTTTCCCACCACTCTGAACCCTCGAAGCTCTCCACACCAAGCCTGCAGTATCCACAAACGATCAATGATAATCAATATGACCATTTTGCCACCAGCACGAAGCAAACCCTCAATGAAGTCTATAGCCACATCTCTCCAGATCTGAGAGGGTACTGCCAAGGACTGAAGGAGACCAACAGGGTGGAGTTGTTTGGTTTTGTTCCATTGACAAACGACGCATTCTTTAATGAACGTCTGAACGAGCTGGTGAGCACACGAAATGTGAAAGTCAGTGCGAAGCTACTGTAGTGTCTTTTGAACCATTCATGGCTGGTTGTATGTGCCGTATCCAACATAGATGGCGGCAGGGGTGAGAGGGTAGGAACATACACCCACCCTTTGAACGACAGCAGTCCATCCCTTGCCTCCCACTATGAATCCCGCCGGCTGGCTTTGATTTCTACATGTATGGCCACCAGATCAGGATCCATCAGCAAAGCCTAGCGTGGCTCATCAAATAAAGCCAGCGAAGGGGCGGAGAGGGCATGAAGGCCGAGTGGCCGACCTCAGGCGCTGCTGAAGAATCGACCAACACTGGCTGTAGGGGCATCTCGCCATCGCACCGGGACAGAGCATTAGTGATGGAGTTGAATCGGCCTGGCCGATATTCCACTGTGAAGTCATAACCCACCAACTTACTAGCCCATTAGTACTGCAAAATGGTGGATAGTCACTGATGAATAGAAACTTGAGGATATAGTGGTCTGTGCGAACAAGAAATGAACGCTCCCAGACAGAGACATACGGGCACCAATGATAAACAACTTGTACAAGACTGATCAATTTACATCATAGGCTGCCAATTTGGAATGATGAGCCGCCATAGGCCGAAGAAAGTGATGGAGCCTGAGCCTTGGTGGAGCACCGCCCCAAAGCCCAAACCGGAGGCATCGCACTCAATGATTAAGGGCTTGCTGAAATTGAGTAATTGAAGAATTGGGGCAGAAGACAATGCACCTTTTAATGCTACGAAAGTTGAGTCCACCTCGGTCATCCACTGAAACACCTCTTTGTGGAGGAGGCATGTGAGAGGAGTAGCGATGGAGCCATAATCCTTGATAAACCAGTGCTAACAACTGGCTAAGCCTAGGAACGCGTGGACTGCATGAACTAAGGTGGGGTGTCAGGCAATCCTCAACTTCCATGACCTTTTGTCAATCTATTTCCATGTCAGTAGCTGTGAACTTGTGATAACGTGCCCTAAGTAGGACACAGAAGTGGCAGCAAATAGGCACTTAGAATGCTTCAAGACAAGGTGATGATGGCGCAACTCCTGGATGACTATGCAGTTAATAGCACAGGTGCTCGGGCCATTATGAGCTGTAAATCAAAATATCATAAAAAAAAGACAAGGACGAAGCAACGAATAAAGGAGCCGAGGGTGCATTCATGAGCTCTTGGAAGGTGGCCGGGCATTGGTCAACCCAAACGGCATGATGAGCAATTCATAATGTCCTTAATGTGTGCGAAAAGCCATCTTCTTGATGTTGTTGGGGTGCATACAGACTTCATGGTATCCAAAACGAAGATCAATCTTAGCAAAATATCAGGTGTCACGTAGTTCATCCAAGAGCTCTTCCACCACAGGGATGGGGAACTTATCCTTGATGGTTTTATCATTGAGTACACGGTAGTCGATGCAAAAACGCCATGTATCATCCTTGTTACGGACAAGTAGGATGGGCGATGAGAATGTTGAAGTACTAACATGAATAATGCCTTGGCGTAGCATGTCTTGGCATTGGCGTTTGAGCTCATTTTTTGCAACTGTAGATAGTGATATGGTTGAATCACCATCAACTCCGTTCCTTGGACCAAGTAAATGCGATGGTCATAACGTCATGCCAGTTGTAAGCCACTGGGCATGGTGAATAAGTCTACAAATTCCGCCAAAAGCATCTCCAGGATCTCACCATTACTACTGGACATACTCCTGGCAGCCACCCCCTGTGCAGCACGGCCATGGAGGGTGACATGGTGCGCTTGGTGCCACAAGGACATAGATAGGTAGGTGAAGTCCCATGTAATCGGCGTGAGTGTTGCAAGCCATTGAACGTTGATGATGACATCAAACCCAGCCAATGGTATGGAGCAAAAATCCAAACTGAATGCTTCGGTTCCTACATGGAGTGGTAGCTGCCGACAAGAGCCTGCACTGAAGAGGTGATCACCATTGGCGACAGCCACCCGCAGACCATGCTACGCGGATTGTAATGGTACTCTCAATTGTGCATGGACAGTTTCATTGATAAAATTGTGGGTCGACCCTAAATCCACCAAAGCAACAAGATGATGATCACCCATAGAAATATCCAACTGCATGGTACGGCCTGTGCTAACCCCGGTGAGAGCGTCAAGAGAGATTTTTGGTTCAGTCAGCACTGGCTCCACCACGTCAACCCCGAACTCGACAGTCTCTAGTGCTATCATGATGGAAATGAGCTGCTTGCAGATGTGTTGTGGAGTATATTGCTCCTCACAATTGTAGCAGAGGCCGAGCCGCTAATGTTCCTCCATTTGGGCCCACGTTAATTTGCGAATGAAACACTGTTGCTGCCTGCCGGACACGCTGCCTACTGGTGTGACGGGCTTTCCCTCGGACGATGGCATTGTGGTATGTAGTGGTGCTGACGGTGGTGTGGATGGCTGCCCTGGGAACGCACCCTTGCTGGTCGATTTGGAAAACATGCTTGACCTGACCATGTCGATGGCGACCTGTGCCCGGTGCTCATATGCCCGTGCAAGATTACTCATGGCGACCTCCAACTCCAAGCTATACGGTGCCTCAAGCTCAATGTTGATGCGCAGGAGATCGGAGAGGCCCATCGTAAACATATTGATTTGCTGGTCTCGGCATAGGTTGGCTCAGGTCAATAAGGCCACAAATTGGGATTGATATTCGGCCACGGTGCCTGTCTGGCATAGATGCATGAGCTCTCTGAGGGGATTGTGGTGTAATGGTGGTCCAAAATGCATGTGCGCCATCTCGGAAAAGCAGCGCTAGCTGGGTGTACCCTTATTCTGTTCCACATGGTAGTACGACTATTGCACAATACCAGTCATGTGGTAGGATGCTAGCCAGACTTTCTCTTCCTCAGGTGTGCACTGCCCCCGGAAGAATTGCTCACACTGGGAGAACCAAGGTAATGGGTCATTGTCGCCAGTGAACACTGGAAACTATAGTTGATGGAAACGAGGTGGACAATAGGTGGGTGAGGTTTGAATTGCCAATGGCGTGTATGTGCTGTGCTAGCAAGAAGAGGACAATGCGCTTGCAAGGGCGCACCGGCTGAAGGGAGGAAGAGAGGAGAGCACTGGCTGAAGGGAGGAAGAGAGCTAGGAGAGTAATCTCTTTTCTTATTTCTTTGTCATCAATCCGGTAACCCATATATGGGATAACTCCTAACAAGCATCACTAATTCAAAAGGAAAGTAATCTCTAATACTGTATCTATTACTACTGAATTGGAAAGAAATCTATTCAAATAGAAAATGTAAACTGATTGGGCTCCTAGCACTTGCCGTCGCCTGTAGCGCGTGGTCTGTCTGGTCCAGTCCCAGCTACCGCACTCGTATGCTTGCGCTGTTGCGTATAATACTGTCTGACCATAACAGTATTACAGTAAGTTCATTCATGAAAGTAAAATTTGTTTTTTGTAGTACTGAGATAGAAAAAGGGTTTCTAAAATTTCTTGCACAATTTATTTCGAAAAACAAATGCTTTACAAATAAGAAAGTCAAGACCGATCATACTAGTCATAAATACCATTCTGCTAAGCATTTGCAGACAAAACAAAAACGTTGTCAATCACACAACACATGCTGCAATTTTACTATTTAGTTCATAACAGCTTAATCACATGATTAGACCTGTAGATACTAATCAATTTCCATCCACCAGTCCATCACAACTTTCACAAATGATCTTTCTTTTGGAATAGTAAATGGCATATCTATTGGTTTGCTTAATCTGAGCCTTGGATTCAACTCTGTTGGCTTTTAGCAGGTTGGTTTGTTTTTCAGAATTCAGACCAATCTTGCATCTTGAGTATTCATCTTCTGCAAATATTACCTGCTAGGAACTTTCAAACTTAAAATAAGCAGTTCAGACTAAATGGCAAATGCATTCAAATAGACTTTCTTAAAAATGTTATTCATCTACAGACTTCAAGTGTTTGTGTTCATCAGTAGTTCTCTACTTTGTATTAGCTGTCTCACTCTATCACATGTATCAGATGACCAAGCTAGCAATAATTCCTTGCACTGTATCATTCGAGATTCTATTCTTTAGGAAGACATTCAGGTCCGATCCAACTCTTACCATATCACATATGACAAAATCATTACTTAGCAAATATGCGATCCTGGTTGGTACTGATAATATATAAATACATGATGTCGGTGTTTTTATACCAATCTTATATATGATTTCTTAGATTCAAGGGAAACTCTTGATGACCTGGTCTACGATCACGCAGAGGTGAGACACGGGAATTTTTATATAGGTTCGGGCCTTTTTTTGGGAGAATAACAACCCTACTTCCTATGTGGCTATTGCTCAGAGAATTGATTATAGCTGAGAGAGTAATGCAAAATGTTTTGCACTATGTCTAACTTGGACTCCCTCCCCCCTTCTTTCTAATATCAACCTTTATATGGTTGGCGAAGCGGTGGCCGTTGTCCCGCACCAAAAGACACATTAACACTTCAGGTGATAACCATCCAACGGGAGTTATTGTCAGAGAGACGTGATGGCCCGTTCGTTGTGCAGCGGTTGTTGTCACAGAGAGATCATGTATGGTTATTAAGAATAAACATACGTTCTAACCGTCTTGTCAAACAGACCCATAACATAGTAGGTCATCGTAGACAAGCCAGTTGGAGATGGATAGGTCAGAAGAGGGTCCATGACCACGAGGTGGTCGCAAGATGACTTATGACTTTGTAGTGGTTGTAGAAAAGCTTATGACTGATTGGTCGTAGAAGAGCTTATGACTGAGGAGAAGTTGTAGAAGAGTTTACGACTGAGGAGTAGTCGTAGAAGAGCTTACGACTACCCTGTGAAACCTCTCCCTTCATTGATAAGGGGTATACTCAAAGAATATAATGATGTAATAATTTGAGGATTATTATATCCTCATCAACTAGCCCCCACTTCAAGTAAAGGTAACCTACTTGAGAAAGGGAGGTCGTAGATGAAAGATGGTTGAAAGGAAAGCCTTCTTGATTCCCCTTGACTAGAAGTGAGCTTAGTCAACAAGGTAATTTTGCTTGAGTTGTAAAGATAGACGGACTCCAAACAGAGGAATTGAAGAATCCGAATCAATTTCCACCGATCTGTCCACCAGAGCGGTTCCCGAGATAACTGTTCGGTACCCAACATGTGTAACCTAGTCACACGGTTATAAAAGCTTACCTCGAGGTAATTTTTGATATCCCTAGTTTCCCCTTCTGCGTTGAGCTTTCCACCACCGACCAAGTCATCTTCTTCCTTCAATCCCTTCCAAATCCACACCAACCACTCGGAAAAATGACTAAGTCATTGTCCAATTGGTCAGTGTCAGAGATGGATGATGCAAAATTGAGGGCATTGGAGGATGCTAAGAAGATTCCTTCATGAAAATACATCAAATGGATCGAAGCCACCAGACAATACTAGCCAACAGGAGAAATTGGGTTAATCCCGGTGTTCTAGGCATCTTGTGAGTGTGGCCTTCATCTTCCAGCTCATCCCTTCCTTACAATCATACTTCGAGGCCAAATTGGTGAACTTGGTTCCCAATTTGATCATCATACTTAGTGTATTCGTGTACTTGTGTGAGGCCTACTTGGGCATTCCTTTGGAGCTCGAGCTTTATTGTCATCTATCACAGACAGTTTTTAGTTAAAAACCGTCTGTGATTGTCAGTTATCACAGACGGTTTTTATATACAAACCGTCTGTGATATTTACACCACAGACGGTTCGAAAACCTTCTGTGATAACATTCGATTATCACTGACCCATAAATTTAGACGGTTCAGAAAACCGTCTGTGATGACGTTCCTGAACTTTGAACCGTCTGTAATACGGTTTTCTGTAGTAGTGTAGCCTCCTGTCGATCTGATGCAAATCTCTATAATTTTTGTTTTATGGGTTTCTTATCAGGCCATAGAGCTAGCTTGTGGCTCAATCACCTTCCTGGGGACCCCGGGCACGTCGGATGGCTGCCATGTGAATACATCTGTGTAGTTGGTGACGTGCACCATCTCACTATTCCAAAGGATGAGAATGCCTCCCCTCATGTTCTGTGATGGTAAGAATAGAAAGTCCCACAGTCTGCACCCGCCAAGGGCGCAAGCCTAGGCTGGGTCTATCGTGGTTAGTTTTGTCTCTTGGTGTTGCAAATAATGCACAGAAAATAGAGACAAGAGACACGAAATTTTTACGTAGAAAACCCTTGCGGGAAAAAACCACGGGCGCTCAAAGGAAAATCACTATAATGTGGAGAGTTTACAATGGAGCGTTTGCTCTTCCTATGGGCTACCGGGGTACATATTTATAGCGTGAGATAAAAGAGTCACACACGGAGAGGAAACCGAATCAGAATTGGTTGCTACAGATTGACACCACGTCTGATACTATCTGTGCATGCACCTGCCATGCCACGTCTGACATGAGGCGATGAATACGAATTCGGATCAACTTTAACAATCTCCACATTGAGCCGAATTCCCTCCAGTAGTCGAAGAATATGACTCATCCAATAAAATTATCATTCATACCTTGAGCGCCGAAAGTTCAAAGGACTAGTGAGTAATACCAACTAAGTCTGAGCATAGCTCAAACTTAGATGTAGGAACTGGCTTTGTCAACATATCAGCTGGATTATCATGAGTACTTATCTTGCTGACTTTAATATCACCTTGAGCAATGACACCTCGAATGTAGTGATACCTGATATCAATGTGCTTTGTTCTCTCATGGAACATTTGATCTTTTGTAAGGCAAATAGCACTCTGACTATCACAAAATATTGTAGTGCAAGATGTACTTCCACAAAGCTCAGTGAATAAACCTCTTAGCCAAATGGCTTCTTTGCAAGCTTCAGAAATAGCCATATACTCAGTTTCAGTAGTAGACAAGGCAACGGTAGCTTGCAAACTTGCTTTCCAGCTAACAGCACATCCTCCAATAGTGAACAATAACCAGTGAGATATCTTCTTTATCCAAATCTCCAGCAAAATCTGAATCCACATAACCAATGAGTCCATCTCTAGTCTTTCCAAATTGTAAACAAACATTAGATGTGCCCCGCAAATATATGAAAATCCATTGAACTGCTTTCCAATGCTCTTTTCCAGGATTAGCCATGTATCTACTAACCACACTTAATGATTGAGATAAATCGGGGCGAGAACATACTATAGCATACATAAGTGAACCAACTGCACTCGCATATGGAACTTTAGACATGTACTCAATTTCATCATTTGATTATGGACATGACGCTAAAGAAAGTCTGAAATGTGCAGCTAAGGGAGTACTCACAAGTTTGGCCTTATGCATGTTGAAACGACGAAGAACTTTATCAATATATCCCTTTTGACTTAGATATAATTTGCCAAACTGTCTGTCTCTAATAATTTCCATACCAAGAATTTTCTTTGCTGCACCGAGATCTTTCATATCAAATTCACTATTTAATTGTGCCTTCAACTTTGAAATTTCAGCCTTGTCTTTTGCAGCAATCAACATATCATCAACATATAGGAGCAAATAAATAACTGAACCATTAACAGTCTTCAAGTAAACACAGCTATCATAATTAGATCTTTTAAAATTCTGAGATATCATAAAGGAGTCAAATCTCTTATACCATTGTCTAGGAGATTGCTTTAAACCATAAAGAGATTTCTTCAATTTGCAAACAAAATTTTCCTTTCCAAGAATAATGAAACCTTCCGGTTGCTCCATATAAATGTCTTCTTCTAATTCCCCATGTAAAAATGCAGTTTTCACATCCAATTGTTCAAGCTCATAATAATGCATAGCCACAATGCTGAGTAAAGTGCGAATAGAACTATGCTTCACAACAGGGGAAAAGACATCTATAAAATCAATACCTGGAATTTGACTGTATCCTTTTGCAACTAGCCTTGCTTTGTACGTAACCTCTTCGGTTGGTGAAACTCCTTCTTTCTTCTTGAAAATCCATTTGCAGCAAATAGGTTTCTTCTCAATTGGCAACTTGACCAGCTCCCAAGTGTCGTTCTTGTCAAGAGATTCCATCTCATCATTCATGGCAGTCATCCATCTTTCTGAATCACTAGAAGAGATAGCCTTTGAATAAGATGAAGGTTCTGCAGTACCTTCAATTTCTTCTACCACATTTAAACAATAAGACACAAAATTTGCTTCTTCAATATATCTCTTAGGAGGCTGAATGTTCCTCCTCTGTCTATCAACTGCAATGGAACGTTGTGTTGTTGGCTCAACAATAGGTGTTTCTGAAAAATTTTCCTTGTCGACTTTTGGTGTAGATCCTGAATCAATAACATGCTCCACCGGCATGCTTGATTGCTTCTCAACGGGAACATCAGTAGATGGTTTATCATGCAACATAGCAGATTCATCAAAAGTAACACTTCTGGTAATAACCACCTTTCTAGTTTCAGGATTCCACAATTTATATCCTTTCACACCAGTTTTATGACCAAGGAAAATGCACTTAATCGCTCTAGGCTCTAATTTACCATTGTTGACATGAGCATAAGCGGGATGACCAAAGATTCTTAAATTTGAATAATCTTTGGAGAGCGGACCATACCTCAATTGGAGTCTTCTTATCAATAGCCAAATTTGGTGACCGATTAATCAAATAACAAGCAGTGGAAGCGGCTTCAACCCAAAAACTCTTAGATAATCCAGAATTTGATAACATACAACGTATCTTCTCCATGATGGTTCTGTTCATGCGTTCGGCTACACCGTTTTGTTGAGGAGAGCCAGGAACAGTATAATGTCTCACAATATCTTCTGACTTGCATAAAACTTCAAATTCTTCAGAATAGAACTCCAAACCATTGTCGGTACGCAGCTTCTCGACATGCTAGCCAGTTTGTCTTTCAATCATAATCTTCCACTCCTTGAATGTTTTGAATACATCTGATTTGTGCTTGACAAAATATGCCCAAACTTTTCTTGAGTAATCATCAATGATGGTCAACATGTAGCTTGCACCTCCAAGTGACTAACGCGGATTCTCCCCACAAATCGAGTGAACATAATCCAATATACCTTTGTAGAGTGGGTCGCAGTACTGAATTGCACCCTCTTTTGCTTGCCGAAGACACAATGTTCACAAAACTTCAACTTGTCAATGCTTTGACCATCAAGAAATCCTCTTTTGCATAATTCCATCATTCCAGCTTCACTCATATGCCCCAGGCGCATATGCCAAAGATTAGTAGCATCAGAATCAGATAATTTATTTGAGGCAACAGTAGCATTACCTGAAATTATAGTGTCTTGCAGATGATATAAGTTGGCAGTTTTCATATCACCCTTCATCATAACAAGAGAACCTTTGGTGACTTTCAGAACTCCACCTCCACCTGAATACTTATACCCTTTAGCATCAAGAGTACTCAATGAAATAAGATTTCTCTTCAAATTCGGAATGTGACGAACATCCGACAAAGTTCTGATGGTGCCATCAAATATCTTGATCCGAATAGAACCAATGCCTACAACCTTGCATGGTGTATTATCACCCATCAACACCGATCCACTTGGCGTAGCTTCATAAGTAGCGAACCACTCTCGGTTCGGGCTCATGTGGAATGTACAAGCTGAATCAAGAATCCACTCATCGTCGATTTTGCAATTACCGGCGAAAACGATGAGAACATCTCCATCAGAAGCTTCTTTGGTGACAACGGTGGCTCTAGGTTCATCATCTTGTCGATCTTTCTTGAAATTGTTATTCCTTTTCTCCTTGTTCTGTAACTTCCAGCACTCAGATATGTCATGACCATCCTTTTTGCAATACCTGCATGACTTCCTGTTCCTGGATTTAGATCTGATTCTGTATTTGCTTTGGCTTCTGCTTTTTGAATTGCCGTTTGAACCCTTCTCATATTGCCTGCCCTGGACAGACAAACCTTCTGCATGCGTACTTGAATTTTCATTGGGAACCATAAGCTTCATCTTTTCCTTAGCATACAGAGTTTCATAAACTTCACTGAGAGTGAGAGTATCTCGGCTATATAGAATAGTATCTCTAAAAGTAGAGTACGAACTAGGCAGAGAGCATAGCAAAATAAGACCCAAATCTTCATCATTATATTTTACCTCCATAGCTTTGAGGTCTGCAACAACTTCCTTGAAAGCTGTCAGGTGGTTCAACAATGAGGCACCCTTCGCCATCTTGTGAGAATAAAGCTTCTGCTTTAGATGCATCTTGCTGGTCAGATCCTTGGTCATGCAAATCTGCTCTACCTTCAGCCATAATGCGGCGGCGGTTTTCTCCTTCATAACCTACTGTTAAATATTATTTGATAGATGAAGATGGATTTGAGATAAGGCCTTACGATCTTTGCGTTGCTTCTCATCAGCGAACAATGTGGCTGGCATCTTGTCGATTCCCAGAAGTGCATCATTTAAATCAAGCTATGATAAAACAGCTCGCATCTTGACTTACCATAGAGAAAATCTCGTGTCGCGATCCAACAGCGGAAGATCATACTTCAGAGTCGCCATGCGGAAGAAGAATAAATTTTGCTGGTACGAATTTGGGTATACCTAACAAAAAATCTCACAATGGAAACTCCTGGTACACTTCTTGTGTGTACTTAGCAATTTCTATTGAAAAAGTGACACAAAAGAAACCCAATTATATAAGAACGGACAGCACCTTGATATTTTTTTCCTTTGAATTCCGTGCTGCTTTTTCTTCTCTGGATGTGAACGTGCTGGCGATGCCTTCTGGATGCTTTTGCTTGGTATTGCTCTCACGCAGACCGAGGAAGAAAGTTGCTGCTCCTCTTTCTTTTGCGTGTGTCTGGACGATCTGTTGCTTCCGCTTTTTATTTCTTCGGCTTGAAATCCGGCTCGGAGACTGAGCGAAAAAGCAAATCAGCTTCGGCAACGGAGACAAGACACGAAGGCCTCTCGGATTCGGCAATATGAAGACGCCGATTTTTTTTTTCTGTTGAATCTGTTGTGCTCTAAATTCCTGGGCTTGGATACCACTTGTTATAAATAATGTACAGAAAATAGAGATAAGAGACACAAAATTTTTACATGAAAAACCCTTGCGGGAAAAAACCACGGGCGCTCGAAGGCAAATCACTATAATGTGGAGAGTTTACAATAGAGCGCTTGCTCTTCCTATGGGCTACCGGGTACATATTTATAGCGTAAGATAAAAGAGTCTCACACGGATAGGAAATCGAATCAGAGTCGGTTGCTACAGATTGACATCACGTCTGATACCATCTGTGCATGCACCTACCATGTCACGTCTGACATAAGGTGATGAATACGAATTCGGATCAACTTTAACACTCGGAGACATACAATGCGTGGGCTATTAGCATCAATCATGTCTCTGACTGCTGTGTAATGAGCTGATGCGTTTAGACCCCAGATGTTCCTGGAGAGTACTGTGATTCTATGCCCTGTCATAGTGGTCAGTACTTGCGCTGGGTTTGGGTTGGGTGGCTTTGTTGGCAGGGCGATGGCCCTGTAACATTTGACAATTGTAGTGACGGCGCTAGTGGGTTTGAGTGTTGCTGTGTTAGCGAAGCAGTATACGTGGTATGGTGGTTATCAACAGCTAGGAGGGCGTTGGGCGCTACAAGAGCTTGCAGCGGGCAGTCCTGCATGCTTGGCCAACTAGCTGCGGTCCTCCTTGAGTAAGAGCATCTCCAAGAGATAATCCATAATAGGTAGGTTAAACTTCATATTTAGAGAGTCAAAAGGCTAATCTATATTTCCTATACATCCCCCTCTACAGCAGCCTTTCTATTTTGGATTATCACAATTTCAAATCGGGCCTGGATCGTTGCATCTGGGCAGTTGAGGTCGGCCAGCATATCGTCACGAATGGACTCGCGAGTCACGACCACACGCACGGGCGCTGTCCTGGGGCGATCGCGATCACTGCAAGGTCGGCGATCTTGTTTGCTGCAGCGTCCCTCGCGGCGCCGAGGGCGATCGGTTCGTCCATCGCCGCAGCGCCGCGATCCCGTCTGCCGAGGCGCGCCCCGCCTCCGCCCTGTCGACACCGTGTCCTCGCGGCAGCGCCGAGGGCGATCCGCCCCGCCCATCGCCGCAGCAGGCGCTCCCATCATCCATCGCAGCAGCGCAGTCCGGAGAAGCCTCGCTGTCCGGTAACGCGTCCTCGACTCCTCGTCACGTACTCTTCCATCTGGTAGGCAATCGATCTCCTCTCTCACTCCACATGCTACCGCACCATGCAGCCGTGCTAGTCCTGCTCCATGGACAGTCTGTGCATTGTACATATGTGCAAAGGAAGATTTGTTCTAATAATTTATTTCTTGCCTCTACCATTATGTCATCTGTATTAATCATGGAATTCATACCCTAACTATATGATTTGATCTCTTAATTCCGTTTGCGCCTTTCCACCTCATCATGTACAGAGTTGCCGTGCCCAATGGATTCGTCCAAGAGACGGCGTCGAGCTTTGCGAAAAGCCCTGTTAGATGGTTATGATGATGATTTTTATTTGAAGCGCGACTACAAAGCATTGCTCATTGAAGGCGAGGATTCGGAAGACTCACAACCTGGTGGATCAGTTCAGGGCCATCAGGTTCTTAATCGTGAAAGAGAACTAGGACATATGCGATTATATCAAGACTACTTCTCAGAACATCCTACTTATGGTCCCAATTATTTTAGGCGAAGGTTAGTTCGCCAATATTACATATTAGTTTATTTTTTGGTTAATACAGTTTTATAAATAAGAACTTTATTGATGTTCATAGGTTTCGTATGCGTCGACCACTGTTTTTACGAATTTTGCGCGTGAGAAGAGCATGACGACTACTTTGTTCGAAAAGGAATCTGCGAGCAAACTTGGTCCGACTAGTGCGCAAAGGTTCCGCCGCTCCGGATGATAACATATGGAGTAGCTGCCGACTCGTTGGATGATTACGTACGGATTGGTGGGAGCACTACTATTAAGAGCTTACGGAGGTTTGTCACAGCTGTTGTTGATGTTTTTGGCGAGGAGTATCTGCGATCACCCAATGCAAATGACACCGCTAGATTACTTGCTGTTGCAAATGATAGAGGCTTTCCTGGTATGCTTGGGTCCATTGATTGTATGCATTGGAGGTGGAAAAATTGCCCAAAAGCATGGCAAGGAATGTATTGCGGACATGTGAAGGAGCCAATGATAATTTTAGAAGCTGTCGCGTCTAAGGACCTTTGGATATGGCATGCATACTTTGGTCCGCTGGTCGAACAACGACATCAATGTGCTTCAACGTTCTCCATTATTCGAGAAGTTGGCAATCGGCGAAGCTCCAAAAGTGAACTACACCATCAACGGACACGAGTACACGATGGGATATTACTTAGCCGATGGTATATATCCTAATTGGGCAACATTCGTGAAGACAATACCCTCGCCAATGGGAAACAAGAGGAAATACTACTTTGCTAAAGCTCAAGAAGCATGCCGGAAGGATGTCGAACGAGCTTTTGGTGTGTTACAATCTCGCTTCGCCATCGTGCGTGGTGCTGCTAGATTTTGGGATGAAGGAACACTGGCCATGATAATGAAAGCATGTGTCATAATGCATAACATGATCATTGAAGACGAGAAAGATTCACAAACCGATCTTAACTACATCGGCATTGGAGAAACTGTGTCAGTTTCACATGAGCGCACTCCCTAGCTTCACGAGTTTATGGAGACACATATGAGAATTAGAGACAAGGAAGTGCACACACAGCTGCAGGAAGACTTAATAGAGCATCTCTAGCAGCGTCATGGAGACCAATATTGAGTGTCAAATTGTATTTATTTAGTACCACGTTTGATTCGGAACATTTGAAATTTGTATTACATTTTATACGTTCAGCTCAAAGATTGAGTCTTCTCATTCTCCAGGTGAGCAGTATTAAAGCAGTTCAACACAGAGTACAAAATATTTTCCCAGTTTAGAGAACTTCTCAGTTTCAAAAAAAAGAAAAAAAATGCCCTTTACTTGTCAGGAAGTCAGGAACATGCATGAATAATCATATAACAGGAACATGCCCTTTACTTAACAGGTATTGAGTAACCAAATATTCATCTGTGACCCCAAGACTTGATAGTTCAAACCAAATAACAAATGGACGAGATAGCAGAAAACACGCACTTCTGTGTCACGCGTTATTACAAACATAACTGGAATAAAACTGATTTAAAAATATCATACTGCTAACAAGCATAAGTCTTCTGAAAAGACTAAGACTAAACATCAGCACCATCTAACCCACGGCGTTGAATTATTTCCTCCCTCAAACGCATGTAGAAGGATTGTTGATGCTCAGACATGTTTGAAATATCCATTGTCATTATCCTCTCGTCATCTAACATTCGCTTGTGCTCAAACTCCTCCTTTTCTAGCTCATATAAAAGTCTGAAGTTCTCATCCCTCTTTGAATCAGCCTCTTTCTTCTTTTCCCATATACTCTCAAACGCAGCCAAGACACGGTATTTCGAAGCACTACCTTTCAGAGCTTCTTTTGCCCTCTTATTACCTATGGGGCGCCGTGTTGCATTGCCCTCTGACCGTTCAGTGCTAGGCTCATCCAGATCAGTTGTATGATCGATGACAGGAGTTGCATCTGTGACTGAAATTTTCTTCCTTTTTGGTGCTTTCTTCTGTGAAATCTCTTTCTCCTTGTCTTGCCATTTTGGTTGATCGCGAAGATATCTCCAGCAATGCTCTAACTTGAAAGTCTCATTCTTGGGATGAGTCCTCTTGTAAAGCTCCTTCGCTTCAAGAACCTATTGAAAACATAGAACAACATTAACATATAATATTATATTGCGTAATTTTAAATATTCGTACATGCAATTTTTATTTACCGTGTCTTGGATGACTACACCACTTTGATTAGCCCGTTCAATTTGGGAGTAGCAGCCTGAAAATCTGCTCACAGCAGCTATATCCGGACCATCGATTTCGAGGAATTTGCATTGCGGACAGACAAATTTCTTGTGGGCATTGTAGTACTCTAGCATTCTATTCCAATATGTGGCCGAACTTTGGTCGGTGCCGTGGATAGGGTCGATGCAAACATTGACCCATGTAATGCATAACATTTCATCCTCCTCTTGGTTGAAATTGTGGGTCCTTTTGTTGGATCCTTTTCCAGGATTTACGCTACTTTGTGGCATTGGTTGCGACGACTGATCATTGACCCCACATGAAGGTTCATTTTGATTCACCAACTCCTCTAAGAATGTCTCGTTGTTGGCTGGATTCAACACGGAGCTAAAATAACCATTGTTTGTCATGTTACCTGAAACAACATAGCAATAATATTCATTGTTTGGCATACCATTGTTACTTTCGGAAGGCAGTACAAATAGAAAAATACTGGTATGATTGGTCATTTATTCTAGCTCAAGAAAATATAGTTGCTTGACTGCTTGCCAACAAGCAGAAGATAGCTCTCAAACTACAAAAACTACAAAAGATTATAAATTGCTTTCTACACATAATAGATACTCTATTCACCACGTAAAAATCAGCACAAATCGTTTGGTCAATGATGAAAATTGTACCTCCAAATTGGTTAGGGATTGCATACCCATCCCCATATTCAGGAATTGATGATCCGTACTGGGATGAGACCTCCACGCCGCCGGCTGCGAGGTCCTGGCCACCGTCTTCAACCTCATACGCTTCGGCCTCCACAAATTGGATCGGTCCTTTCGCCTGGGGAGGATAGATGTCTCCTGGCGTCATAGTGGACGATCTCCGCCGCCGGCCTATCCTTCCCGCGGCGGCCCCCCGGAAGGCAGCTCCGCCGCCGCCCTGTCCTTCCGCGGCGGCCCCCCGGAAGGCAGCTCCGGCGCCGGCCTGCGGTTCCCTCGGTGGCCCGCCGGAAGGCAGCTCGTCCGCTACCTGCCTCCTCGATGCACCGATGGTGCGGCAGAGCGGTGGGGTGTGCGGGTGGGGTGCGAGGTGAGGCGAGGCGGGGAAGGCGGCAGCGGAAGGACCAGCGGGAAGAGCTCGAGCGGGGCGCGGGAGGTGAATTGGCGCGGGAAGGAACACGGAGGAGGCGATTTCGCGGGAGAGCGCGAAGGAGGCAAATCAAGCGGCGAAGTCCGTACGCCAGGAATACACTGCAGAACCAAAGGAATAGCGAGCGAGGCAAAATAGCGAGACGTGTACAGTACCTGTTGGAGGACTAATTAGCCCTTAAATAATCTAAAATAGCATTGGAATGATATTTACATTACCTGTTGGACCTGCTCTAAGGACAAGCTTTCGATTGTTGGCAGCAATGTGCTGCGTCCCTGCAGATCATTGCATAAACACGAGCCCATATATATCGAGCACACATGTAGAGTTGCACACCACAAGTATAGGGGAACCAGAAGCAAAGACATGATTGAAATGTACGTAGCCTGAGATAAAACTTGTAGTTCAACATAGGAGTATGACTTCCTTGCAGAGGGAACAGAGAGTTTGGGGGAGAGAAGCAGGAAATAGTAATACAAAGATCACGATTGGGCCAAAAGAAAAAAGCATTGTCAGAGTGCACACTGGTGGCCTCAGTTGACATCGGCCTGCACCAGTGGTTTGCGGTGAGACTATTCCGCTGGTGCATCCTCTCAATCAAGCCGAGCGGCTTGCATCTGCTCCTGGAGGACGTCAACTACCTGAGCGACGTGGTCGGAGTAAAGGCGGAAGAGGGTGGATAGGGCATGCAGAGAGGCCAGTGGTAAGGGGCCATTGAAAGTTGTAATGTAGCTCTTGACTGCCTCATTAGTCATAGTGGAAGATCGAGGAGGCCGACTAGAGGAGATGAGTAGGTGGCCGGTTTTTAAAAATTCTTTTAGTTTACTACCAAATTTATAACGCAGAAGCGTGAACTATTTGGTTTTCACAAGCAAGGCCTAAAACATCTATGTTTGACTAAGTGCACTAACGCAATAATCCCAAATCAATATAAGCAATCGTAGGAAGATAAGTATTCTAATCAACTCAATAAATATAAATGCTTGGTAAATTTAGCGCAAGATGACAAACCACAGTGACACTTGATGTTTTTACCGTGGTGTTCAGAAACTTATCGATTTCCTCTAGTCCACGTTGAAGTTAGCCCAAACGAATTGGATCGGCTCCACAAATTAAGCCGAAACACCTCAAATCCACTAATGGTAGCTCTTTCCCACTTCAGGTAGGTGAGCTCCAACCTTCACAACTTTGTCAGGTCTTCTCACAACCTTTTTTGAGAAGATTACTGCACACGACGCCTCCAATGCCATCTAGAGTTGGCAAACTCCAAGAGTAACAAGTTGAAGACCCTCGCTTGAATGGATCAAGGATCGCTATGAAAGTATTTTTTATAACAAATCTAGGTATATCATTTCGATGTAAAGAATCCAAGTACTTCTATGCATATTAGCGGTCAAAGTTTGAAAATTTTAACTACACGTGTTCTAAAACAACATCTACAAAAGAACAGGGAGAATAGCACATAATAACGGGTGAGTTCTTTTTGGTTTAGGTTTAGCTTTTTACTGTAACTAGATTTCAAATGAAATGTCTTTTTATGACAGGATCTACAAGTCAATTGTAGTAGACATTGTCCTAACTTCATCTATATCGGCCAAAATCGCATGCGAGTATCTCTCTCCGTACTCTCTCTCTCATGAACAGCCAAGATTCAGAAATTTAAACCAAAAATCATAAGTCACAGTCTAAAAAAACCAACTTGATAAATGTAGTCTGGCCCTTTAGTACGTTTGTCAATAATTGTTTTAGACATCTGGCCTGGCAAGTTGCAAATGCAGGTCGTGCATCTGACTACTCTGGCCGGCCTTAAAGAGCATCGGGCCGGTGTAGGATTAAGGCCATGCTTAACTCTTTTTTTTTATTATATATAGTGTTTAAGAATGCACTGTAGTTGTTGTTATAAAATCTTTTAATATGAAAACCCAACTTTCAACTTAAGATATGAACTTTCATCTAACAAAGATTCCAAAAAAATCAAGCCGTTGGCCCTGACCCCTGAGCAGCCGAGGCGGAGGGATCTACGCACCTGTTTGGCATTCTTGCTGCTAGCGGTGGTAGGCAATAGGCAGCGATAGACACAGCATAAAAATAAGTGGAGATATTTTGTTCATGCCGCTTGACAATGTCGTAGTAGACTTGGCCGTCGGAGCCGCGCGAGGCGATAGGGCACGCTGCTGAGTGTAGTGCCTATCACCTATATAGTTGTGTGGTTCACTCTACTGGCTATTGTACTTGTTTGTTGGTGTAGGCTAACTACTCTACTATAATGGGTCGGTATGTTAGTGCTGGATACACTTCACTAGTTGCCTAGTTCGCTTCCTCGCTTCACTTGGGCTGTCAAGTGTCGGCAGTTGCAAAATAAGTTCTAGGGCCGAAGAAATTGGGAGCACCTCACATGAACTGAGTAGGGTGTTAAGATATTTAGTTACTTCACTAAAAACTTAAAGTTAGGTGGAGACATAGGCCGCCTTTGGATCTACCCTTGGTGTTAGCAAGATTTACACTATGCCTTGTTAGCAAGATTTACGCTATGCCTTGCTTGCTGCCCGAGAGACATATCGAGGGAAGACCGAAAGAGGATGGGGGAGAAGTGGGAGCGGAGAGGAACAAGTCACATGGATGACATAATAATCTTGGATAGTGGAAATCGAACTGCTGGGCTCCCTTGCGCATAGAGCCAATTATTTGAAGTGAGTGACTATTGCATAGGCGACTGAAATTTTTTCATCTTTCAGTCACCTAAAGTTGCACTCTGAATCACCTGAAGTTGCAGGTGATTTTTTTGGAGAGGGGCTGCAACTTCAGTTGATTGAGAGTGCAATTTCAGATGACTGAAAGATAAAAAAATTTCAGTCGCCTGGGCAATAGCAAAACTATTACTTTGAAACGCCAGGATAAGATTTTTTACTGCCGGTGCTATGCACTTCATGCATGGCTGTGCAATCATTTGTCGTGATGGTCGGCCAAAAGAAGTGGGCACGTGAGCAAGGCGCGGTACGGGGGCGGTGGAGGTAGGTGCTGTGGGCGCACGAGGAGAAAAAGGACAGAGAGGGGCCTCAGCATGGCATAGCACGGGTGAGGGTGGCGCGGGACTGTGGAGGCACAAGAGGAGGCGAGCATGCACTGGCGTGGAGCAGTGGCAAGGCAGCGCCGAAGCGAACAGATCGGGCCAAGGCCAGGTGGGCCAAGGGGATGGGCAAGGGTGGGCTAGGCCAAGCCCGAGGGGATTTAGGATTAGAAATTTTTGAAAAATGAGTGAATTTGAGAGGAACTTTTGAATTCAAACTGGATTTAAACTTTTTCATTTCAAGCAAAAGTTACATACCCAAAAATGGTACGTTTCAAACTCAGCAAAAGTTCCGAGTTATGGATTCTTTTGGCGTCGACCACTTGACGAGCCTTAAAAGGTACAGGTCACTGGTAAGAAAGACAACCCTGAACCCTGCAATGAATATTGCACTGGAGCAGCTAAATGACGAGAGGAGGAGGCAATCGTTTGTCGTGCCCTCTCCGCTTTCATAAGCTTAAAGAACCAACAAACCGACAGATCCCCTTCTAGCTCGCTTGTCACTCTCAAAACCGCGACAACCAATGGAACAAACCAAGGGCGCCCCCTCTCCTCCTCCCCTCCACGTCGTGGTGTTCCCATGGCTGGCCTTCGGCCATCTCATCCCCTTCCTCGAGCTCGCCAAGCAGCTGGCCAAGCGCGGCCATGCCGTCACCTTCCTCTCCACGCCGAGGAACATCGCCAGGCTAAGTCCCATCCCCTCGGAGCTGTCTGGTCGCGTCCGTCACGTCTCGTTCCCTAGGCCGGACGTCGACGGCCTGCCGGAGGGCGCCGAGTCGACGGCCGACGTTCCGCCTGAGAAGGTGGAGCTCCTCACGAAGGCGTTCGATGGCCTCGCCGCACCCTTGGCCGGCTTCCTGGCCGAGGCCTCCGCCGCCGGGGAGGGAGGGGAAGGTTTCAGCAAGAAACCTGATTGGATCATCATCGACTTCGCCCAAAGCTGGCTCCTGCCCATCGCCGACGAGCATAAGGTTCGTGCCTGCATGTGCCATGTATTGCGGTCTTGAGGATGCACTAATCCTAGCTATTTTGCATTAAAATTATGCATGCATGATTTATGAGAAGTCCCCAGTATAATACTACCTCAAGCCAAATTTAGTTGTTGATTTTAGGTGAAATCAGAGATATTAATATATAGTTAGTGTGAGAAAACATATATCACAAGCCGCAAACTAGTGTGAGAAAACATGTATCAGAAGTCACAAACTAGACTGTAAATCCGTATCTGTTTTGTGTTTACATAGCCAAAATTACACCAACGGCTGTAATTATAATTCCTAACTAAAGAAATCAACCTTATATCCTATGCAATTGCACGGTAAGATTATATACATCCTCATATTGGTAGTAGAGTTGTATATAGTTGTTATGCAACTCTTATACTCCCCCAGTTATAGAAGAGTGATGTTTTTCACTTTTCCAAATTCAACAAGACGTTCATTTGACCACACAACAAGACGTTCATTTGACCACACAACAAGATGTATTAATTTTCTATTGAAAAGGCCGCTGAGACTGATAGTTGGGTCCAATGCTTTTAAATAAAATTTGATTTATTTTCTAAAGGAAAGGGTCTTGAGGCTGACATATGGGACCAATGTATTATGCAAACAGTTACCCCGGCCAACTTGTTAGTGGCTTTAGCTTTTGAAAACCAGTTTAAAAGGATTTTAAAAGCCAACGGGCCCACACATCAGTGTGATAGGGCTTAAACTAAACAAGGAGGGCCCATGGGCCACCGATTGATTAACTGAGGCTAAGCGAGATCATTAGCTTAAATCACGATGCTACAGTGGTCTTCCCCATAGAAGGGAGGCGAAGCCTGTTACCAGCTAGGGAAAGGACGGCGGCCGGAGGTGTTGCACGAAATGGGTCCTACGGCTCAGCGTGAACCTCCATGGGGCGGCATGGGCCAATTTGGACCCTAGGGTGGTCAGCGGCGAAGCTATGTAGTGGCGGAGCCTGGAGCATGGCACCATAGTTGTCTATAGTGTTAGAGTTCGATTCCAAGCTAGGGGAGCATCTACGGGCAGAGGGGAACTCACCAGGAGCAATGACAAAGCTTGGGGACACATGGAGCAGTTTGTCGTCGAAGAGCCAAGGTGGCAGAGAGTGGGCATCGCGGAGAGCTTGTCGGAGGGGAAGAAGGAGCTCGGTGGTGGTCAGGGTCACTTCAAGATCTTCGGGCGAAGCTCGTAGTGCGAGGAATTAGATCGAGGTGCCGCGAAGCTCAAATGGCGCTGACATCGATGCTTTGGTCAGAGACGAGGAAGGAGATGGCTCGGTGTCTCTCGAGGATGATTGAGGTGGCGAGGGGGGGTGATTGGGTGCATAGGGAAGACAGCGCGTGGGTTTTATTGTCGCGGGAGGGGAGACGGCCGTTGGGGTGCCTTGAAGGCTTATGCGGCGGCTAAGGGGAGTGTCAGCGCACGACACGACACATGAAGGGAGAGGAGCTAGCGTGCAGCGTGGAGGGGAGGAGTTAAGGTGCGGGATGGCTCGGGACAACGGTCAACCAAAAGAAGTGGGCACACGAGCGTGGCGCAGTACGGGGGCGGTGGAGGTAGGTGCTGCGGCGCGCGAGGAGAAAAAGGAGAGAGAGGGCCTCGGCACGGCAAAGATAGCGGCGAGCATGGCGCGGGCCGTGGAGGCACAAAGCGGAGGCGAACATGCATGACCGGCGTGGAGCGGTGGCAAGGTGGTGCCAGCGGGACGCGGCGGGCGCGATGCGGTGCGTTTGGTGTGAGCATAGCGAGCGAGCGGCTCGGGCTGGTGTGGCGTGTTCGGGGCGGGCGGTGGCCAACTAGAGCGGGCCAAGGCCAAAGTGGGCCAAGGGGATGGGTAAGGGTGGGCTGGGCCAAGCCCGAGGGGATTTGGGATCTGAAATTTTTGAAAACGAGTGAATTTGTGAGGAACTTTTGAATTCAAGCTGAATTTAAAAATTTTCATTTCAAGCAAAAGTGACATGCCCAAAAATGGTACGTTTCAAACTCAGCAAAAGTTCCTAGTTATGGATTCTTTTGGCGTCGAGCACTTGACGAGCCTTGAAAGGTACAGGTCACTGGTAAGAAAGACAACCCTGCAATGAAGCTTGCACTGGAGCAGCTAAATGACGAGAGGAGGAGGCAATCATTTGTCGTGCCCTCTCCGCTTTCATAAGCTTAAAGAACCAACAAACCGACAGATCCCCTTCTAGCTCGCTTGTCACACTCAAAACCGCGACAACCAATGGAACAAACCAAGGGCGCCCCCTCTCCTCCTCCCCTCCACGTCGTGGTGTTCCCATGGCTGGCCTTCGGCCATCTCATCCCCTTCCTCGAGCTCGCCAAGCAGCTGGCCAAGCGCGGCCACGCCGTCACCTTCCTCTCCACGCCGAGGAACATCGCCAGGCTAAGTCCCATCCCCTCGGAGCTGTCTGGTCGCGTCCGTCACGTCTCGTTCCCTAGGCCGGACGTCGACGGCCTGCCGGAGGGCGCCGAGTCGACGGCCGACGTCCCGCCTGAGAAGGTGGAGCTCCTCAAGAAGGCGTTCGACGGCCTCGCCGGGCCCTTGGCCGGCTTCCTCGCCGAGGCCTCTGCCGCCGGGGAGGGAGGGGAAGGTTTCAGCAAGAAGCCTGACTGGATCATCATCGACTTCGCCCACAGCTGGCTCCTGCCCATCGCCGACGAGCATAAGGTTCGTGCCTGCATGTGCCATGTATTGAGGATGCATTAATCCTAGCTATTTTGCATTAAAATTATGCATGCATGATTTATGAGAAGTCTCCAGTATAATACTACCTCAAGCCAAATTTAGTTGTTGATTTTAGGTGAAATCAGAGAGATTAATATATAGTTATTGTGAGAAAACATATATCACAAGCCACAAACTAGTGTGAGAAAA
Source organism: Dendrocalamus sinicus (assembly GCA_036346575.1). NCBI lineage: Eukaryota > Viridiplantae > Streptophyta > Magnoliopsida > Poales > Poaceae > Dendrocalamus > Dendrocalamus sinicus. Next base: position 28,976,098 of record CM070660.1, on the reverse strand, counting down.
CATGTATCAGAAGTCACAAACTAGACTGTAAATCCTTATCTGTTTTGTGTTTACATAGCCAAAATTACACCAACGGCTGTAATTATAATTCCTAACTAAAGAAATCAACCTTATATCCTATGCAATTGCACGGTAAGATTATATACATCCTCATATTGGTAGTAGAGTTGTATATATAGTTGTTATGCAACTCTTATACTCCCCCAGTTATAAAAGAGTGATGTTTTTCACCTTTCCAAATTCAACAAGACGTTCATTTGACCACACAACTCTCTTGTCATATATTAAAAAAATTATAAAAGTGTGATATTATAAAATTATAGTTTATGAAAAATTTAATCATACCATTTCCATTTATCTAAATATGATATCTTCGGCCAAAATTTATAAGATTTGACTGCATACATTATACAACGTCCTCTTTTATAATCGGAGAAAGTAGATCCATAGCTAGGAATATCTTTATATCAGCGTGCATCACGTGGTAGACATACGGACGATAAATGTAATAATCGTGCCCAATTGGTGTCTCCCTCTATTGTACTGTGAGATGTAGTGCAATCCTGACCTGTCGTGTGCAGTAGCATAAAAAATCTTCAGCTTTTCTCATGTCATTTTCTCTTGACATCGTATGCGTCGCTATCGGATTATATTGGACGGTTATTATGTTGTGCACGCAAAAGGACATGCTCTTCTTAGAAGTTAAAACACTTCTCCAGTTTTGCCGGTCCAATGTGAAGATGTATAGTGCAATACTTTGATGATGTAACACCTCATTTTTTGGAACGGGAATGTCGTTACCTTCCGTAACAGCCCAGGAGTTCAGTTACGGACAGAAGAAGTATCATACCTGCTTACGAACATTTAAAAAGAGTTAGTTTAAGTAAAATAGGACTTAACAGTCGATTTTAACAATTTTAAGGGCGTCCAAGCCCAAAACTTAACTTACAATTAGAAGAACCAAAGAAAACTCCACAGGAACGTTTGAGTGCGGCCGTAACCCTAACACGAAACTGGTATCATCCCTTCTCCTTCTGATCTCTGTGTTGGGAAAAATGGAGCAAGACTGAGTACAACCAACCTACTCAACAAGTCACATGAGAAATGCTATTTAACTACATGCAAGAGTTTGCCATGGAGTAGGTTGGAAAGGTTTATTATTGTATGTGGATGCAGTTTTAGCTGTAACTCATTTTTAGATATAAAAGAAAGATATCTTCATTCGTAAAAAGGGGGTTTTCCAAACTTGATTATTCATCTTCAACATTCCCAAATCTTTCTCAAATCTACTTATGCTTTGTTATTGGAATCACCTATTAAACACAGCTTCATCTACCAGAAGCACGGCATATTCGAATACAATTGGTCATGACTTTGCAAAGCTGCCCTGCTTTATCCACAAGATTCCTCAACCCTCATGACTGACTTGAGAAAACAAGGTTGTTTCACTGCTCAATTCTTTATATAGCCTCCACCTAGTAGGCTTCCCCAACAAGCTCAGGCCTCTACCTGACTTATCTCAGCCTACTATTGTGTGGATCACTGATAATCAAATCAATAGTACAAATAAAATAACCATCTTCCATATGGCTCTTCTTAATTCCCTTCCGTATGGACTCACACTTTGCCTCCGCCTTGCTTATGTAGAGGTTCAATTGAATTTGAGCAGCTACTAGACCAGGTTTGACGTATCAACGCTTGTGGTTGGGCGATCAATATGTTCTTTACTCGGCATAAGGGTCTAGTCCTAATATTTTCACTGAGGCAATCTCCTCCCACAAACCCATGTTCAGTGCCATAACACTATCACTGATTTGTAATTCTTGCCCCACCCTAGGTTAAGGTTATGGGATCCGGCCTACTCCTAAAGCCACCAGCGATCCTCGCTTATCCTAGAACCATTTTCCAAATTCCACCAACAAGTACCAAATCTTTTAATAACAGAGGATTTTGCTGGTTTTCTAAACTACCATGATTACATTAATATTATACTTAATATTACTATATCTTGTCAAGATGAATATGGCCATCAAATTAAACTGGGCTTTTTCGGGTAGTAGGACATAACTAATATCATGTCATTCTAAAAAATTATTGTATATGAAATAACAACTTGTAAATAACATAATGAAAATAATGATAAATAAATAATTAAAGGAATGTAGGTTCAATATGATCAAAACATGTGTGACTTGCCTGCTTGTCCATAGTCTCTGATTATCTCTGTTGGAGATTTTGGTTTGAAAGCCGACTTCTTTAATTGCTCTTGTAGTCCTTCTGTTGACCAACTCGTGTGGTCCGGGTACTAGCTTGGAAGATGAACACAAATGAGTTCCTGCTTTGCAGAACGCAAGCTGGGAACAAAATATAAATAAATAACCAAAAGACTTAAAGAAGGTAGGTGGGGAGGTTAGGGTTTAGGTGATGGGTGGTTTGGCGCAACGGGATTGAAATTAGGTTAGGTGGGTTCGAGATGGCCGAGGTTGTATATGTGGCGGATGGATTTTGCTGAATGAAAAGAGTTCGGACCGAAATAGGGTTTAGGGTTTGGACCTGGGTTTTAGAGGTTTTGGGGATTACCGGTATTCGATATGAGAAAATGGAGCTAAGAAATGGGTTGGCGGGCTCGAAACGATCGAAACAGGTATAAATATGCATTTTGGATTTTATGAATAGTAACGGGTCTAGTTACTATTCACTACGGGTCAGCACTATTCACTACGGGTTTATCCGGTCGGATCTGACAATGTTCATCGCGGGTTTGGGCTCGGTTTAGCAGGTCGGGGTGAACAGTAACCACGGGTTATTGTTCATCTTCTTCCCCTCGCTCCCGCGCGCGCACGAAAACATGGGAAAGAGGCGGCAGCAACCGGCAACGCTACACTGAACCGCGATGAAATCGGAGACCATGAATGGACTCCTGGGAGTGTCACGGTCCCATTTTTTGGTTGGCACAGCTAGGGGAGGTGGCACTTCCCGGCGGCGAGGATATTTCTCCTCGGAGTGTTTGGATGGCAACGACGAGTTCCTAGGATTAAGGGGGTCGAAGCTTTGGGGTTTGAGCATCTACGGAGCTAGGGAAACTTAGAGGAGCCGGCGGGTTGGGCTGGGAAGGTCGGGTTTGGGCTGGCCACGGTGAGGTGGCTTGGCTGTGCGGCGGCTCTCAGCGCCGGGGAAGAGGGGTGCTTGGGGAGCTATGGTGACAGTTCGGGAGTACTTCTGGGTGCTAGAGGAAGCTACAGGAGCTAGGAGTTGAATTACAATTGGGTAAATCGAAGAGATTGGTTTAGGGCTCACCTTTGGGGATTCTTGCAATTGCCAGCAATGGTGGGGACGGTGGTGGCTCAGGAGAGGTCGGGTTGGGCCTGGGGTGTGCTAGCTTCGACTGGAGAGCCTCGGCTGCTTAAATAGTGTCGAGAAGGCGATTTGGCACAGGAGTTCGGCCAAGGCGACGGCGACGCGTGGCAATGCTGAGAGAGCTCGGGAAGGCATGGTTCGGCGGTCAAGGGGGAAGGCACTGGCGACCTCGAACTATGCGCTGCAGCGGTCAAAAGTGGTGGCTATGTCAGGTCGGCCGAGAGAGAGCAGAGAGGCCGAGAGAGCGAAATCAGGGGCGCGACGGCGGTGGCAGAGTTTGGCGGGGACTGACGCGGGTTCGGGAGCTTCTAGGGGTGGGGTACGGCCTCTAACTCAGGGCTCAGAGCTGGCGGCAACGTGCGAGTGCGAGAAGGCGCAGGGAGAGCCAGCGGTGGCAAAACAGGGGCGCGGCAACGACGGCCAGGGCTGACGGCAGCTAACACGAACTCAGGGCTTTTAATGGCAAGCGTACGGTCCTTCACAAGCAGCACGAAGCTAGCAGAGGCGCGGGGGCGCGGGATGAGTCGGCAGCGGCAAAAGATCAGAGCGGCGGTGGATTTTTCGGACGGGGAATAGTGACAGTGCAGCTCCTTTCCGATCAACCAGTGACGGTGGAGATTTGGGACGGCTTTGGGTTGAGATTGGTGCAGGATAGGGCTGGGAAGCAAGAGAAATCAAAATCAAACTCAATATCAAATTGTTTTTGCAAAATTCGATTTTGTTTCAGATGACAACACAACATAGAGGAGTTTTGTGTTGCTATGTTGTATATGCATTGCTGGAGCTCCAAAAATACGGAATATTTTACAGATGCCCGTTGAAAGATAAGCAACAAACAAGTAGTCCTTTCTGTGGCCCCAACCATCAACATCGCTTCCGCCATCGTGATCATTGATTGAGGCTAGTAGCCCCAACTATCAACACTGCGTCCGCCATCGTGATCATTAATTGATCACCTGCCATAGGTGTCAAATAGCAGGTGGCTTGATGGTAGCTGCCAAACAAAGTAGTTTTTGTTTGGCTTATGTCTTGCAACTTATTATTTATCATCTTTCTCGAATAAATATATGGGACAACTTCTCCATCGTTATTTTAATGTGGCTTATCGGGGTAGTCTTTTTAAAGCGATTTATTGGCTTGTAGGTATTTGGTTCGTTCACACAAATACTCATGCTAGAGCTAAAAATCATAAGTGGCAACCGAAAAGAACCCACCTAATATTCTTTTTAGTTTTTTGTGGCTTTTGGCTTTGGCTTCTCCGAAAGTCGAAATAAATAGTGTAGTTTCTCTAAGCGACATCTCGAAGCCGCTTCCCCAAACAGTTTCCCAAGCCTAAAACGGTGTACACCGCCCACATCGGTGTCTCTGTTGTCACGAAAAGCATAGTCAAAAGTCATCAACCATAGCCAAAAGCTATCTGTCGCAATACAAAAGAATAGGGCATATGCAGTTGTACTCACTCTGTTTTTCTTACTTGATATTTTTTTACTTTTTAGGTCTTCGAGATACGATTTTGATCACTATTTTTTGTAACTTTATACATATATACTAATAAAATGGTAATATTATGAAAGTATTTTTAACGATAAATCTAATTATATAATTTTTGTATAGCCAATCTATATAGTTTTAACTCCATTGATAGTCAAATTTTAGAAAGTTTGATGGTATAGCTTCTAGAATGTCAAGTAAAAAACTGAGGGAGTATATATATATATGCATTATTGGAGTTCCATTAATATATGGAAGTAAAAAAAGATCAAGTTATTTTACAGATTCCCCCTAAAAGATAAGTAACAAACAAGTAGTCATTTCTGTGGCCCCACATACAAGTAGTCAATTATAAAAAGAATGGAAACTTTTGTTTTGAAACCAATAAAAAGGGAACTTCATGGTGAAAAGCATGTCACCAGGTACTAAGCTCTGTAATGTTCTCACACATGTCACCTTTTGCACCGTCCTAGCTCGGCAGAAGACGTGGCACGTGGCATGGCAAGCTGATGTGGTAGGCATACGGGTAGCGCAGCTGGCAGGCACTGCCGAGCCACCATAGCATGGTAGACTGTTGCTGAGCTAGTCTATCTTGACAGGCGGGTGAACAGGCGTACGCGGCAGTGGGTAGGCATGTATGGGAAAGGGAGGGCCTGTTCTTTTTAGCTGAAGCTTATGGTTTTTGGCTACAGCTTGTGGCTTTTGGACGGTTCGTACAAGAAATTACAGAGTAACAGAAACTTACGTACGGTTTTTGCCGATATAAATGAAGTCGGTACAGTATGTACTACAATTAACTAGTAAACCCTATCTTGAAAAGATACTCCGTTTAAAAGCTAGTTACTGTAGAAAAACCGAAAAGCAGCTTTTAGAAGCTGAAAAGAACAAGGCCGGAATCTGATTCCGCAGAGTTTAATGGTAGCGTGGGAGGGAATAGTGTTAATGACATGACACGACGCAACACACTGACGCGATGTTAGATTCTTGTTTTATTCACGTGTTAATTATGCTACGTTCGCACACATGCATATAAAATGTGATTTGTAGTGGCATTGCTGTCGAGTGAAAGAGAGCACAGGAAGGCGAGGAAGGAAATAAAAGAGAGAATTCCTACCGAGTGAGAGCGCGGTTGATGGTTGTGTTGTAAGTAGCCATGTTTATTTATTATAAATAGCTGCATAAATGCAGACTGAAAAAGTAGCTAAAATATTTTTACATTAGTTCGCACATATATATTTATTGCTCTCGCACGATTACAGAATGGTTGTTATCTAAGGACATTGTCTTATTTCCCTAAACTAAAAAAAGCAGAAGCTTCGTTATATGTTTAAAATTTTACTAATACCCTCATATTCAACTGTAGATGGTCGGATCAAATGACATTACGCCATGGGACTACTCCCATAGAGAGGACCAATGAGAGCTTGCCGTCATATTGTGTGAACTAATGTAGTACCTGCATCAATGGCACTGTCCCATCTTCAAGGGATAGAAAATCTAAGGAGACAGGGAGGCTTGGATGATGGAACTCTTCCTGTATGCAAGGGAAGGCGTGTACTTAAATTAAAATAAGTGTTTTGTTGCCTAGAGTTTAAATTTGGTTTTGCCCTGAATTTCTGTTTTTGAAAAGCATTTTCAGAAAAAAAACCTAAAATTATTATTAAATAAAATGATATTTTGATTTTATATGAAAATCCTAGTTCAAATTAAATATTTGGAGTTATTTGGTTTTTATTTGGTTTCCTGGATTTTCTGGAGTTTAAAAATGTATTTTTGAAATTAAAAAGTATTTTAAGTATGAAAAGTAAATACCAACATTAGTTGGAAGTATTTTTACTAAGTCCAAAATGTCACCAGGAGCTTCTGTGAATTTTTGGAAGTTATTTCATATTTTTCTGAGCTTATTTGAATTTCCAGGCAATTTCTGGAAAAAAAATCTGAAATCAAAATCAAAAATAAAATTCCTCTCCCTCTCCCTCCGCCGCCACGTGGACGGCCGTCGCCCGCCGGATCCCGCCCTCCCCTCTTCCGCGCCGCCACACCGCCGGCTCGGATCGCGCCACGCTGCGACCGCTCGGCCCATCTCACGCGCCCACTCCCACTCTCTGGCGCGCCCGCCCACACCGTCGGCGAAGCCCGCCTCCCTCCTCTCTCTTCTCTCCTCGGCCCCACCCACTAGCGCCTCCTCCCTTCCGCCTCTCGCTGCGCCGCGGGCCCCACGCGTCAGACCCGTCTCCCTCCTCCCGCCCACCTTCTTCCTCCTCCCGCGTGGCCGCGCCTTCGCCGCTCGCCCGGATCTGGTCCTTCTCCTTCCCTCTTCCTCCCCGACCAACCCCGCCATCCCGCGCCCAAATCCCCCTCTCCCCGCGCCGTGTGCCCCCCAATTCCGCCATTTTCGCCGCCGCCCCGCGCCATCTCCAGCGAGAAATACGACCGCCTCCGCCCTCCCCAACCCCTATATAAGCCCACCTCGACCTCCGCTACAACTCGCCCCACCTCCCCCTCCACTCCCCTCTCCCTCCCGGCCTCCCCATCGCCGCCGCGCCGAGTGCCGCCCGCCGCCGCCTCTGCCCTCTTGCCGCCGGCCATCTCCGCCTCCCAGTGTCGCGCCCCTTCCCGAAGTTCCTCCTCCTCTCTCCCGTTCTGCGCCCGCGCGCCGCCACGGAGCGCCGGCGAGCACCTGTGCCCGAGCCTCCCGGCCGGCCATCCCGCGTCCGCGCCACGTGGCTGCCACGGTGCGCGTCACCGCCACCTCGGCGCCTCCTGCCCCGTCGGCCGCCACGCCACCGCTCGCCACCTCGGCGCTTCTCTCTCCGTGGGCTTGGTCCATGGACCAAGGCCCCACCGATCACCGGTTCCTGGGTGACGTCATCTTCAAGCGTCATTAATCCGAATTTCCCGTAGAAAATAACTCGGCCGAAAAAGGAAATTCAGTGCTGACGCAATAATTCCAATTTCCTTTAGAAAAATAATTCCAAAAATCCTCTTTTTCCATTTTCTCTCTTTTCAAACTTTCCGGAGCCCGTTCTCCCTCGTTTTAACTCCGATTTGGCCCATTCAAATTTCTAAATTCATCAAAAATTCCCCTCTATCCACTTCTGGCCTCAATTCAAATATTTGAAGTCAATTTGAATTTAATTTGAATTTATTTGAATTTGGTGGATTATTTTGACGTGTAGACTTCGACGATTCGGGAAATTTCTTCGACGAAGATTCAAGCCGAGTTGAAGAGCAAGGCAAGTCACACTCCTTGACCATGTTGATCCCAGATTGCAAATAAAATTATGTTGATTTAAATTATATTGCATGCATAATTTTATTCAATGTATTTCAATTCAGTTTTAACTTTAGCTAATACCTGTTTGTTATTACCTCCTTTGACATTACAAATCCTTATACCTTGTCACCTTAGAATCAAACTCTAGTTAGTACACTAGTATTGGCTAGAGAATTTCAAATCAAATGCTTAGTCACCTTGAAAATAATCTTGGTTTTGGGATATCTTTCACATAAAATGATAACCCTGTTTACATAAAATGATATGCTTTTCAAATGTATTCTTGACTTCGGTGAGTCAAGAAGGTTTATGAAATATTTTGAAAACAAAGTATAAAACTGGTTTAGACTTAGGCAATTGGTTAGAGTGGTGGGTGCAGGCATGCACTGTTGTTTGGAGACACAGTGTTGATTGTCGTGCACAGGGGATATGTGGTTGAGCCTCAGTCAATTAAGGGCCGGTCTGTGAGCTACTGTTGCAAAGCCCTAACGTACTACCACAAGGCTGGTATGGGATAACCCTGGCTGAATAATTTGCGGGTCCCAACCTGAGCCATTTCGTAGGATGAAAGTGAGCGTGGCGTAGGCCATGAGAAGTCTCACTCGGCTCAAGAGGGGGTCCCGGTCTGGTGGATTCCTTACTGGGGTAAAACCTTAGAGTTGGCTTGGCCAGGTTGAAGGCTTTGCATTGTAAAGGCCTTGTTATGATTACTCAGTCGCACGCCTAAGGAAGCGTGTATTGGCCGACATTATGAGGACATCATATCTTGTGGGTAAAACTGTACAACCTCTGCAGAGTGTATAACCTATCCTGGATAGCCGTGCCCACGGTCATGGGCATGCTGAGTAAAAGTTTTTCATGGATTAGATTTTGATTTTCAAAATGTTTTTGAAAACCTTGCGGATGGATGAAATCCGTGAGAGATTGAAATCTGGTGAATAGATGGAATTCATCAGAGTGGTGCAGTGAAAGCGTGTGGATGGATGGAATCCATACGTGAGCTTTTGTAAAAGATGGTCCGGGTGGGATGCCCGTGGATAGGTTGGTGTTTGGTCGGAGCCGACACTGACGGTATTATTTTCAATTACCAGTATTGTTTTTACTTACTGTATTAAATTCAGCAATTTCAATCTACTTATTGTATTTCTTAAATGCTGTTTTATGCAAACTAACCCTATAAGCCTTCCATTGAAGCCTTTATCATTATGTTGCATTTTCCCGGGTGATTTGCGGAGTACAAGTTTGTACTCACGTTGCTTTTTCCACACAGAGAAGGAAGACATCAACTACGGTGAAGATCTGGACGAATAGGCCGCGTCTTACTGTCGTTTGCCTGTGGGCAGGCTTGGGCTTCGCTATTTATCAGTTTGCTTCCGTAGTTCTTTTCTTTATTTTTATTTGCCAATGGGCGTTGATGTAAGACTTGGCCGTAAGGCCGTACCTTTTATTTAATATAATCAGTCATTTGTGCTTGGTATATATCTTTGTTGTTACTATGTGCACTAGCTGATCCTGGACTAGTGCGATTTACACAGAGGATCCAGGAGTCGTTACTCCGGGTTCCGACAGTTCCGAGGATGACCAGCTCCTGACCCACCAGGTCCAGCTCACCCGAGCTATGTCAGCCACCTACACTAAGGCTCTAGAGGAGATCTCAGACCTCTACCAACTCCTCACCACTAGCTACAGCCAGGTCGAGGGTTAGATGGATATCATAGTGCAAAAAGGCCTTGACTATAGTGGAGCGTTAGAGCCTTAGAGGGATATCGTAGTCGTCGAGCTCGAGCGGACCGCAGTAGTAGTAGTCCATGCTCCAGCCTCCCTGAACCCTCCCTCATCCCCATTGGACCCCCATCATCCCTACCAATCCAACTCCAACCCAGCCGCAGTGGCGTGTAAGAACACGCGTAAGAATGTGCATCACCTCGAGGCCACAGTTGCTCCCATCCAGCTTAGCTAACTACAGTAGCTCCCATTCTCTCTTTAGTTCACCCATGTACTAAAATATAGACGTTTAATGTGTAATATATTGTATCCACATGACAGAGCACGGCCTAAGTACCATCCACAACTTGACCAAAATATTGTAAATATTATGTAGCCATCTTAGGCCTTGCAGTTTATTTTTTGTTTTCCTTATTCACCTGGTGACTTGGCAACTCCTACCAAATTTTCACAGTCAACAGATAGCACACACCAGCTTTTCCAATGATTTGACAACACGTACCAGCCTTTCATGGTGAATGGACAGTATGCACCAACTTTCACAATGATTTGACAACATGTACCACCTTTTCGCAACCAACGGATAACACACACCAGTTCTCCAAGTGATTAGATAACAAGTACCAAGTTTTTGCAGTGAGTGGATAGCACACACCAGCTTTCGCGGTGATTTGACAATACGTACCAGCTTTTCGTAGCCAGCGGGTAGCATGCATCAACTTTCTCGGTGATTTGATAACACGTACCAGCTTTCCACAGCGAATGAATAACACGCACCAACTTTCCTAGTAAATTAACAACATGTACCAACTTTCCCTAGCGAAATGATAACGTGTTCAAGCTTTATTCCCGTACAATGCACACTGACCGCTTATAAAATCTAGCCAGCACCATGACCAAACCCAATACTTCGATCGAGCTGATATCAAAAATAGGAAAAGAGGATAGAGAGAGAAGAGATGAGAGATATAAGATGTCACTACGCCACTAGTATGGATGTCTAACTATGAAGAGACACTTTCACAAGCGAAAGTGGGTAGCCAAGAAGAAGGGATCATACCTTGATAATTCTTGCAAGGATGTACCCATGCCGCCAGAATTTCCATGGCCACAATGCGACTGTAGCAATCCAGCATATATCATTCAGTCCACACACCCAGCAACTGCTGACCGTGCATATTACACATGTGCCGAAGTTCTTGTAAGCACATATTTGCTATTTCACATTGCATGTCCTATTTCTCACATGTCTAACTCACTCCGTCTATGCGAAAGACCACGGAGCGCTGCTACTTCTTCTAATGGATAGATCGCCGGGTATGTACGACAAGGTATTCATCAAGTAGAAATACATGCTCAATGACTCGGTGGTGTCTAAGAGATTCACATGTTGAAAACCTTAAACCATAGTTGACAGCAAAAAGGACATGAATAAGGCATTGGTGGTCTCCGAAGGCCCCGCTGAATGCCAAGTTATCTCTAACTGGGACAAAACTACACAAATTGTAGAAGCCGAGTACTAGACCTAGGTTGCATGGGTTAAAGCCCACACAGAAGAGAAGGCACCAATGGACTCAAATGTGTACGTCAACTGATTAGAACCATGCCTTCGAAAAGGCACACATGTATCTTAACTATAGTTGGGGTTGATGAGTAGTGAGGTAAATATACGCATCAAACCAAACACCATATGCCACGCAATTCGCATATTCATTACGAACTGCTTTGTTGGCCTACACATGGTACATTACGACAACTATTTACAACAATGTATCTTTACTACTTAACATAGAGAGTTTATGGTGGTGATTTATCTGCCCCTTCGAACCCCCATGCATCTTCCTAAAAAATTTCCACGCACATGGGAACAAAACATAATAGGATTTCTTAATTCGTATCAAAGCTCACATTTTCATGTAGTTTGCACGGGGAAGTATTTTTAGAAGCAAGCTAATGAGTTTAGCTAGAGGAAAATCCAAATTAACAAGTGTAATTTAAATAATTTTGAACCGAGTCAATGAGTTTTCCCACCCATACCATTTTTTTGCCACCTGGGCATTGCCCGCTAGCCAAGCCACCTGTTGAGCCGATGCAACTTGGCAGGCTCTTGCTGAGTAGGGGAGGCTCGACAGGCTCCTGCTGAGCTGCATCTATTAGTAGCGCCTGGCCTATCGCGCCTACTCGCCCAACCGTGCGGCTCCTCTCCTGTCGAGCTACAGCGGTGCAACAGGTGACATGTGTCGCCTGCCGCGGTGCCTTCCGAGCTTGGGAAAGTGGTCATTTTTGTAAAAATGGGTGCTAGGGGCCAATTTTTTAAAAAAAAGTTACAACAATGCCATTTGTGTTAACAGTTGCTATGCTCTCCATTCTGTTGTCATGTTGCTATAGGTACCATGCGCCCATTTCAGCATCTACTCGGTATCCTGCCTCGCCTTCCTCGGCTCAAAGGCGGTGAATGATGCACACCCCCACGCGGAGCCGGAGGACTTCATGGCCCTACCGCCATGGATACCCTCCCAAAGCCCAATCACCTACCACCACCATGAGGCCGAGTGGATCACCTCTGCTCACCAGCCCAATGCCACTGGCGTGTCCAACGTCGACTGCATGCGACAAGTGCATGATCGTTCCCTACTTCTCATCTACTTCAGCTACCCCAATGTCGAGGACCAGTTCTGCCTCCTCGTCACAGCCCACTACCATAAGCTCGTCGTCTCCGCCAGGCTCCTCCTACTATCTAATGCCACCAATGATGGTGACAACCATGATGCAGCACCCGACCTATTACGGTGGCTCAACGAGCAGCCCGCAAGGTCTGTGGCTTACATCGCACTCGGGCTAGAGCTGGCCAGCACGTGCTTCCTTTGGATGCTCTGAGGCTGAGCAGCCACATCGACGTGCTGGTCCTGGACGGGTTCGAGTCCTGCAGATGTGTGCTAGCGCACGACATAGTGGGTGCATTCCTGACCCACTATGGCTAGGGCTCCACCGTTGAGAGCTTCCAGTTTGGGCACCCGCTGGTACTAAAATGAATCGCATGCGAAAGTAGGTAGCCAAGAAGAATGGATCATGCCTCGATAATTCTTGTAAGGATTCACCTGTGCCGCTAGAGTTTTCATGGTCGCAATGCAACTGTAGCAATCTAGCATATATCATTCAGTCCGCACACCCAGCAACCGCTGGCCATGCATATTACACATGCGCCGATGTTCTTGTAAGCACGTATTTGCTATATCACATTGCATGTCCTATTTCGCACATGTCTATCCCACTCCGTCCATGCGACAGACCACGGAGCGCTGCTACTTCTTCTAATGGATAGATGGCCGGGTATGTGTGACAGGGCATTCATCAAGTAGAAATACATTCTCAATGAACCGGTGGTATCTAAGAGATTCACATGCTAAAAACCTTACATCCCATATGATAGTGGAAAGGATGTCGATAAGGCGTCGGTAGTCCCTGAAGCCCCCGCTGAATGCCAAATTATCTCCGACTAGGACAAACCTACAAAAATTGTAGAAGCCGAGTGCTGGCCAGGTCACAAGGGTTAAAGCCCGTGTGGGAGAGAAGGGAAAAGCACCGATGGACCCAAATATGTACGTCAACTGACTAGAACCATCCCATCGAAAAGGCGCACATGTATCTTAGTTGTAGTTGGGGTTGATAAGTAGTGAGGCAAATATACACATCTAACCAAACTCCACGCGCCATGCAATTCGCACATTTATTGCGAACTGCTCTGTCATCATACATATGGTCCATTATGACAACCATTTGCAACAATGTATCTTCACTACTTAACACCAAGAATTTATGGTATTGGTTTATCTGCCCCTCGAAACCCCCCTGAAGCTTCCTAAAAAAGTTCCACGCACACACGAACAAAATATAATAGGATTTCTTAATGCGTATCAAAGCACACATTTTCAAGTAGTTTGCATGAGGAAATATTTTTAGAAGCGAGCTAACAAGTTTAGTTAGAGGAAAATCCAAATTAACGAGTATAATTGAAACAATTTTGAACGGAGTCAACGAGTTTTTTCCCACCCATACCATTTTTTTGCCACCCTAGCATTGCCTGCTAGCCAAGCTGTCTGTCGAGCCGATGCAACTCAGTAGGCTCCTGCTAGGCAAGGAGGCTCGGCGGGCGAGTTTAGTTAGATCGAAATCTAAATTAACAAGTATAATTAAAACAATTTTGAATGGAGCCAACGAGGCTTTCCCCACCCATCCCAATTTTTGGCACCCTGGCATTGCCCGCTAGCCAAGCTGTCTATCGAGCTGGTGCAACTTGGTATGCTCCTGCTGAGCAAGGAGGCTTGGCAGGTGTCTCCCAAGCTGCACTGGCTCAGCAGCACCTGGCCTGCCGCGCCCACTCACCCAGCCATGCCGCTTCTCTCCTGTTGAGTTACGGTGGCGCGGCAGGTGACACATCTCAATTGCCGCGCCTTTCGAGTTCGGAAAGGGGGTCATTTTTGTAAAAACAGGTGTAGAGGTCAAAATAAAAAACATTATAATAGTATCATTTATGTAAACAATTGCTTAGCTCTTCGTTTTGTTGTCATGTTGCTGCAGGTGCCATGCGCCTATTTCAGCATCTACTCGGCGGCCTCCCTCGCCTATGCCGGCCCGAAGGCGGTAAACGACGCGCACCCCCGCACGGAGCCAGAGGACTTCATGGCCCCACCGCCGTGGATAGCCTCCCAATCCCCAATCGCCTACCGCCGCCACGAGGCCGAGTGGATCGCCGCCCTTCACCGGCCCAACGCCACTGGCGTGCCCGACATCGACCGCGTGTGGCAAGTGTTTGACCGCTCCCTGCTTCTCATCTACCGCAGCTGCCCTGAAGTCGAGGGCCAGTTCTGCCACCTCCTCACAGCCCTCTACCGCAAGCCCGTCGTCCCCACCGGGCTCCTCCTGCCGTCCGACGCCACCAACGACGGTGACAACCGTGACGCAGCGCCCGACCTGATGCGGTGGCTCGACAAGCAGCCCGCGAGGTCCGTGGTTTACGTCGCGCTCGGGACCGAGGCGCCGCTGACGGCGGAGAACGTGCGCGAGCTCGCGCTCGGGCTGGAGCTGGCCGGCGTGCGCTTCCTCTGGGCTCTCCGGAGGCTGAGCGGCCTCACCGGCGCGCTGCTCCCGGACGGGTTCGAGTCGCGGGTCGTCGGGCGCGGGGTGGTGCGAACGGGGTGGGTCCCGCAGATGCGCGTGCTCTCGCACGGCGCGGTGGGCGCGTTCTTGACGCACTGTGGCTGGGGCTCCACCGTCGAGAGCTTCCGGTTCGGGCATCCGCTGGTGATGCTGCCGTTCATCACCGACCAGGGCCTCATCGCGAGGGTGATGGCCGACAAGGGGATAGGCGTCGAGGTGCCAAGGAATGATGACGGGTCGTTTAGAAGCGACGGCGTTGCGACGGCGGTGCGGCGGGTGATGGCTAATGAGGATGAAGGGAAGGTGTTGGCTCGCAATGCCAAGGAGTTGCAGGAGGCGCTCAGTGACCATGCGCGGCGTGATGAGTGGTACGTTGATGAGCTTGTGCAGTGCCTGCGACGCTGGAAATATTAAACTGAAGACAGCGCGAGCGCTCCGGCCGGCCTCGGGCACGTACGCTTTGTTTTGTCCTAGACCGAGGTGTGTTATGACATGTATTCGTGTAATCGTCTGCTCTTTACCTCCATGTACTTCCTTGGAAATGCAGCATATAGTATGAAGGGAGAACAATGTGTATATTTGGTTTGAAGTCAGCATTTGCTTAAGTTTAGTGACATTAATAAAATCTGGCATATATTTGGATAGCAACCAAAATTTGGATCCATTTTCATTTGTAACTATTTGCTTTTGTTTTTTTTGTGAGGACAATTCCATGTGCTTACCAAATCTTCGCTAGCTTGTAGTTGACATTTAGTAACACAAATTTTGGACAAGTTTCCATCCATTTCAACATCATCGAGGTACACAACATTTTTTCAAAAATACCCTGTACAAAAAATCATCGTGGAAAAATTTTATTATGAATGGTTGTGTAAACCTGTTTGTGTAACGGACCAATGGTGTGGACTCGTGACACAAAACACTTTAGTAGTACTTTTAATAATAATATAATCTTAACGGTACATGAGGACCAAACTTTTACATTGAGGAAGCTCGATGAACAACTTGCTATCATAAGTCTATGAGCCGATGAATGTGTCTTTATCATTCTTGGCAAACACTATCTTCCAATGGCAACAAGATAGCCGATAATCACAGAGGCGAGAACTAAATAGTAAAGAATCTCTGTAAATATGTAGGACCTGAAACTTGGTAGCAGTGTTATTATTCCTCGGAAGCAAAACTAAGGAGGTTCATTTGTAATCAACACGTCCTGGTGTTGATCTTTAGTATAGATGTCACTGTTATTGTCCAAGTGTGGAGATACAGCTAACCCCATTATAGGTAAAATAAATATGGTAGAGAACTCAACAACTTGATCGGAAGAAACTAAAGAAATTTAAAATAACTTCTAGAAAACAAAATGGGTCCTCACCCACTCAATGCCATGCCGGTGAGAAAGCCGGAGAAGAGATGATTAAGTCTGGGATTTCTTAGGACGTTTTCACAAGGCTAGAACAAAATAAAAAGATGGCAGGAAAGATCGTTAAGTCTGGCCATTACAATTTTGTGCAGCCAAAAAGATCTTGTTGGAAGCACAAGCAATAGCAAAAAAGTTGACAGGAATCACTTCTTGGTAAGGTGAAAGACTTATCGTATACGACTTTATCATCATATTTTAAATTCTAGTATCCACCTTTACGCATATACAAGTAACTATCTTTTAATTCTTATTCTTTTTTACTTCTAATTTATGGTTTATGTTACAGTAACTGGCTTTTAAATTAAGTATTTTTTTAATATTAACTTTAGCTATACTAACTAAAATTACATATGACTATTTCTCTTTATAATTTATCTCATAAATAATCATATTTCAAAAATAGTAAGTTATAAGCTGCCGACGAAAAAACGAGCCCGCAGTGTCCTCTCGCACTGCAGCAGGATAGGAAGTGTACCCGTTGTGTGAACCTATTTGTGTAACGGACCAATGGTGTGGACTCGTGACACAAAACACTTTAGTAGTACTGTAGCAGCCATTTAACAATTATTTTCTGTACACTGGTCACTGTAGCAAATATCAAAAATTATATTTCCGTGCAATTTACAGTGTTGCTACAGTATCAGCGTGCCACATGCGGCTATCTTATTGGCCCGTTATACAAACTCGTTTATACAACCGTTGTATACTAAAATTTTTCGTACCAGGAGATTCAACTCGGTGGACATTAGTGGCGGGATTCTTACGACGTTTTTTGAAAGAAAACTCCCCGATTTATATTAATAATAATATAATCTTAACGGTACATGAGGACCAAACTTTTACATTGAGGACTCTCGATGAACAACTTGCTATCATAAGTCTATGAGCAAAGATAGTCGATAATCACAAAGGCGGGAACTAATCACAACTTGCTATCACAAACACTACCTTCCAATGGCAAAAGATAGTGGATAATCACAAAGGCGGGAACTAAATTGTAAAGGATCTCCGTAAATGTGTAAGACCTAAAACTTGATAGCAGTGTTATTCCTCGGAAGCAAAACCAAGGAGGTTCATTTATAATCAACACGACCTGGTGTTGATCTTTAGTATAGACGTCACTTTTATTGTCTAAGTGTGTCGATACAGCTAAACCTATAAAAACAATTCTGGTAGAGAACTCAACAACCTGATCGGAAGAAATTAAAGAAAAATAACCTCTAGAAAACAAAATGGGTCCTCACCCACTTAATGCCATGCCGGTGAGAAAGCCAGAGAAGAGATGATTAAGACTGGAATTTCTTAGGACGTTTTCACAAGGCTAGAACAAAATAAAAAGATGGCATGAAAGATCGTTAAGTCACTACTACAGAAAACCTAATACTAGACGTCAAATCATAAATGGTTTGACAAAACCGTCTGTGACCGACACTAACACAGACGGTTTTAATTTGGACACCGTCTGTGTTGATGGCGTCGGAGAAAACGAGTATTAAAAACCGTCTGTGATAAGTTGATTATCACAGACGATTTGTATTAAAAACCGTCTGTGATAATCTCAGAATTATCACAGACGATAAAAACCGTCTGTGATAATGGCGCTAGACATTTATTGCGCCGCTCAGAATCGCATCTGTCTTCATTTCGATCCAGATCTAGCCGGTGCTACACTCTTTCGCTCAGGAGGCAAGTAAGGCGATTTCAGGCCATTTAATTTGGTGGGAGGAGGCAGAGATTGAGCTTTAAAGATTCATACATTCCTGGTTGCTCTAGATATGGTTAGTAATGAAATTTATTTTTCTTTGCATTACAATTTAGATCTAAGTTTTGGTGAGTGTTATTGAAAATGGTTTGCATCTATTTGACCATACATGATCAGTTCCCGTTATGTGGGAGGCCAAATTTGTCAAAATTGTTAGTTATATACCTTCAGCGATCGCTGGGGAAATAGCTGTTATGTTTATAATATGAATTAAGCTAGCAAAGCCTCAATGCATGTGGTATATATGTAGTAATAATTAATTAAATAAATTTTAATACTAAGTTGTTATATATATACATAACATAGGACCGAAGCTAGATGTATGCCACGAACCGTGTGAGTGAAGAGTACATTAATGGCGTGTCTGCTTTTACAAGAGCTGCCGAGGAGGATATGTTGAATAAGGGTGGAATATATATATATATATATATATATATATATATATATATATATATATATATATATATATATATATATATATATATATATATATATATATATATATATATATATATATATATATATATATATATATATATATATATATATATGAGAATTTAAAGATGTTTAAGATGTGTGAGGGCAAATTGAAGCGCACTTGATTCGTAGGGGTTTCAAAAAGGGTTATACGTGTTGGACCAGTCATAGCGAAGTCAATGATCATATGCCGCCGGATGACATCGCCGGTGAAGTGAATGATATGCCACCGGATGACATCGCTGATGAAGTGAATGACATGCCTCCGGATGATGTCGATTGTTGTTCGGATTCGGATAGGTTGTACGATGACAATCTGGATCAGATGCTTCGCGATGTAGAAGAGAACTATGATGAGAGCGAGTATGTTAAATTCCGGGGCTTGATGGAGGACTCGGAGAAATCTTTATTCACGTGCTGCAAGTACACGAGGTTGTCGGCCGTGCTTGAACTGTTGAAATTGAAGGCAAGCAACGGTTGGTCCGACAAGAGTTTCACAGCGCTGCTAGGTCTTTTAGCGGACATGCTTGCGAAGGGAAATGAGTTGCCTAAAACCACGTATAAAGCCAAGAAGGTTCTTTGTCCATTGGGAATGGAAGTAGAAAGAATACATGTATATCCGAACGACTATATCCTCTACCGTAAAGAGTATGCAAACATGCATATATGTCCGGTGTGCAACGCATCCCGATACAAACATAACAATCAATCAGATGATGGCAAGGGAATAGAGGTGAAGAAAGGACCTCCTGCTAAGGTGGCATGGTATTTTTCTATAATTCCCCATTTGAAAAGGTTTTTTTTCAAATCCAAAGGAGGCAAAACTGCTGCGTTGGCACTCAAAGAAGCGCAAGAAGGATGGAATGCTAAGTCACCTTGCTGATTCTGCCTAGTGGAGAAACATCAATAGGAGTTTTGCAGACTTCAGTGCAGAACCAAGGAATATAATGTTTGGACTGAGTACATATGGAATGAATCCTTTCAGTAGCATGAGCAGCCGACATAGCACATGGCCCGTGACTCTCTGCATCTATAACCTTCTACCTTGGTTGTGTATGAAGCGAAAGTATATTTTGTTGTCGATACTTATCCAAGGGCCAAAGCAACCTGAGAATGATATTTATGTGTACCTAGCATCGTTGGTGGAAGATCTAAAAGTACTGTGGAACGAAGGGGTACAGGTCTGGGATGCATACAAATGAGAGAACTTCACTCTGCGCTCCTTATTGTTCTGCACCATAAATGATTATCCTGTCCTTGCTAACCTATCGGCCAGAGTACAAAAGGTGCCAAAGCTTGTACTCACTGTTTAGATGGTACCGAGAGTGTGTGGCTGAAACACTCACGCAAAACCATCTACATGCGTCACCGCCGGTTCCTTCGGAGGGCTCACCCATACCGCAAGATGAAGAAACAATTTGACAGAGGGAAGGAAGATGGTTAGCTCCAAGGCATTTAAGGGGACACGAGGTTAAGGATTTAGATGTTGTCCTCGGAAAGGGACGTAAATTGAGGGCTCATGAGAAGAACACCTAAAAGAAGAGATCAATATTTTGGGACTTACCTTATTGGGAGTACCTAGATGTTCAACACTGCATCGATGTCATGCACGTTGAAAAGAATGTATGTGACAGCTTGATTGGTCTCTTACTGAACATTCGTGATAAAACAAAGGATAGCGTCAACGCACGACTTGACTTGGCTGATATGGACATCAGGCCTGAGTTAGCACTGACAAAAACAGATAATGGACGAATGTACCTTCCCCCTGCGTGTTACACTCTGTCCAAGGTTGATAAAATAGAACTGTGCCAGTGCTTGCATGGTGTCAAAGTTCCGTCTAGTTACTCCGGCAATGTGAAGAAACTTGTTTCGATGCAAGATTTGAAGTTAAATGGCATGAAGTCTCATGATTGTCATGTGCTGATGACACAGATGCTCCCTATTGTAATTAAAAAAATTTTGCCGATCAAAGTCCGAGAGACAATCATGAGGCTATGTTATTTCTTTAACACAATTGCTTAGAAGGTCATCGATCCCGAAGGACTAGATGCTCTGTAGGACGAGGTGGTGATGACTCTATGTCATCTTGAAATGTATTTCCCTCCTTCGTTTTTCGGTATCATGGTCCATCACATTGTTCACGTTGTGTGGGAGATAAAAATATGCGGGCCCGTATTCCTACATAGCATGTACCCATTTGTGAGGTTTATGGAAATTCTCATGTCCTACGTACGGAATCGATCTCGGCCGGAGGGCAGCATCGTGAGGGGAGGTTGAAGGGTATCGGAACTATCGGAAGGAAAGCAATCACTCCAGATATGGACGCGTATACTCAAGCCCATTTCACGGTCTTGCAACACATGATTGAAGTGGCGCCTTATGTCGACCAGCACAAGGATGTGCTTCGGCAACAGAATCTGGAGCGGCCGGATGTTTGGATCATGAGGCAACACAACAGTTGATTCAACCAATGGTTGAAGGAGCAAATCGCTAGGAGCTCGCCAAGTGAGATGCTGAAATAGTTGGTAAAAGGCCAACATTTACAGTTGGTACCCTGAGCCCGTCGCCGGCCGCCTCCGTCGAGTCCCAGAGCCCATCGCCGTCCCAGAGCCTGTTGCCCTCCTCCTCCCTCGGGCCCGTCACCGGCCGCCTCCGTCGAGCCCCCGAGCCCGTCGCCCTCCTCCTCCCTCGGGCCCGTCGCCGGCCGCCTCCGTCCCCCGAGCCCGTCGCCGTCCGCCTCTGTCGACGCTTGAGCCCATTGGCCGCCTCCGTCCATGCTCTGTAAGTAATGTTGTATACATATATTATTGTTTTCTCATAAATCTTATTGTTGTTAAATCTTACTTATATGTATATGTATATGTATATGTATATGTATATGTATATGTATATGTATATGTATATGTATATGTATATGTATATGTATATGTATATGTATATGTATGTTGCTTATGAACATAGATATGTACATGTATACTTGAATATATGTATACATTATTGTTGTTGTTTCATAAATCTTACTGTTTTGTATATGTATATGTATATATATGTTGCTAATGAACATAGATATGTACATGTATACTTGAATATATGTATACATATATTGTTGTTGTTTCATAAATCTTATTGTTGTTAAATCTTACTGTTATGTATATGTATATGTATATATATGTTTCTAATGAACATAGATATGTATATGTATACTTGAATATATGTATACATATGTTGTTGTTGTTTCATAAATCTTATTGTTGTTAAATCTTGTTATGTATATGTATACATGTTGCTAATGAACATAGATATATATATATACTTGATATATATATATATATATATGTTGCTAATGAACATAGATATGTATATGTATACTTGAATATATATATATATATATACACACACAAATATTGGAATTAAATTTAAGTATGCGCTTATACCACACTATTACGTATATGCTACATTGTGCTTACTTTTCATATATGAGAAGGCCAATGTGTCATCCGTGCATTCTTCAACATCATCGCTGGATGCGTCCGCTCCAAAATCAAAACGCCAAGGAAGAGGGCTATCGAAAAAGTCTGAGGGCCGATTTACCATCACAGAGGTCGATGGATCTGGGACCCCTCTCCTTCCTCGCAAGCAGTATGTGCATTCTGAAGAATGATCGGAATAGTTGCACGAGAACGAATTGAGATCACATTCGATTCGTGGAGGAGCGTGACTGGGACTCGGAAACGTGAGCTGCTGACAGAAAGTTTTGCATCGTTCGAGATCCCAGAAGAACACCAAGATGCAGTGCAATGACATGCCTTGCTAGCGGCGTGCAAAGCATGGAAGAACTTCAAGAGCATGCTTGTCAAGAACTACGTGGAGAAGGATGACACGCCCTTTCATAAATACCCATTCCTGGAACCACAATGGGAAGAGTTCAAAGCGATAAAGACGACCGAAGATTTTAAAAGTGCAAGTGCGGCGCACAAGGCCCTCCAGGAAAAAAACACACACCCCCACAGACTTGGCACAGCTGGGTATGCGGGTAAAATCCCGCAGTGGAGGAGGGAGGACGAACAGGCAATCCTGCAGGACACCGCCCCGCCATTTGCCAATATCCCAGATGACCGCGCTCGAAATTTGCTAATTAGTTTCTTGATGAAGCATGAGTTAGTACACCCGTTTAAGAAAGCAAAATGATCTCTTTTGTGCGAAAAAACTGATCTCACCAATTCTTTCTCATGAGACTGCTTGCCATTGCACTAGGCATGAACTCAGGGGGAGTTTTGGTTGACCAAGATCATCTCCTTAAGCTTATTGCTTGGAGTGGTCGCATAAGGCTTGAGATCTAGCACATGACTAAAATTTTGGTTGGAAACGACCATGAGCTTTAAAAGAAAAATCATGTCAAAATGTGCTCAATTTGCTTAATTACACAAAACTTACAAGTACTTGAACAAATGTCTCATTCTTGAACTTGTAGCACTCTCAATTTGCTCAATACTAGCTTCTTGGTTCCACTTAGATTATTGACATGGCTTGCATCATCTACAACGACATCGGGGGACGTCTCCTTTCGAAACCCTGCAGACTAGGAAGTGTCCTACCGCCTGGTATGATATCGATCGAATTATGTAGCTTGTAATTACTCCACAACTTCATAGGAAGTGAAATGACATATCGTGCTCTTGCAGGAAGCACTGATTGTTGAATCTTCCCAGTGATCATTCCAGGGAACAAAGGACAAAGATATACTCTCCGCGGCCCTAGGAAACAAGGAGCACCCGGGTCGTACGAGAGGCCTTGGGCTTTACGTTCCTTGGAAACATGGTTTCCAAGATGACTCCGAATTGTATCGGAGTAGGAAAAGAACCAAAGCCGAGCGTGAGGCATGGCTATGAGAAGAGATCAAAGCATCTCTTAGAGAGGAGCTGGCTGATTATGTCAGAGATGAGATACGGAGATTTACAGAAAATCAGCAGGCCACTGCCGCCGCTCCTATGCTAGCTATCCTGCCCAACTGTCTGAGTAGTTGCACGTCCTATCCTACGACGGAGAACGAGGCTAGATTTCCTGTGGACGACATCTTGGTAATAATTATTATCTCTAGAATGCTCGATCCGTTGATAGGCCTATTGGAGTAACTAATTTTGTATCGTTATGTAGGAGCCTACGAAGTGCAAGTGAGAGACCATGTGGAGGTATCTCTATGTTGGTGATGAGTAATTGATGGTGGTATTAGTGAGTTTGAGTTTGTTTTGGGTATTCTAGGGTTGAGTACCTTTACTTGTGCTAATATTGATTATGTTGTTTCGTGCGGTGCTATGTGACGGTTTGCTTGTCTGTGTGACTACAGGACTTCGGAGCTAGGTCATGGTGAGGCGAGGAGGACCGGGACTAGGCAGAGGAGGTGTTGAGGTCCAGACGGTCGGTAATGCCGAAGATGATTGAGGCTGGTGCGGTGGTTGCGAGTCGGGAGGCCATGAGTAGTTAATAAAAATCTGGTGCCCTACACACAACAGATTAATATTGAAAATTAATAGTAGATTCAGCACAAAACTAAGTATCCTATGCCATGATTTGTTACATGAAAACCGTGATTAAATAGTAAAAACAAGATGACATAACCAATTCTATATTTGTTTGGCCTGATTATAAAATATAAAAAGAAACTATCCTATGCATATTAAGAATAGTAATGGGAATGACATAATGTTAGACATAAATACTTTGCCCAGCAATGTTCCTAAGACCTTATTTTATTTGTTTTACGATAAATTTTGATCTGTGTTGATGTTATTCTCAATTCCGTAGTGAGAACTGTAATTCACATATGAAAGCCGTAGTGAAATATGAATTATGGATATGTATAGATTACTCTATAGTAATGATACTAGTTGAAGGATACTATCAAGTGATCCTTATTGCTTGAATGGGGGCACAAAAACTGAAATTAACACTTTTCTGTATGAGCAAAATGCCCTATTGTAACCACAACAGCAAAGAGTGTCATATGCAAATCCTACATCTCTATCATGATCCCCACTTATCTTCCATAATACCTGCTGGATCCTTCAAGAACCAACTGATCGTCTTCAGCAACCTCGGATTGAACCTCTTCACGATCACGATGTGAGCCGGCCAAGTTCCCACCTGGTGCCCTACAGAACAACAGATTCGTATTGAAAATTAAAACAAGATTTAGTAGAAAACCAAGTATCCTATGCACTCTAGTTATATGTAACGAAAATAGGAGGGAGCAGCATCAGTGCATCACACATAATTTTACTCATATTTCTTGATCTTTTAAGGAGCACTGCTGCATAGTATAGTAGCACTGAAATAAAGATTGTGCTCTTTGTTTGCTTGATTTAGAAAGTGAAGCTCCAATATTTCAGCAAAATCGAGATATGCTGTTCGTAAAATTCGATAAATGTGAGTTGCTGGTCTTCATGATAATGTCTATTGTAAATTCCTTTTAAAAAAACTTTTATTCACTCTTTCTGCTAAGTGAATTGATACAGAATTACTAACTGAATCTTGTCCTTGGAAACAAGATGAGGATGAACATATTTTTCGCCAAGAATTACTAACTGAATCTTTGTTTGCTTGATTCGAAAGTGAAGCTCAATATTTCAGCAAAATCGAGATATGCTGTTGGTAAAATTCGATAAATGTGAGTTGCTGGTCTTCATGATCATGTCTATTGTAAATGCCTTTTAAAAAAACTTTTATTCACTCTTTCTGCTAAGTGAATAGATACAGAATTACTAACTGAATCTTGTCCTTGGAACCAAGAGAAGTACTCAGAAAATAAGATTGAAACAACATGACGTACTTGCAATGATCCTGTATCTTTCGCCAAAAAAAAACGTTCCTGTTCTAACCCTGGGAAGAAAAGAATCACAGACCTGTGCCCTATACTCAGACTTGTAATGATCCCCATTAATCATACATCATCATTCGTCCGATCTAACACTAAGGGTACCACTAAGGGTAAAAGTTTCTGTAAGATAACATGGAAGTCGTGTGTTTTAAGTCCAGACAACTTACAACCTTGGACGTCCACGCATCTCTTTATATTGGAGGCATAGCCATCAGGCATCTTCACTCCTTCTAGAAATTTACATAGAATTGTTTTCTCATCCTTATCCAAAGAGTACAAAGCTGGTGGCAAAGTATACTTACCATTCTCGACTAAAAGGATGCTGATCCTTCCTAATACCCAAATGTTGCATGTCAAGTCGAGCCTTCTCACTATCCTTACACTTACTTTGTAATTCGAGCAAAGTCCCCAATAAGCTCTCACAAATGTTCTTCTCAATGTGCATCACATCTAGATTATGGCGTATAAGCAATGATTCCCAGTAAGGTAGATAAAAAACTCTTCTTCCTCCAGTTGTGCCATCTAGTTTCCTCCTCACGCTGCTTCCTCTTTCTTGTTGCCTTACCAAAAGTCACCTGTTCCAAACTCTCATATTGCCGCATCACCTACTTACCAGTGAGCGGCACTGGAGCCTCCCTGGTTTCCACCTTGTTATTGAAGCTATCCTTGTTCCTGCGCCACCTGTGGTCCAAAGGCAAAAAGCGGCGATGTCCCATGTAGCAATGCTTCGAACCGAATGTTAACCACAAGTACTCGGTATCCTTGTGGCAATAAGGACAAGCAAACTTTCCTTTTGTGCTCCAACCAGATAACATCGCATATGCAGGGAAATCATTAATTGTCCAAAGTAGAACTGCACGTAGAGTAAAATTCTTTTTCTCCTTCGCATCCCATGTTTCAACACCTTTAGTACAAAGATCTTTAAGCTCATCAATCGGGCTGCAAATATACATCAATGTTCATTCCAGAGATTTTGGCCTGTGTACCAACATCGACATCATCCAAGTATGATTGTTTCAAACACAACCAAGTTGCAAGTTGTAAGGTATTAGGATCATTCAAATTTAAATTCAATTTTGTTTGAATTTTATTGCCATGTAGTGTATGTCATATTCAGCATCCCAAATGGATTGAAGCCATCGATGCAAGTCGAATATTCAAATTTAAATTCAAATTTGTTAGAATATTCAAATTTAAATTCAAATTTGTTTAACATTGCGTGGATCCAATGCAAAGTGCTTATCGAATATTCAAATTTGTTTCTCATCCACGTGCTTCCATGCCAATGAGTCAAATTTGAGGTGCCGCATTTTCCCATCATTTGGTTTTGAGGCTCAAGGACCAATTCTTCCTTGTGCCATTGCATATATGATGAAGTGGACTCGACATCATGTATAATCTTTGGCATGTATAATCCGAGGAATAAGTGGAAAATATCGTAGTATTTTACGAGGAATACGCTTCTTTGCCCCACTAGTGCCACTAGCCTCACCGATCCCATCGAATCAACTCGTTTTCCATCGACTCTCACCACATTTTGGACACGAATCCATGTTAGCATAATCTCCTCGAAATAAGACACAATCATTCTCACATGCATGAATCTTTTGGTAGTCTAGGCCAAGATCTCGAACAACCTTTTGCACTTTCTCCAAGGTGTTTGGGACACAGTGGCCTTCAGGGAGCACATGCGAGAACAAAAGAAGTATGGCCTCTATGGATTTGTTACTAAGACCATTCATGCACTTAATCTGGAAGAGCCTGACAATGAAAGATATTTTAGTAGCCTCCTTGCAACCTGGATACAATTCTTTCTCTGCTTCTTTCAATAAATTATAGAATTTCCTAGCACTCTTATTTGGCTCTTGGTTATTACCTATAATTTGTCCATGTATTGCACCACTGATTAATGACGAAACCAGATCATTGGCAGAGGGACCATCACCTGCTACGCCTTCATCATAATCTCTGTCATTAGTGAAGGTTCAGCATTACCTTCACCTTCAATGAAAGTCCGATCAAACCCTCTAATCAAGCAAATGCCTTTGAACCTAACTTTTGTTACGTATGCCATGCAACGACACTTTGAACATGGACAAGGTGCAATTTGTCTTTTATACGTTCCTCAAATGTATTATCAATAAACTTGTTGAATCCTTCTTGCCACTCATCGCTTGACCTATCCAAGCGCATCCAACTCGGTCACCATGCGCCATGCTTTCTTACTAAGCGAGTCAATCAACTAGCACCCAAGCTATCCAAACACTTTGCATGAATACCAAAGTAAAAAGAGAAGATTAGTGCCACGAGCATGAGATAAAACATAAACCTTCAAAAACACATGTACTATTATTACCAAAATATTTATGAAAGCAATAACACTGGAATAAACACACTTCCAATAATCTGGTTTCTTTTCAAAAACACTGGAATAAACACACATACATCCTATTAATTAACAACTAGGTTAGTGCAAATAAATCATGGAGCTGCAGCCACACATACACAACATTTAAGTTCAAAGCTAGCATAAATTACAAGGCAAATAGTTCTGACACTAAAATATTTGTTCAAAATATTATGAATGAAAGAAGTTTCTAAAAACATATGAATGTCTACATTTTTTTTCATAATTGAACAATTCAAAAAAAACAAAATTCACAATGCATCAAGAAGCTACTGTAGTAATTAAATTAATAGCAAGTGTAAGTACATGAGTGATAGATGATCTGATCTCTTGAAGAAGACTATAGTACATGCAATGCTTGATACATGATCTGAATTTTTAGTAAAACAACTAAAGATTGCAGTACATGACTCATGAGGGACAGATGATCTGATGTATTGAAACAAGATTACTACTTAATGTTCTCCTTTCATTCAAAAATTATATTTTCTCTCATGTATGACTGGACAATGTAGTTGAAAAAAAGTTGTACAACAATTTGCATTATTGGTGCTCTGCTCGCAGTTCATGATCCAAAAGTACTGAACGGCCTTGTATGATTGTTTTAGGGGATAATATCTTGTGTGGTGCATGTTAATCCACACAATCAAACCATAGGACACCAGGATCGCTATCAGGAGGTAAAGAACTTGAACCCATTTTATTCTCAAAGTTGACTATTTTTTTTTCAAAATCTGACCTTTTTAATTTTTCCTATCAGTGAATTGCTAATGGCCTTGAGCTATCATCGCGTGTGAAGTGATCATTTTAAAAAATATTTTGATATGTAATTCTGCTGTACTCAACACCCCCAGAAAAGACCAGAAGCATAGTTGGAAGGTTCCCCACAACTCATTATGAATTAATGTCCTTTTCACAAGTTTTTGGGTTTAAGAACTTGCCTCATGCTACATGCCACCAGAATTGCGAAAAGAATGTGCATGGCATACATTTTTACTTGTTTCTTAGATAACCAGTTTAAACCACAAGATATCCTCATACATGATGTTAAGTATATTATCACTTTTATTTAGATTTCTTTTGTGAAAATGTTGAGAATTTTCACAAGGATCATCCTCTTCAGCTTGGGAATTATGAATTACCACGAACACAGGGAAATTCACAAAAAGGAACTAAACACTTCATAATGCTTGGGGCAAATTAGTCCGTTTTGAATTCATTAAAAAAAGCAGACAAAGCATTATATCACATTTCAATGGCCACACATTCCATACAATAAGCTAATGTATTACACCCTGAACCTAAATCTTATTAAAGGACAATCTACAAGATGCAAGAGGTGGCTGGTTGATGATCATGATAACAGAGATACCAGACTGTTTAGTGAATCATGACTTCAGAAATCAGAGCATGTTCCCCCTAAAAATATTATCCACCATGATATCAAAACAAAATCTCTGAGTATCATGACCATACCATGTTTGACCTATGAAAGTTATCTAGATCCAAACATGCAAGGTCTTGACGTAAATTTGCTATCCTCACACAATTTTTATTCATTAACCTCAATTCTATTTGTTCTTAAAGGTGCATTAAGCATCAGATGGATCACAAAAACTGGATCAGATAGACAATACATGACTAAGCCCTTGTCCGGAACAAAAATTCCAAATTGCTTCACCACCAGACGCTCTACCAATTCTATAGATATAGGGCTTTGATGAGAATGAAAAAAACAAGTTAAAGCAGTGATACTGATCCAGATTGTAATCTAATTCACAGTGTCTGCATTCCACAACAAAAGTAACCAACAATTAGGGTTTTAGCAGCGCGTACCTTGACGGGGATGCTGAGGAAGAAGAAGCGGAAGTGGCCCTCCACCTCTGCGATGGCCTCGCAGGTAGATCGTGTCCTCGACGACGCGTATGCCGTTGAGGCGGAGGTCAGCGTCGATGTACGAGACGGCACGCACACGGACGCAGCCGGCGTGACGCAAAGTCGCGGCGCATGCGGTAGGCCGGCAAGCGAACCGTCAGCGGGTGCGTGCGGGTGACGTGAAGTCGCGGCACGTGCGGCAGGCCGACTGGCGCCAGTACTGCGGCTGGGCCCAGATATGCCGTGGCCCACCCGGTAGACGCATCGTCGCTCCGGCCAATCACAAGGAATCACAAGAACGACGGAGAAGAACATCCGATTCCCCTCTAGGTTGCATTCATATGTCAAACCTTAGGAGGAACAAGCGTATATGGCTCTCCTTAAAAATAATAGATCTATTTCTTAATCTGTTGTGATCTGTCTTTACAAAAGGGTATATAGACCTATATATAGCCAGACTCAATAGAAAGAAACCAACTCGTACGCAACAAACGGAAACAACCGACACGGAAACATACTCGTAAACAATTCAACGGACTCAATAAAACCAATCCAATCTACTGTGCCAACCAATCACATGGCCGAAACAAAGTTGTATTCGGTCATTACGAAGGCATGCAGGATCTCCTCACGATGCATTGCCTTGGCTGTTCTGATCCATATTCCTTGCGTCAAACGAAATCAACACAGAGCATCAATTACTTGCCCATGCATGTAGTCCATCCGAAGCATCTAAATAATTCTCTCACGTGCATGACAAATGACATGTATTTTCTTTCTTTTTTTCCTTGATATTTCTTTTTTTTTCTTCAAATTTTTAGCTGTGATAAGTCTTTCACGTGCATGACAAATGAAGACCAACTAGATAAGCCTTTCAATTTTTTTTTCAAATTGCCCATGTGGAAGTTTTAGATAGCAAATATTTGCATCTTTGTGCAATAATAAGTTGGTAACTCAGTGGCAAGCACTGCAGTGTTTAATTGACAAGTCATTGGTTCGAGTCCTACTTAGCGTAGCTTAAAATTTTATTTTCCTATGTTTTTTATCCCTCGAGGCCCCTACAAATTAACTAGATAATTATGCTTCCTACCGAGCACAACTGAAACCTTAATTTTAATTTTCTAAATTTTTATCCCTCGAGGCCCCTACACATTAATTAGATAAATGCGCTTCCTACCAAGCACGAATGAAATTTTAATTTTCTAAATTTTTATCCCTCTACAAATTAACTAGGTATTTGCGCTTTAGTTACTTTTTATTTTTCTACTAGTATTTTTCTTTTATCCCACTAGCCAGTGCTAATACAAATATTTTTCTTTTTAAACAATGGAAGCTGTCTTATTGCAACGAAAGATAGTTTTATATATCAACGACTAACAACTGTGGCAATACAACCCTAGAAGATGCAACGATCTCAAATTTCGTGGCAAGACAACCTTGTTATTGCAACGAAAGATAATCTTCTATACCAACGACTAACAACCGTGGCAATACAACCCTAGAAGATGCAACGAACCCAAATTTCGTTGCGATAGATAAAGCCCTATTGCAACGCAAGCAACGATTCATGCAACGAATCAAATCCATTGCAAAACTGTCCAGTATTCGCAACCATCAACAAAAGCGTGGCAATAATGTCGACATATTGCAACACAAATCAAACGAATCACAACGCAAATTCATTACGTGGCAATATTGTCAAGTACTTGCAACCGTTTTATAAATGGTGGCGATAGCACCTACCAATTGCAACGAAATGCATGGTAATCGCCACGCAAAAATATCCGTGGCAACATGGTCAACTATCGCAACTAAAAATGAAAATGGTGGCAATAGCCCCTACCTATTGCAACCAATTTCGTGTCGTTGCAAAGTTGATCGTGGCATTAGGGTCAAAACCTTGTAGTGTTATCATCTAAGTGCAAATGCAATGTAGATCTTTTGTAATTGTGTATTTGTTAATAGATATTTTATTTCATTTCAATTAATTGATTTGCGAAATGGATGTTTTATATTTCTGAAATGAAGTGCGATGTGAATTGGATGTTTTATGTTTGTGAAATGAATTGGAGAATTGGATGTTTTATGTTTGTGAAATGAATTGGTGAATTGGATGTTTTATGTTTGTGAAATGAATTGGTGAATTGGATGTTTTATGTTTGTGAAATGAATTGAGATGTGAATTGTATGTATACATGTACATGTTGATCTGCTTGTTTCAGATGGCATGGCTAGCATTTCCTGAGGCTAGCCAATAAACAGAAATAGATTTAGGAGTAGCAAAAAATATCACAGATGGTTTGTAACTAAAAACCGTCTGTGATAGCTAATAATTACAGATGGTTTGTAAGTAATAACCGTCTGTGATAGGTGATAATCACCGACGGTTTGTACTTACAAACCGTCTGTGATTATCACCTATCATAAACCGTCTGTGATATATCAATATCACAGACGGTTTTTCACTAAACACCGTCTTTGATAGCTGATAATCATAGACGGTTTTTAGTTAAAAACTATCTGTGATTATCACCTATCATTGACGGTTTTTACTTACAAACCGTCTGTGATTATGAGCTATCACATACGGTTTTAGTTACAAACCGCCTGTGATATTTACACTACAGACAGTTCGAAAATCGTCTGTGATAATCTTCGATTATCACTGACCTATAAATTCAGACGGTTCAAAAAACCGTCTGTGATGACGTTTCTAAACCATCTATAATACGGTTTTCTGTAGTAGTGAGTCTGGCCATTACAATTTTGTGCAGCCAAAAAGATCTCACTGTAGTTTACAGGTATCACTTCTTGGTAAGGTGCTAGACTTACAGTATACGACTTTATCATCATGTTTCAAATTCTGGTATCCACCTTTATACACATACAAGTAACTAGCTTTTAATTATTCTTTTTTACTTCTAATTTATGGTTTATGTTACAGTAACTGACTTTTAAATTAAGTATTTTTTAATATCAACTTTAGCTATACTAACTAAAATTACATGTGACTATTTCTCTTTATAATTTATTCCATAAATAATCAGATTTTAAAAATAGTAAGTTATAAGCTGCCGACGAAAAAACGAGCCCGTAGTGTCCTCTCGCACTGCAGTAGGCTAGGGAAGTGTGGCTGTCACCTGCAACGGAGCAAGAGAGGACCAACGCGGTGGGACGGGAGAGGCCACGTACCGACGTAGGTGCCCCCGGTCCGCGGAAGCAGCCGTGCATGCAGGGCTTGGAGAGCTTGCGCATGGGTTCACTTTCGTCTGGATGCATGCCATGTGCATGGTCAGGCAGCTTCCGTGGACTAGGAGCACTGTATAAACCTGCCGCGCTTCCAACGTGTAGTACGTAGCCTCCCCCGTCTCACCACGTTGCTCCTCTCTTTCTGATGGGTCCGATGGAGGTGACATGTCAGGAGCGGACCTATGTGCATATGAACATCCAAAAAATTTGGTAAAATTATTAGTGCCTTATCACAAAACTTGTTGAGTCTACTTGTTATTGGACATCTCTCTCAAACACTAGGTCTTTGTTTTTGATTCCTCTGATCCTAATTTTTTTCTTGTTATCTCTTAAGTTTAATTGGTATTGAGATCTTGTTTCTTTGTTGTCCCATAGGATTTTAATAACTTGTAGAATTTTTTGAACAACTTGTATATTTTATTCTGAAAATAAACATTAAAAATGTATTTTTCCAATGTATTTCATAAACTTGTAAGGCCAATAATATTAGCAATTTAGTTCTGACACTTTATATCTCCTCCTTTATTAATTTTTCTAAAATAATACTTCATCTTCTACATTGACTAGTTAAGTGCCCGTGCGTTGCTACGGAACAAAAACATTCAACAGATATGGACATGTAGGATTTAGCACAATTTGTCATGTGAATACCCAATTTAACCTCCGAATCACCATAATTCTATTTGCATCCTTATTTTTCAGAGTACAGGAAGATGCCCGTGTATTGCAACAGAAATACATATTTTATACCAAATAATTCCTATATCGTATGAAGCATATAAAGCTAAAGCTTTCGAAATGGGGCAAGTCATGAAGCTTTCATGATATTTGCAGAGAAAGTGTACATTGAACCTTTTTAAATGAATAAGCATATAAAGTGCCCATGCGATGCTATGAAATAAAAAAACACAAAATCATAGACATTTCTTAGAGTAATTTATAAATACCAAAATAGTTTGTTATTATTGCAGCTAGCACATGGAATGCATACACAATAACCCTTTTGTTCATTTGAAAGCCGAAAAGCTAGCGATCACAATTCTAGGTCAAACCAAATGCTCTTGACTTAATAGTTATTTTTCAGTAAATAGAACAATAACATGGAAGAAACAAATGTTAAATTTACTTCGTTGTTTTGTTTCTCTGAAAGCAATATCTTACACGGTTCAATTCAAGAAACTACAATGTTTACAAGGTTCAACTCAACTAAATTGTCAAACCCTGCATATCACAATGTGCAAAGGTATGTCTTTCAAATTGCCCAATTGGTTATCCAGTTCATACACACTATCACCAATTCATAGTGTTTCTACTGCAAATGAGTTGTATTGAAATCAGAACATCTCTAGCACAGAGACATTAAGACATGGATTCCCTTCAAAAAAGAATTTAGCATATGGAGCAAAACCTGATCATAGAAATAATAACGCTCGGAGTGTGATGAAACCAAACCGGAGTTTTCACTCTCCCCTGGGCTCCTATCTGATGACTTGCGCCTCTAGAGCCAACTCCGCCATCCATCTCACAGCCACCATAAAATTGAAAGCATCACTAATTTTTGTTCCCTTGGTTTATTGGCCACCATCCAAAGTAGGGTTCAGATATCAACACTGAAACAGAAAGCAATGGAGAGAAATCTCCTCAATACACACCACATTGCGGATTACCAGAGTAAGCTGAACACCAGGCAGTAAAACTAATCACTCTAGATCAAGAACAACAAAATTCTTAGGATGTGATTACCAGGATCTTTACAAAGCAACTTGCTTACCAAAGCAAAATATGCTTACTGCAAAACAAAGAAATATCCACGCCAGTAAACCAGATTGCAGCACAATCAAAACCCTAGAATAGTCTTAACCTTTATGGATGGAGGCCATGGAACAATTTTAACATTTACAAATGGACATAAAAATTTGGAGCTGATTTCAGCATAAGTAAACATATAAATTTTCCAGTAATCAATGAGTGATTCAATTTTGGATAGACTTAATTATTTCTATTATACAATAAATGTTCTATAAGTAGAAGAGAAACAAGTAACACTCCTGATCTTTAGTTCACACAAGACACACTCAGGTGAAGCAACACTTGCATATTTAGATCTAGCTCCATGACATAGATCAGGAATTCCATCTTTTATCCTCAAGTCCTACAAAACATAATTTGATGATAAGCTGATAGAGTTGTTGGTTAAATATCAATGATATATCAAACAGTTAAGGTTAAGGTTACATGTAATACTCTTCTTGTGATCTATAGAAATCATGATAAAGAGTTGCAAACCTTCAGTATGTATGCATGCTTCACTACAAATGCTTAAAAGGGCATGATTAGAGTGAAGAGTTTGGTACTATACTGTTCAACAGAAGCAATGATACATAGGCGGCTGATAAAAAATATTGTCTTTTCATCAATATGCACGCTTCACAAAAAAATGTTTAGATTGGTCTACAGATGCAACAATACACAAGTGGCTAATAATAATCTTATATTCGCAAAAGGAATCATGCACTGGATTCATCATAGCTCACAGATAAAGATTAGATTTAGATGATTTCATCATAGCATACAACTGGCAGTATGGCAGTAACTCATATTTTCTGCCACTGTGCCACATGATTACAAGTCTAGCACATACTACTAACTAAAAGTTAGTTCACCATCTAATACTACAAGGTATACTTGTTAAGCAGGAAAACTGAAAGATTTCAGCTGCAGAATAGAATCGAGTCAATTAAGTTACCTAGCTTCACAATCAACTTCTCCTATGACTTCACCATCACCTAAAAATCAATTTCCCCCAATAATCACAAATCAGCACAGCCAAATTCATCTGAAGAGAGAAGAGGAGAGTAAGAAATTGAGCACCACAAAGGAAATTACCTACACAACCTGCACTCACCACCGAATATATGAAATGCCATCACAGATCCCTGTTGGCTCTGAAAACAACCAACGCAATTCAAACCGAATCAAATTAGGAGGGATCCAAGCAAGAACCCAATGCTACAGATCGGGTGGATCCAGCCCCACGTCCTCGAAACTAACCCTAACATCTACGCGGGGATGAGACCGTGTGAAAAAGGAGGATCAAATCGTGCATGGGAGGAGCCCACACCTAGTAGATGTAGGTCTGGAAGGGTTCATAATTACCTGAAGATGCTACGCCCACTGCCTCTCCTTGACCAGTGATGGTGGCATGGACAAAGGGAGACGATAGCGCGAGGAAGGAGAAGGCGGCGCGATGTGACCGGAGGTCGTGGTGGCAGTGTGGGGGAGGGGCTGAATCTGACAGTCCCCATACATGATGATGAGGACATCACTTCTTCGGATACACACAACACTCCTCCACTTGACATTCACGGACCAATCACTAGAGCTCGCGCCCGACAATTGAATTTACAGGTGAGCTCGTTCCTAAGTACTTCTTTTTGTTCATTTGAGAATCGATTGCTACCTAATGATTTAATTATGATTAGGAACCATGGAGAGGACCTAGAAGTACTTGGAGAAGGACTACGAGGCGCACAAGTCCAGCAAGGGTGGTCGAATCATGTTGGAGGCCCAACTCAAACCGACTTCGAATCCAATTCGGAGTCCAGGATCAGGTCGCACTAAAACGGACGCCCAGATCGCATCCGGACTCCGTTTTGGACGTTCTACATATGTATGGAAAGCTGAGAATACTACCTTTCCAATGGCTCTGGTCCCATGTCAAAATTCCTTCTGAGTCAACAGGAATCGTCGAAACAAGTAGGCATTCAGAATCTGTCAGGGTGCTGCGCCACCGTCTTTTGGGCCTTTCAGCTTTGTATCGTGTTGGAGCCCATTAGGGTGCGTCCAGGGGTTTTGCACGCCCCTCACTCCTTTATATCCAGCCGCCACCCCACCATTAGGGTTCGGGTTTTGCTTAGATTAATTCTGTCTTTGAACAGTTTCGCCGTTCATCGGTTTGTGAGACCCCAACTTTCGAGTGCTACATCAATTAATCCGCAATTCAGTTGTGTTCTTCCTTGTTCTTGCTTGTGTTCTTCGATTCGCAGGCGAGGATTAGCCTTCTTGGTGAGGTCAACCGGGCCGCGCACGGTTGATAACCTAAGGAGACGTGGTGCTGCGATTGCGGGGTTCGGAACATGTCGTTCGGAAGCCGGATCGATTTGTGTCGCGCCTCCACCAAATCGAACATATCCAGAACCTGTTGGAAAATCGGGACCCCGTTCCCATCAAGTGGTAATCAGAGCTTCAGGTGTTCCTTCAGGTTCGAGAATACCCTACCTTTGTTGTTTTCGTTTCATCCTAGAGTCCAAGAAAAGCCCTACAAAAAATTTTTGTAGTCATAGGTTGTTTCCTGTCCCAGATCTTGTTTAGCCTTTTGCACAATTTAATTTCAGAGTCCGTAGTGTTGAGTTTGTGTCCTTAGTCGAGTTGTGTTGCTGGTTTAGATCGTGTTTTGTTTCGGGTTATCTTGCTTCCGCCACCTCTCATACAAACCCTAGCTGTCATCCATCGCGTATTCCACCCTCTGTTTTTGTTTTCCCACCCATATCCCACCCTCTGTTTGAGTCATCCTTCGCGTCTTGTGATCACACAACACCATCCCCCACCTTTCCCCGAGCTTCCGCCACCAATTTCCACCAATTTTCTCCACCCGATTTCGTTTCGGCCTCCACAGAAACCATAACTCGGAGTCCTATCTTCAAACGGCCATAACTTTTGCATACGGACTCGAAATCAGGCGATTTTTTTTGAAATTGGGTGAAATTAAATTTTGCATCCGAAACCGACCTGACTCAATCGGGTTTCGGCGATTTTATTTTCCCCAAATTCGGCCTGGAAAGTGCAGACTCGAGCTCAAATTGATTCACCGAATTTCTAGCACATTCATTATTTTCTCAGAGGCCACACCTTACATCGATTGAATTGAAACTTTGTGTGGTTCCTATTTCGTGCTCGCTTTGTGAAAAAATAACAGAAAAAAACAAAAAGAAAAATTTTGGCACCTAGTTTTGCTCATGAGCAAAGGCACTGAGTTCGTGCCTAAAAAAAGAAAAAAGAGAAAAACCGGATGAGCATAGTTTTAGGTGACAGAGCTTCATTTGTTTTGTGCTTATGCTGAATTAAGTGTCTCATTCCACGCCATCTTTGTTCTTGTCTTCGCTACTTTCGGCCGTGATTCCTTGTTCATCATATCCTAACACCGATATAGGACACATTTAGGCCAGCAACTAGGACCAGTGCTTTGGACATTTATTCAGCATTACTATCTGTTATTGATTTGTGTTCCACGATATATTTGGCCTTCCAAGCTCCATATATCTACTTCGGGATAGCACAGTTTTGACCCTTGCAATCGTATCCACGCTCGACATGGTTTCACGAACCAGCCACCGGTTGTACCACCTCATCGCTTTGGTAAGAACACTTGCAAGAGCTTGGTAAGCCACTTCCTTTGCGAGATTCCACTTGCCTTCATTTGTAGTTGATAGGGATAATCCTTTTGTTTTCCTGTGTTTCCACTAACCATGGCAGGAGACGAAGAAGCGGGTCACCGGTCGATTTCAACGAGTGTGTTAGTCGCGCCAGCTACAAGCTGCGCTCGACAAACAAAATGCTTCACTCGGCGCGAGAATGGACACCATCGTCGCCGCCATTGCCAAGTTGAACACCACGAAGGCATTGAGCGGGTGGAGCGGCGGTTGGTGACCTCACGGTCGGATGGACAAATTGGAGGCACGCCGCCACTGTCAATGATGGACATCGTCATGATGATGACACGTGTATGATGCGATGGCAACATTGATCGTGAGGCGACACAAGATGCACGACTACGTCGGCGTCTTCAACAAAACCGACAAGTTATGGGAGGTAATAACCAGAACCGACATGGTATGGAAGGTAATCACCGAACCGTCATGGTAACGACGACCCTTTGCTAAAGTCAAGTTTACCATTCCATCTTTTGCTGGTCTTTATGATGCTGATATATATCTTGATTGGGAGATGACGGTAGAGCAGAAATTTAATTCTCACTTGGTTCTGAACAACATAGAGTTAGACAAGCTACTAGTGAGTTTAAAGGACTTTGCTATTATCCGTGGAATGAACTAAGTAACATGCGCTACAACCTGATACATGGGAGCGGTTAAAAGAAGATATGCGTAATCGTTTGTTCCTCCCACATATAAACTTGATTTGAGAAAAAATTGCAGCGCTTAGAACAAGGTGATCGCCTGTTCAGGACTATTATCTGAGCTTCAAAAGGGTATGATGCGTTGTGGGGTTGTTGAGGACACGGAGGATAAGATTTGTCGTTTCTATGGGGTTCTGGCGTGAAATTCAGGACATTGTTGATTATAAAGAATTTACTCATCATCAACCGTTGTTCCAACTTGCTATGCTTGCAGAAAAGAATTGCGGGACGCAAGGAATCAGCGAAGGCACGCGACCGAACGTCCCTTCTACACGCCGCGACGACTACATCGGTGGGACTGCCCAAGTCTTCTTCGAATTTTCGTTCTCCTCCACCACCTGTGAACAAGATTGCAGCAGCGCCACCGAAGCCACCTTCAAAAAATTCTTTGCGGGTTCCAGCCAAGAGTAGTTCTTCTACCGTGGCTTCAACGGGTCGCTCCTCCGACATTCAGTGCCATCGCTGCCATGGGCTTGGTCATGTGCAGAAGAATTGCCCTAGCCAACGGGCATACATCGCCACAGAAGATGGAGGCTACATCAGCACGCCGGATGTCGAGGAGGATGATGATGTTGCTGCTACCTCGGATGACAATGGCGGTGGTGATGACGACTGGTCCTTGGTGGGCGTCCACAGCGACGCTTACTGAGCATCATTGTGCAGCGAGTCCTCAGCACACAAGTAGAACAAACCGACAAGCTTCAACGCCATAATTTGTTTCAGACTTTCTTCGCAATCAAGAATCGGCGCGCACGTGTCATCATTGATGGAGGAAGTTGCAACAACTTGGTGAGTTCTGATTTGGTCAAGAAGCTTGGCTTGACCACGCGACCGCATCCACATCCATACCATATTCAGTGGTTAAATGATTTCGGAAAAGCTAAGGTAACGCAAACATGCGAGTCCATTTTTCCATTGGTGGTTATCTTGATCATGTTGATTGTGATGTGGTTCCCATGCAAGCATGCTCTCTTTTATTGGGTCGACCTTGGGAATTTGATAATGATGCTTTACACCATGGTAGTAGTAACAAATACACTTTTATGCATAAGGAAAGAAAATTACTTTCTTGCCTTTGACCCCGGTGAGATTATAGAGGCCGATAGGAAGAGAGTTGCTGCTGCTAATGATGCAAAGGAACATGATAAATCTGAAAAACGGCAAGTAATCCATTTGAAAAATTCTGTTATGCTTGCCACAAAATCAGACCTTGCTGAAATTGATGATGTTAATGATACATGCTATGCTTTTGTGTGCAAAGATGCTTTATTTTCCCTTGATAATATGCCTTGCACTTTGCCTGCTCTGTCACTAACCTTTGCAGGAGTTTAGAGATGTTTTCCCGATGAGATACCTCGGGACTTCCACCCATTAGAGGATTGAACACCAGATGGACTTAATCCTGGAGCGAGTTTGCCAAACCGTGCAGCATACAGGACCAATCCGAAGAGACTAAGGAGATTCAGCGACAAGTCCAAGACCTTTTGGACCGTGGGTACGTACGTGAGAGCCTTAGTCCTTGTGCTGTTCCTGTTCTTTTGGTTCCCAAAAAAGATGGTTCTTGGCATATGTGTGTAGATTGTAGAGCCATTAACAACATTACTATAAGGTATCGTCATCCTATTCCTAGGCTAGACGACATGCTTGATGAGTTGTGTGGTGCTATAATTTTCACAAAGATTGACTTGCGTAGTGGATACCACCAAATAAGAATGAAACTTGGTGATGAATGGAAAACTGCTTTTAAAACTAAGTTCGGCTTGTATGAGTGGTTAGTCATGCCTTTTGGTTTAACTAATGCACCTAGCACTTTCATGAGATTAATGCACGAGGTTTTACGCCCTTTCATTGGCAAATTTGTGGTTGTTTACTTTGATGATATCTTGATTTATAGCAAGTCCATGGATGAACATTTGAATCACTTACGTGCTGTTTTTAATGCTTTGAAAGATGCACGTTTGTTTGGTAACCTTGACAAGTGCACCTTTTGCACGGATCGAGTCTCTTTTCTTGGCTATGTTGTGACTCCACAGGGAATTGAGGTTGATAGAGCCAAGGTGGAGGCGATATGGAGTTGGCCCACGCCCACGACGGTCTCTAGGGGTGAAAACGGGTCGGGTTAATCCCGACCGATCCGGCACCGAATCCGATTGGTACCGAATCCGACTAGTACCGAATCCGGAGGAAAAAATATGGGTTAGGATATGGTAACAGCAATATCCGTTCGAATCCGATACATCTTCAAGTTTGATTTCAGGTTAGTGCTACTATTTGACGTTTCATTTTCTTCTGCAATGGTAAAATAAAATCTTCCACATCAGCTATTAAATAGTAACATCAAGTCAGTGCGTCCTACTCCATTTACTGCACTGTATGCATTCCTTACAAACAAGTAGGGGTGCAAACGAAATGGGTTAATCCCGACCGATCCGACACCGAATCCGATTGGTACCGAATCCGATTGATACCGAATCCGGAGAAAAAATATGGGTTAGGATATGGTAACAGCAATATCCGTCCGAATCCGACCCGTTTTCACCCCTAACGGTCTCCCAAGTGCGGAGTTTCCTTGGCCTTGCAGGATTTTATCGCCGCTTTGTCAAGGAATTCAGCACCATTGCGACGCCATTGATTGAGTTGACAAAGAAGGGCGTCGTGTTCCATTGGGGGCCATCACAAGAGGAGTCCTTTAATCTTTTGAAGGACAAGCTTACACACGCACCATTGCTCCAACTTCCGAATTTTGGTAAGACTTTTGAGCTGGAATGTGATGCTAGCGGAATTGGTATTGGTGGTGTTACGATGCAAGAAGGCAAACTGTTGCCTACTTTAGTGAAAAATTGAATGGTCCTGCTCTTAATTATTCCACGTATGATAAAGAATTGTATGCTCTTGTTCGTTCTTTAGAGACGTGGCAACACTATTTATGGCCTAAAGAATTTGTCATTCGATCATGAATCACTTAAACATATTCGTAGTCAAACCAATTTGAATCGTAGACATGCTAAGTGGGTTGAATTTATTGAATCTTTTCCTTATGTCATTAAACACAAGAAAGGGAAGGATAATGTGATTGCTTGATGCTTTGTCTCGGCGCTATACCATGTTGTCTCAACTTGATTGTCGCCTTTTGGTCTTGAACCTATTAAAGCACAATATGCTTTTGATGCTGATTTTAAGGATGTGTTGCTGCATTGTAAAGAGGACAAGCATGGAATAAATTCGTGATCAATGATGGATTTTTGTTTAGAGCTAACCGCCTATGCATTCCAGTTGGATCCGTTCGTCTTTTGTTGTTGCGAGAAGCGCATGGAGGCGGTTTGATGGGACATTTTGGTGCTAAGAAGACGGAGGACGTTCGGCCACACACTTCTTTTGGCCAAAGATGAGGCGCGATGTTGAGCGGTTTGTGGCTCGCTGCACTACATGTCAAAAAGCTAAGTCTCGCTTGAATCCACATGGTTTATATATGCCTCTTCCTGTTCCTTCTATTCCATGGGCAGATATTTCTATGGACTTTGTTTT
The DNA here is from genome assembly GCA_036346575.1 of Dendrocalamus sinicus. Classification (NCBI taxonomy): domain Eukaryota; kingdom Viridiplantae; phylum Streptophyta; class Magnoliopsida; order Poales; family Poaceae; genus Dendrocalamus; species Dendrocalamus sinicus. The sequence continues at coordinate 28,933,303 of CM070660.1, read as the reverse complement.
AGGATTGCCTAGGACTAAGAGGGGGAGGGATAGCATTTTTGTTGTTGTGGATCGCTTTTCTAAGATGGCTCAGTTTATACCATGTCATAAAACCGATGATACCGTTCATATTGCTGACCTCTTTTCCAAAGAGATAGTTCGTTTGCATGGTATGCCTTCTACTATTGTTTCAGATCGTGATGCTAAGTTCTTGAGTCACTTTTGGCGTACTCTATGGAACAAGTTGGGTACAAAGTTGTTGTTCTCTACAACATGTCACCCACAAACTGATGGCCAAACCGAGGCGGTGAACCACACATTGTCTACCATGTTGAGAGCTGTTTTAAAGAATAATTTGAAGCTGTGGGAAGAGTGTTTGCCACATGTTGAGTTCGCATATAACCGAGCGGAACACTCCACTACCAAGGTAAGTCCTTTTCAGGTAGTGTATGGATTCAATCCCCGTGCCCCTATTGATATTTTACCTTTGCCTACTAGTGAGAGAGTTCATAATGATGCTAAGGAGCGTGCTGATTTCATTGTCAAAATGCATGAGACTACTAAGGCAAACATTGAAAAGATAAATGAAAAATATAGGATTACTGGTAGTAGAGGTAGAAAAGAAGTTAAACTTGAACCGGGTGATTTTGTTTGGTTGCACTTGAGAAAGGATAGATTTCCTGAGTTACGAAAGTCAAAATTGATGTCTAGAGCTGCTGGTCCTTTTAAGATAATTGAGAAGATAAATGATAATGCATATAAACTTGAGTTGCCTCCCGAGTTTGGGGTTACTCCCACCTTTAACATTTCAGATTTGAAGCCATACTTGGGAGAAGAAGATGAGGCTGAGTTGAGGACAACTCCGCTTCAAGAGGGGGAGGATGATGAGGACATCACTTCTTCGGATACACACAACACTCCTCCACTTGACATTCACGGACCAATCACTAGAGCTCGCGCCCGACAATTGAATTTACAGGTGAGCTCGTTCCTAAGTACTTCTTTTTGTTCATTTGAGAATCGATTGCTACCTAATGATTTAATTATGATTAGGAACCATGGAGAGGACCTAGAAGTACTTGGAGAAGGACTACGAGGCGCACAAGTCCAGCAAGGGCGGTCGAATCATGTTGGAGGCCCAACTCAAACCGACTTCGAATCCAATTCGGAGTCCAGGACCAGGTCGCACTAAAACGGACACCCAGATCGCATCCGGACTCCGTTTTGGATGTTCTACATATGTATGGAAAGCTGAGAAGACTACCTTTCCAATGGCTCTGGTCCCATATCAAAATTCCTTCTGAGTCAACGGGAATCGTCGAAACAAGTGGGCATTCAGAATCTGTCAGGGTGCTGTGCCACCGTCTTTTGGGCCTTTCGGCTTTGTATCGTGTTGGAGCCCATTAGGGTGCGTCCAGGAGTTTTGCACGCCCCTCACTCCTTTATATCCAGCCGCCACCCCACCATTAGGGTTCGGGTTTTGCTTAGATTAATTCTGTCTTTGAACAGTTTCGTCGTTCATCGGTTTGTGAGACCCCAACTTTCGAGTGCTACATCAATTAATCCGCAATTCAGTTGTGTTCTTCCGTGTTCTTGCTTGTGTTCTTCGATTCGCAGGCGAGGATTAGCCTTCTTGGCGAGGTCAATCGGGCCGCGCACGGTTGATAACCTGAGGAGACATGGTGCTGCGATTGCGGGGTTCGGAACGTGTCGTTCGGAAGCCGGATCGATTTGTGTCGCGCCTCCACCAAATCGAACATATCCAGAACCTGTTGGAAGATCGGGACCCCGTTCCCATCATGGCGCCTCCGTGCCGCCCTCTTTCCCCTCTCCGCAGCGCCGTTATGGCCAGATCTGGTCAGATCCGCGCTGCCGAAGTAGATCCGAAAGGATCTGGACCATGCCGCACGGTCCCCTCCGACCGCCGCCATGAACCTTCGACATGTCCCTCGTCACCGGGTTCGGCCACACCACCTTCTCCCCTCGTCGCCGATGTGCACTGCCACCGGCGTCAGGCAAAGCGAAGGGGATGAGGGGCGAGGAAGGCGGTCAAGCTCGGCCTCAGCCTTGGCGGAGGAGACCCACTTGCGGGCATAGGCATGGTGGAGGATGGGGAGCTCGGTGCCATGGCTGCAGTGGCGACCTCTAGGATTTGGTGAATATGGTGAGGATGGGTTTGAGAGTGGAGATCGGGATAGGAGGGGATAGGGAAAGTGGAGACCGCCGGGGAGGCAGAGCAGCGGCGCGGCGCGTGGGATTGGGGCGTGAGGGGGTTTGCGGGTGCGGAGGAGATGGGAGGTGGAGCAGGGGGTCGACGCGGGGGGTAGGCGGGGCACGGAGCGTATGAGTAGGGGAGGCGGAACAAGGGACGGCGCTTGGGACTGGTGGTTTTGGGGGGCTGGGGAACGTGGGGTGGGTCGTAGGAACCGCTATGTACATTATGGGATTAGCTGCAGTAGAAAGGAATGGTTCAGATACTTTGTGATGAAATTGAACGGTTGTAGATAGTTGAAGGAGGACGGACTGACCATCAACTCGTGCTTTTAAGGAGTAGAGAAAGGGTGGGAGAGGCCGTACCAACCACCAACTCCTTTTTAAGGAGTAAAGATAACACAATTATCCCTAATAACAATTTATACTTTGATTTTTTTTATACGTGGATCTTGACCTTTTCTATTAAACAATATTTTATTAACTCTGAATATCTATCTTGAAAATCCTAAACCTGCTACTGTGACATGTGTTACTTGCCTAACCTGTGGTGGTGTGAGAGGGGCCAAGTTTTGCAATTTTGAGTAGGAGGGGTTAATTTTGTCCAAATAAATGAAGAACATACCAAATCGGCCAAAAACTCCAAGGTCACACATGTTTGCAAAAATACCTGTCACTCACCCAACGGCAGGATCTGCATGGGCATAAAAAAACGTAGAGATAAACACAAGACCATACCACACATATTTATGTTGAAATGACCATATATATATATATATATATATATATATATATATATATATATATATATATATATATATATATATATATATATATATATATATATATATATATATATATATGCTCAGCAATTACTTATGAGTACATCTATTGAGCGCTAAGGAATGGCAGCAGCCGCCATTCTCTCCCGTTCGCACCCTCTACCCGCCTCCCTCGGCGCCGCTCCTGCAACATGTTACCGACAGTACGTACACCCACCGCCGCCACGAAATTTTGAGCTTTCAACTAGAAAAAACAAACTTTAATTTCAACTGAAAAACTCAACTTCCGACGGTAGATGTGAGCATCCACTGTAGAAGTTTTCGGCTGACATTCGCGAATTAGCAAGAATCAATTAATTCACATATGCAAATTAGCAAAAATCAATTACTTCTATGTTCTCCAAGCGAAAAGAAAAGCTATATACAACCATATAACACACTCCATGTACTTATTGGTTATTATATCACCGAAAATGCATCTTTGTTAGCATGCAATGCAAATTTTCAAAGTGTATCACACATAGTTCAAACAAAGTTGGATAGCCCAACCAGGGCTAGGTACATCAATTTCTAGCTGACAACTAGAGTGTAAGTAACATCCTTACAAGCTTGAATGAGTTATTTGTGTGAATTATCCACTGTAATTTTTTGGAAATATTGCAAATACCCCCCCCCCCCACCCACACACACAAGCATACCCCCACTACAAATCAACCTATGCATGATTTACCCCTACAAATCATTTTCTGGCTCATGCCTCTCAAAAAATGCAGATTTACCCCCCCCCCCCCCCCAATTGGAGGCACTTTTCCCACTAAGTCATATAATTTTTTTTGAAGTGGACTGCTTGCATGGCATGCCACATTAGATACAGGTCGTTCCAGCATGGCACTTGGGGTTAAGTAAGCACTTGATTGGATTGAGTATGTGCGGCTTGTTAAGAAATAGTTGTAGAATCAATGAACGGCTATGCAATTCACGTAATCAATCACCAAGAACATAATAGATCAAACACAGGAGACACCAATAAGAGAGAACACCACACAGTGTTTATTAATTCTTAGATCTGTTTACATGTTACAATGGTCTCTCTATTTGTAGACTAAACCCCCTAGGTATAGTTCTGGTATTTACCCACACTGTAACCTTCTAGGTTTCGTAACACTCCCCCACTACAAGTGATCTGACCTTCTATGACGATTATATTATGACAATAGAGCAACTTGTCACTAAATTATTCAGTTAATGACGGTTTTCAGGAGCCGATCTTAGTTAATGACGGAAATATATTACGTGTCACTAAGTCCAATTCAAAATCGTCATTGACTATTTTGGCATGATGGTTATGACAGATTTATATGACAAATGTTCATGCGTCATAGTTATTCGTTGAATAAAAAACAAAAATTGCTGGCCAGATTGTTCTACATGGAAGTGTGGGGATCATATGGCAGGAAACTATAAATAATGGGCCAAAAAAAGGAGGCTCTAGTGGGGCTAGAACTTGAAACCTTTGCCTCTCAAGGAGGTACTTACCACGAGTTATGTTCATGTTTGTGTTGACACGTGTATAATAAACTCTTTGTATTATAAGTTAATTGTTAATACAACTGGAATTAATTCTTCTATTTAGTTGGCAATATGATATCAAGGAATTAATTCTTTAGGCTGTAACCAACATTCTGCATATTCTGGTTCAGAAAAAAACATTCTGCATATCAGTAGGCAATATGATTCCCTAACCCATATGAACTCACATGATTCACTCTCACATAATTTATCATATTACAAAAGTCCTTTGCAATGTTAATTTCTCATCTTTTTTGAATGCATAATTTTATCATATCATTATTAAATACTTGCTTCTCCTTACTTTAATGATAATTTACACCCTAATATGCTTTAAAAAAAACCTCCGAATCTGACCCCGGACTTAGGAAGCCAAAAAATTTCGTCTCCCCGCCAACAATTGCCGCCAGCCTCTCAGTCCCCCGTCATCTTTTTTTGGGCCAATTGCCACTTCTGTCCACTGTCACAAGCCTTTCCTGGACTCAAATCAAGGGTATTACAGTAAAATTCCTATACCACATGACATGGCACCGCACTAATATCGCAGACATCCCGGTCTCATTTCCTCCTTCCCCGGTTCCCCCTGCGCCTCCAGCCGCCACCCTCTTCCTTTCCAGTGCCGGCGCCACCACTCCCCCTCCACCCCCGCCGCAGCCCCTGTTCTGGCCCACACATCCAGTACCTGCTGCCAGCTGCCCTGTTCAGCTCCCGAGCTCCCGTTCCCCCAAATCCCCAAATCCATTCCCTCCCAAATCCCCAAATCCATTCGCCGGATCCGGAGCCCGGAGGGGGGACGCCGGGGAAGGGCTGAGGCGGAGTCGGGCTGCCGGCTGCCGGGGGCGGGGTCGCGCCGTCGCAGCCTCGCGGGGAGCCGGGGAGGCGAGAGGCACCGAGGCTGGGAGCTGGGGAGGCGGGAGGCACCGACGCGACGCCGAGGCTGGGACTGGGAGGAGCCGGGAGCCGGGAGGCGGGAGGCGCCGACGCCGACGCCGAGGCTGGGATGGGAGGAGCCGGGAGCCGGGAGGCGGGTCGCGGGAGGCGGGAGGCGAGGTCGCGAGGAGGCCGTCGCCGTCGCCGGTCCACGTGAAGGCGACCGCGGCCGTGAGCCCGTGAAGTGAAAATTTCCTTGTGACTCTGTGAGTGTGTGAAGCTGTGATTTGTGAAGGCATCGCCGGTCACGGTTGCCTTTAGCTTTAGGCGTGAAGTGAAAAGTTTCACGATGATGTCTTGATGTGTGAACTGTGTATTCTATGGTAGGCTTCACGGTAATTTGTGAAAAGTTTCACTTTGGCGTAGTGGTGTGGGAAGCGAGAACTGTGAATGTGAATTTAAGGCTTCTTTGTCGGTATTCTAAATGTTCATGATCATTTAAGTAATTACATACAATTTGCTATTGTGTCACTAATTTTTAATTTTGATGTCTGATTGTTACCTCCCGGCCGCCCCTCTTCCTTCCTAGTCTTTGGCGGCGAGTTCCGCTCCAAATACAAGATGCCTCACGGGAGAAAGGTGCGGTGCCAGACACGGATGCCTCTGAGTAATTCCTCAAGCTTGAGCGCCAGAAAGGAACAACGAGTAGAGATCCATGAATGAATCGTAGTTGCTAAGGTCATGGTGGCGATTGCTTCTAGTCGAATTGAATTCAGCTATTAATCATCAACCAACAATCAATTGCTCGAAAGCGTATGTGCATGCATGTGCTTGCAAGACCATTGTACATGATGGCAGTTAAATTCAGCATGTTAACATGTCAAGTCATTAGATTACGACAATCAATAGTTCACATATTAATGTAATAATCACTAATGAGAAGAATAAGGTCCGTTCTTCTCGGCTTTTTAATTAATTTTTGCTTTTAATTTCAATCGACCGATACTGAATAGACCAATAACTTTTCGCACATATGAGATGCCTCTCCGGGCCTCACAAATATTGTCCTGTGTTTCGCGGTCTTATCTCCTTGGAAGAATCAGTACCGAAATCAATTTAGTTCTTTTTGGCTTTTCAACTAATTTTTAACTTTAATTTCTATCACTGATACCATTTATCAGATTTACTCGATGTAACTAAAAATCATCAGTTGTAGCCCAAAAAAATATGATCTTAGTATTTCCTATTTGTTCTGTTCAAGGATCATGTTCTCTTAACTATTGCATTAGAAAAGGTAGTGCTCTTGCCTCAATTTGACACAACCAGTTCTTTTAGCTCTCTTCAACCTTGCAACATACTGGGGGCTGCAACAAATAAGTTCATTTTCTTAGGAGTGTTGAAATAATTTTAAGCGGTTTACAGTTAGATAAAAAAGGTAAACTTTGCACAAGTAGGAGAAAATTTTTATGCGCTCTTGGGGCACAGAATGGTTAGCCAGCACTGACAAAGTACTAAACTGCCATCATGGTGATATTTTTTGCTAGCAGCATACATTTTTATTTTGCTTGCAGCAGCATACATTTTTATTTTTTGCTGTGAATGTACAGAAGCAATGGCACTTGATTGTGAAAGAGAGAGGGCTCAAAATATTATGAGGAACAATCAAGTCTTCCAAAGCCTTGGGCTCAGTGCCCTAGCTGCAATAGTTAAGGGTACAAGTGCAAGGAACAAGGATGATGTTCCTGAAAAATCAGGATCTCTGTACAATCCTGAGGACGATGAGGGCTCTAACCAAGATGACGAAGATGAAGTCAGCAAGGTACAAAGTATTGTTATTGATCATTATCATTTTGGTGACTGCACTTCCATTATTTTTGGGTCTAATTCTTCTTGTTTGCTTCATACTAGGCTTCTAAGGTGGATGAGGATGTACGTAACAAGAATGTCCAACATATTGGCAAGTTCTCTGCTGGAGGTTCGAAAGCATCAAAGAGAGTGGTGCCACCACAAGAACAAGGGGAAACTACTAGAGTTACTAGGCAAAAGACTGTTGCCAAACTAAGCCTCGCTGTTGTCACACATGATGCATTGGCATCTACCAATACTACTACAAGCCAGAATGAGGAGCACATCAACAACAATGATGAAGGCAAGTGCTTATGCGACCTGGTCACCATATATGAAATGTTCTTTACTACATTAATTAGCATATATGCAATAGTGCTTAGTAGATCAAAGTTACTGGCTTCATTTATTTCTATCATGATGCTTCATTGTAGACTTCATTGTTCATTGGTATCTTACTATTGAATTCAGAGATAATGATACATGTTGAATCTGTACAAATAGTTTTAATGCTAATATCTTCTTATGCATTCACTATTATTAGCACGTATCAGTCCTAGGTAACAGTATAAACATTCATATATGCTAGTAAAATCAGATTGCTACTTATTTAGTAAATCTGGAATATATTTGCTACTAACTCTGCAAATGAAATCTTGTTAGGTGCATTATCTGCAAGTGCACAACAGGTGCATCGGGGAAAAACTGTTGGCAAAGAGCTGGAGATGTTGAACAGAGGGCTAGGGACTAAGATTAAAATTCACATTGCTGAAGGGAATAGAAGGCCGGAGGCACCAATACAAGCTGCAAAACTTGCATCAGAGGCTGGGATCTCACTCAGGTAGTATACACCTATCTTTCCACACTGGAAGGAGTACAAGAAGGAAGATAATAAACATCATGTTGCAGACTACATTGGCAAACTTGTTGTAAGTCAATATCTATTTGACTTGTTCAATCATAGTTCATTGTGTCCTTTTCATTTTCAAATCTAATCTCTATTTTTTTACTAGATCCAATTCAACATGGACACTGAAAGTAAGGCTGTACAAGATGCTTGTGTTGACATGCTAAAGGGTGGACAACGTCAGATGAGGCATAGGCTGAAAAAGAAGTACTTTGATGGAGTTCCGGCAAATCGAGTGAGGATAACGTCGCCTGTGAAGTGTATGACTGATGATCAATGGAGAGCATTAGTGGAGATGTGGTCCAATCCAAAACACAAGGTATGACCAATTGATAGCACTAGCGACCAATACTATTGTTAGAAGCACTTCATATACTTACTTGTTTTCATTCCTCTTTACCTTACAAATTTGTGTGGTCTACAGGACACTTGTGTCAAAAACCAAGTTAATCGTGCGAAAGTCCAGTTCCAGCAGCGTACAGGCTCTCGGTGTTACATTGCACATGTCTATGTCACGGTGGGACAAACTTAATGCTATGTGATCTTGTTGCTGATCTTCTAATTTACATGGATTATGGATTGTTATTATTGTCTCAAGGTTCATGTTTTGAAATCCAGCATATACCTCGTACATGCTTGAAATTGTATATATGCCTCTTTTCATGTGCTTCTAATTTACATGTAAACATATGCCTCCAATTGAATTTATGTCCTTGCTATACTTATTGATCATGTGGGAATGAAAAATACTTGAATGAGCAAAATTTGTTCAATGAGCTTGTATTTCTAAGTCTAGGTTCTATAATTTGCTACTATTTGCATGAGTGCATTGCTAGTAGCACTTTGGTCACATTTCATTTCATTAAAGTCTGCTGCACATTATTTGAAATGAGAAACCATGAAATTGGTTCAAGCTAACAAGTTTAAGTTGATTTCTCATCATTTTAGAAACAAGAAAAATATAAAGACACAGAGCCCACTGCAATTGATTTGTTCAAGGAGATGCATTGCAGCAAGAAGAGTGGTTTTTGTGAGCCTATCCAAAATGCAATTGTAAGTACTTTTCCCCTCTTCTACAAGACATACTTGAAAGTAACTTGAATACTGTCTCCTCTTCTTAGTTAAGCATGGACACTGTTGCCTTTACTTTATGATTGGAAATGATTGTGGGCTGTTTTTGCTGTTGTCAGAAATGATGTTGCAAGAGTTATGTTGTACTTATTGCATAAGACTACTTTGTTACATTATTTATTTCCCAGTTGGGTGAATGTAGTCTTCTAAATTTAAATATGATATATTGCAAGTATACCGTCTTTTCCTTCATATACTGCTTTTAGCTCTTGTTTGAGGTTAACTTCGTACATGCTTGAAATGATGTTTGAGGCTATTTTGGCTAAAGTAAGGTCATTTTCGAAGTCTCCGTAAAGTATTACTGTAGGCTGTTTTTCCTATACTGCTAGAAATCTGTACCAAATTCAATGCTAATTTTTGCTTCATTCTGTTGCTAGGCTGCTATGGAAGCAATTGAGGCTGAACCAATGCAAGAAGGAGAACAGCCGATGTCTTCTATTGAAATTGTTTCCAAGGTGCTGCCGCAGTCAAGCACATTTCTTCAAAATGTGGGGCTGTCAACCTCCAAGCCAAGTAGTAGAAGTGAAGTTAGTTCACAGGTGCGGGAGCTACAGGCTCAACTTGAGGCCAAGGAGCAAGAATCTGCACAACTTAAGCAAGAGGTGGCTATCCAAGCGCATGAAATTGACAGTTTGAAGAAGGGACAGCAAGAAACCCATGCCCTCCTTCGACAGCTGATTAACTTCAATCAGGGTCAAGTCACTCCTCCCTAAAATTTGTGAGCATCCTTGTCATCTAGATATGCATCCAGGCGAGTTGGTTAAATTATGCCTTTTGTATCTATCCCTGGACTTTGGGCTAGTAAGAGTCTTTGGTGAACTCTGTAGCATTTTGGTGTAGCTTTTGGCTGCTGCAGTACAAACTATCAACTTAGTATTGCTTTAGCTTACAAACTATTTCACACTTTAAGTGTGATGTATGGTGAATTTGGATGTATGAATGAGCTGGATGTATGGTTGAGATTATTGCTTCTAAACTATTGTTGAATGGATGTTGACTATGAAATTTGTTATGAATCAATGTATGGCTGTCATATTTGTTGAATTCAATTGTATGGTTAATATTGTTTGAATCCAGTCAGGCCACAATTGGTCCTGAAATTGGCGTGTTAGAAATCGGACCAATAAAAGGGTGTATTAGAAATCAGCCCAATAGAACTAATGGCGATAAAAATCGTCACCGCATCGATGCCACATCACTTGACACGTCGGCTACCACATCGTTTGACACGTTAGCGCTGCGTGGCGGTTGTCTAGTTGAGATTTCATGGCGATTTTAATGCGATAATGACCGTCATTATTGTTGGTGACGAAATATTGTTGTCACCAATTCTGTGATGGTTTACCCTCGCCCGTCATGGAAGGTGCTTTAACACGCACCTTCGTGGCGATGAGGTATTCCGTCAACGCACCGTCACAGAGCGTGTTATGGTGACGTAAAAGCCTCTATCTGTGACCTAAATGAACCGTCATAGAAGGTCAGATCTCTTGTAGTGCCCCTTGGACGAATACCACGGCATGCACATGCCTCATTAAAAAACCCCTCCCAAAACCGCAGTGGGAAAAGGGGATGGAGAAAAGAGTACATCGCATCTGTTTCTTGTGTCACACTTGTTGCATCATTAAAACCTCTACGTGAGAAAATTTCAGAAAAAACACACAAAATAAAAAAAGAGTGCAACATTTGGATCTTCAGGATCATATAAGTCTTCTGGTCTTACATGAGGGCTATGGTTCATGGATTTGCTGCCCCTGAACCTTGTTACTCTCTAGGTCGCCTCATCCTAATGCCTCGTGCGTACTTCTAAAAGGTAGAGGTCGGAAGAGATTTTGTGAATATATCTGCCAGATTTTCACAAGACCTAGTTTTCAATATCTTTACCTCTCTGTCCTTCCGGTGCTCATGAGGATAAAAGAATTTAGAAACAATATGCTTTGTGATATTACTTCAACACAGCACATTTGCATTTTGTACCACACAAACTGCACTATCTTTATAGATAATAGTGGGGTTGTCAAAGATGTTTATGCCATATGACTTCTAGATGTGGCTAATCATTCTCTTGAGCAATGTAACGCCCCCGTTTCCAGGGGCGCAAATGGACACGACATTCCGCAACTATTCACGCATGAACAGTTATGGAGTGTCGCGCAAGAGTATACCATTGCATGCTTACAACAAAAGTCCAGCATATATTTCACATACGGATTAACATCCGGTTTTTCAAAAGCAGGGTGTGCAAGCCCAAAGTATAATTATAACACAAAAGCTCCAAGATCCGCTTGAGCACGGCGAAGACCTAAAGCCACGGGTCCTCGTCGAAGAAGAGATCCTTATTAGGAGCGTCCTCGACGGGGAGACCTTCACCAACGTCTTGATCCTCTAAAGGGGGAATCAGCAAGCCGTGAGCTAACCAGCTCAGCAAGCCACAAAGGAACCCTATCTTACTATATGCACGGATCATCAAGGAAGGAAGTATACTTGTTTTATAAATTTTCAGTGGATGCAGTTTTCCTTGCAAACGCCTTCAAAAACTTTTAAAGAGATACAACTACTCCTTAACATTAGGGTTTTCATAGAAAAATAATCAATCAACTAATCCAGTTAAACACATGTGAAAACTACTTAAGCTTCGCATCTGGAATCACCCAAGTGACACAGCTCCATTAACCAGGAGCACGGCATATTCGAATACCATTTATTTGACTCTACAGAGTTTGCTCAGCTTTACCCACACGATCCCTTAACTCCCGCGACAGAGTTAAGAAGCCAGGTTGTTTCACTGCTCAATTCTTTATATAGGCTCTACCCGGTAGAATCCACTTGGGTCTGGCACATGAAAACTCCCGTCCGCTTCGAGTGAACTCTACCGTTGTTAGGTACCCGCACCTAACCTACTACCCAACCTCCTGCCTTCTCAACACCTGTAGAGTTTCAATCGAGTTGAGCAGCTACTAAACCAGTGTTGACAAGTCAACTCCTGTGGTTGAGCGATCACTATGACATTTGCTCAGCGTAAGGGTCTAGTCCTTATATTTCCACGGGGTCCGCAACCTCGCTAGGTCCGCGACCCTCAACCTAGGGTAAGCGGTGGGCGACGACCGTCTCGCGGTTCCCCACAACACCCTTACCCTAACTCCAACCCTAGGGTAGGAGATAGGGCGAAGACCGTCTCGCGGCTCCTTCCCCAACACCCTTACCCTAACTTGTGTACACCGGCACTCTCCGCTCTAAGATACGGTGTCCCATACCACCCTACCTTGGAGTCGGGTTCTCCAAATTCTATTGGCCCGCAGCCACAACCTTATTAGTGTAAAGACTTTGAGTGATAATAGTAACCTACAGTTATCTAGATTACCAAGTAATTATTTCTAGGGTTACAACGGCGGGGCTACAAGTTCAACATGGCATTTGTCGGTGTTAGGTTTAACTACATAAGCATGTCATTCTAAACATTTTATTTTACTTTGAACTAGCATTTCACAACTAATATAATGCAAATATCATAATAATATAATTAAACATCATGGGATACAATATGATCACAGGTTTTGCGACTTGCCGTTAATCTGGACGATCTCGGCAAGCTCGAACGTAGAAGCACCTGGATCCTGAGACTGCACCTGAACTTCCAGGATCTCCGAAACTAGTGCAAACACATAAAATAAGTATGTCCGGCTTGAAACTATTCAAGCGAGGAAAAATAAACTATTAAAAAGGAGTAAAATACATAAATCCTCAAATTGGAATTTTTAGAATTTTTCTGGGAGGAAATTGGGGAAATGGAGGTCAAAAATGGGTTCAGGACATTATTCTGAGCAAGGTGGTGAAATTTGAAAATTTTTGGAATTTTCTGTGATTTTTTAGGATTTATTTGGATTTTTCTGATTTCTGGAAATTATTAAATCACTGGAAAATCATTTGAACAGTGCTTGGGCGGCCGGCGCTCTGGCGTGTTTCGGCATGTGCGGCCAGCGTGGCGAGCGGCCAGCACGGCCTGGCGGCGGCGCTGCGCGGCGCATAGCTGCGCGTGCTTTCGGGCGGCAGACGGCAAGCGAGGGAGCGGCCCACACCAACGCACGCCCGCGTGGCCCGGATGGCCGACGCATCGCTCGGGTGGACGACCTAGATGAAATGGGAGTGGGCGGCCTGGATTTGAGCGGGTGGAGATCGGACGGCAGTGGGGGGAAGAGCGGGCGAAGCGGTAAGGCGGGATCGGACGGATGCGGGAGGCGGTGTTTATGAAGATCGGACGGTGGAGGAGGGTGGACATCCGACGCTCCGAATTAGATGGCAATGGTGGGGAGTGAATGAGAGAGATAGGGCCACGTCTCCCCTTCGTCTTCCTCTCACCGTGGGTTTGCGTCAGAGGGGCAGAGGGGCGGCGCCTTCGCTCTCCGGCGACTGCGGGGGACTCCGGCGGCAAGGGAGGGTACCAATGGGTGGAGCTTGACACGGCGAACCCATTTTGGGGCTTTGGAAGGTGAGGGGGTTAGTGGAGGAGGCAGGAAGCAAAAAGGGGGAGTTCGGTCTCCCGGCGGTGAAGGGGGTCATCAGGGTCGAATGGGTCAAATCGGCGGCGACCACACGTTCAGGGGAACCCGGGGCTTACAATGGCGGTGGCGGCGTAAGCTGGGGAGCTCCCTGGAGATCTGGCCACGGGAGGAGTGCTTCGGCCGGAGAAGAGCTACGGTGGCGGGTTTACATGGACGATCACCTGGCCAGCAAAGGATACCGTGGCAGTTAGGGAGTAGCAAGGAAGCTCCAGGCGAAATGAATCGAGCAATGAGGGAAGGGAGAGGAAGATCAGCTCACGGGGGTCGCCGGCGTAGGGGAGAGTGGCGACGGCGGTTGGGGCGATGTGGCGTCGATCGGCTGCTCGTGGAGGTTCTCTAGGGTGGCAGGAAAAGATTGAGAGTGGTGGGAGAACTCGGGAAACAAAATAACGTGCGAGAGAGGGAAGGGGGTTTTATACCCGGGCGGAGCGGAGGGGATCCGTGGGGGAGAAGGCACGGGCGGTGACGCCGGGGTCAACAGGAGTGACGGGGAGCAGGTGGGGTGTCTCCTCTGCGTAATGAGGCTGTGACTGGGCGCTGGGCAGCCGTAATGGCGAGGCGACGGGAGAGGGAGCAGGTGAGCGGCGGCATGGGCGGCGCGTCGCGCGGAGAGGAAGAAGTGGCGGCGCCGAGTGGGGCGAGGCGAGGGCAGGCGGCGCGTGGTGCGGGGGTGCTGCTGGTTTCGGACCGGGGTTGTCGGGATGGCGCTGGCACGGGGAGAAACAGGGGGCGCGAGGGTGCAGAGGCGGTGCGGGAGCGGCGCGCAGCGCGAGCGCATGCGCGAGGAAGGAGGCGGGGAGGGAGGAAAGCGCCAGCGGGGATGGGAAGGAGGGAGGCGCCGGGAGAAGGGCAAAGCGGAAATGGGGAGAGCGACAGCGGAGAGGGGAGGCGCCCGGCCGAAAAGGGAAAGTGGCCGCAGAGGAACTTTCCCAAAAGGGAAAGTTTTTAGAAATCACTCCAAAAATACAGCAAAAAGCAAATAAAATTTTGGTTTGAAATTTTTGGGGCTTTTCAAGCAAAGCACATTCTGGTGAGACTTCATACCACGATATACATATGCCTCGTTTGAAAAAAGGAATGGAGAAAAGAGTACACAACATATGTTAAATTGTGTTGCATTTGTTGACTTATTAAAAACTTTCAAGAAACCCAACAGGAAAACTTACTGAGGGAATAAGAGTACAATACTTACCTTCAGGATTTATTATGAACTTCAAGACCTTTATCATGTCCATCGATTGGACTTATGCCCATAAGTGGTAAAGACCTTCAAGGTAGTGATTATCGAGTCAAACCTTCTTGGTTAGACTAAAGTTGAGATCTTCTGAATCTCATGCATAACTATAAAGGTTCAGTATATGCTCTCCCTGAAGACCACTTCTGGTGAAGTCTCATTATTCCAGTATATATCTACTGGATTACCACAATATATAGTCTTCTAGACATTTGTCTCATTGTTCGTCTAGATAAAGAGACGATAAAACAATTTGGGAGCAATATACTTAACTTTCCAAAAAATACCACTTATCTATATGTGCAACACAAGCAAAATTTATTCCAATTAGGATATGGGGGTAATCAACCTCAATGCCACATTTCTTCAGGATGTGATTTATTAGAACCTTTCAGAGTCTTAATATTTAGCAACCATCTCTAAGCGGTACTATACAACCAAAAGTTTGTTCTGTAGAATCAAAAACATGGTCATACAAACACATAATCAATATAACCAGTCTTAATTTTAGCACTTAGGGGATTAATAAATTTTTCATTAACAACAATGTATATGATACCTTCATGGTAATAAAGGAAATTGCCACTCCATAAGCTTCTGGAAGGAGATGCACTTCATATGTGCTTATGTGGCATATTTCTGGTTTTTAGTTTCCTCATTCCATCCCCTCGAGTCTTAGATGGGTCCTTATCCACTTATAGGGATTGCATAATCATTGGTGTATTTTCTATCAACTGGTGATTTAATTTCTCTTTAGGAGATGTTCTCTCTTCTGAGAGACACTCTTTCTTCGAGTAAGAGTTTATCAAGTATGAGTTTTATATACATATATACATGCTGCAATTTACTTTCTGTTTGAAACACCGAGTCCTTCATGGATCGAGCTTTGATTCACTTCAGGGATCTCATCAAGGATTTTCAGAATCCAATAACCGCATATCTTATTCATGTCATCTGCCAGAGTTATTATATAATGGAATATTATTTCATTCATAGTAGGAGAATATCAATCTCTTCAGGGATCCTTGGATCGTCGCTTTCACCACCTCATTATCTTACAATGACTCATCAAGTCTGAACTCACAAGTTCCAAGACTACTATCTGCGATTATGGTTCGGCCTCAATTGCTTCCTTTCATTTTCTTTACCTGATATGAACACTTCAGGTGCTCGCCCATACACTTTGGTTCTGGATTTATGTTCTCATACGAGAAACTTTAGCAATTTTAGAGGCAAATTAGTTGTCAACAACTTTCATCCAAATATCCTCATAATTGAGTGTCTTTTAGTGTTAACTAATTTTTGTCATTTTCCAAACGAAAGATTATTGGTCTTCCATGCTCCCTAGTATTGAAATATGCGTGCTTAATTACTATGGTTTTCATCTTCATGATGAGCCTCTTCATGAGGTATTTCACCTTCAAGGTGAACTCTTTTCTAGAATATTTAAGGAGTGTATAATGATTATTTTGACGAGTGTTACTAGACCTTAGATTCACATGCATCCCTGTAGACTCTAGATTAATGACTAATAAGTGAACTTCGTAAAGATAGATATACTATTCAACCCGGGGTATTCTAAACTTAGTGATGCATTTACTTCAAGTAAATACTATAAAACCCCTCCATGCAATGGAAAAGAAATCTGGCAATCTCCCCGCTTCTGGTGTACAGGAGTATCAACTAAACTTAAATTTAGCTTGATTAGTACATAAACCTTATACCAAAGATCTTTTTTCAGGAAAATATCACATCATTAAAAGATTTTAGGCAATTTTCTTCCCTTGATGCCGAGATTTGATCTTGCTTAATAGCATGCTTCAAAATCCCCTTAATATGGACACATGATAGATGAAATTTCAAATCCAATCTGATCCTAACTTCTGGTGGTGGCCCAAATGGTGTATGCTATGGTGGTGATATTGTATAGGAAATGATTGGTTCTTCTAATACGCACTAATCCTTAATTTGGGGGGGTTCTTTTTCTTAATGCAGTGAGCTAGACATTTACTAACGCAGTGGCGTGATAACTGCACATCTCTACTACTAGTAGATTATCACAAATATCTAGTGGGTTATTAATATGTGACAGCAGAAATATTCTAGCTTCTTATATATTGCCCAATATTATGATCTAATTACTCATACTTCTGATTTAAAATTTGGATCTCTCAAAACATCAAGTTTTGTGTTAATGCAACTTGTTTTGACCTGGTCAAGAGTATTATATTTTGACAGCATGATATACATCTTCGGCACAGCGTAGCGCGGGCGAGCATGGCGCCGGACTGTGGAGGCACAGGAGGAGGCGAGCATGCACTGGCGTGGAGCAGTGGCAAGGTGGCGCCGAAGCGGACGTGGCGGCATAGCGCGGCGCGTTTCAAGCGTGAATGGCGCGGGCAGAGCGGCTCGGGCCGGTGTGGCATGTTCCAGGACGGGCCAGGTGGACAACTGGAGCGGGCCAAGGCCAAGTGGGCCGAGGGGATGGGTTAGGGTGGGTTGGGCCAAGCCCGAGGGGATTTGGGATTTGAAATTTTTGAAAAACGAGCGAATTTATGAGGAACTTTTGAATTCAAACTGAATTTAAAATTTTTCATTTTAAGCAAAAGTTACATGCCCAAAAATGGTACGTTTCAAACTCAGCAAAAGTTCCTAGTTATTGGATTCTTTTGGCGTCGAGCACTTGACGAGCCTTAAAAGGTACAGGTCACTGTTAAGAAAGACAACCCTGCAATGAAGCTTGCACTGGAGCAGCTAAATGACGAGAGGAGGAGGCAATCATTTCTCGTGCCCTCTCCGCTTTCATAAGCTTAGAGCAAGTATTATAAGAGATTGTAAGCTAGTTGTATACTGAGGTGGAGGAGAAAGAGGAGGAGAGAGAAGAGAGGTGGGTTACAGCCAGCTGAAGCACAAGAACCAAAAACTTTGTGAGAGGAAGGGGTAGGTCATACAGCCTTCAGCTGGCTGTAACTACTATATGAGTAGGCTGAAAAGTGAGCTATAAGGCCCCGTTTGGCACAGCTCAGTTTCACGAGTGAAGCTGTTTTTTTATTTCAGCTTCACGAGCAGCTTCACCGGTGAAGCTAAAGCATTTGAAAACTGTTTGGCAAAGCAGCTTCACCTGTGACTTCATGCATGGCTGAAAGAGGGCAATTGTCCAAGATGCCCCTGTCTACCTGCCTTGTTCTAACATTTGGAGTTGTATGTTTGTATATGCTCATATGAATTAAAAAAATAATATATTTGAATGAGTATGAATTAAAAAATTAAAATAAAAAAATTAAAATCATTAGAGAAGTGCGAGCGGTAGAGAAGTGCAAGCGGGAGGAGAGGAAGCAGCGTGGGGACCCAGTGGCAAAGTGCTGTAATTTCATCATCTACTACAAGGCGGTGGGTTCCTAGAAGCTGCGAGCTGAGGAGAGAGCTGTGAAAAGCTACTATTTTCAGCTTCAACCCACCTCATTCCCTTGTGAGAGCATGATTTAAGGAGTTTTATCCATGAAGCTGTTTGCAAAAAGGGTGTTTGGCAAAAAACAGCTCACAATAGCTCATAAAGTTGTTGATGAAGTTGTATCAAATATGACCTAAGTATTCATACAGCCAGCTGAAAGCTGTATTATGAGACTTTCTTAAAGAACCAACAAACCGACAGATCCCCTTCTAGCTCGCTTGTCACTCTCAAAACCGCGACAACCAATGGAACAAACCAAGGGCGCCCCCTCTCCTCCCCTCCACGTCGTGGTGTTCCCATGGCTGGCCTTCGGTCATCTCATCCCCTTCCTCGAGCTCGCCAAGCAGCTGGCCAAGCGCGGCCACGCCGTCACCTTCCTCTCCACGCCGAGGAACATCGCCAGGCTAAGTCCCATCCCCTCGGAGCTGTCTGGTCGCGTCCGTCACGTCTCGTTCCCTAGGCCGGACGTCGACGGCCTGCCGGAGGGCGCTGAGTCGACGGCCGATGTCCCGCCTGAGAAGGTGGAGCTCCTCAAGAAGGCGTTCGACGGCCTCGCCGCGCCCTTGGCCGGCTTCCTCGCCGAGGCCTCCGCCGCCTGGGAGGGAGGGGAAGGTTTCAGCAAGAAGCCTGACTGGATCATCATCGACTTCGCCCACAGCTGGCTCCTGCCCATCGCCGACGAGCATGAGGTTCGTGCCTGCATGTGCCATGTATTGAGGATGCACTAATCCTAGGTATTTTGCATTAAAATTATGCATGCATGATTTATGACAAGTCCCCAGTATAATACTACCTCAAGCCAAATTTAGATGTTGATTTTAGGTGAAATCAGAGAGATTAATATATAGTTGGTGTGAGAAAACATATTTCACAAGTCACAAACTAGTGTGAGAAAACATGTATCACAAGTCACAAACTAGACTGTAAATCCTTATCTGTTTTGTGTTTACATAGCCAAAATTACACCAACAGCTGTAATTATAATTCCTAACTAAAGAAATCAACCTTATATCCTATGCAATTGCACGGCAAGATTATATATATATATATATATATATATATATATATATATATATATATATATATATATATATATATATATATATATATATATATATATATATATATATATATATATATATATATATATATATATATATATATCCTCATATTGGTAGTAGAGTTGTATATAGTTGTTATGCAACTCTTATACTCCCAAGTCATAGAAGAGTGATGTTTTTCACTTTTCCAAATTCAACAAGACGTTCATTTGACCACACAACTCTCTTGTCATATATAAAGTGTGATATTATAAAATTATTTTTATAAAAAATTTAATCATATCATTTTTATATATTTAAATCATTCATTTTGAGCGATATCTTCGGTCAAAATTTATAAGATATGACAGCATACATTATACAACGTCACTTTTTTATAATCAGTGTGCATCACGTGGTAGACATACGGACGATAAATGTAATAATCGGGCCCAATTGGTGGCTCCCTCTGGCGTACAGTGAGATGTAGTGCAATCCTGACCTGTCGTGTGCAGTAGCATAAAAAATCTTCAGCTTTTCTCATGTCATTTTCTCTTGACATCGTATGCGTCGCTATCGGCGATTATGCATTGCTGGAGCTCCAAAAATACGGAATATTTTACAGATGCGCGCTGAAAGATAAGCAACAAGATGTGATTTTGATCACTATTTTTTATAACTTTAACAAAAATATACTAATAAAATTGTAATATTATGAAAGTATTTTTAACGATAAATCTAATTATATAATTTTTGTATAGCTAATTTGGATAGTTTTAACTCTATTAGTAGTCAAATTTTAGAAAGTTTAATGGTATGGATTCTAGAAAGTCAAGTAAAAAACAAAGGGAGTATATGCATTATTGAAGTTTCATTAATATATGGCAAGTAAAAAAAATCAAGTTTTTTTACGGATTCCCCATAAAAGATAAGAAACAAACAAGTAGTCATTTCTGTGGCCCCACATACAGGTAGTTGATTATAAAAAATGGAAACTTTTGTTTTGAAACCAATAAAAAGGAAACTTCATGGTGAAAAGACATGTCACCAGGTACTAAGCTCTGAAATGTTCTCACACATGTCAACTTTCGCACTGCCCTAACTCGGCAAGAGAGACGTGGCATTTGGCATGGCGAGCTGATGCGGTAGGCGAGCAGGCGCACTGGTGGCAAGCAACGCCGAGCCACCACGGCATATGGTAGGCTAGCGAGCTAGCTTAGCTTGAGCAGCGAGCGAGTGCAGCAGCGTACACATCAGTTGGTAGGCATGCATGGGAGGATAGCACACACCAGCTCTCCTGGTGATTAGACAACAAGTACTAGCTTTTCGCAGTGAGTGGATAGCACGCACTAGCTTTCGCGATGATTTGACAATACGTACCAGATTTTCGCAGCTAACGGATAGCACGCATTAGCTTTCGCGGTGATTTGACAATACATACCAGATTTTCACAGCTAGCGGATAGCACGCACTAGCTTTCTCGGTGATTTGACAATATGTACCAGCTTTCCACAGCGAATGAATAACACACACCAACTTTCCTAGTAAATTAACAACATGTACCAGATTTTCCCAGCGAAATGATAACGCACTCAAGCTTTATTACCGTACAATGCGCACCGACTTCTTATAAAATCTGGCCAACCCCCTCACCAAACCCAATACTCCGATCGAACTGATATCAAAAATAGGAGAAGAGGACAGAGAGAGAAGAGAGGAGAGATATAAGATGTCACTGCGTCGCTAGTAGGGATGTCTAACTATGAAGAGATACTTCACAAGTGAAAGTGGATAGCCAAGAAGAAGAGATCATACCTCAATAATTCTTGCAAGGATGTACCCATGCCGCTGGAGTTTCCACGGCTGCAATGCGATGTAGCAATCCAGCACATATCATTTAGTCCATACACTCAGCAACCGCCAGCCGGGCGCATTACACATGCGCCAAAATCCTTGTAAGCACATATTTACTATTTCACATTGCATGTTTCATTTCACACATCTCTAATCTACTCTATCCATGACGACAAACCATGAAGCATTGCTACTTCTTCTAATGGATAGACAGCCCGGATATGTACAATAGGGTATTCATCGAGCAAAAATACATGCTCACCTGCCCAGTGGTGCCTGAGAGACTCACACGTTGAAAACCTTACACCCTAGATGACAGGGAAAGGACAAGGATAAGGTGTGCATGGTCCTCGAAGCCCCCGCTGAATGCCAAGTTATCTCCGACTGGGACAAAACTACACAAATTGTAGAGGCCAAGTACTAGACCCGGGTTACTAGGGTTAAAGCCCACGTGGAAGAGAAGGCACCAATGGACTCAAATGTGTACGTCGACTAACTAGAACCATGCCTTCGAAAAGGCACACATGTGTCTTAACTGTAGTTGGGGTTAATGAGTAGTCAGGCAAATATACGCATTAAACCAAACACCATATGCCACGCAATTCACACATTCATTGCGAACTGCTTTGTTGGCCTACACATGGTACATTACGACAACTGTTTGCAACAACGCATCTTTACTACTTAATACAGAGAGTTTATGGTGGTGATTTATCTGCCCCTCCGAACACCCATGCATCTTCCTAAAAAATTTCCACGCACACGAACAAAACATAATAGGATTTCTTAATGCGTATCAAAGCTCGCATTTTCAAGTAGTTTGCACAGGGAAGTATTTTTAGAAGCGAGCTAATGAGTTCAGTTAGAGCAAAATCCAAATTAACAAGTGTAATTTAAATAATTTTGAACCAAGTCAATGAGATTTTTTCCCACCCAAACCATTTTTTTGCCACCTGGGCATTGCCTGCTAGCCAAGCCACCTGCCGAGCCAGTGCAACTCGACAGGCTCCTACTAAGTAGATGAGGCTCGACAGTCTCCTACTGAGCTACATCGACTGGTAGTGCCTGGGCTATCACGCTTGCTCATCCAACCGTGCCGCTCCTCTCCGACCAAGCTATAACAGCACGGCAAGTGACACGTGTCGCCTGCTGTGGCGCCTTCCGAGCTTGGGAAAGTGGTCATTTTTGTCAAAATGGGTGCTATGGGTCAAATTTTTTTTAAAAAAGTTGCAGCAGTGCCATTTGTGTGAACAGTTGCTATGCTCTCCATTCTGTTGTCATGTTGTTGTAGGTGCCATGTGCCCATTTCAATATCTACTCAGTGGCCTGCCTTGCCTTCCTCGGCCCGAAGGCGTCGAACGATGCACACCCCCACACGGAGTCGGAGGACTTCATGGCCCTACCATCGCGGATACCCTCCCAAACCCTAATTACCTACCGCCACCACGAGGCCGAGTGGATCACCGTTGCTCACCAGCCCAACACCACTAGCGTGTCCGACGTAGACCGCATACGGCAAGTGCATGACCGTTCCCTACTTCTCATCTACCGCAGTTGCCTCGATGTCGAGTACGAGTTCTGCCTCCTCCTCACAGCCCACTACCATAAGCTCGTCGTCCCCGCCAGGCTCCTCCTGCCGTATGATGCCACCAATGACAGTGACAACCATGATGCAGCGCCCCGACCTATTGCGATGGCTGAATGAGCAGTCCGCAAGGTCTGTGGTTTACATCACACTCGGGACTGAGGTGCCGCTGACGGTGGAGGACGTGCGCAAGCTCACGCTCGAGCTAGAGTTGGCTAGAGCGACCACATCGGCGTGCTGCTCCCGGACAGGTTCGAGTCAAGGGTCGTTGGGCGCAGGGTGGTGTGAACAGGGTGGGTCCCGTAGATGCGTGTGCTGGCGCACAACATAGTGGGGGTGTTCCTGACCTACTATGGCTAGGGCTCCATCGTTGAGAGCTTCCGGTTCAGGCATCCGCTGGTGTAACATGATTCGCAAGCGAAAGTGGGTAGCTAAGAAGAATGGATCATACCTTGATAATTCTTGCAAGAATGCACCCATGCTGCTAGACTTTTCATGGTTGCAATGCGACTGTAGCAATCTAGCATATATCATTCAGTCCACACACCCAGCAACTGCTGACTGTGCATATTACACATGTGCCGAAGTTCTTGTAAGCACGTATTTGCTATTTCACATTGCATGTCCTGTTTCTCACATGTCTAACTCACTCCGTCCATGCGAAAGACCACGGAGCGCTGCTACTTCTTCTAATGGATAGATCGCCGGGTATGTATGACAAGGTATTCATCAAGTAGAAATACATGCTCAATGACTCGGTGGTGTCTAAGAGATTCACATGTTGAAAACCTTAAACCATAGTTGACAGCAAAAAGGACATGAATAAGGCATTGGTGGTCTCCGAAGGCCCCGCTGAATGCCAAATTATCTCCGGCTAGGACAAACCTACAACAATTGTAGAAGCCAAGTACTGGCCCAGGCCGCGAGGGTTAAAGCCCGTGTGGGAGAGAAGGGAAAAATACCGATGGACCCAAAAATGTACGTCGACTGACTAGAACCATCCCTTCGAAAAGGCGCACATATGTCTTAGCTGTAGTTGAGGTTGATAAGTAGTGAGGCAAATATACGCATCTAACCAAACCCCACACCCCATGCAATTCACACATTTATTGCAAACTGCTTTGTCGGCCTACACATGGTCCATTACGATAATTGTCTGCAACAATGTATCTTTACTACTTAACACAAAGAGTTTATGGTGTTGATTTATCTGCCCCTCTAAACCCCCTTGCAGCTTCCTAAAAAAATTCCATGCACACACGAACAAAACATAATAGGATTTCTTAATGCATATCAAAGCACGTATTTTCAAGTAGTTTGCACGAGGAAGCATATTTAGAAGCGAGCTAACGAGTTTAGTTAGAGAAAAATCGAAATTAATAAGTATAATTGAAATAATTTTGAACGGAGTCAACGAGTTTTTTCCCACCCATACCATTTTTTGCCACCCTAGTATTGCCCGCTAGCCAAGCTGTCTATCGAGCCGGTGCAACTCAGCAGGCTCCTGCTGGGCAAGGAGGCTCGGCAGGCGAGTTTAGTTAGAGCAAAATCCAAATTAACGACTATAATTGAAACCATTTTGAACGGATTCAACGAGTTTTTTCCCACACGTACCATTTTTTGGCACCCTAGCATTGCCCATTAGCCAAGCTGTCTGTCGAGTCGGTGCAACTCGGCAGGCTCCCGCTGTGCAGGGAGGTTCATCAGGCGCTTGCCAAGCTGCACTGGCTCAACAGCACCTGGTCTACCGCACTCGCTTGTATAGCCGTGCCACTCCTCTTCTGTTGGGCGGCACGGCAAGTGACACATGCCATTTACCGCGCCTTTCGAATTCGGAAAAGAGGTTATTTTGTAAAAACAGGTGTAGAGGTCAAAATAATAAAACATTATTATAGTGTCATTTATGTAAATATTTGCTAAGCTCTCTTGTCATCTTGCTGCAGGTGCCATGCGCCTTTTTCTGCATCTGCACGGCGGCCTGCCTCGCCTTCCTCGGCCCGAAGGCGGCGAACGATGCGCACCCCCGCACGGAGCCAGAGGACTTCATGGCCCCACCGCCGTGGATAGCCTCCCAATCCTCAATCGCCTTCCGCCGCCACGAGGCCGAGTGGATCGCCGCCGCTCACCGGCCCAACGCCACTGGCATGTCCGACATCGACCGCGCGCGGCAAGTGTTTGACCGCACACTACTTCTCATCTACCGCAGCTGCCCCGAAGTCGAGGGCCAGTTCTGCCACCTCCTCACAGCCCTCTACGGCAAGCCCGTCGTCCCCGCCGGGCTCCTCCTGCCGTCCGACGCCACCAATGGCGACAACCGTGACGCAGCGCCCGACCTGATGCGGTGGCTCGACGAGCAGCCCGCGAGGTCCGTGGTTTACGTTGCGCTCGGGACCGAGGCGCCACTAACGGCGGAGAACATGCGCGAGCTCGCGCTCGGGCTGGAGCTGGCCGGCGCGCGCTTCCTCTGGGCTCTCCGGAGGCCGAGCGGCCACACCGGCGGGCTGCTCCCGGACGGGTTCGAGTCGCGCGTCGCCGGGCGTGGGGTGGTGCGAACGGAGTGGGTCCCGCAGATGCGCGTGCTCTCGCACGGCGCGGTGGGCGCGTTCCTGACGCACTGTGGCTGGGGCTCCACCGTCGAAAGCTTCCGGTTCGGGCACCCGCTGGTGATGCTGCCGTTCATCATCGACCAGGGCCTCATAGCGAGGATGATGGCCGACAGGGGGATAGGCGTGGAGGTGCCGAGGAATGACGACGGGTCGTTTAGCAGCGACGGCGTCGCGACGGCGGTGCGGCGGGTGATGGCTGATGAGGATGAAGGGAAGATGTTGGCGCGCAATGCCAAGGAGTTGCAGGAGGCGCTCAGTGACCAAACGCGGCGTGATCAGCGGTACGTTGATGAGCTTGTGCAGTGCCTGCGACGCTGCAAATATTAAGCTGAAGACAGCGCGAGCGCTCCGGCCGGCCTCGGGCACGTACGCTTTGATTTGTCCTAGACATGTATTCGTGTAATCGTCTACTGTTTATAGTGTTATGACATGTATTCGTGTAATCGTCTGTTGTTTATCTCCCTGTAATTCCTTGGAAATGCAGCACATAATATGAAGGGAGAACCATGCGTATGTTTGGTTTGAAGTCAGCATTTGCTTAAGTTTAGTGGCATTAATAAAATTTGGCATGTATTTGGATCGCTGCCGAAATTTGGATCCATTGTCATTTGTAACTGTTTGCTTTTGTTTTTTTTTTTTTTTTGTGAGGACAATTCCATGTGCTTACCAAATCTTCGCTAGCATGTAGTCGACATTTAGTAACACAAAGTTTGGACAAGTTTCCATCCATTTCAACATCATCGAGGTACACAACTTTTTTTTTCATCAAAAATATCCTGTGCTAGGAGATTCAATTCGGTGGACATCAGTGGCGGGATTCTTAGAACAATTTTTTTAAAAGAAAAATAGAGGTGTTACTATACTTTTCTTAATAGTAATTTGCTTATCTCTTTATTTACTTTGAGATTAATACTACTTTTGTTAGAGAAGAAAGTATAAAAGTACCGCCCTTATATTAATAATAATATAATGTTGATGGTACATGAGTACCAAACTTTTACATTGAGGATGCTCGATAAACATCTTGCTACTATCACGTCTTTGAGCAGATGAACGTGTCTTTATCTTTCTTGGCGAACACGTGGTATCTTCTAACAGCAACAAGATAGCCGGCGATCACGTAGGTGGGAACTAAATTGTAAAGGATCAAATGTGTAGGAACTAACCCTCGGTAGCAGTGTTGTTCCTTGGAAGCAAAAAAAAAGGAGGTTCATTTATAATCAACTCGACCTGGTGTTGATTTTCGGTGTAGATGTCACCGTCTTTGTCCAAGCGTGTCGATACAGTTAAACCCATCATGGATAAACAAATTGGTTAGAGAACTTACCTGAGAAAAACTAGAATAACTTGATCTAGAAAAAATTAAATAAATCTAAAATTACTTCTAGAAAACACAATGGGTCCTCACCCACTCAATGCCATGCCGGTGAGAAAGCCGAAGAGAAAAGATCATTAAGTCTGGGATTTCTTAGGACGTTTCCACAAGGCCGGAACAAAATACAAAGATATCAGGAACGATCGTTAAGTCTGGCCATTACAATTTTGTGCTGCCAAAAAGATCTTGTTGGAAGCACAAGCAATAGCAAAAATGTAGTTTACAGGAATCATTTTTTGGTAAGGTGCAGGACTTATAGGTATTCGACTCATCCACTAGGTTTCAAATCCTGATATCCATCCTTACGCATATACGAGTATGCTTCAATAGAAACAATTTGTAAGACCACAGGTTTATGTCCGGTCTCTGCATTTCTAAGCGTATACATAGGGGGTGTTGGAAGTAATCTTATCGTAGTCAAGAAAGAGTCCACTTCATAGTCGAAGCCGAGTACGAGTCATAGTCGTAACCGAGTTATAGTCGTAGTTGAAGCTGAGTAGAAGTCGTAGAGATGGGTATAAAAAGGGTGGAGTCATGTAACCAGGAATTGTGAGAAAAGGTGAGGAAAAAAAGAAGAAAAGAAATAAAGAGAAGAGCGATTTAGTCTTGGGAAACTATCAAGTATCGACTTTATTGTGTGCTCGTAAACGTGGTCGTAAATGACTTATGACCACGACAAGTGAAGGATCGCAGACGTGATCGTAAAGCATTACGATCATGGCCACACAGTAGGAGGGCGTGATCGTAAAGTGTTACGATCACGGCCGTGAAGAAGTGAACATGGTCATAGGGTGTTATGACCACGGCAGCGCAGAAGTGAACGTGGTCATAAAGGTGTTACGACCACAATGAATGTGGTCGTAAAGGTGGTACGACCATAGTAAAGAGCCAAAGTCGTGAATGACCACAGTGATCGGTAGAACCACTGCGTGGTCGTAGAGAGCTATGACTACGGTGATTGATCGTTGTGGAAGGAAGGCCAGCTCAGCGGCGGTGAACGTGGTTGTAACTTCAGCTGAAGTTTACAACTACGTAATTAGAGCAGTGACGAGTGATCGGAGGGCCTACAACATGGTCGTAACTGCTGTCAACGTGGTCGGAAAACCGATAGAGTGGTCGTAGCGATATAGGAGGTGGACGTAGCCTCTTATATGTGGTCATAAAAGCTACAGAAGGTGGTTGTAGCGGTCACAGAGTGATCGTAAAGATCCTGGAACAGTCGTAAAGATTGCAACAGGGGGAACTCATGTGTGTACATATGATGTGCGTGTGTGGTGTGTACATTTGTCTTCTTTATAATGAAAAAAAATATAGTTCATCCCTAAACACGTCGTGCTTCTGAACCGCAAAGCCAACATCGTAATTGCGGCGAACGAGAAGAGTACAACAGGAAAACCAATGAAGATATCTCCATACACCTTCACGACTACGAGCAAATGGCACATTTAGCATATATTTTATTTGTTTTGACAAAATTAGCCCCTGTCACTTAGAATTGCAGCAGGAGTCTCCTCTCGCACAGCGGCAGGCTAGGCAAGTGACACTGTCAACTGCAGGCTGCAGCGGACCCGGACCGCAGCAAGAGAGGACAACGCAGCACCGACGTAGAGGAGCAACTTGGTGAGCTTGTGCATGCATGATGCATGTGGATGCATGCATGTGCATGGTCAGGCTGTTTCCATGGACTAGGAGCACTGTAGAAACCTACCGCACTTTCAAAGTGTGGCACGTGGCCTTCCCTTGTCACCACGTTGCTTCTCTCCTTTGGTGGGTCCGATATAGGTGACATGTCGGGAGCAGACCAACAATGGTTCATAAATGTGCAACTGAACATCTAAAAATTTTACCAAAATCATTAGTATCTTGTCACAAAACTTGTTGAGTTTAGTTGGTTATTGGGCTTTTCTCTTAAAGGATTGGTCTCTTGTTTTTGTTTCCTTGAACCCTAAATTTTTCTTGTTATCTCTTTTAGTTTAACTAGTTAGAGCAACTCCAGCAGGAGCCCTCAAATCAGAGCCCCTACTTTTGATTTGAGGGCTCCTCCTACTGAGGGCCTGTTTTTTGAGTTGAACTCCAGCAGAAACCCTCAAATCAGGGCCCTCAAATTCATTGCAACTGAGAATGACATGTAGGACCTACTCTCATTCTCAACCCACTCGTCCACCGCGCCTCCTCCTCTCCTCCACGCGCGCCTCCTCCTCTCCTCTCAGCCGCCACGCTCCTTCTCTCCTCCACCCGCACCTCCTCCTCTCCTCTCAGCCGCCGCGCCTCCTTCTCTCCTCCACCCGCGCCTCCTCCTCTCCTCTCAGCCGCCGCGCCTCCTTCTCTCCTCCACCCGTGCCCACCGCTCGGCGCCGCCACTCTCCACCTTCTCCGCCGCCACGCCTCCGGATCCTCCTCCGCGCCACCACTTCTCCGCGGACGGCACCACCACAGCGAGGCGGCGGGCGAGCCGAGGCACCGGGCAGAGGCATCGGGCGCGGCGACGAGCGAGCGCCGGGCGGAGGCGTCGGCAGCGGAGGTGCCGGCGAGCGTCGGGCGGCGCGGCGGCAGGTGGAGGCGCGGCGAGCGAGTGCCGGGCGGAGGAGGCGAGCCGAGGAGCCGGGTGGAGGAGCCGAGGAAGCGGAGGAGGTGGGGGGCGAGCAGAAGCCAAGAGGCGGGGGATTTTTCACCGAGGCGGGGAAAAACGGAAGAATGAGAGCCAAAGTAGGGGGCCCCTAGGAATGAGGGCTTGAATGCCTCATTTGAGAGGCCTCCTATTTTTGAGAGCCAAGTAGGGGTCTGCTGGAGTTCAATTTTTTGCTCTGGCTCTCAAATATGAGGTTTGAGGGCTCAAGTAGGCGGTCTGCTAGAGTTGCTCTTAGGAAAGACGCACTACACTGCGTCCATGTGGCAAAGACGGTTACTGTGGGTCTTGATGTATTTATGGTAAAGTTCAGGTTCTTTTCTGCAAAAAAGTGGAACCAAGGAACCTTATGCTATTATTGGAACTGAAGGTGTGTACATATAAAAAAAATTGAAAGCAAAGATGTATACGTAATTATAAGGGGCAGGTTTTTTTTTGTGGGAAAGCGCTGATGTAGTATGCGTCCTTCCGGCATGAGCCACGTGTGCAGAACATCTTTGCACGGAGCGGGCGAGGCACGTGCTGAGCGGTGAGGATGGGTTTTCATGGGATAGGATGGGTTAAGCCAGGCTCTAACTGTGGTCCATCACATTCTTGAACATGAAGTGGACAACACAAATCATCAGAAAAGATTATATTAGATTATTACAGGACAAACACAGTATGTGCTAATTCAAATACCTGGAACCAAAGGACAAAAACAGAATCATCTATTCATATGATGAGCTCTTAAATTAACTGCACGCTACAAGTTACAACCTTACAACATTATTTTCCTTTATTTATATAACATATCCAAATTCCATATTGGTTAAAGACGATATAACAATATCGAGTAACAACTACAAAACCGAAGCGGTGTGGATGATGAATTTAATAGAAAGAACAGGAAAGGAACAGACTGCTATAAAAGCTTATCGGTTGTGTCAGACATACCGATGAATACAACAGGCCTCTATGAACCACTGAAGCAGAATTGTTTGTCGTTGGTTCTTCACGGTTTGGGGACTAATCCCTACCTGCCCAATCAGAAAACTTTACACATTTGAAATTCGCCGAAAAATAAGTATTGATCCGAAATAATATATTCTTGCAAATGGTACGTTTGGCTATTTTAGCCAAATCTTTTTATATATCTTGGCTTAAAGGAGTATTTCTAACCTATACAAAGCCAAGAATGTGAAAGACTCCATTAAATTCAAATTAAATTGGATTTTGAGATTTAAATGAAAAACAAACCAATCCTTTTGATTTTAGAATGCATTTTGCCGTATCTTTTGAAAGAAAATTCTATTTTCAAGAATTCTTTTGAAAAAATGCTGCATTTACTCCAAAGTTAAAGTCTGGAAGTTTCAAAGTATTTCTACGTCATTTGAATGGTTTTTATATTTGATCTCGCTTTATGTTAAAAGAACTAAATGAAAGCGTATTTTGGCATACCTTTTGATTGGAGAATCCTTTTTCAAAAATTCTTGTTGTAAAAGGTGTAAGCGGAAACTTTAATTTACAACATTATTTTGTTCAACCTTAATCATACATAAACATACCTTGATCCATATTGCAGCAAGCTTTTCTTCCTTGTAGAAAGTTTTTTCTCTTGTCTCTGCCTTCTCTTTACAAAGTTCTTTTGATGATCAAAGAACTAGCAAGAAGTGTATGTGTGTATATGCTCTATCATTTACTTTGTACAGACTCTGTTCGAGTCTTTATACAAGGCAAATGTGACACTACTTGTTTCCTTCTTTCTGTTGCACACAGGAAAAATTGGCAAGGGGTATCTATTTATAGCAGTGAATAGTCGCTTGTAATAGCAGTCGCGTCCCCTGCTTTTTATGCCAACAGCCATGCATACAAACAACCATCCTGACGCTGCATGCAAAGCCAACTGCATTCCAACTGCACTACGCAAACAGCTTTTTCTTTTCAGCCATCACGCAAGCCACCTGTTCAATGCAATCAAGTGCTTTTGCTACTACTACTGTGTACAGGAACTGCATGCAGCATGCTAGCCATCCAATTAACACATACAATCTTTTATTTAAAAGAGAGACGAGAGGGAATTAAAACCCAATAATTCTAATACTTTAAATCTAGCAACCATCATACTAGATCTTTTATAATTAGAATTAATCCAATAAATTACATGGGACACTTTTCCGATAATTAAAATTAACAATCTCCCACTTGACCCATGTAATAACTTGATGATTCACATATAAACTTTAAGTGCACACTATCCATGAATTTATCAAGTCATATCTTTAATTGAATTTAAATTGAAAGGATTATGGCGGTCTCAAATTTTTAGTCAATAAGATTCCTTCCATATATCACAGTCAATCTAATCCAAAAATATATCTTTAATTAAGAGAAACATAATCCTTAAAAATATTTCACTAAACTCCATAATGTGAAATAAAGGACAAAAACAATACTTTAATTGAATTCAAACCTGTCACAATAATATGAGCAATTGTTATTTGTACAAACTTGTACAAACCTTTACAAACACATTACTATGATAACAAGGACTTCTCAATTAAACTCATACTTTCGACATGACCATTAAATGTCTTGGGCGGTAGACCTTTAGTTAACGGATCCGCTATCATGAGATCAATACTGATATGCTCAAAAAATACCTTCTGTTTTTGTACCTCTTCTTTAACTGACAAATACTTCAATTCCATGTGTTTTGCACCTTTTGAGTATTTGTCATTTTTGGAGAAGAATACGGCTACGGAATTGTCACAATAAATTTTTAATGGTCTCTCTATTGAGTCAATAATATGAAGACTTGTTATCAAATTCCGTAACCATAACGCTTGAATAGTGACTTCGAAACAAGCCACAAATTTAGCCTCCATAGTGGAAGTAGCAATAATTGAATGTTTCCCACTCTTCCAAGAGACTGCTCCCCCAGCCAACATAAAAATATAGCCAAATGTAGATTTTCTTGAGTCCACACATCTAGCATAGTCTGAATCTGAATAACCAATCACTTCAAGGTTATTTGATTTTCTGTAAGCGAGCATGTAATCCTTGGTGCCTTGTAAATAACGAAGAACTTTCTTCGCAGCTTTCCAATGATCCATCCCAGGATTACTTTGATATCGACCCAGCATACCAACAACAAAGCTAATATCTGGTCGAGTGCATGTTGAAGCATACATTAAACTCCCAACTACCGAAGCATATGGAATAGATTCCATTTCTTTTTGTTTCAAATCATTTTTCGGACATTGCATATTGCTAAACTTGTCCCCTTTCTGAATTGGAACTATGCCGGCGGAGCATTTATCCATTCTAAACCTCTCTAAAACTTTATTGATATATCCTTTCTGAGACAAACCTAACAATCCTTGTTTTCTATCACGGAATATTTCTATTCCAATAACAAAGGATGCCTCACCCATATCTTTCATTTCGAAATTCATAGAGAGGAATTTCTTTACATCATGTAACAATGATTTATCATTAGCGGCTAACAAAATATCATCAACATATAGGACTAATATAATAAACTTGCTCCCACTGTCTTTAAGACATATACATCGATCAACAAAATTTTCTGTAAATCCGTACGATGTAATGATATTGTTAAACTTAATATACCATTGGCGGGATGCTTGTTTAAGCCCATATATTGACTTCTTCAATTTACACACTAAATTTTCTTTTCCCTGGACTTTAAAACCTTCTGGTTGATCCATATAAATTTCCTCTTCAAGATCGCCATTCAGAAATGCAGTCTTTTCATCCATTTGATGAAGTTCTAAATCATAATGTGCAACTAAGGCCATAATAATTCTTAGAGAATCTTTCTTAGAAACTGGAGAGAATGTCTCTTTATAATCAATGCCATCTTTCTGAGTATAACCTTTAGCAACAAGTCTGGCTTACCTTTCAATATTGCCTTTTGAGTTGCATTTGGTCTTAAAGACCCATTTACAACCAACTTGCTTTGATCCTTTAGGCAACTCAACCAAATCCCAGACATTGTTGTCATCCATTGATTTTAACTCATCTTTCATAGCATTAAACCATTTTTCTGAATTATTACTTTTCTTGGCTTCCATAAATGAGACCGGATCTTCATCTATACTTAAGTCACATTCATGTTCTAAAAAGTATACCACATAATCATCCAAAATAGCGGGTCTTTTTTGTCTTACAGACCTTCTTAGTGCTATTTCTTGTGGTATATCTTTTTTCCTTCATGACTTGTACATTATCCATCGACTTTTCACAAACTAAATCTTCTCTTTCCGAGTTGTTAGGTAACATTAAAACAACATCCGGAGGAGAAATATTAGTTGAAGAAGTTTCTGTTCGAATCTCATTATCTGTTCTTTGAGATTCATTACTCCCACTGTTTTGACCATTCTTGATGAATCGAGCATTTCCAGACTCAACTATTCTTGTACTATGGTTAGGACAATAAAATCTATATCCTTTAGATTTTTCAGGATAACCGATGAAATAACCGCTAATGGTTTTTGCATCAAGTTTCTTTTCATGTGGATTATATATGCTTACTTCTGCTGGACAACCCCAAACAGGAAGATGTCTTAAACTAGGTTTCCTTCCTGTCCACAGTTCATAAGGAGTTTTAGGAACTGACTTACTAGGAACCCTATTTAGAATATATGCAGCAGTCTTTAATCCATACATCCACAAGGATATAGATACATTTACATTACATATCATACTCCTAACTATATCCATGAGAGTACGATTTCTCCTTTCAGCTACACCATTTTGTTGAGGTGTTCCAGGCATTGTATACTGTGTACAATATCTCTACTTTCAAGGAACTTAGCAAATGGACCTGGACATTGCCCATTTTCATTATATTTGCCATAATATTCACCACCTCTATCGGATCTCACAACTTTAACCTTTTTATCTTGTTGCCTTTCAACCTCATCAATGAATACCTTTAAGTAATCCACTTCTTGAGACTTTTCATGCAACAAGTATAAATAGAAATAACGTGAGTAATCATCAATGAAAGTTATGAAATACTTTTCATTTCCCCAGGAAGGAACATCAAAAGGACCACAGATATCAGTGTGTATTAACTCTAATGGTGCATTACTTCTTACGGCAGGATGCTTTGATATATGTGAGGTTTGCTTTCTTTTAATACATTCTACACATATGTTCCAGTCGACAAAATCCAATTGAGGTAAAATTTCATTCTTCATTAACCTCATTATTCTTTCCTTGGATATGTGACCAAGTCTTTGATGCCATAGGAAAGCAGAACATTCACTATGTGCACTACGTTTATTGCCAACTGAAAAATCAACATTAAACAGAGATTCAGCAAATCCATTATTCAGATTAAAGCGATACAATCCTTTAGATAAAGTACCACAACCATAATAGTACTCATACTTATACAAGGAAAATGCACCACTTCCAATCTTAAACTTAAAACCTTTATTATCCAACTTTACAACAGAAACAAAATTTCTAGCACATTCGGGAATATAAAGACACTTTTCAAGATCCAAGTGGCATTCGGAATCTAGAATTAAACGATATGTCCCAATGCCTTCAATTTGTGCCTTCATTCTATTTTCTATATACAGGAAATTTTTAGTTCCGCTTATGGTTTGGATCGAAAGGAATCCCTGTAGAATGTGCGACACATGAGTAGTTGCACCAGTATCTAACCACCAGGTATTATTAGGAACTTCAATAAGATTTGATTCAAGGCATACAAAAACATAATATGTACCTTTCTTTTCGAACCTAGTCTTTCTTTTTGGGCAATCTTTCTTGAAATGTCCAGATTTCTTGCAGAAATGACACTTCATAT
Source organism: Dendrocalamus sinicus (assembly GCA_036346575.1). Taxonomy (NCBI): domain Eukaryota; kingdom Viridiplantae; phylum Streptophyta; class Magnoliopsida; order Poales; family Poaceae; genus Dendrocalamus; species Dendrocalamus sinicus. Next base: position 28,897,852 of record CM070660.1, on the reverse strand, counting down.
CTTTACGGATTTGACCCTCCTTAACAGCTCCAAGAGTCTTATCCTTCTTTTTACCCTTTTTCCCTGGTTTTCCCTTACTGCAGCTAGCACCCTCATGAACCGTGAGATGGACAGAATTCTTTCTAATTTTCTTTAATCTCCCTTCCTCTTGAACTAACAAGGCCTTTACTTCTTGAAAGTTCCATTTATCCTTAATGGTGTTATAATTCACCTGGAACTGGCCAAAATCAGGAGGTAGCGAGTTCATAATGAATTGAACCAAAAAAGATTCATTCAAGTCCATTCCCATGGTTTTCAACTTCGCTGCAAGATTAGCCATGTTTGTCACATGATCATGAATGGGTTGCGACCAATCAAATTTCTTAGTCATCAACTCACTCATGAGACTCCCCATAATGGACTTGTCCGTAATGTCTGATTGAGAGTATTCTTTAATTTTCAACATGAACTCTTTTGCATCTTCCGTTTTGGGCATTGATGGCTTGACATTTTCAGCCATCAACATATGCATTAAATTTAAACTTAATCTGTTGGACCTTTCCCAAGTCTCTAAAAGAAACTTGTCATCATCCGTACTGTCCTCAGTAATGATTGGTTTATCCACAAGCAATGCATAATCTAAATTCATAACACCCAATTGGAAACGCACTTGCTCAGACCAATCAGCGTAATTCAGTCCATTAAACTTTACATGCCCGCTGCTTTGAGCATACAGATTTATAGTGGCTGCAGAAAAAAAACATGCTCAAAATAAATATTTTGACCAAATTAGATCCAGACAAAAACTTTTAGACATGCATCTAAAATCATCTTTGGATGAATTTTAAATACAAACATTAAAACAGTCAAAAGATAAACTTTTACAGATTTTTCAAACATACTTAGATATTTACACATGCTATCTTTGGATATACATGTTACTAAGAATGTTGATCAATCTCTTTCATGTTATTAATTATAAGCAATGATCCACCTTTGGGCGACCTCCATGCTTTATAATTAATAAGATTGATTGTACGGTCATTATAACAGCATTCGATAGACTAGACAATAGAAAAATACTCAAATAAATGCCAATAACTTTCTAGTTAGGCTACTTTGGTGACGACTAACTTGTACTATATATTGATCATTTAATTGGTATTTTATTTCATAAGAAAGAAATATAAGAATATGCTATTTCAATGTACTAGGACGAACACTATTATGTTCAGTACAAAATCCATACAAAATAGCATAAACAAACTTTCATATGATCAGCAAAAAGAGCATTAAGACAACAGAAAAAAAAACTTTCATGGTGAACAAAAGTGTTGTATCCTTGCTCTGATACCAAATGTAAGCGCAAACTTTCATTTACAACACTATTTTGTTCAACCTTAATCATACATAAACATACCTTGATCCATATTGCAGCAAGCTTTTCTTCCTTGTAGAAAGTTTTCTCTCTTGTCTCTGCCTTCTCTTTACAAAGTTCTTTTGATGATCAAAGAACTAGCAAGAAGTGTATATGTGTATATGCTCTATCATTTACTTTGTACAGACTCTGTTCGAGACTTTATACAAGGCAAATGTGACACTACTTGCTTCCTTCATTCTGTTGCACACAGGAAAAATTGGCAAGGAGTATCTATTTATAGCAGCGAATAGTCGCTTGTAATAGCAGTCGCGTCCCCTGCGTTTTATGCCAACAGCCATGCATGCAAACAACCATCCTGACGTTGCATGCAAAGCCAACTGCATTCCAACTGCACTGCGCAAACAGCTTTTTCTTTTCAGCCATCACGCAAGCCACCTGTTCAATGCAATCAAGTGCTTTTGCTACTACTACTGCGTACAGGAACTGCATGCAGCATGCTAGCCATCCAATTAACATATACAATCTTTTATTTAAAAGAGAGACAAGAGGGAATTAAAACCCAATAATTCTAATACTTTAAATCTAGCAAATATCATACTAGATCTTTTATAATTAGAATTAATCCAATAAATTACATGGGACATTTTTCCGTTAATTAAAATTAACAAAAGGTCCTTAACAGTCTAAAGTTCATTCTTGCTATAATTGAAAGTTATTCATATTATTTTGAGAAAGTTACACTCATTTCTCACTTTAACAAATTGCTGAAAATTCAGAACTTTTCATGATTCTGACCCTTGTGATTTTTTGTAACTTTAAATAGGTTCAGATTTTGAGGAAGTCACAATAATGAAAATTGATCTTCTATAGTTGATATTTGTTGCCAATATTTATTAGAATTTATAAATAGTCCATCCCTCTCTAGAAGCTCAAGTGAGATGCAATGGACAGATTTCTAAAATTTTGTCTCCTACTTCAAAAGGAAATTAAGATCTTTGGAGAGGTTCCAAAAGTGACTTATGTGTATTTCAAAAGGTTTAGACAAATATAAACTTAAAATTCACTCAGAGCCCTTTATGCATTTTGTCATCACAAAAATTCATTTTTGTCAAAAATGCACATTTGACTCCAACTTGATTCAAATTGCTCATATTTTGTGAATTTAAGGTCATAAGCTTGGCATATTCTTAATGATCTCTCTTGGATGTGTTCCTTCTAGGTTTGATTGAAAGATAAGCTATTTTAGTAAAACTTATTGCAAAAGAGTTTCTTGAGAATAAACTGGTTGGAAAAGCTCCAGAGTAACTTTAAAAGTTGATTGTGTGAATACTTGGAGCATATACATCCATTTTCCTCAATTTGGCCCTTGTGCCCTAGTCTCAGACTACTTGGAAGCAATTACTGGTATGACCTGTGTGTCAAAATCAGTCTGACTGGAGCCAGTGGTCAGACCGCTAAGCTTTTGGTGGTCAGACCGGTAGGCGTTTCCCAGGGGCTTGCCTATCTTTTGTCCTCTCTACCCGAGCCTACCTCATACCCCTTCGGTTGGAACACATGCTCACAGGTGGCTCCTCCCCTCAAGACCTCTCCACTGCCTCCTTCTCTTTGGCCACCAAGGACAACTCTGGCTATCTCCTCCCCTCTGCAAGGAGGTTTGGATCCCTCTCAAATCCAGACAAAAACTTCAAGTTTTCTTCAATCAAGCTTCATCTCCTCTCATTCTAAGTGCAAAAATGCTGAGAACTAAGGAATCTTGCCGCAAGAACGCAAATCGCTCATTCTTTAGAGCTCATCATCATCGATCTGCAGGAAGCTCTTCTTCTCAACCTCAATCATCGCAATCTCAACCTCAAGAGCATATTGAACATGAAGAAGAGGTTCATGAGTATAATTTGAGACGACATGAGGGTAAAGTGGCTGCATGAGAACCTGAAATGGATATTTGAGAGACCATGTGGAGTGCATCCCATGTGTGTGATGAGTAATTGACATCGGTTTAGGAAAGTCGAGTTTGATTTGGTTGGTTTGGTCCTTGACGTTACGTGGTGCAATCGGGCTCGGTCGGACTTGGTCAAACCTGGTCAAAATGGTTAGGATACATATTATGTCGACTTGTCAGGTTTGGGCTATTTCATTAATACATTTATGCTTACATGCATCGAGCGGTGCTATTTGATGTGTTTCTTGTCTATGTTGGCTGCAGGACGTCGAGGCGGAGTCGTGGCGAGACACAAGGTGATCGGACTAGACACGGGCGGTGTCGAGGTCAGAACGGTCGGATGTGTCGAAGACGACGGAGATTCGATGTGGTTGCGAGTCGTGGAAGACAAGGAGCGCGGAAGCTTCCCGGAAGGTGCAGGAGGGGCGAATTGGTACTTTCACAAGGCTGCACAAGCAGGAGCGGGTTCTGTTGGATTTAATTAGCGGGCGTAACGGGCTGGCTATATAAAGGAGGGAGTGGCTGCATGCCCCCTCAATGGCTTTGGGAGAGAGTTAGGGTTTGCTAGAGTCAAAAGAGGCTTTGTGAGTTTGTTTTGGCTTTAGGCTTTAGTTGGTGAGGCTTTAGTGGTTGATAGCAGGAGGTGAACAGAGGGTATTCTGTGTCTCCTTCGATGTGTTCTTGAGTGGCTCTCTTCCTCCAAGCATGTAGTGTGTGTTCTTGAGGTTTAGGGAGAGGATGAGTTGAGAATCCATATAATCATTCCTCTTGTTCTAATGTCCATGTGTATGGGGACTCCTCTGTAATCCTCTTTTCATTTGGAATGAAAATCTGAAGTTTTTCTCCCGTGCACTCTTCTTTCTTCGATGCTCTCTGTGTTGATTTCTTGTTGTTTCTTGCTGGTGAGGTGCAAAATGGGTTGCTCAATGATAGGAATAGGACTTAAGATCACTTGATTGAATTTTCCCAAGAGCAAAGTGAGTAAATCAAAGATTTGCACTTTGTCAGTTTTTCTGTTCTTGGTTTTCATTTCTAGGGTTTGAGGTAGGTTTTGATTCCCTTAAGGAGATTACTTGATTTCTGGTCTGGGAAGCCCTTTAGCTATTGCTAACTTGTCTGCAAATTCTCATAAGCAAAGGACTTAAGACCATTGAGCAATTTGGGTTTTGTGCTGTCCCTGTTCAGTTCTTACACTTTTTTTTAGGGTTTTGATGTGATTCTTGTTTCCCTCTTTAAGATGGCACGAAACTTGGCATGTTGAGTTCTGAGGCTATTAAGTAGCTATCCTCAAAGTTTCGTGGCCAAAGGATCAAAGATGAAATGGGAATTTGAGTTTTCGTTGCTACTACCTGTAATTTTCAGATTTTGACCAAAATCTGAAATTATAGGTTTTGAGTTGGTTTCCCTCGCTTTCCAAACCTCCCTTGCTATTTAGGATGTTGCTGTGTTTTTCTGGAGTGGAAAGATTGGGAGCAAACCCCCAATTTCATAGATTTCTGAAGATTGAAAATATTTATGAAGTTTCAGTTTTTCAGTTTATCTCTCGGGTTGTTCTAGGAACAGGGAGCGGTCAGACCGGTCCTTGAAGGGCTGTCAGACCGGCCGGCTGTAGGCAGTCTGACCGGCGGCCAACGGGTGGTCAGACCGGCCCCGCTAGGGCGGTCAGACCGGCCAGTAGGGCTTTTGGCTGCAGCCTCTTGTTTTTGGTTGCTTTTCAGTATTGTTTCTCCTCTGTGTTTTCTTTGTAAGTGTTGTTTCCAGTAGAGACTTTGAACTCTTCTTCTTCATAGCATTGGTTGCTATCGGAGAAGTTTGAGTGAGTACTTTTTGGGGGCAAGTTTCTAGAGATCGACATTCACCCCCCCTCTGTCGCCATTTCGGTCCAACAATATTGAAGAAGAAGAAGAAAATGCAAATGATAATAAAGAGGAGAATGGGGGAGAGCCAGAGCATCCTAATTTTTCCAAAATGAGCCATGAGGATTATGCTATCCTCAGATATGTCGACGAGTTTCAGTTTCCTCCCTCTGCAACACAACATCTCTTCCATACCATATTCCAACAAGAGGTATATCATCAAATCTATGCTGACAAGAAATTTACAAATCACCGGTATGTCACATAGAGATTTCTGAGCATGAACACCGTTTTTAATGGACTATATCCTCTTCTTCGGCGTGTTCACCTAGATGAGTTTGCGACTTTGAGATGTGATTATCACGCCAAGACTATCAAGCAATTTTATGCCACTGTCTATGTGTCCCCAGAGTTTGATTTCCTCTCCTGTATGATGGGGACAATACGGGTTCAAGCTACCAAAAGAGAGCTTGAGATCTCCTTGGGCTTGCAAGCATCTCGTGGAATCAAGATTCATGACAAAGATCCACTATCTCTTACTCACATAGATGTATACTATGATTTGACTCAAAGGTTTGTGCGTGGATGAGTGTCAGGACTCCTTCCTATCCCAAGCATCATCAATAGAATTATGAGAGCCACTTTCTTTCCTAGGAGTGGCAATAATGATGGAATTCACGGCAGAGCTTGGAATATCATTAAGTACATCATCAAAGGAACTCGCTTTGATACTCTAGACCTAATGATTCATGAGATTGCCTTATCAAAGGTAGACAAAGGTAAAAGTATTTACTATGCTCCTTACATTATGAAGCTCATCGTTGATGAGACTAATTTCAATGCTAATTGTAATATGGAGCATAAGTAATACCGTCGTAGAGATGCTCATCCAACTCTAGTGCCTCCACAATCTCTTGGTGAACAATTTGAGCATATGGGACATCCTTATGGGCATGAGGGGCAACAACATCATGGACAACATGAACAACAATTCTTTGACAATGCCTTCATGAATGAAGTGCAACAGAGTCTTAGCCACCTCACCACAATGCTTACTAGAGTTGACTCTCGCATGGAGACCATGAAGAGAAATCAACAAGAGGCCATTGCCACTCAAGCTAAGTGAGATTCAAGGCTTGGAGTCCTTGAGTAATAAGTGATTGATTGCCATAGTAGGATAAATCACCTTGAGAGAGACGATCCCCTCCTCGGTATCATTGTTGGCATAGTGTGCATGGTGGCTCCTCTTCCTTCCGTGCTCCTCGTGAGTTCTTCTCTAAAATGGTTTAACCATCCTCTTTCCTCTCTCTAAATCTTTCCTTTGGCTAAATTTTTTCCTTTTTGGTGCTTGATGCCAGAAGGGAGAAGAAGATGAAGAATGAAGATGAAGAATAGAAGGAGAATAAGGTGAAGAAGATGAAAAGGAAGAGTTTCTAGTTTATTACGTAGGTCAATAGACCTTGTTATGTGATGGATAAGCTTATGGTTACTTGTAAAATATTTATTGTAAGCTTATTTGAACCATGCTCTCTTTTGTGGACTTTTAGACAACTATTGTATGCTTTATGCTTCTATGTGAGTCTTTGTGGTTACTCTTTTACAATTCTTGTCCAAATTATATTTCTTTGGATCCTTCTCATATAAATATATGCATGTTTGCCTTTTTATGACTATTGATTATATTGCTATTGCTGACATACTTCATTAGATCCAAAATATAGAGGAAACTCTACCAAAATTTACGACCTTCACATAAATATGCATGAACCTCATTCAAATCCTTATGCACATATTTAGGGGGAGTTTTCTTTTATATATTGTGGCTTTGACTAGCATTAACTTCAAAATTCATCTTGTGCCAAATAGAATGAATTTAATGCTTCCAAAGCTTGTACAAAGTATATAATTGTTGTGTGCAAGGTGTATACTCGAAAAATTAATATTCTACTTCATTATTTCTTGAGTATTGTCATAAATTACTAAAAAGGGGGAGACTGAAGGATCTAGACCCGTCATTATGAGTTAATGACATGTTTTGGTAATTAATGACAATTGATTTCTAGGACTAACAGTTTCATTGAGATGAATGAATTGGATAAGTCTCACGGTGGCAGATGACTTGGGATGGGTTCATGGAGTTGATCATCCGCAAGAAAAGACTTCATGTGTTGATTAGCAAAGTCATGACCTAAAACTTGAAGTTGAGAAATATGTCATCAAGCTTCAAGTAGATGCGCAAGGTGAAAGTATGACTAACTAGGGTTAAGGATATGTTTCTTGTCTTTTACCGGTCTTCGTGTTTGGTTGAAAGACCAGGTTGCTAGTTTAGGATGCCGTACTATTAAGAGGGTGTCGTGACTAGTAGCTTGAATGTATCATGTGTTGATAGCTCACCTAATTGCTCTAGCTCTCTCCGTGGCATGATGCTAATATTTTAGAATGTGTTGAAAATGATTGTGGCTCATGCATTGTGACATGTGACTAAATTTTTGCAAATGTGTTCTGCAACATGTTGAAGTCCATGTTATCTCCTCTCCTTGAGGCATGATGCTAATATTTGGGATATGTCTTCCAAATGATTGTAGCTCATGCAAATATCGTTGATACATGTGACTTCAGTTTGAAAAGGCAATCTGAATTTGGTTTCAGTCCATGTTGTCTTTTTGGAAATGTGATTCCAAAAGAAATTTGCGGATGTGTCCCTTGATCTGTTGGGAGTCACATTTTAATCTTGAAGGCATAACATTTCTCTTTACAAGGCTATTGTGCAAAATGTTTTAGAAATTTGCATTTCCTTAGATCTCTTGAGCTTGCCCTCAAGGTGGTAGTCTGACCAGCTTGGTATAAGCGGTCAGACTGGCCTAATGCTTTTCACTCGGACCGAAGGGCAGTCTGATCGGTGGAGCAGTTAGCCCGGAGTATACTTGGTGATCTGACTGGCCAAACCAGTCTGATCGGCCTGCATATGGTTATTAGACCTCCAGGTGGTCAGATCGGCATGTAGGTAGCGGTCTGACCGGTCTGCAATACTTTCGTTCTTTTTGCAGTGCATTTTTCCAATGGGTGACTTTTTTGGCTAGTGTTTTGACTAGTACATTTGCGGTCTGACCAGACCTAGCGGTCAGACTATGTGGGCAGTCTGACTAGAATCTCTACGGCTAGTTTTGTAGCCATTGAGAGGACCACGGAAGTACCAACCATATGTTGGTGGCACTACTGGGTCTCGGGCTAATTCTTGCCCCCTCTTTGTTCCAACGACTAGTTTTTGGGTGAATGGTATAAATACCTCCTAAAGGGCTGCTGAGTGAAGATTGCTAATGCTATTCTTCTTTTCCTTGAGCTAAGAGCAAGTCATCTCCTCATATGTGCATGTGTTGCACTTAGTAAGTGTGGAGAGTGATAACCTTGTGCATGTGTTGCACTTGGTGGTGGACTTTATGTCCGTTGAGCTATGATTCTTGATTTGTTCAAGGGAGGGTCTCTAACCCATTACTCTCAAAGTTTGCGGACTTCTAGATGGCTTTAGAGGTGTGGTGGTCCAGTGATCTTCTTAAGAAGCTTATGAGAAGGCCCAGCGTGTTGTGAGTGGTGTGGTGCTCGCCATCTCCGAAGTGGAGGAAGAGCAACCTTAGTGGATTGAGGTAGTTAGGCTTAATTCATGGAGCATGTCCAACTCTGTTGAGCTTACCTCAACGTGGATTAGGGAAAACCGGTAAGTTTTCGAACACCACGATAAAACATCACGTGTCATTGTGGTTTGTCATCTTGAGCTCAATTTACATTCAAGCAATTTATATTCAATGAATAAATTAGAGTACTTGTCATCATAGGATTGCTTATCATGATTTAGAATTATATTTGTTGGAGCACACAGTCAAACATAGAGAATTTAGGCCTTACTTGTGGAAAACAAATAGTTTACTCTTCCACATTATAAATCTGGCAATAGCATAATATAATTCTTAAAACCCCCCTATTCATCCCCCTCTAGTCGGCCTCCTCAATCTTACAGGCATTACCTGTAGGACGGGGGTGGCAAGGTCGGTGAGGAAGGTAGTGGGAAGCGAGGAGGTTGGTGTTGGAGGCGAGTAGTTATTCTAGGGCTGTGGGGAGGTTGATGTCGGCCTTGGAGGAGACACAATTGTCCCCAACAGCCTTTTTCTTGCAAACCTACATGGATAGCATTTGACAAAGGGGAAACGCGGGGAGGAGGGTGGAGGAAGGAGGCCGAGGCGGTGATGGCGATCACACATAGTTCAAACAAAGTTGGATAGGCCAACCAGGGGTACATCAATTTCTAGCTGACAACTCGAGTTTAAGTCACATCCTTACAAGCTTGGATGAGTTATTTGTGTGGATTATTCACTATAATGTTTTGGAAAAATTGCAAATACCCCCCACACACACAAGTCAACCTATGTATGATTTACCCCCAGCCATACAAATCATCAATTTCTGGCTCATGCTCCTAAAAAAATGCAGAGTTATTTGTTTTCCCCTGTTGGAGGCACTTTTCCCGCTAAGTCATATAGTTTTTGGTGAAGTGGACTGCTTGCATAGCATGCCACGTTAGATACAAGTCATTCCAGCATGGCCCTTGGGGTTAAGTAAGCACTTGATTGGGTTGGGTATGTGCAGCTCAGGCGTTATCTCATTGCGTCAAATCAAAACCAAAGGGCAAGGTGTGAGGTTGAGGATAAGGGCGGTTGTGGATGATTGGCTTCCCACTGAGTCGACCACGTTTGCACCTCTTATCACCACTGATCATCCACGATCGCCATTGCCCTGGCTTCATGCCTTGCTCTTTGGTTTCAATTCCGAGCAAACATCGGACTTGCACATACCCGACATAAGCCACTATGTAGGATTGGTATGATAACAGAGGAGGATGAATGGTGCATCAAAATTTTCTCCATGTATTGATCAATATTTCACTCCAATAGTTACAAAGCTATGAACAATAAGGATGGTGTCACATCCCAAAATTTGGCTTTTTGAAAAATTTAAATTCAAATTAATTATTTTAAGGTAATTGGGTTTTACTTGGCTTTTATTTGCCTTTCTGGATTTTCTAGGATTTAAAAACCTATTTTTAGATTTCAAAAAGTAATTCAAAATATGAAAATTAAATATCAACAGTAGTTGGAAATAATTTTATTAAGTCCAAAATATCTCCAGGAGGTTCTGTGAATTTTTCTAGAATTTTTGGAGGTATTTTGATATTTTTCTGAGGCCTAAATAAATTCCTAGCCTTTTCTGAAATTAAAAATCAATAAAAATCCAAATCCTTCCCTCCGGCCGACGCGCGGACGGCCCAGATCCGCACGTCGCGCTCGGCCTAATCCAGCCGCCCCTCCTTCCTCGCGCCTCGCGGGCTCGCCCGTCACTGCGGCCCGCCTTCCTCCTCCTCGCCCGACGCGTGGACGGCTCGGATGAGCCGCGTCTTCGCGCCCGGCCTCAATCCACCGCCCCCTTCCACTTAACCGCGCCACCGCCCGATCCTTTCCCCGAGCCGCGTGGCGTCCATCCGCACCGCCCGCCCGCTCCCTCCTTCCTCTCACTGCACGCGGGGCCCGCCTGTCGGATCCGTCGTCCCCGCGGAGCGCCCCCTTTCCTTTCTTCCTCCCCTCTTTCCTTTTTCGCCGGCCGACCGAGACCGCGCCGGATCCCACCTTTCCTTCCCTGTCCCTCCGGTTTTGGAAGTCCCGGACGCCGCCGCGACCAAATCCCCTCTTCCGCGCGTCCTTCTTTCCTTCTCTGCCCCCTATTTCCTTTCGGCCCCACTCCCTTCCTTTTCTCGGCCGCCATCTCCGGCGAGCAATCCCGCGACCGTGTTCCCTCCTCCGCCCTATAAAAGCCCCCCTCGGCTTCGCCTCCTCCCGCACCACCTCCCAGCGCCCTCCACCTCCTCTCCCGAGCCCCGTAGAGCCCTGCCACTGTGCCACCTTCCCCTCCGAGCTCCGCCCAACTCCGGCGAGCCTTCCCCGCCGCCTCGGACCTCCCCGGAGCCCGTAGCCGCCACCTACAGCTTCCTCGTGCGTCGGCGAACCTCCCCGGCACCAGAGCACCCGAGGCAGCTCCGCCCCTTCCTCGCCGTCGGCCACCTCCGTTCATCCCCGAGCCTCGCCGACCCCTCAAACCGGACCCCCTCCGCACCAGGATTACATATCACGCACCGCCAGAACCTCTTCGGCCTCCCCTCGCCGCCGGCGCCACTGCCTCCGTCCACGGCTGCCCGGTCCCTCCGGCAGGTACTCCTCAAGAGGGTTACCTACCCATATTGGGTAGGCAACGCCTCCCCGCCCGACTGGTTACCAGCGCTAACTCTTTCCCCCCCGGTTCCCTCGGCGCGCGTTCGAGCCCCCGGCTCCGCACGCTGAGGTCGAGCCATTCTTTTAAAATCTCGCGCTGACAAGTGGGCCCCACCCGCCGGCCGCCGCGGCTCTGCGCTGCCCGCGCGCTGGGCCCCACCCCTCTGTCTTGGTCTCGACAAGTGGGCCCGAGTCGATGGGTCCCACGTGTCGAGGTCGAGCGATGGGCTCACGTGCGATGGGTCCCACATGTCGACGACTCATGTGGACTCACTGACCAGTGGACCCCACCTGTCATTCTCTCGAATTAAAAATAAAAATTAAAAATCTAATATTCCAGTGGGCCCCACCTGTCAGAAATTTGGCAATTTCTAGATTTATTCAATCTGAGATTTTCAAATGAGCATAACTTTCCATTTTAACTCCAAATTCAGCCATTCAAATTTCTAAATTCATCTAAAATCATAATCTATCCAACTATGGCCTCTGTTGCATTTTTGGATTTTATTTGAATTTTGTTTGTATTTATTTGCTTTGTTTGCTTTGTCTTTTCTCGCGTAGATTCCAACGTTGTCGACGATCCTCTTCACAGCGAGAAGAAGACCCGAAACCCCGCAAGAAGGCAAGTCTCCTTTGATCATCTTGAACCTATGCTTTTGAAATGTTTTAAATATTTTAAATTATGTGCATTGCTAGTTACATAAAATCACTAGTTCAAATCTTTAGGAGTTAGTTATTCCAACTTTGTTATGCCCTCATTTGACATTGATTGCCATGTACCTTGTCACCCTAGAACTCCCTTTGTCTCAATAATGAGATTAATATTAATCTTTGTGAATAGTAGAATGGTAGAATAATGCTTAGTCATGCTATCTAATAACTTTGGAAAATCTTGAAAATGGGAAATTATGATTTAATATTGAACCCTTGTGTTTGTAAATGAAGTGGCAATTGGAGTTGTCATTGTGATTTTAAAATAAAATAAAATGTGAAAGTTGGTTTAGATTAGGTGGATGGTTGGTTTGGATTGGTGCAGAAGCACGAGATCTTGTAAAGTGTATGTTCCACCTAGTCAATTAAGGACCGACGCTTGTGTTTGTCAGATCGAGCATTAACCGTACAACCACAAGTCTATATGGGTGCGACCTAGTGACTAACTTATGATAGTCTAGTTTAGGTGCCACCAGATGGAAAGTGGGTGCCAGGATGGGTGGTTATCCACAGTGAGGGACAGGATTTCTTGTACTCATATGGCGCAAGAGGGGCTTGGTTGGGCGTTAGCCTACTGCGGTGAAACCTCGGTGGTATCTATCTAGATTAGAGTAAGGTAAAGGCTTTGTGATATTTTATCTGGGTCTCATGCCAAAGGAAGCGTGTTGACTTGTAGGATAATTTATCTCTTGTGGGTAAAGTTGTACAACCTCTGCAGAGTGTAAAACTATTCGAATAGCCGTGCCCACGGTCAAGGGCGCGCAAGGAATGCATTCACATGGTAGATTTCTGGTTTTGGCTTTAAAATCAAAAGTTTTGCATTCCGAGAGTGGAGGGAACTCTCGGAAGGGTATCCTGGCGGATGGAGCCAGAGAGGGTGGATGGAACCCACAGTTTCAAACTTGGTCAGATAGACTGGATTAAACTAGTGTTGGTAGATGGAACCTTCACTAGAGAATTATTGATAGTTCTGTTAAAACAAATACTTTGTTCAATTAATGCCTTCGAAAATAATTACTCTTATTTAAAATAAAACATTGCTTTGTGCAAAAGAACCATATAACCCTCCTTTGTTTAGCCTTGCATCTATGCATTTTTCCCAAGACTTGCGGAGTACTTTATGTACTCACATGCTACACTCAAAAATAAATCTCAGAGGAAGTTGAAGCTCAGGAAGGTGATTACGACTACTGCTTCGCTTGTGGCTGTGATGGATTCTTCCCGGAGGACTAGGTCGCGCTTCCCCAGTCAATTGCTTGTGGCGAATTGATGGGTCGTCCTCGAGTTATCTTTGCTTCCGCTTTATTTCTCGTGTGCGAGGTCTCGAAACCTCCTTTGTAATAATGAGACCCTGTGGTCAGTACTCTTAATTATTGTAATAAATCGTTGATGGTGATGTTTTCCATTCTGTTTGACTGTGTGCAGTAGCTTTGATCTGGGACTAGTGCTGTAATACACAGAGGGTCCGGATTTGGAAATCCGGGGGCCCGGCAGAGATGGTATCAGAGCCAATTTGACTGTAGGACGTGACCTAGATTCGGAATGGCAAAACCTTAAGGACTTATATTTATAAAAAGAATATATTAAAAATATATAAGCTTCTTTGCTTCTACTCTCTTCTTACTTAGAATCTCGTTCTTGTCCCTAACTCCCTTTGTTAAAAACTTTTTACTAATCTTTTCTTTTACTCAACTTTGTAGATGGCTGGTTCATCCTCCGCTGCCCCGTGGGACTACTATTCACATGGAGAGGATGCTGGAGCGTTCGCTAGCCTTCTCCGGCAGCTGATGCAGTGCTTGGAGTACCGTCAGCCGCCCATTTTCAGGGGACAGAAGACGAGGATCCTGGATCGAGACTCTTGGACCATGGAGGTATTCCTGTATGCACGGGAAGAGGAATTCAACTCCCACACATACCCCATCAAGCACCCTCGGTCCCGCTGCTTTGACGCTCCCGGGACGCAAAGACGCCTCGCCATTGATGAGTTGTGCCACCTGCACAAGGATGCTGTACATCAGTCCCCTTTTTGCTTCTTCATCAACCCTCGAGCAGGACAAAGGTATCCAGATCCCTTTGACATTCCAGCTGATGATCCTCCATTGTCACATCAGGTGCAGCTCACCCAGGCGATGGCAGTCACTTATGCTAGAGCTCAGGAGGAGATTGGACAACTCCGGATGCTTCTCACTTCCAGCTATCAGCACTCCGACACTCTTCGCGCGCAGTTTCTTCGGAGCCAGACAGATGAGTTTAGACTGGGACGTCTCAAAGCTGTACCCGACTACACGCCATCTTCACCTGCACCAGCCACCGCTCCTACCAACCGCGCGCCAGTTCGACTTTCAGGACTCCGCACTCAACTCACAACATGCAAGAAGGTGCGACGCCCCAGTCCGCCACCTATCATCACTCTCAAGAAGCACAAGCCTTCTCCTTCCCGCTCGCGTTTGACTGCCTCCAGTCGCAACCGTCCCATGCCTCGGCCGAGTGTGATTGTTCGAGGCACCACGTGAGAGAGCGCCAGGAAGACCCGGAGGAGGATCCGGAAGAGGACCCTGAGGAGCGCATCTTTGGAGAGGATTAGTAGTCATTCGAGTCGGTAGGATCCCGAATAAATGTCCACGTTTTTTTTAGAATGCTTTATTTTGTTTGGTGTGCTAGATGGACTGTACCAGGCCTATGTGCACTTGTGGTACAGCCATTCATGGAGTTATCGTGATTTTAATAAAAGTTTTCCCCTAAGTGGTTGCTGGTTTCTTCTTGTGTGTTGGCTTGGGATGTGATTTAGTTCCCCTAATCTCTTACCTTTGCTATTTCCTCTTACCTTCGCTAACCTAAACCCTTGGATGGTGAACACAAGGAGCAACCCCGCAACACCGTGGCGCCAACAATCAGCCAGAGGACAACATTCCACCACCTCCCGCTCAGGCCCCAACTTGGAGCAGATGATGGCTATGCAACTGCAAGATTACTTCAAGCTCTCGCCCGAGAACCAAGTACAAGCAAGCTCCACAGCACCCAATCAAGCTCCTCGGTCTAGGATGGGAGAATTTATGAGGACAAGGCCCCTACTTTTGCTGGTTCGGTGGATCCAATGGAAGCAGACGATTGGATTAAGGATGTGGAGAGGAAGTTGGTCCTAGCCCAGTGCAATGACAATGAGAAGGTGCTGTATGCGGCTCACCAACTCAAGGGAATCGCCGCTAACTGGTGGGAAAATTACCACGCCGCCCATCAAAACGTGCAAGCTATCACATGGGATGAATTCGTGGAGGCTTTCCGCACTGCGCATATTCCTACGGGAATAATGGACATGAAGAAAAGAGAATTCTACCAACTGCAGCAAGGAAACCTCAGCGTTTCCGAATACCTGAATAAGTTCACTCAGCTATATAGGTATGCAGCTGAAGAGATCACCTCGGAGGCAACCAAGATCTGGAGGTTCATGCAGGGACTCGACCCCAACCTCAAGGTGCAGCTAGTGTCGAATGATTTTCCGACCTTCCAACACATGGTGAACAAGGCTTTTGTCCAAGAAGATGCTCAGCGTCAGCTGTATGAAAGCCGGAAGAGGAAGTTCCAAGCACAACAGGGCGCGAGCAGTTCTAGATTTCGCCCTAACCCACCACAGTTCCATAGGCCCACAGAACCAAGTGTGCCAAGGACCCCATTCACTGGACCTCGCCCAAATAACCAAGTTCCCCGGACAGGCAATGGAGGCCAACCACAACAGAACCGGACTTCAGCAGCAGGAGTGCAGTGTTTCAACTGCAAGAACATGGGACACTATGCCAGTAACTGTCCCCAGAAGCGCTCAGCTGTGACCCCAGTTCGCTTCAACCTGGGAACGCCACCAGCACGAGCTCCAAATGCAGGACACGGCCGTGGGACACCTCAGACCCCAAGGGCTCCACAAGTGGTGAGCAGAGGGCATCTCAACCATGTGACCGCGGAAGCAGCCCAGGATGCACCCGACGTAGTTCTGGGTAAGTTCCTTGTCAACTCAGTACCTGCATCAGCATTATTTGATTCTGGAGCTTCGCATTCTTTTGTGTCCAAAGATTTTGTTGAAAGATATAAATGGGATGTGTGTAAGCTAAAGAACCCTATGCTAGTCCAATCCCCTGGAAAGGAAATGAGGACTAACACAGTTTGCCCTAGCGCAACTGTGGATATAAATGGAGCTAAGTTCCTAGCGAACCTTATTATAATAGACTCCAAGAGTTTAGATGTGATACTTGGAATGGATTGGTTAACCAAGTATAAAGGACAGATAGATTGTACTGATCGAGCTATTACAGTCATCAACTCGGACGGGATCCAAGTAAGGTATAAGTCAAACCCACCTTCCCAGAACAGGTGTAGGTTGAACAGTGTGAAGGGAGTGACTCTGGAAGAAGTACCTATAGTGAGTGAGTACCCAGATGTGTTCCCTGAGGATTTGCCGGGAATGCCACCAGACAGAGAAATTGAATTTGTTATCAACTTGGTACCGGGAACAGCTCCAATTTCAAAGAGACCTTATCGGATGTCTGCAAATGATCTGGCTGAAGTCAAGAAGCAAATTGAAGAATTGCAGGATAAAGGTTTTGTAAGACCAAGCTCGTCACCCTGGGGGGCACCAGTACTGCTAGTAAAGAAGAAAGATGGTAGTCTTCGCATGTGTGTGGACAATCGATCTCTGAACGATGTGACGATCAAGAACAAATATCCTTTGCCCCGGATAGATGATCTGTTTGATCAATTGAAAGGTTCATATGTCTTCTCCAAGATTGATCTTCGATCAGGTTATCACCAATTGAAGATAAGACCAGAAGACATACCCAAGACATCATTTGCTACTCGTTATGGATTATACGAGTATACAGTAATGTCTTTCGGTCTAACCAATGCCCCCACATACTTCATGAATCTGATGAATAAGGTGTTCATGGAATATTTGGATAAGTTTGTGGTTGTGTTTATCGACGATATTCTGATATACTCCAAGAATGAGGAAGAGCACGCAGAACATTTGAGGATAGTTTTGGAAAAGCTCAGAGAAAATCAGTTGTATGCCAAGTTTAGTAAGTGTGAGTTTTTGTTGAAGAAAGTAGCTTTCTTGGGCCACGTGATTTCTGTAGGAGGAGTGTCCGTGGATCCCGATAAGGTAAATGATGTGCTCAATTGGACGCAACCAAAGTCAGTATCTGAGATCCGAAACTTTTTGGGTTTGGCTGGTTACTATCGTCGCTTTATTGAAGGATTCTCCAAACTCGCAAGACCTCTCACCTAGTTGCTGAAGAAGGAAAAGAAGTTTGAATGGAGTAAACCGTGTGAGGACAGTTTCCAAGAGCTGAAGAAGAGGTTAACTTCTGCACCAGTGTTAACACTTCCAGATATTAGAAAGGATTTTGAAGTCTTCTGTGATGCGTCAAGACAAGGACTAGGCTGTGTACTGATGCAAGAGAGAAAGGTAGTAGCATATGCTTCGAGCCAGCTGCGGCCCCATGAAGGAAATTACCCAACACATGATTTAGAGCTTGCTGCCATTGTGCATGCTCTAAAAATATGGAGGCATTATTTGATTGGTAACCGTTGTGAAATTTACACGGATCACAAGAGTTTGAAATATATATTCACTCAACCTGATCTCAACATGAGGCAAAGGAGATGGCTTGAGCTAATAAAGGATTATGATGTGGGAATACATTACCATCCGGGAAAAGCTAACGTAGTACCTGATGCCTTGAGCAGAAAGAGTTACTGTACCAAACTGTGGATTAAGGATAGTATGCCCGCACTTCAAGAAGAATTCCAACGACTCAACTTAGAGGTAGTGGAAGAAGGATTCCTAGCCACTTTGGAAGTTCAACCAACCTTAGAAGATCAAATCAGGGCAGCTCAAAAGGAGGACAAGTATGTCCAGGAGATCAAGGATAATATGAAGAAAGGGAAAGCATCGGAATTTTCAGAGGATGAAGAAGGTACCCTTTGGTTTGGAAAACGAATTATTGTACCTGAAAAGAAAGAGGTAAAGGAGTTAATCCTGAAGGAAGCCCATGAATCTGGATATTCAATTCACCCTGGGAGTACAAAGATGTACCAAGATCTCAAGGAAAGGTATTGGTGGTCAAGTATGAAACGAGAAATTGCAGAATATGTAGCTTGGTGCGATGTGTGCCAGTGAATTAAAGCGGAACATCAGAGACCCGCTGGGCTTCTACAACCTTTGCGGATCCTTGAGTGGAAATGGGAAGAAATTGGTATGGATTTTATAACTGGATTACCAAGAACCAAAATAGGGCACGATTCAATTTGGGTTATAGTGGATCGTTTGACAAAAGTCGCCCATTTCATTCCAGTAAAGACCACATACTCTGGGGGTAGACTTGCAGAGTTGTACATGTCAAGAATTGTGTGCTTGCATGGAGTCCCAAAGAAGATTGTGTCAGATCGAGGAACCCAATTCACTTCGAGATTTTGGCAAAAACTACATGAACTTTTGGGCACAAACTTAAACTTGATCTGACTTATCATCCACAGACAGAAGGACAAACAGAAAGAGTAAATCAAATTCTGGAAGATATGTTGAGGGCTTGTGTTCTAGCAAACAAGGCTAACTGGGATCAAAGTCTACCCTATGCAGAGTTCTCCTACAATAATAGTTACCAATCTAGCTTGCAGATGTCCCCGTTCGAAGCCTTATATGGCAGAAAATGTAGGACTCGATTGTATTGGAAGGAGACAGGAGAAGGACAAGTATTTGGACCAGATGTGTTGAAGCAAGCAGAAGAACAGGTTCGTCTAATCCAAGACAGATTAAAAACAGCACAAACCAGACAGAAGAGCTATGCGGACAATCGACGTAGAAGCTTAGAATTTGTACCTGGGGATCATGTTTATTTAAAGGTGTCACCTCTCAAAGGAATGAGACGTTTTGGAGTCAGTGGAAAGCTAGCTCCCAGATTCATTGGACCCTTTCCTGTTGTGGCGAAACGAGGAGAAGTTGCTTACCAGTTGGAGCTTCCACCTCAACTGTCAAAGGTGCATGACGTCTTCCATGTGTCTCAGCTAAGAAAGTGTCTCAGAGTTCCAGAAGAGCAGATGCCTCTAGATGAAATAAACGTGAAGGAGGACCTCACCTATCCAGAATATCCGATCAAGATATTGGAGGAATCAGAACGTTGTACGCGCAGCAAGGTTATCAAGTTCTGTAAAGTGAAGTGGAGCAACCATTCAGAATTGGAAGCGACTTGGGAACGTGAAGAGGATCTAAAAGAAGAGTTCCCCGACCTTTTTCCT
Organism: Dendrocalamus sinicus; assembly: GCA_036346575.1. Lineage (NCBI taxonomy): Eukaryota > Viridiplantae > Streptophyta > Magnoliopsida > Poales > Poaceae > Dendrocalamus > Dendrocalamus sinicus. Next base: position 28,878,391 of record CM070660.1, on the reverse strand, counting down.
AGTCCGTCCGAATCTCGGGGTCGAGATTCTTTCTAAGGGGGGTAGGTTTGTCACATCCCAAAATTTGGCTTTTTGAAAAATTTAAATTCAAATTAATTATTTTAAGGTAATTGGGTTTTACTTGGCTTTTATTTGCCTTTCTGGATTTTCTGGGATTTAAAAACCTATTTTTAGAATTTAAAAAGTAATTCAAAATATGAAAATTAAATATCAACCGTAGTTGGAAATAATTTTATTAAGTCCAAAATATCTCCAGGAGCTTCTGTGAATTTTTCTGGATTTTTGGAGGTATTTTGATATTTTTCTGAGGCCTAAATAAATTCCTAGCCTTTTCTGAAATTAAAAATCAATAAAAATCCAAATCCTTCCCTCCGGCCGACGCGTGGACGGCCCAGATCCGCCAACGTCGCCGCTCGGCCTGATCCAGGCCGCCCCTCCCCTTCCCCTCGCTGCCTCGCGGGCCCGGCCCGTCGGCCGCGGCCCGCCTTCCTCCTCCTCGCTCGACGCGTGCACGGCTCGGATGAGCGCGTCTTCGCGCCCGGCCTCAATCCACCGCCCCCTTCCACTTAACCGCGCCACCGCCCGATCCTTTCACCGAGCCGAGTGGCGTCCATCCGCACCACCCGCCCGCTCCCTCCTTCCTCTCACTGCACGCGGGGCCCGCCTGCCGGATCCGTCGTCCCCGCGGAGCGCCCCCTTTCCTTTCTTCCCCCCCTCTTTCCTTTTTCTCCGGCCGTGGCCGAGACCGCGCGGATCCACCTTTCCTTCCTGTCCCTCCGGTTTGGAAGTCCGGACGCCGCCGCGACCAAATCCCCTCTTCCCACGTCCTTCTTTCCTTCTCGCCCCTATTTCCTTTCGCCCCGCTCCTTCCTTTCTCGGCCGCCATCTCCGCGAGCAATCCCGCGCCCGTGTTCCCTCCTCCGCCCTATAAAAGCCCCCCTCGGCTTCGCCTCCTCCCGCACCACCTCCCAGCGCCCTCCACCTCCTCTCCCGAGCCCCGTAGAGCCCTGCCACTGTGCCACCTTCCCCTCCGAGCTCCGCCCAACTCCGGCGAGCCTTCCCCGCCGCCTCGGACCTCCCCGGAGCCCGTAGCCGCCACCTACAGCTTCCTCGTGCGTCGGCGAACCTCCCCGGCACCTCGGTCGTCCCTCCTCGCCGCCGGAGCACCGTCGCACCGGAGCACCCGAGGCAGCTCCGCCCCTTCCTCGCCGTCGACCACCTCCGTTCATCCCCGAGCCTCGTCGACCCCTCAAACCGGACCCCCTCCGCACCAGGATTACATATCACGCACCGCCAGAACCTCTCCGGCCTCCCCTCGTCGCCGGCGCCACTGCCTCCGTCCACGGCTGCCCGGTCCCTCCGGCAGGTACTCTTCAAGAGGGTTACCTACCCATATTGGGTAGGCAACGCCTCCCCGCCCGACTGGTTACCAGCGCTAACTCTTTCCCCCCCGGTTCCCTCGGCGCACGTTCGAGCCCCCGGCTCCACACGCTGAGGTCGAGCCATTCTTTTAAAATCTCGCACTGACAAGTGGGCCCCACCCGTCGCCGCCGGTGCGGCGCCCGCTGCGCTGGGCCCCACCCCTCTGTGCTGGTCTCTGACAAGTGGGCCCGGAGTCCAGTGGGTCCCACATGTCAGCGACAGCTCACTGTGGACCCACTGACCAGTGGACCTCACCTGTCATTCTCTCGGATTAAAAATAAAAATTAAAATCTAATATTCCAGTGGGCCCCACCTGTCAGAAATTTAAGAATTTCTAGATTTATTCAATCTGAGATTTTCAAATGAGCATAACTTTCTCATTTTAACTCCAAATTCAGCCATTCAAATTTCTAAATTCATCTAAAATCATAGTCTATCCAACTGTGGCCTCTGTTGAATTTTTGGATTTTATTTGAATTTTTTTTGTATTTATTTGCTTTGTCTTTTCTCGCGTAGATTCCAACGTTGTCGACGATCCCTCTTCACAGCAGCAAGAAGACCCAGAAACCCTGCAAGAAGGCAAGTCTCCTTTGATCATCTTGAACCTATGCTTTTGAAATGTTTTAAATATTTTAAATTATGTGCATTGCTAGTTACATAAAATCACTAGTTCAAATCTTTAGGAGTTAGTTATTCCAACTTTGTTATGCCCTCATTTGACATTGATTGCCATGTACCTTGTCACCCTAGAACTCCCTTTGTCGCAATAATGAGATTAATATTAATCTTTGTGAATAGTAGAATGGTAGAATAATGCTTAGTCATGCTATCTAATAACTTTGGAAAATCTTGAAAATGGGAAATTATGATTTAATATTGAACCCTTGTGTTTGTAAATGAAGTGGCAATTGGAGTTGTCACTGTGATTTTAAAATAAAATAAAATGTGAAAGTTGGTTTAGATTAGGGTGGATGGTTGGTTTGGATTGGTGCAGGAAGCACGAGATCTTGTAAAGTGTATGTTCCACCCTAGTCAATTAAGGACCGACGCTTGTGTTTGTCGGCATCGAGCATTAACCGTACAACCACAAGTCTATATGGGTGCGACCTAGTGACTAACTTATGATAGTCTAGTTTAGGTGCCACCATGGAAAGTGGGTGCCGAGGATGGTGGTTATCCACAGTGAGGGACGAGATTTCTTGTACTCATATGGCGCAAGAGGGGCTTGGTTCGGCGATTAGCCTACTGCGGTGAAACCTCGGTGGTGGTATCTATCTAGATTAGAGTAAGGTAAATGCTTTGTGATATTTTATCCGGGTCTCATGCCAAAGGAAGCGTGTTGACTTGTAGGATAATTTATCTCTTGTGGGTAAAGTTGTACAACCTCTGCAGAGTGTAAAACTATTCGAATAGCCGTGCCCACGGTCAAGGGCGGCAAGGAATCCATTCACATGGTAGATTTCTGGTTTTGGCTTTAAAATCAAAGTTTTGTATTCCGAGAGTGGAGGGAACTCTCGGAAGGGTATCCTGGCGGATGGAGCCAGAGAGGGTGGATGGAACCCACAGTTTCAAACTTGGTCAGATAGACTGGATTAAACTAGTGTTGGTAGATGGAACCTTCACTAGAGAATTATTGATAGTTCTGTTAAAACAAATACTTTGTTCAATTAATGCCTTCGAAAATAATTACTGTTATTTAAAATAAAACATTGCTTTGTGCAAAAGAACCATATAACCCTCCTTTGTTTAGCCTTGCATCTATGCATTTTTCCCAAGACTTGCGGAGTACTTTATGTACTCACATGCTACACTCAAAAATAAATCTCAGAGGAAGTTGAAGCTCAGGAAGGTGATTACGACTACTGCTTCGCTTGTGGCTGTGATGGATTCTTCCCGGAGGACTAGGTCGCGCTTCCCCAGTCAATTACCTGTGGCGAATTGATGGGTCGTCCTCGAGTATCTTTGCTTCCGCTTTATTTCTCGTGTGCGAGGTCTCGAAACCTCCTTTGTAATAATGAGACCCTGTGGTCAGTACTCTTAATTATTGTAATAAATCGTTGATGGTGATGTTTTCCATTCTGTTTGACTGTGTGCACTAGCTTTGATCTGGGACTAGTGCTGTAATACACAGAGGGTCCGGATTTGGAAATCCGGGGGCCCGACAGATGGAAAACCAACACAAAACCAAGAAGCTGAAAACTCGATGTATGAGAAGTAAAAACTGTAGTACCACCAAAGTTAATTTATCCTGATGAGCAGTAAAATCAGCAAGTACCCATGTGACTTTTGATCCATATATCAAAATGACTTAAAACTTGGTATGAACCTTCTCTAGGATATCAAGAATTTATTCCAATCAACGATCAAAATAATTGTTGCTAAAGTTCCAACTTGTTTTCATTTGAAGGAAGGTTGCACCAAAATCGGGAGAAAACAAAAAATAGTGAATATGACTTTCTCATAGGTGGATGATAGCCAAGATGACTCTAGATGTATTTCCACATATCACAACAGTTGGATCAAGAAATCTTTTGGAGAGGCCGAATTAAGCAAAACACAGTGAACTTTAAGAACTTGTCAAACCTGATGCCTAGATGGATAAGAATTGATTTTTATAGAACATCTCCATCACTTACATGCCTTTGGCATCCAAAAAGATCAAAAGGGGAGAGAGAAGATCAAAACCAACCAAATCAAGTGTAAATCAACCAAAACAAGAGGGATCCATTGGGAAAAAACAAAATTTGTATATTGCTACTTGAGAATGAAGGTTTTACAGTCACTCCACTAGGAGGACAAGATAGCATACCACAACACTCACCCTTCTCTTAGCCTAACCGTAGAACTCTTGGCTTTAATGAGGAAAACTAGGATGGTTGGATAGTTAACTAGTAAGTCTTCATGTCAACCAGTTAAATAGATATGGTAGCTAGCCCTATCTAACCCTAGTGGATACTATCCACTTAGTATAAATAAGGGAAACCCGATAACCCCCACACACAGGTTTTAACTTACACACTCACTTATGCACGCTTTTCAAAATGTATAAGTCTGAATCCGCTAAGTCTTTTGCCTTGATCCAACTTGATCTTCTTAACTTCTTTTTGACCTAAACCACTCTCCTAAGCACCACTCAAGTGCTGTGGTTTTTACCCAAGATAGTTTCTGGTATTTTAGTCAAACTACCAAAATACACTTTCTTAACCTGGTTTTCATCTTCGTTTGCATGTAATCGTCATGCTTACTACGTGTAGGTGTATCACTAGCTTGCAAAGCATCGGTAAGTCTCTCCCGATCTAGTTCCATTAGACCACACCTCACTTAGACTGATCAAGCCACATGGTGCAACCCATTGCTCAAACTTCTCTTCAATATTTCCTGCCTTTCTTGTGCCACGCTTTAGCTCAGCCATCTCACACGACATTTTTTATCATTCTAAGCCTCCGTTCCTCCATGAGCATAGCCCCGATCCTCGTCGTTGACAATGGTTGATTTCAGTTTTGGTCATTTCTAGCCCCTATATCAGGTTAATACCAAATTTAGCCCTCAGACCACCGTAATACCAAATCTAGCCCCTTTTCCGACTGCACAACTCCGAGGGCATGACACATGTTATTCATGCAGTCGGGGACCGCACGACTATTGTCACCCTATTTTTTTGGTTTTATTTGCTTTTGGTAGAAAATAAATAAATCATGAACAGTAGTAGTCGTGCGGTCCCCGACCACACGACTAACACGGGTCACGCCCCTCGGAGTCGTGCGGTCGGGACGGGGGCTAGATTTGAATTACAGTGGTCTGGGAGCCAAATTTGGTATTAACGTGGTACAGAGGGCTAGAAATGACAAAAACTCCCCCGTTTATTTGGGCTTAAGACTTCAAGCCAATTTATTTTTCATTATTTCTAAATTTTATTTTTTTGATTTTTCAGTTTATTTTGAGCTTTTTTGCTAGTTCTTTTTCTCGTATTCATTCACATTATACGTGATGGGTTAACCCTTTTTCCATTTAATTTTTTAAATTTAATTATTCTTAAAATTTTTGAAATTTAATTATGCTTAAAAATTTTATGTTTAATTATGACAAATAAGCCACCATCAGTACAGTATAATTTCAATCAGCTACAGTAAAAATTCAATCATTAATCACTAAAACTCAGCTCAACTAAGCACCACCCTAGTCACTTTTATCATCCATCTAACCTTTTATGATGCATGATTGTGCATGTCCTCGATATAATTAACCGGGTAAAAAAAATGATCGACGTGCACTAGCGTGAAAAACTAGTTTTAAGTGGAGTATCGATCCAATTAGCTTGACTTTGTAGGTCTTACTCGATCTATTTTAAGTGTGGTGATTTTTCTCGCTCACATTGAATAACACACGTCCGTATAATATTTAATCTTAGTGCTGGTATAATAGTGCAATTTGCACAATTTAAGTATTACTAAAGTGCCTGCATCAGTATAGTTGTTGCCTGATGACATCGCTACGGATCAAGATTAATCAATCATGTGCCTTAAATTCTTGACAAAGGAGTGGTTGTGATACCAATTCCTTCTTGTTGTTTCACAAAAAAAACGTATTTTACTCTTTAGCTCCAACCAAAGGTATTTTTTTTAAAAAAAAGAGCTACCCCATAAATGTTAATTTTAGATCATAGTAGTAATGTGCTTATTTTGGATCACAGTACTTTTATGAGAATAAAATAATCCTCATAATTATTATGTCATTATACACTCCGAGTATACCTATTATCAATAAGAAAGAAGTTTTACAAAGTACTCTTAAGTTCTTCTACGACTACTCTATGGTCGTAAACTCTTCTATAACCAAAATAGTCATAAGTTCTTTTATAACCACCTCATAGTCGTAAGCTCTTTTACCACCACTTAGTTGTAAGTATACCTCTTATCAATAAGAAAGAAGTTTTACAAAGTACTCGTAAGCCCTACTATGACTACTCTATAGTCGTAAACTCTTCTATAACCATATAGTCATAAGTTCTTCTATGACCACTTTATAGTCATAAGCTCTTTTACGATCACTTAGTCGTAAGTTGTCCTACGATCACCTTGTAGCTGCAGGCTATTCTGCGACTGCCTTGTATCCGATCGATTTGTTTAACGATGTCCTACCCATCGTGGGAGCGTCTGACAAGGCGGTTAGAACGTGCGCTAATCTAACAGCCGCACACGATATCTCTGACAACAACCGCTACACAATGAACAATCACCATGTCTCTATGACAGTAACCTCCGTATGACAGTTATCACCTAAAGCGTTGAGACGTCTTTTAGCGCAAAACAACGGCTATCGCTTCGGAAGCTATTTGAAGGTTGACGCCAGAGGAGATCAAGGGGACGAGGGGAGATCAGACGATCAGATCGAGGCCAAGTTAGAGTTAGTGCAAACTTTCTTTTTCACATTACTCAGTTGTAAACATTCCCTCAAAGCAGTAATCACACAGGACGTAGGGCTATTATTATGCTAGGAAAAGGCCTAAACCTAGATAAAGATTCCCATGTCTCTATTCCGTATGATCATAGTCTAGTCTTTTAAGAGCATCCTCAAATGTAAACTAATTATACGTAAGATTGGTATTAAAACACCGATAGTATTGTAATGTGCTTGCTGGTTTTGGAATTAAGTAGATAGCTGGGTAGTTACAGGTCTTTTAATTTTTTTGTAAGGGTTCAACGTGTCTATTATTTCGGTACACTACTACAGAAAGCCTAATACTAGACGGCCAATCACAGACGGTTTGACAAAACCGTCTGTGACCGACACTAACACAGACAGTTTTAATTTGGACACCGTCTGTGTTGGTGGCATAGGAGAAAATGAGTATCACAGACGGTTCTTACAGATGATCTGTCTGTGATACTTTTGTATCACAGACGGTTTTTATAATCTGGAATTATCACAGATGGTTTTTTTTATTAAAAACCATCTGTGATAAGCTGATTATCACAGACAGTTTTTAATAAAAAAACCGTCTATGATAATGGCGCTAGGCATTTATTGCGCTGCTCAGAACCGCATCTGTCTTCATTTTGATCCAGATCTAGCCGGTGCTGCACTCTTTCGCTCAGGAGGCAAGCTAGGCGATTTCAGGCCAATTAATTTGGTGGGAGGAGGCAGAGATTGAGCTTTGAAGATTCATACTTTCCTGGTTGCTCTAGATATGGTTAGTAATGAAATTTATTTTTCTTTGCATTACAATTTAGATCTAAGTAATTGGTGAGTGTTATTGAAGATGGTTTACAAAATTGTTGGTTATATAATAGCTGTTGTGTTTATAATATGAATTAAGCTAGCAAAGCCTGAATGCATGTGGTATATATGTAGTAATAATTAATTAATTTAATTTTTAATACTAAGTTGTTATATATAGACATAACGTAGGACCAAAGCTGCATGTATGCCGCGAACCGTGTGAGTGAAGAGTACATTAATGGTGTGTCTGCTTTTACAAGAGCTGCCAAGGAGTGTATGCTGAATAAGGAGGTGGAATATATGTACTGTCCATGCACTGACTGCGAGAATTTAAAGATGTTTAAGAACCGAGGGCAAATTGAAGCGCACTTGATTCGGAGGGGTTTCAAAAAGGGTTATACCTGTTGGACCAGTCATGGCGAAGTCAATGATCATATGCCGTCGGATGGCATCGCCGGTGAAGTGAATGATATGCCGCCGGATGACATCGCCGGTGAAGTGAATGACATGCCGCCGGATGATGTTGATTGTGGTTCGGATTTGGATAGGTTGCATGATGACAATCTGGATCAGATGCTTCGCGATGTAGAAGAGAACTATGATGAGAGAGAGTATGTTAAATTCCGGGGCTTGATGGAGGACTCGGAGAAACCTTTGTTCACATGCTGCAGGTCAAAGTACACGAGGTTGTCGGCCGTGCTTGAACTATTGAAATTGAAGGCATGCAACGGTTGGTCCGACAAGAGTTTCACAGCGCTGCTAGATCTTTTAGCGGACATGCTTCAGAAGGGAAATGAGTTGCCTAAAACCACGTATAAAGCCAAGAAGGTTTTTTGTCCACTAGGAATGGAAGTAGAAAGAATACATGCATGTCCGAACGACTGTATCCTCTACCATAAAGAATATGCAAACATGCATGTATGTCTGGTGTGCAACGCATTCCGATACAAACGTAACAATCAATCAGATGATGGCGAGGGAATAGAGGTGAAGAAAGGACCTCCTGCTAAGGTGGCATGGTATTTTCCCATAATTCCCCGTTTGAAACAGTTTTTTGCAAATCCAAATGAGGCAAAACTGCTGCGTTGGCACTCGGAGGAGCGCAAGAAGGATGGAATGCTAAGACACCTTGCTGATTCCACCCAGTGGAGAAACATCGATAGGAGTTTTGCAGACTTCGGTGCAGAACCAAGGAATATAAGGTTTGGACTTAGTACAGATGGAATGAATCCTTTCAGTAGCATGAGCAGCCGACATAGCACATGGCCCGTGACTCTCTGCATCTATAACCTTCCTCCTTGGTTGTGTATGAAGCGAAAGTATATTTTGCTATCGATACTTATCCAAGGGCCAAAGCAACCTGGGAATGATATTGATGTGTTCCTAGCACCGTTGGTGGAAGATTTAAAAGTACTGTGGAACGAAGGGGTACAGGTGTGGGATGCATACAAACGAGAGAACTTCACTTTGCGCTCCTTATTGTTCTACACCATAAATGATTATCCTGCCCTTGGTAACCTATCGGGCCATAGTACAAAAGGTGCCAAAGCTTGTACTCACTGTTTAGATGGTACCGAGAGTGTATGGCTGAAACACTCATGCAAAACCATCTACATTCGTCACCGCTGGTTCCTTCGGAGGGCTCATCCATACCGCAAGATGAAGAAATAATTTGATAGAGAGAAGGAAGACGGTTCAGCTCCAAGGCATTTAAGGGGAAAAGAGGTTTATAATATGGTTAAGGATTTAGATGTTGTCCTCAGAAAGGGATGTAAATTGAGGGCTCATGAGAAGAACACCTGGAAGAAGAGATCAATATTTTGGGACTTACCTTATTGGGAGTACCTAGATGTTCGACACTGCATCGACGTAATGCACATAGAAAAGAATGTACGTGACAGCTTGATTGGTCTCTTACTGAACATTCGTGATAAAACAAAGGATGGCATCAACGCACGGCTTGACTTGGCTGATATGGACATCAGGCCTGAGTTAGCACTGACATGCACTGGTAATGGACGAACGTACCTTCCCCCTACGTGTTACACTCTGTCCAAGGCCGAGAAAACAAAACTGTGCTAGTGCTTGCATGGTGTCAAAGTTCCGTCTGGTTACTCCGGCAACGTGAAGAAATTTGTTTCGATGCAAGATTGGAAGTTAAATGGCATGAAGTCTCATGATTGTCATGTGCTGATGACACAGATGCTCCCTATTGCAATTAGAAATATTTTGCCGATCAAAGTCCGAGAGACAATCATGAGGCTCTGTTATTTCTTTAACACAATTGCTCACAAGGTCATTGATCTCGAAGGACTAGATGCTCTACAGGACGAGGTGGTGATGACTCTATGTCATCTTGAAATGTATTTCCCTCCTTCATTTTTCGATATCACGGTCCATCTCATTGTTCACGTTGTGTGGGAGATAAAAATGTGCGGGCCCGTATTCCTACGTAGCATGTACCCATTTGAGAGGTTCATGGGAATTCTCAAGTCCTACTTACGGAATTGATCTCGGCTGGAGGGTAGCATTGTCGAAGGTTATGCAAGCGAAGAGGTCATTGAGTTTTGTGTCGATTATATGGCTCAGATTCAACCGATAGGTGTGCCTCAATCTCGTCATGAGGGGAGGTTGAAGGGTATCGGAATTATTGGAAGGAAAGCAATCACTCCAGATATGGACACGTATACTCAAGCCCATTTCACGATCTTGCAACACATGACTGAAATGGCGCCTTATGTCAACCAGCACAAGGATGTGCTTCAGCAACAGAATCTGGAGCGGCCGAATGTTTGGATCATGAGGCAACACAATAGTCGGTTCAACCAATGGTTGAAGGAGCAAATTGCTAGGAGCTCGCCAAGTGAGATGCTGACATGGTTGGCAAAAGGGCTAACATTTACAGTTGTGACATGGCAAGGATATGATATAAATGGGTACACATTCTATACATAGTCTCAGGATGTAAAGAGCACTAACCAGAACAGCGGTGTCCGCATAGATGTGTTCAGTACCGATGGGTTGAGAAACTCGTACTATGAGTTCATAGAAGAGATTTGGGAGCTCGACTACGTGGTTTTCAAGTTCCCCTTATTTCGCTGTCATTGGGTGCATCTCCCACAGGTGAAGGTTGACAAGTACGGTGTCACTACCATGGACCTCCAACATGTCGGGTACAAAAATGAACCATTCGTACTCGCCAACGAAGTTATTCAAGTTTTCTATGTAACCGACCCGGCAAATAAGAAACGTCGTGTAGTTCTTCATGGAAAAAGGAGAATTGTCGGAGTAGAGAATGTAGTCGACGAGGAAGAACACAATCAATTTGACGAGTTACCTCCTTTTGGAAATGGCATAAGGGTCGACGACAAACAACATGACGAAACTAGTTATGTACGCACTGATCATCATGAAGGGCTAATTTTTAAAGGAAATAAGCAAGTGGAATGAGAATGTGTGACATATATGTGGGCATTTGCATTTATATATATGACAATGCATGTATGTGATGTATATGTGAACTGGCATTTATGTATACAACAATGCATGTGTGTGATGTATTTGTGAATTTGCATTTACTTTATGTGAAAATGTGTGATATATAAGTGAATTTTGAGAATGAGTCATACAAATGTATCTCTATGTTCATTGGGCTGTTGTAAAGAAATACACCCAGCTGTTGTCTTATTGAATGCTGGTTGGTATTTACATTATTGAATGCTGGTTGGTGAGTAAAGACTAATTACAGACGGTTCTAAACTTAGAACCGTCTGTGATATTTATTACCATAGACGGTTCTACGTTTAGAACCATCTGCAATAAGCTTCCCTATAAATACCCTCTGGCTAGGGTTTTCCACGGCTGCAGTTATAGATCTAAATCTCGCCACACTCCCGATCTGTCTCCTCGGACCTCCGTCGTCGCCGCTGCCTCCTCGCACCTCCGTCGCCGCCGCCGAGCCCGTAGCCGGCCGCCTCTGTCGAGCCGCTTAGCCCCTTGTCGTCCCTCGAGCCGTTGTCGCCGCCTCCTCGGTCGACCTCCATCCCCTGTCACCGTCGCCGCCGCCTCCTCGCATCTGTGAGTTTCTTACGCTAGTGACATGCCAGATCTGTGAATCGAGTGGTACTTTGCTGTGGATCTTGTTATTAAGCCAGTATTTTGCATCTTCTTGTAGTATTTGATATTTCACCTTAAGTTTGTGATGTGGTTCTTGTAGCATTGAGTTAGTTGTCTGTCAGTTAAGAAAAGAAAAAAATATCAGTATGTGAATTGTTTTTTGCTTGTTGTGAGTGTTAGTATATAGTATTAGCAACTAAAGTAGGTGCTAAGATAGGCACATCACCCCCTCTCTCTGTCCACAATATCATTATTAGCTACTTTCATGGACTCAATGGGTGCAAATCGAAAAGGATAGCCACCTCTGTCTATTTTCATGGACGAGGCAAATTACTCCTGTAGCCTGGACCCGGGAAATTAACCCCTTTAGGCTCCTAAATTTTGTAAGTTAGTTTGTACCCCACGGCTGAATTAACTTCCCCTATGTACATTTAAGAGCATGCGTATCTCTTAGTATCTAAAGTAGACGTTAAGATAGATATATACATCACTTCTCTATCTACAATACCATTGTTACCTACTTTTATTTTAATTCTTAGCATCTAAAGTAGCTCAACTCCACTCATTTTACTCATTAGCTCTCTCTCTCTCTCTGTATACATATATTGGAATTAAATTTAAGTATGTGCTTATACCGCACTATTTACGTATATGCTACATTGTGCTTACTTTTCATATATGAGAAGGCCAACATGTCATCCGTGCATTCTTCAACATCATCGCTGGATGTGTCCTCTCCAAAATCAAAACGCCAAGAAAGAGGGCTATCGAAAAAGCTTGAGGGTTGATTTACCATCACAGAGGTCGATGGATCTGGGACCCCTGTCCTTCCTCGCAAAGCAGTATGCGCATGGAGAAGAATGATCAGAATAGTTGCACGAGAACGAATTGAGATCATATTCGATTCGTGGAAGAGCATGCCTGAGACTCGAAAATGTGAGCTGCTGACAGAAATTTTGGCATCATTCGAGATCCTAGAAGAACACCAAGACGCCGTGCAACGACAAGCCTTGCTAGCGGCGTGCAAAGTATGGAAGAACTTCAAGAGCACGCTTGTCAAGGACTACGTGGAAAAGAACGAAATGCCGTTTCATAAATACCCATTCCTGCAACCACAATGGGAAGAGTTCAAGGCGATGAAGACGACCGAAGATTTCAAAAGTACAAGTGCAGCGCACAAGGCCCTCCAGGAAAAAAACACACACCCCCACAGACTTGGCATAGCTGGGTATGCGGGTAAAATCACGTAGTGGAGGAGGGAGGACGAACAGATAGCCCTACAGGACATCGCCCCGCCATTTGCCAATATCCCAGATGACCGTGCTCGAAATTGGATTAGAGCAAGTTCATCTACAACGACATCGGGGGACATCTCCTTTGAAACCCTGCAGACCAGCAAGTGTCCCAGCATCTAGTAAGATATCGATCGAACTACGTAGCTTGTAATTACTCCACAACTTTGTACGAAGTGAAATGACATGTCGTGCTCTTGCAGGAAGCGCTGAGTGTTGAATCTTCCCAGGGATCATTCCAGGGAACAAGGGAGAAAGATATACTCTCTGCAGCCCTGGGAAACAAGGAGCACCCGGGTCGTACGAGAGGCCTTGGGCTTTACATTCCTTGGAAACAGGTTTCCAAGATGACTCCGAAATGTATCGGCGTAGGAAGAGAACCAAAGCCGAGCGTGAGGAGCGGCTACGAGAAGAGATCAAGGCATCTCTTAGAGAGGAGCTGGCTGATTATGTCAGAGATGAGGTGCGGAGACATACAGAAAATCAGCAGGCCGCCGCCGCTCCTGTGCTAGCTAGCCCGCACAACCGTCCGAGTAGTTGCGCGTCCAATCCGACGGAAAGCGAGGCCAGATTTCTTGTGGACGACATCCTGGTAATAATTATTATCACTCGAATGCTTGCTCCATTGATAGGCCTATTGGAGTAGCTAATTTTGTATTGTTATGTTTTTATGTTTGTGAAATGAATTGAGATGTGAATTGGATGTTTTATGCTTGTGAAATGAATTGAGATGTGAATTGTATGTATACATGTACATGTTGATCTGCTTGTTTCAGAGGGCATGGCTAGCATTTCCTGAGGCTAGCCAATAAACAGAAATAGATTTAGGGTAGAAAAGAATATCACAGATGGTTTGTAAGTAAAAACCGTCTGTGATAGGTGATAATCACAGACGGTTTGTAAATCAAACTTAGGTTGACTTTTAGGGGCTTATTTGCAATTTTCTCTAAGACTTTAGAACTTAATCTCTTGCTAATGAGTTGTGCGCGATAAATCCTCAGATGAGATCAGAGCTGAGAGCATGCACATGCACTGATTCTTTTGCAAGCATCATCCGTTCGCGCGCGCCGTCTTTCAATTCAACACGTACGTACGTACGCGCGCCACAAATTAATTACTTGTCGCGCGGCGCCTCCGTCGCTTAACACGCTTACCACCGTCCAGCCATGGCCATCTCGCTCGCTGCGCTTCTCCTCCTCCTGCTCACGTTCGTGGTATCACTCTTATACCTTCTCCTCTCCGGCAGGAAGTACGCGGGGGCGATGGGTGGAGGCTGCCGCCGTCGCCGCCAGGCCTCCCGGTGCTCGGCCACCTCCACCTGCCCGTGGCGGAGGGAGAGTATATGCATGGAGTTACAGTTGCAGTCAAAAATCCAGTATATACCCTTTAATATACAAAGTATATACAATATATATTTTTATACACTATACATACTCCATTAGGCCCAATAGGCAACAAGTATCGGCATGGGCCTATGTTTATTCTCAAATGTTATTCTGTGTAGTGTAGCTCTGTTATCAAATGAATTAAACCTGGCCTGAATACGAGGGACGAAACTATCAGTGACACAATGACTATGAAACCTAAATATAAGCCTAGTGTATAACATCAACGTGGGACTAACAATGCTGAGTTGTTGATGCTAGACGAGCGGTGGAACCTGGGTTTAACGGGCCTTTGGAAGCTTGTTTTGCTAGTGGGTAGCGAGTGTAAAACCAGGTGTTAGGAGGTGTTCTGGGTTAGCCAGTGTGGACTAATGGATGGATCCATTAGGTTAGTCTCGGGTGTGAGGCTATATAAAGGAGAGGGGAGGCACGAGTTTGAGTGAGTTGTGCCTACCGGGCCTTGGAGCGTAGCCTCTCTCCCATGGGAGTCTGTGAGTGTGTTCTTGGGATTGTGTGAGAGAGAGAGAGTGAGTGGAGAATCCATGTATGAATAATCGAGAAAGAGAGAAAGAGAAGAGGTGTGAGCTCCTCTCTATGCTCTCGAGCGTATCAGGATTCCTTGTACTCCTTGATGGTTGGAATGGAAACTACGAGTTGTGTTCTCTGTCTTGTGTTTGAATGATTTGTTTGCGCTTCTTTGTTTCTTCAGATATCCGTGTTCTTGGTCTGAAATCTTGGTGACATGTGGGTTTTACTCCAAGCCATCTTGGCTATTCTAGTCCTAACGAGCGGTTCTATTCATCAACTCTGGTACTTCTTGCTTTGAGTTGTGTTCTTGGTTTGAGTAGGCCTCAGTTTTGATTTGCTCGAGCAGGGAATCTGTCTCAAGGCTATTTGGCGATTCATTCGAGCAGCAGTCGAATCGGAGAAGTGTTTGTGTCTCGTGATGCGTGCCGCGGTACATGCTCTGCATTCGCTACGCACCACGTTGAGGCTTTTGTGCATGAGTCGGCCGAATTCTCCGCTTCGGGTTTCACCACATGTCCGGATCTCGGCAAAGAAGTTTTTCAACGCCTTGGTTTTCTCTCCGTCAAAGGATCGTGAGCAAGCGTTGTCTAAAGTCTCATACCCGATTGCTTTGTGAATTGCAAGATATTTGGAAATCAAAGCAAGTGGTCATGAGCTACAGCTTGTCTAGTTGATGCGTGCGCGCGCTTCTTCTGTTTCGGTCATTCACATGCGGTCTCTTTTGTCTGGTCGAGATCTCGGGTTTTCATGGATGCGCTCTGTCTTCTGGGTGACTCGGATCGACCACGAAGTTGGCGTTCGATCTCTCAAAGCAGATGGTCTATCTCTTTGTCGAGTGATCACGATAGATCGCGCGATTCTAGTTCGGTGTCGATCGATCTTCATTGCTCTCCGATGAACATTCGATCTTCCTCTTCATAGCTTTGTAGCTATTGGAGAGAAAAGATTGTGTGAATACTTGAGAGAGATTTTAAGGCACCATTCATCCCCTCTGTTGCCTTTTCGGTCCTACAATTGGTATGTGAGCAAGGTTTGCTCTCTATATTTGATCTTAACCGATCCGGAGCATGGCAACTAGTAGGGGATCTTGTGAGCTTTTCTTTGCATCTTGCTTGGGGTGTTTTGCCAATGATGTCGCTTTACTGATTTCGTTGGAGGTGATGTTATTTGCAAGCCGATCCCCGTCGATCGAGCAGCGGCGACGAGCAAAAGATTCGCAGTCTTTGGGACATGGTCATTAAGTTATGACCACAGTCTCAAAGGCCCCATCTGCACATTACACTTCGTCGACCTGGTGCTTTCCTGTGCGACTCTCTCAACTTTGGTTTGTCTTGATTTACCCACGTTTCTCAGGCCGGATGTTGAAAATTCTTTGAGGAGAGGAGTGCAATGATCTGAGTACTTGCATCTTGAGACTTTGTCACCTCTTTCGAAAGTGCTTTTCTTTGTTGGCTCTTCTCTAGTCCAAGGGATTAGCAAGGATGGTGCTTTGTCCTTTTGACCATGTTTCATGGAGGACACTTACATCAATGCTCATTTTGAGAGAAGGTGACACAATGACTATGAAACCTCAAATGTTATAAGCTCCTAGTGTATAACATCAACGTGGGACTGCTTTTGATGAGGAGCTAGATTGAGCTTGTGGGGTGTGTTCTCATGCATTAAACTACTGTTTGTGGTCTTTTCAATCTTTGGATGAAATCTGTTCTAGTGGGAGGAAGGGGTGGATTGATGGAACCGACTCTAGGTGATATTGTCTCGATCACATGTCCAAATGGTTCTCTAGGATTATTTACTACCTAGTTTGGGCTTTGGTTCTCTAGGATTCTCTTCTACCTAGATTGAACCTTTTCTTGGCCACTAGAGTCTTGTGCATTGACATAGTGTGCTTTTGCCCGTGGTATGAGGTCTAGAGATCATGTGGATAGTTTGGATCACCTCCTTGAGTTAGAACCCTCTTTTTCTGGTTTTTCGCCAAATTTCTTGGTTCTTCTCGAGTTGCTAGGGAGTTGAAACCTTTCTATCTGTTCGGGCTAGCTTTGGGGAGTTCATCTCGTGTGCAGTAATGTGAATGCTGTCTGAGTCTTTGGAGCCTTGTCTATTATCTTTATGTGACATGATATCATGCTTTATATCTTGCCATGTCTTGTGATAGCTTATCATGCCCTTCTATGTCTTTGTAGCTCTTGCCATACTAGCTTAATTATGTGAACAACTTAAAGTAAAACATGTCTTGTTCAATCTTGTTAGTCTAGCTTTAGTGATCCTCTCTTGATTCAGCCATGTCGAATAGGCTAAGTTGAGTCTTGATCTGTTTTGAGGTTTAGTGAGCTAAGTTAGTTCATTAGTGATGCATGAGTTAAGTTTTAACTCTTTGTGAACTAACTCAAGTAAATGCAAAAGATCTCTTTTGTGCGAAAAACGATCTCACCAATTCTTTCTCATGAGATGGCTTGCCATTGCACTAGGCATGAACTCGGGGGAGTTTGGATGACCAAGATCACCTCCTTAAGCTTATTGCTTGGGTGATCGCATAAGAGAGTGGTCGATGGTTGAAACCAACCATGAATTTACGATAAAAGCTAATGGCTAATTTTACTCAACTACAAATCTTCTTCAAGTGGGTTTATGTCTCATTTTTGGGCTTGTAGCTCTCTAAATCAACTCAACTATAGCTTCTTGATTTCGCTTAGAATATTGACATGGCTTGACTCACGTGGATACCTTCTTCTAGACTATAATCTTGTGTGTGACATGCTAATTAAACATTTAATTCAAAGATCACGATTTATTTGGCTTGAGCTTGGCAATACATAGTTTGTTATGATCTAGATAGCATTGTCACCTTTATGGCTTTACGACTTGGTGGTCGTAAAGGCTCATGACTTGATGTCGGCTCTCGACTTGGTAGTCGTGAGGAGTTGATTCGACTTTGTGATCTTAGCGACCGTCTTGGTAGTAAGTAGTCGTAGCCGCGTGTGTCGTTGCAAGCTTACAATGGTCGTAGCTTGTGTCTTGGCGGTCGTAGCAGCCTAGTGAGTGGTCGTAGGCTGCGTAAGGAAGGCTCTTGTGAGTGGAGGGTTTCGTTGCGAGAATACCTTGAGTGGTCGTATGGGGTATGGTCCTTATGCGATAATATCGTAGCATTTATTGGGCTAGCAATGGTTGTGGCATGTGTCCGCATGGTCGCGATCGAGTGCAGCTGTGAGGCGGTCGTAACGACATGTTGTGTGGTCGAAGGAAGCTTGGTAGTAGTAGAGGAAGTGTTCGTAAGGCCGACCATTTCTTGAGTTGTGCATTCGAGTGGTCGTAGGGGTTTCACGATCAGGTTGTGTCTTTGTGACACTTGTTGGTTGTACCGATGGTTTGTCTTTATGCAGTGCGGTGCTATGTGACGGTTTGCTTGTGCGTGTGGCTGCAGGACTTCGGAGCTATTTCATGGTGAGCGTGGGAGGACCGGGACTAGGCACGGAGGTGTTGAGGTCAGGAGCGGTTGGAGGCGCGAAGATGATCGAGGCTGGTGAGGTGGTTGCAAGCCGAGGAGATGAGGAACCGCTGGAGCTGCCAGAGGACCTTGGAGACAAGTCTTGGTGAGGCTTGGAGTGGTCGGGACTAGACATGGGAGATGTTGAGGTCGAGCGCCCGGGTGAAGCCGAAGAAGACTTGGGGCTCAAGGTGGTTGCAAGCCAAGGAGATGAGGAACCGGAGCTAGAGCTGCGGAGGATCTTGGTGACAGTGTCAGCGAGGTGGGATGGTCGGGACGAGGCGGGTGGTGTTGGGGTCCGAGCGACCAAGGGAAGCGAAGAAGACCTAGTCTTGCGAGGTGGTTGCAAGCTTGGACGGCAAGGCGGGAGGAATCTTCGGGAAGGCAGCGGAGTGGCATTGGACGTGGTAAAGAAATATGTGCTAAGATTGCTTAATGTTGGAATAATTTATCCTATCTCTGATAGTGAATTGGTTAGTCTAGTACATTGTGTTCCTAAGAAAGGTTGTTTGACTGTGATTAAGAATGAAAAAAATGAGTTGAAAAATTGTCACTGGTTGGCGCATGTGCATTGATTACAGAAGACTGAATAAGGCAACTAGGAAAGATCATATTCCACTTCCATTTATTGATGAGATGTTAGAAAGATTAGCCAAGCATTTATACTTCTATTTCTTATATGAGTTTTCTGGATTTTGCAAAATTCAAATTCACTCTGATGACCAGCATAACACCACTTTTACATGTTCCTATGGTACCTTTACCTATAGGAGAATGCTTTTTGGTTTATGCAATGCTCCCGCCCATTTTTAATGATGTATGATGGCTATATTTTCTAATTTTATTGCGAAAATAATGCAAGTGTTCATAGACAATTTTTTGGCCTATGGAAAATACTTCGATTCTTGTTTGGCAAACCTCAAAAAAGTTTTCTAGCATTGCAATGAAGTCAATTTGGTGCTTAATTAGGAAAATTGTCACTTTATGGTGTGTGAAGGAATTGTTCTAGGCCATGTTATATCCGAAAGAGGAATTGAGGTGGATAAAGTGAAGATTGAGACTCTTCAAAATCTTCTACCTCCAACCAACGTCAAGATGATGAGAAGCTTTCTTGGCCATGTTGGATTTTATAGAAGATTCATCAAGGACATCTCAAAGATCACAGCCTCTAACAAACCTATTGTAGAAAGACACATCTTTTGTTTTTGATGATGATTGCATGTAGGCCTTCAATACACTTAAGAAAACATTGATTTTAGCACTGATCATCCAACCCACCGATTGGAACTTGTCCTTTGAGATCACGTGTGATCGTAGCGACTATGCTATTGGAGTAGTTCTTGGACAGAGGAAGGAAGGGAAATTGCTTGCCATCTACTGTGCCAACAAAACTCTGAATGATGCACAGGTCAATTACACCACCACAGAGAAGGAGCTACTTGCAATTGTCTTCGCTTTTGAGAAGCTTCGATCCTACATCATCAATTCAAAAGTGATTGTCTACACAGATCACGCTGCTATAAGATATTTGCTAACCAAGAAAGAAGCCAAGCCAGGATTGATCTGGTGGATTTTGCTGTTGCAAGAATTTGATCTTGAGATTAGAGACAAGAAAGGAGTAGAACATTTGGTGATGGATCATCTCTCGAGGTTGTTCATTGAAAAAGCTCATTCAGAGGAAGAGCCCTTTGATGATTGCCTACGAGATGATCACTTGTACAGAGTATCTTCAAAAGTTCAGTGGTATACAGATACCACTTTGGCAATGAAGAGAGTTCCACTTCCACATCTGCCAAAGTACGAGCGATACAAACTGCTCAAAGAGAAACGCAATTACTTTTGGGATCCACCATATTTTTATCGATACACTGAAGATGGTCTGCTACACCGATATGTGCCAAATGAAGAGCAAATGGAGATTCTGCAGAAGTGTCACTCATCACCATATAGAGGACACTATGGTAAGGATATGTTGGACCCAGATTTAGCCAATCTAGAATCCTCTGTGAAACCACTGCACTATTCTCTGGATCAGTAGGTAGTGCTCACAGAATACATCACTGAATTATTTCATACACAATATAAACCATACCATACATTAATATTACATTCACTAGAGTTTAAATAGACCACGTCGGGTCAAGTTCACAATAGGGATGATTAGGCCAAATGGATATATTACATAAACACAGAAGTGGTAGTAGAAGCAAAAGGGGGAAGTCACATCTTGCCATAGGCAATTGACTGCGGTAACCTATGGGCAACCGATATTATCCAAGGATTTGGATAATATTGGTGCACACAAACACCATCTTAGTCAACCAGACTATGGTGAGACCTAGACTACTAGAAATTTATCTAATCACTGCCATCTTCCTCACCATCAGTTCCTGAGACATCATAGTATGCGTAGTTTCCTTGGTCCACGAGCTCTGAGGGATTTTCTTTGAGCGAGGGTGAGCACAAGCAATAGTGCTTTGTGAGCCAATACATAGAATGCAAAAATTATACATGCAAGGTTTAACAAGGAAGGCTAAGGCTCTCTTATTTGCTAAAAGCAACTTTTTAAAACTAACAATACTAGAAATTCCTATGAATTAGCATTTTAACCAAATCATGTTTTATTAAAGAAAGTGAAAGTGTGCAATATTTATAACGATGCAGGTTGCATCCACCATATGCTTAATTTTGATTACTAGAGTCACATTCACCCAATTATCAACACTAGGCAATATCCACCCAGAAAAAATCTAAAACCAGGGTTACATCCACCCGATGAGTTTTCATCCCACCCACAAAGGTTTTTGAAATAGAAACTAACTCGAGTAAGTTCCCATACCCGCCCTTGATCATGGGCATGGCTATTCGAATAGTTTATACTCTGCAAAGACTATACACTTTACCTATAAGAGATAATCAGCTTGTTCTATTTCACATATTTCCTTAAACATGTGAATCAAGGAGATCATTACAAGGCCTTTAAAATGCATACCCTAGTGTAAGTTATACCCACTAAGGTTTCATCTAAGGGTGGTTACGTCTACTACACCCAAACCCCCTCTTACGCCACACAGTGACTTACACCAGTGACACGACTCGTATCCACGACGGCTTAAAACCAGCGACATAACTTGTAAGTCACTTCAATTGTGCAACTCGCATAGATGGATACAAATTATTTTACCAGGTCAACACCATTATAAACTTATGGTTGCACTATTTTACATTAAGAGGTCATCACAAGATTAAGTCCTTAAGTTATCTGGATGGTACATGCCACAAACCATATTTTCTTATGCTACATCCACTCCAACCTGCATACTATCATCCACACCAACCTTCATACTATCCGCCCAAACATGGTAATTGTAAGTTTTAGGGTTTTGATAAGCATAAACTAAGTTTTCTCAAATATACCAGTTATTTCCCTCTAATGATTACCAAAACAAATTTCATGATTAAAAGATGATGATTAGGGCAAATTAATGTCCTGATACCTAAACAAGACTAGCATGAGCTTAACTATGGCCTATAACTATTAAAGTTACTATTAAATATCTAGGATGACAAGGATCAAGTGATTCAAGTGCCAAAGGGTGGTGTAACAATACTACAATACCAAGTAAGCATGTACTACCTTGAATTTAACATAAATTTGCATAAATAATTAAGCATGTCATTTGATAATTTAAATGAATATAAATTTGCACAAATGTAGGTTCAATATGATCAAAGTATTGACTTACCTAGCTCACAAGCGGGTTGGTCTTAAAATTCGTGTGTTTGCTCGAACTAGGCTCTTCCACATCCTCGTACTCTACTCCGACGATCGCATCGAAAAACGAACAAATAAATATAAAGGAAAATTCAAATGAACTCCAATTGAACAATTCCATTGCCATTAGATAGATCTTGAATTAATAAAAATTTAGAAACAAATTTCATTAAATTTGGAGCAAAAATGAGCAAGAACAGGCTCTCCAAAGTTTGAAATTGGATTAAATCTAAAAATAATAGAGGAGAGAGAACTTCTCTCTCTGACAGGTGGGGTCCACTGAATTATAAATTAATATTTTAATTAATTTTCTATTGAAAAGGCCACTAAGACTAGGGATGAAAACGGAACGGAAATATCCCGTACCGAACCGCATCGTTTTCTACATTTGACCCGATCGAATTCGTATTTTCGGACAAATTCGAATTCGGTTCGAAATCTGAATACCAAATTAAAACGGCGGAAACGGTTTAGGCGTTTTCGACCGTTTTCTACTTTTCTACATTTTATTCGGAATATACCGTATTGTAAATACGGTTTAAACCGAATTTGGCCCACTAGAAGTCCCATTAGATTAGAGCCCAATTCACACAGCCCAATTCACCAAAATTTCCCCATCTCCTTCTAAAGCCGCCGCGCTGGGAGATCGAGCCGCTTCTTCTCCTTCGCCCCTTTGCTTCTCCTCGTCCCTTCTCCTCCACGTCCGGCCGCGGCGGCGCGGCCGCAGCTCGCCGAACGCCCGCCGCTCCCACCGCACCTCCATCGCCATGCCTTCTCACCTCGCTGCTCCAAATCCGTCGAGCCGCCTCCACTCTCCACCGCCGCAGCCCCTTCTTCGCGACGCCGCCGCCCTCAACCGTGCGCCGCCATCTCTTCCACCTCCGGCGGCCACCTCTTCTTTACCCGCGCCACCTCTTCCGCCTGCGCCACCGCGCCGCCGCCTCGTCTTCCCTTGCCTTCCCTTGCTTCTAACCCTAGCCCCATTTGCTCTCTCCTCTCTTCTCGGCTCCAGCCACCCTTCTCCACCTATCTCGGCCGCCGCTCCTCCATCCTCAGATCCACCGCGCCACCCTCTTCTCCATCTGCACCGCCACCTCTCCTCTGCTCTCCTCCGTCGCGCCTCCTCTTCGCGCGTGCCATCCGCGGCGCTCGCGTCCCACCCGGCAGCTTCACCGCCCGCCGGCGCCGCCACCCGGCAGCTAGGGCCTAGGCGCGCACCCCACCCGCGTCGGACCTCGCGCGCGCCGCCGCCGCCACCGCCACGGCCCGGCGCGCCTGCAGCCGCTGCCGCCGACGCCCATCGATGGCGCCCCCCACTGGAGAAGGTGGATCTGGTCCTACAGCAATGAGGAAGGGCAAGACCAAGACCAGATCCGTGCGCCACCTTCTAGCGCCGCTGGAAGCATCGGCAGCGGCAGCAACGGCTTCTCCAGCAGCAGGTAACTAATTTGTCACTCGATTTTTGGCAAGCTGGAGAAGCATCGGTTTATAAATGCTGTGTTATGTGGTAGAAATTTGCTGAGAAATCAATTAGATGACGAGTTTGTGTCACAAATATACTCTTGTAAGTTGTAACTTGGTAGCTTTTTTTGGTGTTGAATTAGTTGAAGGCGATAAATTTTATGGGGCTGTGCAAGTTGTTGTAATGTGGGACAAAATTTAATTCAGGATTTTGGAATTGCCCGTCTTGATAGGATAGGTGGAAGTCACTGAGAAGGTGGTATTTTGCAAAAAAATGTTGGATTGATGTGTTCTGTTTAGGGTAGTTAGATTCGATATTTTCTGTAGTTTGTGGTGAATTCGTCAGTAGTTATTGCAATTTTGATAAACCTGTTGATCATGCTGAATGGCTTTAATTTTCAAGAAGGATTGTATGAAAGCTTTTTGATTGTGGAGGCGATCAAGATTGTCATAGATAATCAGTCTAGAGTTGAATGGCCTTCTCATCCTGTTGGTATTTTAGTGTACAATAATCCAGCTTGAAATTCAATAGCATTTATGATCGTATTCTTGTGAAATGTCTTTCATGAGGACGATATAGCTATTTTCAGATTGCACTGAAATGGCAATGAAGCCTTGCTGTGGCAATATGGTTTCACAAGAATGCTTCGTGTCATGTGGTTCATATACAGATATTTTTACTTTTATTTTTATTTTTGTTTCCAAACAGGACCTGATTGTGTTCTTATAGTCATACATTGAAGTATTGAACAATCATTTTACTGAGAGTCCTGTGCCTCTGTCATAGCTATTAGGCTTGTTAGATTAGAGAGTTCTGGTATGCAATGTCTCTATTACATGCAGAATAGGATTTTGTCATGTGGTTCATATACTTCAGCTGCATGTTTCCGATTGCTTGTTTATTGATTTTGGCAGTGATGATTGATGAAGCTTGGCTATTTGGGACCGACATGCACTGATTTAGCAATGTTTCACTTGGCTCTTGGCAGGATCAAGGAGTAAAAGGCCTTCATCTCAAAGTGTTAGCTCTAGTCCAACTTGTGAAAGTCCAGCTACAGCAGCATCAGTGATGGCTTCTTCTGTTGCAAGTCAAGCTCCAAATGTTGACACCAGTGGCAGTGGAGATGGCGCACTGCAGATTAATATCGAAGATGATGACCAAGAGGATGACGAGGATGAAGAGCAGGCTCACCTTTCTGGCAAGAGGTTTAAGAAATGCACATCGATTGTCTGGAACTATTTCACCAAGAAATTGGAGATTTTAGAGGTGGATGGAAAGCAGTTTGAGCAGCTGTGGGGATATTGCAATTTCCCCAATTGCAAGCAGAGGTACAGAGCTGAGGGCGTTTGTGGGACAACTGCATTCAAGAACCATTTGAAGTCAAAGCACGGTGTTGTGGAGGGACAACAACGACTTAATGTTGGTAAGAACCACGGTACTGAAATTGCTCATGTTCACCTTACAAATATGACCAAGAAGCTAGCTTGAAGAAATTGAATTTGGCAATAACCATGCATGAATATCCTTTCAATATAGTTGAGCATGAGTATCTTGTTGATTTCATAAAATCTCTCAGTCCTAGCTTTCCGATAAAGTCCGTGTCCTTTGTTAGGAAAGAAATAACGGACAAATATCTTGAAGAAAAGGAAACTTTGTATGCACACTTGAAAACTTTCCAGTGCGCTTTAGTGCAACAATGGATATGTGGACCTCATGCCAAAATAAAGGATACATGTGTGTTACTATTCATTGGATAGATGATAATTGGCGTATGCAAAAGAGAATTATTGGTTTTTCAATGTAAAAGGAAGGCATCTTGGTGCAAAGTTATGCGAGACATTCACTAAAATTATGGTTAAATGGTACATTGAAAATAGACTATTTGCTTTGACTTTGGATAATGCTAGTTCAAATGAAGTGGTGTCAATGATATAATTTCAGATCTGAAAGAGAATGGTAACGGTTCCCTAGTTTGTGATGGGATGTTTTTTCATGTTAGATGTGCCTGCCATATTCTCAATTTGGTTGCTAGAGATGGGTTGAAAGTCATTTCAGGAACAATCAGCAAGGTCAAATCACTTGTACTAGCTGTGAAAGGGTCTCCATTGCAGTGGGAAGAGCTTATGAAGTGTGCCACCGAAGCTGGGTTGGATACAAAGAGGGGTATCTTGATGGATGTTTCAACCGGTGGAATTCTACCTACTTAATCTTTGAGAGATGCCTTGTACTACAAGGATGCATTTATTAGGTGAAGTCTTCAAATCGTAAAAGGTATGCCAAGATTTCTCCATCTTACGCTGAATGGGACAATGCATTGACAATTTATGGCTGCTTGAAGAAATTTTATGATCTCACTGAAATTCTCTCGGCACTTCATATCCTCTGCAAACTTATTTTATAGAGGTTTCGTGATATAAAGCTCTTGCTTGATGATTGGTGCTTTAGTGGAGATGGTACAATTAGAGATATGGCAATTGCTATGAATGAGAAATTTGAGAAATATTGGCAGCATTCCAACATTGCTCTAGCTATAGCCTATTTTCTTGATCCTAGGTATAAGAAAAGGCTGCTAGAGTACTATATGAAGAAGTTCTATGGTGATCATTATCAATTTGAACTTGATGAGTTTGTTAGTGTGGTAAAGAAACTATACAACTTTTATGTTAGTTCTGCTCCTGCATCATCAAAGAAAAATAGTAAAGGGCTGCGCTTTGGACCTAGTAACACACTGATATATTAATGGGAAATGTAGACCATGACCTAGAAGAATTCTTATATGATGCAAGTGAACTTGCTATGGTTGAGTCAAATGAGTTGGAGAGGTATATTGCAGAACCACTTCTAAAAATTGTTGGTGAGTTTGATATCTTAGCATGGTGGAAAAACAAGAGAAGACTATCCTATCCTTTCGCAAATTGTTCGGGATGTAATGGCCATACAGGTATCAACAGAGCATCCGAGTGCGCTTTTAGTGCTGCTGGTCGTGTTGTTGATCCCTATCGTAGTCGTCTTGATCCGAGATGGTACAGCATTAATTTGCACAAAGGATTGGGTTGCTGCAGCAAGAAAAGGTGCTCATTTTATCTTTTTTTCAGTTAGACACTTATAATTGCAGCAGAATAATGCATTGATTATTTTCCTTTCTTTCTCATTTTTTGTTCAGATTCTAAAATGGTTGGATCAATTGTGAGTGATCTTGAGGTTGAGGCTTTGGCTAATGTTGTGGCTAAACTGAAAATTGAGGTATGTGTATGTTTATTGTTGCTTGCTCAAATATGCTATTGCTACATCTAATTTTAATTCACTTTGCAAACTTGTAGGAAAAGGACAAGGAGGGGATGAGGACTCGAGGAGGACAATGAGGAAGCAAAAGATATGGAAAGCGATCGACCTCATGGATGATCTTTGATGAACTGTAGATAATCTGGTAGCTGTTAATTGCTTGTTTTAGACTTGTATTGTATTTGTGTCGGCTATTGTGTTAAACTGTTAATACTTAAGACCAAGGGTCATGCACTTGTTAATTATTATATGCACTTGAACTTGATCATGCACTTGGTAATTGTTATGTACTTGGTCACTTGTTAATTGTTATGCACTTTGTCCTACAGGTCGGTATTCCGTATTGAATTTTCGTATACCGACCGTGTTCGACATAATTCCGCTTGAATTGGTTCGTTTTTGAAATTCTCGATATTCCGTAAGTTCGCGTTCGTTTTCGTGTCCGGCTTTACCGCTTTCGCTTTCGTTTTCGTATTCAAATGTAGAAGTAGAAAACAGTTGAGGAGTTTTCCGACCGTTTTCATCCCTAACAAAGACTGATAGCTGGGTCCCATGGCTTTTAAATAAATTTGATTTATTTTCTAAAGGAAAGGGTCTTGAAGTTGACATGTGGGACCAATGTATTATGCAAATAGTTACTCAGGCCAACTTGTCAGTGGCCCACAAATCGGTGAGACATGGCTTAAACTAAACAGGGAGGGTCCATGGGTCGCCGACTGATTAACTGAGGCTAAGCGAGATCATTAGTTAAACTAATTACACGCGGTTAACTCTAATTGCGATGCTACGGTCATCTTCCCCACAAGGGAGGCGAAGCCTGTTACTAGCTAGGGAAAGGACGACGGGCAGAGGCGTTGCGTGAAATGGGTCCTACGGCTCGGCGCGAACCTTCATGCAGGTGGCATGGGCTAATTTGGACCCTAGGATCACTACTACACAAAACCGTATTACAGACGGTTCAGAAACGTCATCACAAACGGTTTCGTGAATCGTCTGAATTTATGGGTCAGTATTGATACGAGTTCATCACAGATGGCTTTCGAACCATCTATGGTGTAAATATCACAGACGGTTTTAACTAGAACCGTCTGTGGTATCTATATATCACAGACAATTCTAGTTAAAAATCGTCTGTGATATCTAGCACAGACGGTTTTTAGTTAAAAACCGTCTGTGCTATTCTCTTCTACCCCTAAATCTATTTCTGTTTATTGGCTAGCCTCAGGAAATGCTAGCCATGCTCTCTGAAACAAGTAGATCAACATGTACATGTATACATCCAATTCGCATCTCAATTAATTTCACAAATATAAAACATCCATTTCACAAATCAATTAATTGAAATGAAAACAAACAAATATAGTATGAAACACAGTACACATTTTATTTTTATTAAGATTAGAGCCTACCATTACAATATCCCAAAACAACAAACAGGTTGCCCATCTAGCTAACACAACAAGAATAGAGAAAAGCAAAGATCCTCTATGCCTAGGCCTTCTCGCCCCTGATGCAGTGCACGAGCTGGATGTCTTTGACGTCCACCATCGTCGGTGTTGATTGAGCGCTGCCTTGTGCATCGTCTACTTCGTGGGGCTATTATGGTATGGGTCAAGGAGGAGGAGGAGGAGAACAACAAGGAGGAGAATAGCAGAGAGGAGGAGAACAACAGAGAGGAGGAGAACAGCAAAGAGGAGGAGAACAGCAAGGAGGAGAACAGAAAGGAGGCTGGGTTCTTGTGATTATTTATAGGGAGAGGGAGTGCGAAATTTTTTGGCGCAGGGACAAAGAGGCGGAGCTACGATTTGTGGGGTGAGGATTGGTGGATTTCTATTGGCTAGGATTGGGTTGAGGAGGATCGACGGGCCCAGCAGTTAGATTATCACAGACGGTTGGTAGCTAGAACCGTCTGTGATGAGTGAATATCACAGACGGTTGGTAGCTAGAACCGTCTGTGATGAGTGAATATCACAGACAGTTCTATATGCCAACTGTCTGTAAATTAGAGAACAAAATTTTATATACCGATGCAATATAAGAATGTCGTTAGCTTTCCAACGAGTACAAGAACGTCAAAAACGGACACCGTATGCAAAAGTTATGCTCGTTTTACTAAAGGTGTCTCAAAACTGAATCCTACTCAGACTCAGGCGGGAAATTATGAAATTATGGGGAATTGCAAGGCGGGAAACATATCACAGATGGTTTTTAATACAAACCGTCTGTGAAGTATCACAGACGGCAATAGATAAGAACCGTCTGTGATGATGTCTAGACTGTTTTTATTAAAAACTGTTTGTGATAATGAAGTTATCATAGACGGTTCGTATTAAAAATTGTCTATGAAAATAACACAGACGGTTATTCGTATGAATCGTCTGTGATACTTGCAGCACAGACAGTTCCTAGGAACCGACTGTAATATAAGCGTCTAGTTTAGCCACTTTTGTAGTAGTAGATGGTCGGCGGTGAAGCTATGCAGTGGCGGTGGCCGGAGCATGGCACCATGGCTGTCTACAGTGTTAGAGCTCGATTCCAATCTAGGGGAGCATCTACGGACAGAGGGGAACTCACCAGGAGCAATGACGAAGCTTGGGGACACATGGAGCAGTCTATCATCGGAGAGCTGAGGTGGCAAAGAGTGGGCATCACGGAGAGCTCATCGGAGGGGAAGAAGGAGCTCAGTGGCGGTCGGGGTTGCTTCAGGATCTTCGGGTGAAGCTCCTAGTGTGAGGAATTGGATCGAGGTGCCGCGAAGCTCAAATGGCGCTTACATTGACGCTTTGGTCAGAGACGAGGAAGGCGATGGCTCGGTGGATCTCGAGGGTGATTGAGGTGGCAAGGGGCGATTGGGTGCACAAGAAGACAGCGCGTGGGTTTTATTGCTGCAGGAGGGGAGACGGTCGTTGGGGTGCCTTGAAGGTTTATGCGGCGGCTGAGGGGAGTGTCAGCGCACGGCACATGAAGGGAGAGGAGCTAGCGTGCAGCGCGGAGGGGATGAGTTAAGGTGTGGGATGACTCGGGACAATGGTCGGGCAAAAGAAGTGGGCACACGAGCATGGCACGGTACGGGGGCGGTGGAGGTAGGCGTTGTGGGTGCGCGAGGAGAAAAAGGAGAGAGAGGGGCCTCGGCATGGCATAGCACAGGCGAGGGTGGCGCGGGGCTGTGGAGGCATAGGAGGAGGTGAGCATGCACTGGCACAGAGCAGTGGCAAGGCTGCGCCGAAGCGAACAGAGCGGGCCAAGGCCAGGTGAGCCAAGGGGATGGGCAACTGTGGGCTAGGCCAAGCCCGAGGGGATTTGGGATTAGAAATTTTTGAAAAATGAATGAATTTGAGAGGAACTTTTGAATTCAAACTGAATTTAAAATTTTTCATTTCAAGCAAAAGTTACATGCCCAAAAATGGTACGTTACAAACTCAGCAAAAGTTTGGAGTTATGGATTGTTTTGGCATCGAGCACTTGATGAGCCTTAAAAGGTCACTGGTAAGAAAGACAACACTGCAATGAAGCTTGCATTGGGGCAGCTAAATGGCAAGAGGAGGAGGCGCCCCCAGTCCATTCAGTCTTTGGGTCCACCCCTGGCGATGGCGAGATTTCCACAATTCCTTGCGCACAGAGCCAATGATTTGAAACGCCAAAATAAGTGGTATGCACTTCATGCACGACTGTGCAATCATTTGTCACTCTCCGCTTTCGTAAGCTTAAAGAACCGACAGATCCCCTTCTACCTCGCTTGCCACTCTCAAAACCGCGACAACCAATGGAACAAACCAAGGGCGCCCCCTCTCCTCCTCCCCTCCACGTCGTGGTGTTCCCATGGCTGGCCTTCGGCCATCTCATCCCCTTCCTCGAGCTCGCCAAGCAGCTGGCCAAGCGCGGCCACGCCGTCACCTTCCTCTCCACGCCGAGGAACATCGCCAGGCTAAGTCCCACCCCCTCGGAGCTATTGTTAGAGTTCTCCAGTCGTGGTCGAACTCCTTACGATCACCTTTACCGTGGTCGTAGCCTTTAACGTGGTCGTAGCTTTCAACGTGGTCGTAGCTTCCAACGTGGTCATAGATGTGGCCGCGGACGTAGTCGTAGACGTGGTCGCAGGCGTGGCCGCGGACGTAGTCGAAGACCGGTCGTAAGTCGGCTTCGTCTGACTACTTGGCTCCGCGAGTACAAGGGAACAGAAACTACAGCACGAAGGGCTTTTGTGCAGCAATGGAACATCTGCTTTTCAGATCATCTATTGCTCCTTATATACTGAATACAAAGTGCAGGAACTCCCGGTGGTTAGCCGCACATCGCGCCACGGACGCGTGCATTCCCACGTCCACGATGTTGCCCACGACCGAAGGTTCCGGGGTCATGCGCGAGCTATTCTCGCCACGACCTTCTACGCACACGACGGCCACAACGAACGGTGCTCGTGCGCATGCAGCAGCTGAAGAATAGAAACTACATGCAAGTCTACCATGCATAACTAACACACGCTCAAGGATTACTAACAAATTCTCCTCCTAATCCTTGCGTGTGCGCTGTACATCAACGACCCCGATCTTTGAACGAAGTTCGCAGAACCGTTCTTGTCCCAGGGCCTTTGTCAAGATATCAGCCAACTGTTCAGCGGTCCCAACGGACTCAACCCTGACCCTGTCCTTCTCGATGCATTCATGAATATAGTGGTATCTAACACAATGTGTTTGCTGCGATCATGGAAGACAGGGTTCTTACTGAGCTGGATGGCTGACTGGTTATCGATCTTCAAGTTGATGGCGCCCGGCTTCTTGCCTTTGAGCTCTGCAAGGAGCCGCGCCAACCAAACCCCCTGGCAAGCTGCTATCGTTGCGGCGATGTACTCAGCTTCACACGAGGATAAAGTCACAACGTTCTGCTTCTGAGATTGCCAGGTGATGATGTTGCTGCCGAGGAAGAAGAGGACACCGGAGGTGCTCTTCCTTGTATCAATGTCACCTGCAAGGTCACTGTCGCAGAGCCGACAAGTCGAGCCTCCTTCTTCCTCTTATCTTGTGACCATAGTGTAGAGTCCCAGCAATGTATCAGAGCACTCTTTTCACGGCTACCATGTGCTCGGTGGTCGGGTTCTCCATGAACCAGCTGATATATCCCACCGAGAATGCCAAGTCTGGTCTTGAATTCACCAAGTAGCGAAGAGAACCCACTATGCTTTTGTATTGAGTGGCGTCGACAGTAGGGGCAGAGCTCAACTTACTTAGCTTCAATCGGGGCTCCATGGGAATGTTGCTCGTGTTGCAACCAACCAGACCGGCGCTCTCAAGGATCTTCGCCGCATAAGCTCTCTGGCTCACGGTGATCCCGCCTCCGACTGCACCACCTCCAGCCCGAGGTAGTACTTCAGCAACCCCAGATCGCTCATCTGGAACGTCGACTTCATCTCCTGCTTGAACTTGTTAATGTCGGAGTGGTTGCCGCCGGTGATCACCATGTCGTCGATGTAGACCCCACGAGGCGTCGTGCGAGGCGTCACGGCGTTCGGAGGCACTCGCACGAACCCAAGCTTGAGTAGCGAGGCGTCGGCTGGAGTACCAGGCGCGTGGGGCTTGGCGAAGTCCGTAGAGAGCCTTGATCAGGTGAAGTACCTTGTGCTCATGCCCCTTGAGCACGAACCCGGGGGGCTGTTCGACGTAGACGTCCTCCCGCAGCTCGCCGTTGAGAAACGCGGACTTGACGTCCATGTGGTGCACCGCCCAGCCCTCGCTTGCGGCGTAGGCCAGCATCAATCGCACGGACTCAAGTCGTGCCACCGGAGCGAAGACCTCGTCGTAGTCGATCCCCTGGCGTTGTACGTACCCCTTCGCGACAAGCCTAGCCTTGTACTTGGCGACGAGCCCGGTCTCGTCTCTCTTGGTCTTGTAGACCCACTTGAGGCCGATCGGGTGTAGTCAAGGCGGTGGCTCGATGAGTTCCCAGGTGCCGTTGGCCTCGATCGAGGTGAACTCGTCGAGCATCGCATGGTGCCAATTCTCATGCTCCTGTGCCTCTGCAAACGACGTCGGTTCGGCGTCACTTGCCAGCAGCAGCTGCTCCTCCAGCTCCCGGGCGGCGTAGCCGGCCCCAGCACGTTGTCGATGTCACGGAATCGGAGCGGGGCTTCGTCGTCATGATCCGCGTCCAGCATCTCATATGCACCGACTCCAGGTGGTGAGACGAACTCAATCGGTGCGTCACCCTGGTGTGCCTGCAGACTCAGCGTCGTGCTCCCAGTGTCGTGCACTGGTGAGACTTGGGATGAAGCTGGCGAGGACAAAGGTGAGACTGCAGTCCTGGCCGATGTACGCGCGGAAGTCGAAGTGGTGGTGATCACTCCGGGCTGCGCCATGATGGAATTCTCGACGACAAAGTCCTCTGCCTCACCGCCGTGGCCCTCGGTCCAGGTCCACTGCGCCGCCTCGTCGAACACCACATCGCGGCTGATGTGAACACGCCGGGTCACCGGGTCGTAGACCCGGTATGCCTTGGATCCCGGCTCGTAGCCGACAAAGATCATTCGGCGGCTACGATCGTCGAGTTTCTTCAAGTTCGGCATGGTCACTTTGACGTGAGCGACACACCCGAACGTCCGGAGGTGATGTACCCCCGGTGGGCTCCCAGTCCAGAGCTCGTACGGCGTCTTGCCGCTGGTGCTCTTTGACGACGAGCAGTTGAGGAGGTAGACCGCCGTTGTGACGGCCTCCCCCCAGAACACGCCTGGAAGTCCCTTCGCCTTGAGCATGCTGCGCGCCATGCCCACGACAGACTGGTTGCGGCGCTCCACCACGCCGTTCTGTTGTGGCGAGTACGGCGCCGTGAGCTCTCGCCGAACACCAAGCTCGGCACAGTACTTGACGAAGTCTTTCACGGCGAACTCTCCTCCGCGATCCGTCCGCAAGGCCAACAGCTTCTTCCTGCTCTTGCGCTCTGCCGCCGCCTGAATGCGCGTGATCGCCGTCGCGGCGGTGTCCTTGGTTGGCAGCAGTGATAGCCACATGTAACGAGAATAGTCATCGACGAGCAGGAGAAAGTACCGGTTCCCGCTCGGTGTTGGTGGCGAAATGGGGCCGCAGAGGTCCCCGTGGAGCAGTTGGAGTGCTTTTGCCGACCGCCTCAGTGCTTGCTGGGGACATGGGGTCCGCCGGTGCTTCCCGGCGAGGCAGGCTTCGCACACCTGCTCCACCTGAGTGAGCAGAGGTAGCCCTCGGACCAGCCCCTCTCTTCCCATCTTGTGTAGTGTGGAAAAATGGAGGTGCCCGAACCGGGCATGCCAGATCCAGGCATCCTCGCTGGCGCGCGCCGCCAGGCAGATCAGTCGTGCGACGTTGATGTCAAGCACGTACAGACGGCCTGGATTGCAGTGTATCTTGGGGAGCAGGCGGTGCTCTTCGTCGCGGATCCGCATCACGCCGTCCTCCACCAGCACCTGGTACCCGATCTCGTCGAGTTGGCCAACAGAGATGATGTTGGCGGTGAGGCGCGGCAGGTAGTAAACATTAGCAAGGGCGCGGTGCTCCCCGGTCTTGCACGAGAACAGCACGGTGCCGCTCCCTTCGATGCGGGCGACGGAGCCGTCGCCAAACCGCACTGTCCCGGTGACACCAGCGTCGAGGTTGGAGAACGCCGCGCGGGATCCCAACATGTGGTTGGACGCGCCAGTGTCCAGGACCCATCGCTTCGAGTCCCGGTCACCCGACGCGTCGAAGGCGGCGAAAACCTTGTCCTCGATGAGGTGGAGTTGCCCATCGTCGTGGATCGGCGACGTGGTCGACTGGTCGTGAGACCTTACGACCATGTTTGCCATGGTCGTAGGTGTTCTCTGGTCGTGAGAGCTTATGACCACATTAGCCGTGGTCGACTGGGTTGGGCTACCGAGGGCGAGAAGAAGAGTGGGCTCGTCATCCTGGGCCACGTGGGCCTGCTCCTCCTTCTTCGCGCGGCAATCCTTGGCCCAGTGGCCTTTCTTGCCGCAGTTTCTGCACAGGTCGTCAGGCCTGGCGCGGCCCACGCTCGAGGCGGCCCGCGAGTCGCCATTGCGCCTGCGCCACGACCGTGGCCTCTTCCGTGACACTTGCCGCGGCCACCAGAGCCCGACCCGCCGTGGCTGGACTCTTGGTCCCGCTTCTTGTAGCGCTCGATCCACTGCTCCTCCGTGAGCAGCAGTTTGTCGCTGATGGTCTGTGCTGGCGCAGGTCCATCGTCGTCCGCCGCCTTGAGTCTCCCCGTCACCTCTTCGAGCGAGAGCGTGGAGATGTCAAGAAGGGTTTCAATAGAAATGACGAGTTGCTTGTACCTCGGTCGGGCGACGCGCAGGTACTTGGCCACCACCTTGTGGTCCGGCTCTGGGTCGCCGAGGGTCGCCAGCCGCTGTACGATGTTCGTCAAACGCAGGGCGAAATCCTTGACCGACTCCCCATCGCGGAAAGCGATCTGCTCATACTCGGCCCGGAGGTTTTGCGCGGTCGCCTTCCGCACCCGATCGTCGCCGATGTGCATCGTCTTGATGGCCTCCCATGCCTCCTTGGCCGACGGCTTGGTCACCAAGGTGGAGACGAGCTCGGAGGGGACACCGCTGCAGATGGCCTCCAGCGCGGTGCGGTCGTCGTGGAAGTCAGCGTCGCCATGCTCGACGACGTCCCACAGGTAACGCGCTTGGAGCTTGAGCTTCATGAGCAATTACCACTCATTGTAGTTGGCCTTCGTCAGTTGCGGCCAATGACCCGAGCCGCCCGAGTCTCGGATGACGCGCTCGACGACGACCTCGCGAGGCCCATGGGTGCGGCCACGGCGTGGCGGCGATCGAGTCGCACGCCGAGATTGTGAACGGCGCGGTGGAGTCTTGCTCCCACTGTCGCCGGAGTCGTCACCCTTGCTTGTTCGGCCTCGCGAAGACATGATCTTCTTGAAGGCTTACAACCTCCCAGGCACACGCAAGGCTCTGATACCAATTGTTAGAGTTCTCCAGTCGTGGTCGAACTCCTTACGATCACCTTTAACGTGGTCGTAGCTTCCAACGTGGTCGTAGATGTGGCCGCGGACATAGTCGTAGACGTGGTCGCAGGCGTGGCCGCGGATGTAGTCGAAGACGTGGTCATAGGAACTTACGACCACGGTAAACGTGGTCGTAAGTCGGCTTCGTCTGACTACTTGGCTCCGCGAGTACAAGGGAACATAAACTACAGCACGAAGGGCTTTTGTGCAGCAATGGAACGGCTGCTTTTCAGATTATCTATTGCTCCTTATATACTGAATACAAAGTGCAGGAACTCCCGTTGGTTAGCCGCACATCGCGCCACGGACGCGTGCATCCCCACGTCCACGATGTTGCCCACGACCGAAGGTTCCGGGGTCGTGCACGAGCTATTCTCGCCACGACCGAATACGCGCACGACGACCACAACGAACGGTGCTCGTGCGCATGCAGCAGCTGAAGAATAGAAACTACATGCAAGTCTACCATGCATAACTAACACACGCTCAAGGATTACTAACAGCTGTCTGGTCGCGTCCGTCACGTCTCGTTCCCTAGGCCGGACGTCAACGGCCTGCCGGAGGGCGCCGAGTCGACAGCCGACGTCCCGCCTGAGAAGGTGGAGCTCCTCAAGAAGGCGTTCGACGGCCTCGCCGCGCCCTTGGCCGGCTTCCTCGCCGAGGCCTCCGCCGCCGGGGAAGGAGGGGAAGGTTTCAGCAAGAAGCCCGATCGATCATCATCGACTTCGCCACTGGTGGCTCCCGCCCATCGCCGACGAGCATAAGGTTCGTGCCTGCATGTGCCATGTATTGAGGATGCACTAATCCTAGCTATTATGCATTAAAATTATGCATGCATGATTTATGAGAAGTCCCCAGCATAATACTACCTCAAGCCAAATTTAGATGTTGATTTTAGGTGACATCAGAGAGCTTAATATATAGTTAGTGTGAGAAAACATATATCACAAGTCACAAACTAGTGTGAGAAAACATGTATCACAAGTCACAAACTAGACAGTAAATCCTTATCTGTCTTGTGTTTACATAGCCAAAATTACACCAACAGCTGTAATTATAATTCCTAACTAAAGAAATCAACCTTATATCCTATGCAATTGCACGGTAAGATTATATATATCCTCATATTGGTAGTAGAGTTGTATATAGTTGTTATGCAGCTCTTATACTCCCCAGTCATAGAAGAGTGATGTTTTTCACTTTTCCAAATTCAATAAGACGTTCATTTGACCACACAACTCTCTTGTCAGATATTCAAAAAAATATAAAAGTGTGATATTATAAAATTATTTTTTATGAAAATTTAATCATATCATTTTCATATATCTAAACCATATATTTTGAGCGGTATCTTCGGTCAAAGTTTATAAGATTTGACTGCATACATCGTCATCTTTTATAGTTGGAGAAAGTAACTAGGAATATCTTTATATCAGCGTGCATCACGTGGTAGACATACGGACGATAAATGTAATAATCGGGCCCAATTGGTGTCTCGCGTCATTTTCTCTTGACATCCTATGCGTCGCTATCGGATTATATTGGAGGGTTGTTATGTTGTGCACGCAACAGGACATGCTCTTCTTAGAAGTTAAAACACTTCTCCAGTTTTGCCAGTCCAATGTGAAGATGTATAGTACAGGACTACGATGACAACGCAACGCAACATAGAGGAGCTTTGTGTTGCTATGTTGTATACTAGCAGCGTAAACGCGGTGTGCTAGTTACCGTGTGGACCGAAGTAAAAGAGATGACAATTCGTGAGAAGTTTTTTAAAAAAATCGAGAACACATGCGTAATTTTGGGAACACCGAAGGTCTTTTCCGTAAAAAACTGAGGACCTGTAAAGACATGTATGTAAGTAAACGAGGACCCGTATGTAGTTTTAGAAAACTATGGGGTGCTATCTTGTAAAAGGATATGCAATTTCGGTGAATTGGAGGGGGGTTTTCGGGAAAAAACGTGACAGGGGTCTTTTTATAAGAACTGAGGGCCTTTACGCTATTTCAGAAAACACATAAAACCTTTTTAGAAAACTGACGTGGCGCGGAGTAAGGCCGGATTTCCCCGGTTTTATACTGATGATGATGATGCATTGCTGGAGCTCCAATAATACGGAATATTTCACAGATGCGCGCTGAAAGATAAGCAACAAACAAGTAGTCCTTTCTGCGGCCCCAACCATCAACATCGTGTCCGCCATCGTGATCATTAATTGATTAGCCTCTGGGTTTTAATGGACCACCTGCCATAGGTGTCAAATAGCCGGTGGCTTGATGGTAGGGGCCAAACGAAGTAGTAATTTGTGACAAAGGCATTTGGCCTAATTTGTTTAGCTTATGACTTATAATTTATTATTTATTGTCTTTCTCGAACAAATATATAGGACAATTTCTCTATCATCGTTTTGATACGGTTTATCGGGATAGCCTTTTTAAAGCGATTTATTGGCATATAGGTATTAGGTTCATTCGCACAAACGCTCACGCTAGCACTAAAAACTATAAACCGCAGCTAAAAAGAACCCACCTAATATTCTTTTTTATTTTTGTGGCTTTTGGCTTCGGCTTCTCCGAAAGTCGAAATAAACAGTGTAGTTTCTTTAAGTGACATCTCGAAACCGCTTCCCCAAACAGCTTCCCAAGCCTAAAACGGTGTAGGCCGCCTACATCGACGTCTCTGTTGTCACAAAAAGCATAGACAAAAGTCATCAACCATAGCCAAAAACTATCTGCCACAGTACAAAAGAATAGGGCACATGCAGTTGTACTCCCTCTGTTTTTTACTTGATATTTTTTACTTTTTAGGTCTTCGAGATGCGATTTTGGTCACTATTTTTTATAACTTTACATTAAGATATACTAATAAAATTTTAATATTATGAAAGTATTTTTAACGATAAATCTAATTACATAATTTTTGTATAGCCAATCTGAAAAGTTTTAACTTCATTAGTAGTCAAATTGTAGAATATTTGATGGTATAGATTTTAGAAAGTAGTAAAAAACAGAGGGAGTATATGCATTATTGGAGTTCCATTAATATATGGCAAGTAAAAAAAGGTCAAGTTACTTTACGGATTCCACGTAAAAGATAAGTAACAAACAAGTAGTCATTTGTGTGGCCCCACATACAAGTAGTCAATTATAAAAAATGGAAACTTTTGTTTTGAAACCAACAAAAAGGAAACTTCATGGTGAAAAGACATGTCACCAGGTACTAAGCTCTGAAATGTTCTCACACATGTCAACTTTTGTACCGCCCTACCTCGACAGGAAGCGTGGCATGTGGCATGGCGAGCTGATGCAGTAGGTGAACAGGTGGCACAGCTGGTAGGCACTACTGAGCCACCACAGCATGGTAGACTGCTGCTGAGCTAGCCTGGCTCAACAGGCAGGTGCACAGGCGCACACGGCAGTCGGTAGGCATGCATGGGAGGATAGCACACACTAGCTCTCCAAGTGATTAAACAAGTACCAGCTTTTCGCAGTGAGTGGACAGCACGCATTAGCTTTCGCGGTGATTTGACAATATGTACCAGCTTTTCGCAGCTAGCGGATAGCACGCACCAGCTTTTTCAGTGATTTGACAACACGTACCAGCTTTCCACACGAATGAATAACACGCACTAACTTTCCTAGTAAATTAACAACATATACCAGCTTTCCCCAGTGAAATGATAACGCATTCAAGCTTTACTCTCGTATAATGCGCACCGACTTCTTATAAAATCTGGCCAACCCCATGACCAAACCCAATACTTCGATTGAGCTGATATCAAAAATAGGAGAAGAGGATAGAGAGAGAAGAGAGGAGAGATATAAGACGTCACTGCGCCACTAGTAGGGATGTCTACCTATAAAGAGATACTTCACAAGCGAAAGTGAATAGCCAAGAAGAAGGGATCATATCTCAATAATTCTTGCAAAGATGTACCCGTGCCACCGGAGTTTCCACGGCAGGAATGCGATTGTAGCAATCCAGCACATATCATTCAATCCACACACTCAGCAACCGTCAGCCGGGCGCATTACACATGCGCCAAAATCCTTGTAAGCACATATTTACTATTCCACATTGCATATTCCATTTCACACATCTCTAACCCACTCTGTCCATGACGACAGACTATGAAGCACTGCTACTTCTTCTAATGGATAGACAGCCCGGATATGTACGATAGGGTATTTGTCGAGCTCAACTACCCGGTGGTGCCTGAGAGATTCACACGTTGAAAATCTTACACCCCAGATGACAGGGGAAAGGACAAGGATAAGGTGTCCGTGGTCCCCGAAGCCCTCGCTGAATGCCAAGTTATCTCCAACTGGGACAAAACTACACAAATTGTAGAAGCCAAGTACTGGACCCAGGTTGTGAGGGTTAAAGCCCACGCGGAAAAGAAGGCACTAATGGACTCAAATGTGTATGTCAACTGACTAGAACCATGCCTTCGAAAAGGCACACATGTATCTTAGCTAAAGTTGGGGTTGATGAGTAGTGAGGCAAATATGTGCATCAAACCAAACACCATACGCCACGCAATTCGCACATTCATTGCGAATTGTTTTGTTAGCCTACACATGGTACATTACGACAACTGTTTGCAACAATGTATCTTTACTACTTAACACAAAGATTTTATGGTGGTGATTTATCTACCCCTCCGAACCTCCATGCATCTTCCTAAAAAAATTTCATGCACACGAAACAAAACATAATAGGATTTCGTAATGCGTATCAAAGCTCACATTTTCAAGTAGTTTGCATGGGGAAGTATTTTTAGAAGTGAGCTAATGAGTTCATTTAGAGCAAAATCGAAATTAATAAGTGCAATTTAAATAATTTTGAACCGAGTCAATAAGTTTTTTCCAACCCATACCATATTTTTGCCACCCGGGCATTGCCCGCTAGCCAAGCCGCCTGTTGAGCCGATGCAACTCGGCAGGCTCCTGCTGAGTAGGGGAGGCTCGACAGGCTCCTGCCGAGCTGCATTAACTGGCAGCGCCTGGGCAATCGCGCCTACTCGCCCAACCGTGCCGCTCCTCTCCTACCAAGCTAAAGTGGTGCGATAGGTGATACGTGTCGCTTGCCGCGGCACCTTCTGAGCTTGGGAAAGTGGTCATTTTTGTAAAAATGGGTGCTAGCGGTCAAAATTTTTTTTAAAAAAGTTACAACAGTGCCATTTGTGTGAATAGTTGATATGCTCTCCATTCTGTTGTCATGTTGATGTAGGTGCCATGCGCCCATTTCAGTATCTACTCGGCGACCTGCTCACTTTCCTCGGCCCGAAGGCGGCGAACGCTGCACACCCCCCCATGAAGTTGGAAGACTTCATGGCCCTACCATCGTGGATACCCTCCCAAACCCCAATCGCTTACCACCACCATGAGGCCGAGTGGATCACTGCCGCTCATCGGCCCAACGCCACTGGCGTGTCCGATGTCGACCGCATGAGGCAAGTGCATGACCATTCCCTACTTCTCATCTACCGCAGCTGCCCCGATGTCGAGGACCTCCTCACAGCTCACTACCATAAGCTCGTCGTCCCTGCCAAGCTCCTCTCGCTGTCTGATGCCATGAACGATGGTGACAACCATGACGCAGCGCCTAATATGTTGCGGTGGCTCAATAAGCAGCCCGCGAGGTCCGTGGTTTACATCGCACTCGGGACTGAGGCACCGCTGACGGAGGAGGACGTGCACGAGCTCACGCTCAGGCTAGAGCTGGCCAACGCGCGCTTCCTCTAGGCACTCCGAGGCTGAGCGGCCACATCGGCGTGCTACTCCCGGATGAGTTCGAGTAAAGGGTCGTTGGGCGTAGGGTGGTGCAAACAGGGTGGGTCCTGTAGATGCGTGTGTTGGCGCACAACACAGTGGGCGCGTTCCTGACCGACTATGGTTAGGGCTCCACTATCGAGAGCTTCCGGTTCGGGCACCCGCTGGTGCAGAAATGATTCACAAGCGAAAGTGGGTAGCCAGGAAGAATGGATCATACCTCGATAATTCTTGCAAGGATGCACCAGTGCCGCTGGAGTTTCATGGTCGCAATGCGACTGTAGCAATTCAGCATATATCATTCAGTCCACACACCCAGCAACCGCTGATCGTGCGTATTATAGATGCACTGAAATTCTTGTAAGCACGTATTTTCTATTTCACATTGCATTTCCTATTTCGCACATGTCTATCCCACTCCATCCATGCGACAGACTATGGAGCGCTGCTACTTCTTCTATGGATAGATGGCCAGGTATGTACGATAGGGTATTTATCAAGTAGAAATACATGCTCAACGACCCGATGGTGTCTAAGAGATTCACACCCTAAAAACCTTACACCCCAGATGACAGTGGAAAGGACGTGGATAAGGCATCGATGGTCCCTGAAGACCACACTGAATTCCAAATTATCTTCGACTAGGACAAACCTACAAAAATTATAGAAGGCGAGTATTGGCCCAAGTCGCAAGGGTTAAAGCCCACGTGGGAGAGAAGGGAAAAGCACCGATGGACCCAAATATGTACATCGACTGACTAGAACCATCCCTTCAAAAAGGCACACATGTATCTTAACTGTAGTTGGGGTTGATAAGTAGTGAGGCAAATATACACATCTAACCAAATCCCACGCACCATGCAATTCGCACATTTATTGCGAATTGCTTTGTCAGCCTACACATGGTTTATTACGACAACTGTTTGCAACAATGTATCTTTACTACTTAACACAAAGAGTTTATGGTATTGGTTTATCTGCCCCTCCAAACCCCCTTACAGCTTCCTAAAAAATTCGACGCACACACGAACAAAACATAATAAGATTTCTTAATGTGTATCAAAGCACACATTTTCAAGTAGTTTGCATGAGGAAGTATTTTTTGAAGCGAGCTAACGAGTTAGAGCAAATTCCAAAATTAATGAGTATAATTGAAACAATTTTGAATGGAGTCAATGAGTTTTTCCCCACCCATACTATTTTTTGCCACCCTGGCATTGCCCGCTAGCCAAGCTGTCTGTCAAGCCGGTGTAACTCAGCAGGCTCCTACTAGGCAGGGAGGCTCGGCAGGTGAGTTTAGTTAGAACAAAATCCAAATTAATGAGTATAATTGAAATAATTTTGAATGGAGTGACTGAGTTTTTTTCCCATCCATACCATTTTTTTGGCACCCTGGCATTGCCCACTAGTCAAGCTAAATCTACAAGCTCCTGCCGAGCTGCACCAGCTCAGCCGCACCTGGCCTGCCACGCCTGCTCGCCCAGCCGTGCCGCTCCTCTCCTGTTGAGTTACAGTGGCGTGGCAGGTAACATGTGTCGTTTGCTGTGTCTTTCGAGTTCGGAAAGGAGGTCATTTTTATAAAAACAGGTGTAAAGGTCAAAATAAAAGGCATTATAATAGTGTCATTTACATAAACAGTTGCTAAGCTCTCCGTTCTGTTGTCATATTGTTGCAGGTGCCATGCGTCTATTTTAGCATCTACTCGGCGGCCTGTCTCGCCTTCTTCGGCCGGAAGGCGGCAAACGATGTGCGCCCCCGCACGCAGCCAGAGGACTTCATGGCCCCACCGCCGTGGATAGCCTCCCAATCACCAATCGCCTACCGCCGCCACGAGGCTGAGTGGATCGCCGCCGCTCGCCGGCCCAACGCCACTGGCGTGTCCGACGTCGACCGCGTGCGGCAAGTATTTGACCGCTCCCAGCTTCTCATCTACCGCAGCTGCCCCGAAGTCGAGGGCCAGTTCTGCCACCTCCTCACATCCCTCTACCGCAAGCCCGTCGTCCCAGCCGGGCTCCTCCTGCCGTCTGACGCCACCAACGACGGCGACAACCGTGACGCAACGCCCGACCTGATGCGGTGGCTCGACGAGCAGCCCGCAAGGTCCGTGCTTTATGTCGCGCTCGGGACCGAGGCGCCGCTAACGGCGGAGAACGTGCGCGAGCTCGCGCTCGGGCTGGAGCTGGCCGGCGCGCGCTTCCTCTGGGCTCTCCGAAGGCCGAGCTGCCACACCGGGGGCTGCTCCCGGACGGGTTCGAGTCGCGCGTCGCTGGGCGCGGGGTGGTGCGAACGGGGTGGGTCCCGCAGATGCGCGTGCTCTCGCACAGCGCGGTGGGTGCGTTCCTGACGCACTGTGGCTGGGGCTCCACCGTCGAGAGCTTCCGGTTCGGGCACCCGCTGGTGATGCTGCCGTTCATCACCGACCAGGGCCTCATCGCGAGGATGATGGCCGACAGGGGGATAGGCGTGGAGGTGCCGAGGAATGACGACGGGTCGTTTAGCAGCGACGACGTCGCGACGGCGGTGCGGCGGGTGATGGCTGACGAGGATGAAGGGAAGGCGTTAGCGCGCAATGCCAAGGAATTGCAACTTGCAAGAGGCGCTCAGTGACCATGCGCGGCGTGATCAGCGGTACGTTGATGAGCTTGTGCAGTGCCTGCGACGCTGCAAATATTAAGCTGAAGACAGCGGGAGCTCTCCGGCTGCCACGTACGCTTTGATTTGTCCTAGACTGAGGAGTGTTATGACATGTATTCGTGTAATCGTCTGCTGTTTATCTCCCTGTAATTCCTTGAAAATGCAGCATATAATATGAAGGGAGAACCAT
This sequence comes from Dendrocalamus sinicus, assembly GCA_036346575.1. Lineage (NCBI taxonomy): Eukaryota > Viridiplantae > Streptophyta > Magnoliopsida > Poales > Poaceae > Dendrocalamus > Dendrocalamus sinicus. The sequence goes on along the minus strand of CM070660.1, from coordinate 28,833,837 downwards.
GTGTATGTTTGGTTTGAAGTCAGCACTTGCTTATGTTTAGTGACATTAATAAAATTTGGCACGTATTTGGGTCGCAACCGAAATTTGGATCCATTTTCATTTGTAACTATTTGCTTTTGTTTTTTTTTTTGTGAGGACAATTCCATGTGCTTACCAAATCTTCGCTAGCTTGTAGTCGACATTTAATAACACAAATTTTGGACAAGTTTCCATCCATTTCAACATCATCGAGGTACACAACTTGTTTTTAAAAATACCCTGTACTGGAGGAAAAATTTTATTATGAATGGTTGTATAAACCAGTTTGTGTATCGGATCAATGGTGTGGACTCGTGACATAAAACACTATAGTAGTACTGTAGCAGCTATTCAATAATTAGTTTCTGTACAATTGGTCAGTGTAGCAAATATCAAAAATATTTTCCCATACGATCTACAACATCATTGGTTAGTTACATAAACTCGTTTATACAACCGTTGCATACTAAAATTCTTCGTATAGTACCAGGAGATTCAACTCGGTGGATATCAGTGGCAGGATTCTTACACTACTACAGAAATCGACATTACAGACGGTTCAGAAACGTCATCACGCACGGTTTTTTCTCAACAATTTATGGGTTGATGAAGGTCGCGGTTTGATGATCGATTAGGTTATCACGATTAATTAAAAACCGCTCTGTGATTATCGAGATATCACGACGGTTTTTAATTAAAAACCGTCTGTGATAATCGATAATCGCGAGCGGTTTTTAATGAAAAACTGTCAGGATACATATCATGAGCGGTTTTTACTAAAAACCGCTCGTGATATTCCTTCCTCCTAAACCAAAATCTATTTCGTTTATTGGCTAGCCTCAGAAATGCTAGCCATGCCCTCTCAAACAAGCGATAATCACGGACAAAAAACATACAATTCACACATCTCATTTGCTTTGGTACATTTCGCAGACATAAAACATCCAATGACATCGCACTTCATCTCACGGACATAAAGCATGCATCCATTTCGCAAATCAATTAATTGAATTGAACTGAAATATCCATTAACAAATGCACGATTACAAAAGATCTACATCGCATTTACACTTAGTGATAAGACCAATAAGAAATCGGTGGCGCAGTGGAACCGTCCTACGGGTGTATGACTTGAGTCGACAAAAGAACGCCAACTCGATTGAACCTCTCGAAGCTCGATCGTTTCAATGCGGTTGACGGGATTGATACTGACTGTCGATAGGAATATCAATGTACATATATATGTAACGTGATAAGTATGAAGTAATTATAGGAAGAGTGACAAACCTTGCGATTGGTGACCCTCGAGGAATCGAGGAGTAGTTCCATATGTTGGCAAACGTAGTATCCACATGTGTTGCCCCTTCCGCTTTGGTGGCACCGCAAAAATGGAATATGTTAGTTCAAAAGGCATTAGTACCATCTGTTGCATAGGATTAATTAATGTGAAATAGCGAATACCTTAAAATCTTGAACATGTGTCGGCAGCCGTTGGCCCCGCGCCGAGTCACCTCCTTTTCAATGTACATCGCGAACGCCCTACGTAATTCAAAAGGTTAACCTTAATCATTTGGAAGGAAAGAAAGAGTACAATGTAGATATGTATGGGGAATATGTGCTTACCTATCGATTACTTGGTGACAATCGTGAAGTCCATTTTATTCTTACTTAGGGAATCAAGGTAATATACCTTGTTCCATTTTGGTACAATTACTATTAAAATCCAATGAAAGCTCGATTGAAGGGCATAAGTATATAGTCCTTATGCGGCAACTCAGCAGTTCGATGCAATGTACCTCTCGACGAGGATGCCTCCACGTCGATGGTAGTCTTGGCGACCAATTGTGGGTCCAAGAAACCGGTGATGAGTTCGATACTCTAGCTTTAATCAGCATGTGTCTATATATATACACACGAAAGCAAAAAATTAGATATGGCATTTATCGGTATGACATTAACGAGATCGTGATTGTACACACTTACAACGCCCAAAGATCGAACGATTGAGACGCGTCAAGAGCGTTGAGCATGAACAGCTCGAATAAATCCTCAAAGGCGACCACGAATGTACACTCTTGAAGATTGTGGTGTAAATCTTCCTGAGAATTTGACAGTGATACTTGAAGTCCGTTCTCCTCCGACTTATTGGACTCGCGCATATACCACGTGTGCAATTGCATGCAACTATATGGTAGCTTTTGGAGGGCTTTTGCTCGAGCAACGGCTCGCCAAGCGCAATTTGCGGGCCAAAGGGTGGTACGGAAGATCATCATTGGTCTTCTTTGCTTTGCCCTTGCGGCCTTGTCGCCTCGGCTATAGGTCGACTTCACGGAAGTCGACTTTGAAGGTAGCAGCGGTGCAAGTTGCTCTGGCGAGAATAGGGCCCGTGGAGATAGCATCGTTGTAGTATCCGGTGGTGGAACCGACTGGTCTTGTACTGGAGATGGCACCAGTGCATGTTGCTCTGGTCCTGCCACCGGTGAAGAAAACTCCAGGAAGATGTCGCTTTTGGGCCACTGGATGAATGTTCCAATGGCCTGTCCTAGAGTCACGATCTCGTCGTTGGGGGGCTTCGGTAGCGGGACCACCTCAAAATTGACATACACACCATCCACATTAACTTTTGCGAAGCCTGGCGCTAAAGCTTGGCCGTGCACCATGGCCCCGTTATTGCACGAATATGCCCGGCCCCAAGCGTACAAGGGAATGGCGCCATATCTCACTTGGAGCTTGCGGTTCGAGGCTCCTACATAACGATACAAAATTAGCTACTCGAATAGGCCTACCAATGGAGCAAGCATTCGAGAGGTAATAATTATTACCGGATGTCGTCCACAGGAAATTTGGACTGGGTATCGTCGATTGGACGCCTTGACTACTCGGACGGTTGTGCGGGCTACCTAGCATAGCGGCGGTGGCGGCTCTGCTGACTTTCTGTCTGCTTCCGCACCTCTTCTCTCGATTACTTCACCCATCTGAGCAAATAGCTCCTCTCGAAGAGATTCCTTGATCTCTTCTCGTAGCTGCTCCTCACGCTCGGCTTTGTTTCTCTTCCTACGCCGATACATTCCGGAGTCATCTTGGAAACCATGTTTCCAAGGAACGTAAAGTCCAAGGCCTCTCGTACGACCCGGGTGCTCCTTGTTTCCCAGGGCCACGGAGAGCATATCATTCTCCCTTGTTCCCTGGAATGATCCCAGGGTAGATTCAAAACTCAGCTCTTCCTGCAAGAGCACGACATGTCATTTCAATTCGTACGAAGTTGTGGAGTAATTACAAGCTACGTAGTTCGATCGATATCTTACCAGGCGCTGGGACACTTGCTGGTCTGCAGGGTTTCGAAAGGAGACGTCCCCCGATGTCGTTGTAGATGACCTTGCTCTAAGCCAATTTCGAGCGCGGTCATCCGGGATATTGGAAAACGGCGGGGCGATGTCCTCTGCAGCTGCCAGCTCATCCTCCAACCTCCACTGCAGGATTTTACCCGCATACCCAGTGTGCCAAATCTGTGGGGTGTGTGTTTTTGCTGGAGGGCCTTGTGCGCCACACTTGTACTTTTGAATTCTTGGTCGTTTTCATCGCCTTGAACTCTTCCCATTGTGGTTCCGGGAATGGGTATTTAGTAAAAGGCGTTTCGTCCGTCTCCACGTATTTCACGACAAGCGTGCTCTTGAAGTTCTTCCATGCTTTGCACGCCGCTTGGTAGGTTTGTCGTTCCACGGCGTGTAAGTGTTCTTACGGGAACTCGAACGATGCCAAGATTTCGGTCCACACCACGTTTCCGAGTGTCGCACGCGTTCTTCCACGAATTGTATGTGATCTCAATTCGTTGTCGTGCAACTATTCCGACCATGGTTCGAATGCGTTTACCGCTTGCTTAGGAAGGATAGGGACCCCAGCTGCGTTTACATTGTGATGGTCTATCAGCTCGAGGCTTCTTTGATAGCCCTCTTCCTTGGCGTCTTGATGTTGGAGCGGGCGCCTGATGATGATGAAGAATGCGCGGGTGACATGTTGCTCATTTTGTGGGTCTATTAAGATAAGATGAGAATGTTCAAAGTGAGGAAGCACGAAAAGTGAAACATGATGCTCAATGTTCTAAGAGAGGAGAGGAGTAGAGGAAGGGGAGAAGGGAGGGGTGATGTGGACACAGAGAGGGGTTATGTGCCTATACTATATACTACATACTATATGTGTATATACATACATATACATATACATACCTACATATATACATATACATACCTACATATATACATATATAATGGTAGCAATATGAAGCAACAAGCAACAAGCATCAATAATAGAATCAATAACAGTCTCAACATGAATATGTGCTCTCAAATTGTAGGGTTGCACAAGATTAATCTTGGCCGTCCGCTACTAAATCATATACTCTTCCTTGATTGGTTATGCCAAATAATGAATTCAGATATTTTGAGCTCTAGATACAAACTCTAAAAATCTCAAGATCAAGATATATTCAGCATGCATATATTCAAACAGCAGATTCATACAGATCAAGACCACACAAGTTAACTTTGCCCAATAATTCAGTCTTTTAACTTGTCAAGATTAAATCCTAACAGATCAATTTAATAACATGCTATAACCTGAAAAGCGCATGAACCGACAACTATTAGAGCTCAAGCACCGAATGAACCAATCTCAAGTATATGATTTTATCATCATCGAGCAATCAGTAGTAAACAATTAATGTACCAAATAGCAATATGTACCAAATAGCAAACTAATTAAGCTACTGCAGTAAACAATGCTCACAATGCTCAAAACCCTAGTCCATCACGAAAGTGCTCACAATGCGATCGTGAATCGAGGGGAGGTGGCGGCGAGGGCTCGACGAGGCGGCCGCGAGGGGCTCGGGAGGCGGTCGACGAGGGTTCGGGAGGCGGAGGCGGCGAGGGGCTCGACGGAGGCGGTCGACGAGGGCTCGGGAGGCCGAGGCGACGAGGGCTCGACGGCGGCGGGCGAGGGGCTCGGGAGGCGGTCGACGAGGTTCGGGAGGCGAGGCGGCGAGGGGCTCGAGGAGGCGAGGCGACGAGGCTCGACGGAGGCGGCTAGCGAGGCTCGAGGAGGCGGCCGACGAGGGTTCGGGAGGCGGAGGCGACGACGGGCTCGGGATTTACTTGGATCTAGATCGAATAATCGCACAGCCGCACAGGGAAAACCCTAGCCGAGGATATATATAGGAGGTTATCACGAGCGGTTCTAACACAAAAACCGCTCGTGATATTAATATCACGACGGTTCCAAGTCTAAAACCGCTTTGTGATAGTATAAATATCACGAGACGGTTCTAAGTGTATAACCGTCGTGATAGTCATATTATCACGACGGTTTTAAACTTAGAACCGCTTGTTTTATTGATATCACTGAGCGGTTCTAAGTTTAAAACCGTCGTGATAAGCCTTTGCGATCGTAGTTATTAAGACAACACCAATAAGCACAGCTGCATTCATATCCACCACCAAACAGTGCATTCATATACAACACCAACCATTTGCATTCATATCAACCATCACATGTGCATCACACATATACATAAATGCCAATACTCATATACATTTTGTCACACATTTTCACATATACATCTCAAAATTGACTACATCACACATTTTCACATATACATCTCAAAATTGACTACATCATACATTTTCACATATACATCTCAAAATTGTCACACATTTTCACATATACATCTCAAAATTGACTACATCACACATTTTCACATATAGATCTCAAAATTGTCACACATTTTCACATATACATTCTTATTGTACTTGCTTATTTCCTTTAAAAATTAGCCCTTCATCATGATCAATGCGTACATAACTAGTTTAAATCACGTTGTTCATCGTCGACCCTTATGCCATTTCCAAAAGGAGGTAACTCGTCAAATTGATTGTATTCCTCCTCGTCCACTACATTCTCCACTCCGACAATTCTCCTTTTTCCATGAAGAACTACATGGCGTTTCTTATTTGCCGGGTCGGTTACATAGAAAACTTGAACAACTTGATTGGCGAGTACGAATGGTTCGTCTTTGTACCCGACACGTTGGAGGTCCACGGTCGTGACACCGTACTTGTCAACCTTCACCTGTGGGAGATGCACCCAACGGCAGTGAAATAAGGGGATCTTGAAAACCACATAGTCGAGCTCCCAAATCTCTTCTATTAAGCCATAGTACGAGTTTCTCGACCCATCGGTATCTGAATGCATCTATGCGGACTCATTGCTCGTTAGTGCTCTTGACATCCCGAGATGCATTATAGAATGTGTACCCATTTATGTCATATCCTTGCCATGTCACAACTGTAAATGTCGGCCCTTTTGCCAACCATCTCAGCGTCTCACTCGCGAGCTCCTAGCAATTTGCTCCTTCAACCATTGGTTGAACCAGCGGTTGTGTTGCCTCATGATCCAAACATCCGGCGCGCTCGGATTACATTGCGAAGCACATCCTTGTGCTGGTCCACATAAGCGCCACTTCAGTCATGTGTTGCAACACCGTGAAATGGGCTTGAGTATACGTGTCCATATCTGGAGTGATTGCTTTCCTTCCGATAGTTCCGAGACCCTTCAGCCTCCCTTCATGACGAGATTGAGGGACACCTATCGGTTGAATCTGAGCCATATAATCGACACAAAACTCAATCACCTCTTCACTCACACGGCTCGCGGCATACATCCAGCTTCGGTCCTACGTTACGTACATATATAACAACTTAGTATTAAAATCTAGATTAACTAATTATAACTACATATATACCGGCCACATTTATTATATTGAGACTTTATTTGCTAGATTCATATTACAAACACAACAGCTATTATATAACCAACAATTTTGCAAATTAACCATCTTCAATAACCACTCATGGATTACTTAGAACTAAATTGTAATGCAATTAAAGAAAAAATAAATTGCATTACTAACCATATCTAGAACAACCAGCAAAGTATGAATCTTCAAAGCTCAATCTCTGCCTCTTCCCACCAAATTAACAAGGCCTGAAATCGCCTAGCTTCCTCACGAGTGAAAAAGTGCGCAGATGGCTAGATCTGGATCAAAATGAAGACAGATGCGATCCGAGCGGCGCAATAAATGCCTCATCGACATTATCACCGATGGTTTTAATAAAAACCGTCGTGAATTATCACGACGGTTTTAATTATTAACCGTCTGTGATAACAAGTTATCACTGAGCGGTTTTTATTTAAAACCGTCGTGATAATCGGGATTATCACGAGCGGTTTTTAATACGGACGTGCGTGATACAAGCGTATCACGAGCGGTTCATAGTTAATAACCGTCTGTGATAATCCATTTTCCGCCACAAATACCACAGACGTCCTCCAAATTACAACCGTCTGTAATAGTGCTCATTAGAGACGGTTTCACAAAACCGTCTGTGATGAGGCGTCTACTATTAAGCTTTCTGTAGTAGTGTTACGACGTTTTTTGAAAGAAAACTCCCCGATTTATAATAATAATAATATAATCTCAACGGTACATGAGGACCAAACTTTTACATTGAGGACGCTCGATGAACAACTTACTATCATAAGTCTATAAGCCGATGAACGTGTCTTTATCTTTCTTGGCAAACACTACTATCTTCCAATGGCAACAAGATAGTCGGTAATCACGGAGGCGCGCGGGAACTAAATTGTAAAGAATCTCCGTAAATGTGTAGGACCTGAGTAGCAGTGTTAGAGAAACTCCAGCAGGGCCCCTACTTGAGCCCTCAAACCTCATATTTGAGGGCTTGAGGCAAAAATGCAACTCCAGCAGGGCCCCTACTAGAGCCCTCAAATTTGAGAGCCCTCAAATCCCCTTCAGCCCTCATTCTCAGGGGCCCCCTACTCTAGCCCTCATTCTTCTGTTTCTTCCCGCGGGTGAAATTTCCCTGCCTCCGCCGCCCAAAATCCCCGCCGCGCCCCTCCCCCTCCCTCCCACTCCGCTCCCGCCCGCCTCCTCCTCCGCCGCCTCGCGCCGCCCTCCGCGCCTCCCCTCCTCCGCCGCCCCCCGCGCCGTCCCGACTCCCCCCCCGCCCCGCGCCGCCCCCGCCCCCCCGCGCCCGCTCCCCGCCGCCCCTTCCCCTTCCCGCGCCTCCGCCGCCCCCGCCGCCTCGCCCCCCGACCCCGCCCCCCTCCGCCGCGGCTCCTCTTCTCCCGGTGAGGTTCCCGCGCGGCTCCTCTTCTCCTGTGAGGTTCCCGCCTCCCCGCCGCCCCACGCGCCGGCTCCCCGCCGCCCCTTCCCGGCGCGGCTCCGCCCCTCCCCCACCGCCGCCTCCGCCCCTCGCCTCGGCCCCGACTCCCCCTTCCCCTTCCCGCGCGCTCCTCTTCTCCGGTGAGGTTCCGGCGGGTCTTCTCCTCTCGGCGAGGTCCCCGACAGCTCCTCCAGTCCTCCCGGTTCCGGTGGTTCCTCTCGGCGACCCCGCCCGACGCAGTGACTCCTTCCCTTCCCGGCGGCTCGCCCCTCCCCCCACGCCCCGCGCCTCCGCCCCTCCCGCCCCGCCGCCTCGCCCCCGCCTCCCCCGACCCCCTTCCCCTTCCCCGCGGCTCCTCTTCTCCGGTGAGGTTCCGGTGGGTCTTCTCCTCTCGGCGAGGTCCCCGACGGCTCCTCCAGTCCTCCCGATTCCGGTGGTTCCTCTCGGCGACCCCGCCCGACGCAGGTGACTCCTCCCCTCCGGCGACGTCCCGCGGCTCTGCATAGCTCAGTAGGTGAGGAGGAGGAGATGACGGGTGGGTCCGAGGTGTCATTGTCTGTTGGGATGGATTTGAGAGCCTTGATTTGAGGGGTGCTGCTGGAGTAGAAGCAAAAAAATTGGGCCCTCAAAAGTAGGGGGAGCCCTCAAATAAAAAGTAGGGGCTTAGATTTGAGGGCTACTGCTGGAGTTGCTCTTATTCCTCGGAAGCAAAACAAAGGGGGTTCATTTATAATCAACACGACCTAGTGTTGATCTTTGATATAGGCGTCACTGTCGTTGTCCAAGTGTGTCGATACAGCTAAAATATCTGGTAGAGAACTCAACAACTTGATCGGAAGAAATTTAAGAAATTTAAAATAACTTCTAGAAAACAAAATGGGTCCTGACCCACTCAATGCCATGCCGGTGAGAAAGCCGGAGAAGAGATGATTAACTCTGGGATTACTTAGGACGTTTTCACAAGGCTAGAACAAAATAAAAAGATGCAGGAAAGATCGTTAAGTCTGGCCATTACAATTTTGTGCAGCCAAAAAGATCTTGTTGGAAGCACAACCAATAGCAAAAAAAAGTAGTTTACAGGAACCACTTCTTGATAAGACGCTAGACTTATGGTATACAACTTTATCCATCATATTTCAAATTATGGTACCTACCTTTACGCACATACAAATAGCTAGCTTTTAATTCTCATTCTTTTTTGCTTCTAATTTATTGTTTATGCTACAGTAACTAGCTTTTAAATGAAGTGTATTTTTAAGATGAGGTATACAAGTTGATTAGAGTAGACACCACTCACTACTACAGAAAGCCTAATACTAGACGGCCAATCACAGACGGTTTGACAAAACCGTCAGTGACCGACACTAACATAGATGGTTTTAATTTGGACACCGTCTGAGTTGGTGGCGTCGGAGAAAACGAGTATCACAGACGGTTCTTACCGATGAAGTATCACAGACGGTCTGTATTAAAAACCGTCTGTGATAATTCACAGATGGTTTTTAATTAAAAACCGTCTGTGATAATGGCAGTAGACATTTATTGCGCTGCTTAGACCGCATCTGTCTTCATTTCGATCCAGATCTAGCCGCTGTTGCGCACTCTTTCGCTCAGGAGGCAAGCTAGGCGATTTCAGCCGATTAATTTGGTGGGAGGAGGCAGAGATTGAGCTTTGAAGATTCATACTTTCCTGGTTGCTCTAGATATGGTTAGTAATGAAATTTATTTTTTCTTTGCATGCATTACAATTTAAATCTAAGTAATTGGTGAGTGTTATTAATTGAAGATGGTTTGCAAAATTGTTGGTTATATAATAGCTGTTGTGTTTATAATATGAATTGAGCTAGCAAATTAAGCCTCAATATAATACATGTGGCCGGTATATATGTAGTAATAATTAGTTAATTTAATTTTTAATACTAAGTTGTTATATATGTACGTAACGTAGGACCGAAGCTGGATGTATGCCGCGAGCCGTGTGAGTGAAGAGTACATTAATGGCGTGTCTGCTTTTACAAGAGCCGCCGAGGAGGATATGTTGAATAAGGGGGTGGAATATATGTACTGTCCATGCACTGATTGCGAGAATTTAAAGATGTTTAAGAACCGAGGGCAAATTGAAGCGCACTTGATTCGGAGGGGTTTCAAAAAGGGTTATACGTGTTGGACCAGTCATGGTGAAGTGAATGATCATATGCCGCCGGATGACATCGCCGGTGAAGTGAATGATATGCCGCCGGATGACATCGCCGGTGAAGTGAATGTCGACATGCCGCCGGATGATGTCGATTGTGGTTCGGATTCGGATAGGTTGCAAGATGATAATCTGGATCAGATGCTTCGCGATGTAGATGAGAACTATGATGAGAGAGAGTATGTTAAATTCCGGGGCTTGATGGAGGACTCGGAGAAACCTTTGTTCACGTGCTGCAAGTACACGAGGTTGTCGGCCATGTTTGAACTGTTGAAATTGAAGGCAATCAACGGTTGGTCCGACAAGAGTTTCACGGCGCTACTAGGTCTTTTAGCGGACATGCTTCCGAAGGGAAATGAGTTGCCTAAAACCACGTATAAAGCTAACAAGGTTCTTTGTCTATTGGGAATGGAAGTAGAAAGAATACATGCATGTCCGAACGACTGTATCCTCTACCGTAAAGAATATGCAAACATGCATGTATGTCCGGTGTGCAACGCATCCCGATACAACGTAACAATCAATCAGATGATGGCGAGGGAACAGAGGTGAAGAAAGAACCTCCTGCTAAGGTGGCATGGTATTTTCCTATAATTCCCCGTTTGAAAAGGTTTTTGCAAATCCAAAGGAGGCAAAACAGCTTTGTTGGCACTCGGAGGAGTGCAAGAAGGATGGAATGCTAAGACACCTTGCTGATTCTGCGCAGTGGAGAAACATCGATAGGAGTTTTGCAGACTTCGGTGTAGAACCAAGAAATATAAGGTTTGGACTGAGTACAGATGGAATGAATCCTTTCAGTAGCATGAGCAGCCGACATAGCACATGGTCCGTGACTCTCTACATCTATAACATTTCTCTTTGGTTGTGAATGAAGTGAAAGTATATTTTACTGTCGATACTTATCCTAGGGCCAAAAAACCTGGGAATGATATTGATGTGTTCCTAGCACCATTGGTGGAAGATCTAAAAGTACTGTGAAACGAAGGGGTACAGGTATGGGATGCATACAAACAAGAGAACTTCACTCTGCGCTCCTTATTATTCTGCACCATAAATGATTATCCTGCCCTTGGTAACCTATCAGGCCATAGTACAAAAGGTGCCAAAGCTTGTACTCACTGTTTAGATGGTACCGAGAGTGTGTGGCTGAAACACTCACGCAAAACCGTCTACATGTGTCACCGCCGGTTCCTTCGGAGGGCTCTCCCATACCGCAAGATGAAGAAATAATTTGACGGAGAGGGTTCAGAACAAGTTTAGAACCGTCTGTGATAATAAATATCACAGACGGTTCTACGTGTAGAACCATCTGTAATAAGCCTCCCTATATATACCCTCTGGCTAGGGTTTTCCCCGTATGCTGCAGTTATATTCTAGATCTAAATCCCGATCTGTCTCCTCGGACCTCCATCGTCGCTGCCTCCCCGAGCCCTCGCCGCCGCCTCCCCAAGCCCTCCGCATTCGAAGATCGACGCTCGGCTCGCCTCCACGCCCGGCTCCTCCGCTCGCCCGCCGCCTCCATCCGTCCCCTCTGGTCGCCGCCACCGCCACGTCGCCCGTCGCCTCCGGTCGCCACCTCACTATTAGTCAGGTGAACAAATAGGAAAAGAATAAGTCCTCTTCTTGTAACTGCTTTAAAGCTTTAAAGTTGCTGAATTGTTGTTGTATTGTTTTCATGTTTTTCAATAGAATATATGCATTTTTAGTTGTATAAATCGCTAACCTACTACCACATTGCCTTGTGGCTTATGCAGAACTTTGCCACTGGACTCGTCAAATTAAAGCTCAGTCCTTCTGCATAAGCACTAAGGTACCCTTGTCTAGCCTTTATGTGATGCTATGATTTGCTTGTTTAAAAAACGATAGTAATTAAGTATAAATATGTTATCATATCCTCATTGACGATAGCTGATGTTGCTTGTTATTCTTGACAATGATGTTCTTGTTCCTTTTGTGATTTAGATACTTTTCTTGGGTTATTTGTACTTCTTTAACTCAATAATTTGTATGTATAGTCCATATGGTAATGAATGACAAACAGTGGAAAGTTCTTTGGTCATTGACTTGTAGTGGTACAATCATGGAGTTGTAGTGGTACAATCAGAAGGGTAGCGTGAACCATAGCTAAATGCACTAGTGCTATCTCCACAAGGGCAGTGCGAAGCAGAGCTACCTGCACCGGTGCTATCTCCACGGGTGCTATTCTCACCAAAGCAACTTGCACTGTCTGTACCATTACAGTCGAGTACCATAAAGTCGACCCACTGATCGGCGATGGCTGTGGCAAATCAAAGACGAAGGATGATGATGATATCCCGTACTGCCATTGGCCCGCAAATCGTGCTAGGTAGTGATGATATTCCTAAGAGCACCTCTTAACCCTAGGACTTGGTTGTCAAACATTACACGCTTGGTATATGGAGCAGTCCAATAGGCCGAGGCGTAACGACGCTCGTATCATCACAAATTCAAGCGGGAACATTTCCAGCACGAAATTCAGGAATGTATTTTCGCGGTGACCTTTGACGATATATTTGGTCTTTTCACGCTCAACGCTCTCGACGTCTCACTCGTTCGATGCTGGACGCTGTAAGTCTGTACAATCACAGTCTCTGTTTACGTAATACCGATATATGTCATAATTTCTTGCTTTTTCTGTGTGTATATATATATATATTCATGCTGACCGAAGCTAGATCATCGAAATCACCAATTGGTTTCCTGGACCCACGCTTGGTCGCCATTGATACCATTAACGAGGATGCATCCTTCGTTGACAGCTATATTACAACAACACTGCTGGCTCACCGCGATAAGGAATTTCTTCTTATGCCATACAATGAGCACTTCCATTGGATTTTAATTGTAATTATACCAAAATGGAACAAGGCTATATACCTTGATTCTCTAAGTAAGAACAAATCCAAGTACACAGCTATCGCCCAAATACTCGATAGGTAAGTACATTGTACTCTTTCTTTCCTTCCGAATGACTAATCTAACTTTTTCGAATAACGAAGGTCGTTCGCCACATACGTTGCACAAACATATGACTTGACGACAGCGGCCAAGCCCTTGAAACATGTTCGCAATTTTCAGATATTTGCTAGCTACACATTAATTAAACCTATACAACACTTAGTAGTAATGCCTCTTGATTTAACATATTCTATTTTATGCAGTGCCACCAGCAGCAGCCGGGCAACACGTGTGGATTCTACGTGTGCCACCATATGAGACTACTCCTCGATTCCTCGAAGATCACCAATTCTAAGGTTTGTCAATCTTTCCACATTTATTTCATACTTGTCAGGTTATATATGTACGCGCATTGATATTCCTATCAACAGGCTGCGCCCATCCCTACAACTGCATTGAAACAGCCGGACTTTGCACTAATTCGAGGAGAGTTCGCTTGGTTTTTGTGGTCTAAAGTCATAAGATCAGATGGAGAGTTCCACTGCGCACAATGATTTTTTATTGCTCTTATCACTCCGGAATCGAGGTCTCGCGAAAGGAACGAATCCATAATCAACGAACTTGTCGGGTGCACAAGCAATACTTGAATGGCAATCATGCACCATCCAAGTATAGCTTGTTCACTCTGACAAGTTCGTTGATTATGGATCAGTTCCTTTCAATAAAAAAATGCAATAAAAAAATGCAATGTTACCATCTAAGTGCAAATGCAGTGTAGATCTTTTGTAATTGTGTATTTGTTAATGGATATTTTATTTCATTTCAATTAATTGATTTGCGAAATGGATGCTTTATGTTTGTGAAATGAAGTGCGATGTGAATTGGATGTTTTATGTTTGTGAAATGAATTGAGATGTGAATTGGATATTTTATGTTTCTGAAATGAATTGAGATATGAATTGTATGTATACATGTACATCTTTATCATTTTGTTTCAGAGGGCATGGCTAGCATTTCTGAGGCTAGCCAATAAAGCGAAAATAGATTTAGGGGTAGAAAAGAACATCACAGATGGTTTTAGTTACAAACCGTCTCGTGATAGGTGATAATCACATATGGTTTTCACTAAAACCGTCGTGATATATCAATATCACGAGCGGTTTTTACTTAAAAACCGTCTGTGATATTGATATATCACAGACGGTTAGACAACCGTCTGTGATAACCTTCGATTATCACTGACTGACCCATAAATTCAGACAGTTCAGACAACCGTCTGTGATGACGTTTCTGAACCGTTTGCAATACGGTTTTCTGTAGTAGTGCCTATTACAGACACCGTCATCACAGACGGTTCAAAACCGTCATCATAGACGGTTTTTGAACCGTCTGCATTTATGTGTCAGTGATAATAGCTCGCTATCACAGACAGCTTCCACACCGTCTGTGATAACTCACAACACAGACGATTTTTCTGAAAAACCGTATCACAGACGGTTTTTTGTATTAACCATTTGTGATATGCACGATATCACAGACAGTTTTTGTTATTAACCATCTATGACAGACGGTTTGGTGTTCATCTCACATGGCATCTTTGATAATTTTGGGCCTGCACTCCTCCATAAGCATAGCCCCAATCCTCATCATTGACCATAGTTGACTCCAAACGTCCTTGCACATTAAAAGACCAAAAAATAATTTTTGGTCATAAGTTCATCACAACTTGACTCATGTTAGTAAAAACATGACTCATGCAACATTAACACATTGATCTAGGTCTACCCAAATCAATCAATGACTTAATTTCTCAAAAGCTACGAATTTTCACCTAGGTCAGTATTACAGCCCATTACAAGCTGGTACTACCGCACCCCACACCTCACAACTGGAGATCTCTGGAAAATATCTACCGCCAAGTAAATCGTGGTACTACTGCTCAGCGGTCTGACCGCCACAGTACTACTGGTCAGCGGTATGATCGTTGCGGTCATACCGCTCTGACCGGCGCCAAGCTAGCGGTATGACCGGTTTTTCTTTAAAAAAATCAAAAAATGATCCGAACAAAATCCAATCTTTATAGAATTTAATAACCACTCTATAAAACTAGCAATAGTTCATCATAATATCATTCTGAACCTTCTCATATTATCCTTTACACTTAGTAAACCCAAGGGCTAGGCTAAAACACCCATATTGGATGTGGCACGCCAAGTGGTCCACCTCATCGAAAACCATGTTACTCATTGGGAACGTGCCGCCCACGGGGAAACAAACTCTGCGCTTGTAAGAGGACATGTGCTACAATTCTTGTAGGGGTAAATCAAACTCAGGTTGACTTTTAGGTAATTATCGAAGTATTAGTAGTTTGAATTGTCTACATCTAGATCGCTTTGAATTCCACAGATTTCACTTTCTAGACTATTTTCTACAGTGCAAATCCGCTATAATCTATCGCGAGCAGACTTGAAGTCACCGACACAATGTCTATCCGGTCTGGGCTATGAAGATGAAGATCAACATGTGTGCTCAGGGTGTCTGGGACGCGGTTGATCCAAAGGAGAAAGGCAAGGTTATTGACGACCAACTAGATAAGATGGCACTGGTGGTGATCTATCAAGCTGTGCCTGACTCAATGATACGACAATTGATCGGCAAGGAGACGACGTGAGATGCTTGGACTGCACTGCAAACAATGCATGAAGGAGTAGATCGAGTGAAGGAAGTTCGACTCCAAACACTGCGGAGCGAATTTTGAAGCAATGAAGATGGGAAAGAACCTGACTGTGGAAGACTTCTCTGGAAGGTTCAATGAAGTCGTAAATGAGATCAAATCTCTTGGCAATAAACTAGAAGATGAGGTGGCTGTGAAGAAATACCTGAGGATTCTGCCAAAAAAGTTTCTTCCAATGGTGACTACGCTCATGTACTCCCAAATCTCTCAAAGATGAAAATAGAGGAGGTAACAGGGGTGCTCAAAGCACATGAGCAGCTCCTGAAGGGTTATCACTCTGACGATGAAGAACAAGCCTTGTTCGTGAGAGAAGATACAAAGAACCGAGGTGCAGACTCTTCATCTAGAGGAGGTCATGGTCGTGGTCGTGGCTCATCTTCTGGCCGCGGTACATCCCATGGTCAAGGATAAGGACGAGGCTATATCCAGAGAGGCCGTGGTTTCCACTCTGGAAGAGGAGGTCGTGGAGATAGACCTGGGCGAGGGGGTGGTGACTACCAACCACCAACCAGACAAGTCACACATCCAATGCTACGAGTGTGAAAATTTTGGCCACTACGTTGCCGAATGCCGAAGCCATATCCAGTGCCATAACTGCAAAAAGTTTGAACATTATGTCGCAAACTGTAGGAGCAAGAAGAAAGTGGAGGAAGCCAATCTTGCTCAAACCTCTGAACATAAAGAACCGACGTTGCTATTATCGCTTTGCACTGAAGATGTACCGACAATGTACTACTAAATAGATGTGAAGGTACTTGGTAAGGTGCAGTTCGGAGATGGCTCAATTGTTTAGATTAAAGGAAAAGGCTCAATTCTCATGAAGTGCAAAGATGGAAGCCAGAGAAGGCTATCGGATGTATATTATATACCAAGCCTACGCAACAATATCATAAGTCTTGGATAGCTAACCGAAGAAGGTTGTCGAATTGAGCTAAAAAAACAGCTACCTGAAGGTGTTCGACCGCGATGAATAGTTGCTAATGAGGGTGCAGAGGACTGCAAATCAGCTGTACAAGATACAAATTGAAATTTGTAAACCAAAGTGCCTAAAGATCTCAACAGATGACTCTGCTTGGTTTTGGCATGCAAGATTTGGCCACATGAACTTCCAAAGCCTCAAAGTAATGGTAGAGAAGGAGATGGTGGTCAGCCTACCAAAGATCGATCACCCAAAGCAAATCTGCGAGGGCTGTCTGGTGGCAAAACAAAGCACAACAATTTTTGTCCCAGGCACAGTACAGAGCATCACACCTATTAGAACTAGTACATGTTGATTTGTATGGACCGATCACACCACAAACGGAGGCCGGTAATCAATATTTCATGCCGATCATTGATGATTACTCCAGAGCCATGTGGGTGTACATGCTAAAAAGCAAAGATGAGGTAAAAATTAGTTTTCAAAAGTTCATTGCACTCGTTGAAAACAAAGTCGACCACAAGGTGAGGGCTGTTAGATTAGATTGGGGGGAGAATTCCCCTCAAAAGAATTTAACTCGGTCTATGAAGAGAGAGTTATTGCAAGATACTTCACAGCTCCGTACTCACCTCAACAAAATGGAGTCATAGAAAGAAGGAATAGAACCGTGATGGTCACAGCTCAGAGTTTACTGAAAAGCAGATTTCTGCCTAGGAGGTTTTGGGCAGAGGCAGTGAGGCACGCAGTCTATCTTCTCAACCGTGTCACCACAAGATTGTTTGATGGGGTCATTCCATACGAACTATGGTCAGGGAGAAAGCCAAACGTCATGCACCTAAGAGTGTTCGGCTGTTTAGTACATGTGAAACCAACCAACTATCTAAAGAAGCTGGATGACTGGAGCAAAAGGATGATTTATCTCGGTTCTGAGCCAAGGACCAAGGCGTGTAGTTGCTATGATCAGGTTGAAAAGAAGATACATGTGAGTAGAGATGTTGTCTTTCAGGAAAACAAATACTGGGAGTGGAAAGAACATCAAGATATGGAGAAAGATATGCAGAATTGGGTGACGTTTGATGTAGCTGGTGCCGACAATGCAGGCTAGGAAGATGAAGCTCTGACCACACCTCAGAGCTCAAGTCCAACAGGTACCGAGTCTTATGAGACTTCACCTGAGACGGAAGCGACTGATGAGGAAGACTCCAATGGTAGAATACTGAAGATGAGGAGCATCAGCGAGATCTATGCCCATACTGAGCTGGTATAGTCAGAGGAGATGCTACTTTACGCTACGGCCGAAGAGCCTGAGAACTATGAAGAAGCAAAGGAAGACGAACACTGGAGGGCTGCTATGCAGGAGACAAGGCTGATTGTGGGTGTTTATGTGGATGATTTGATCATCACCGGAACAAATCCGAGGGAGATTGTGAAGTTCAAAGAAGAGATGATGAAGTTATTTAAGATGACCGATTTAGGGCTCCTAAGCTACTACCTGGGCATTGAGGTAAAACAGACTGAAAATGGCATCACACTTTGTCAGTCTGCTTACGCTCAGAAGATTCTGGAGAAGTGTGGCAATCCATGTCAGGTGCCAATGGAAAACCACTTGAAGCTAAGCAAGACAGGCCTAGGATTGCCGGTTGATGCCACGCAGTACATGAGTATTGTCGGGAGCCTGCAGTATTTGGTACACACTCGTCCAGACATTGTTTTTGCAGTCGAATATGTGAGTCGATTCATGGAGAAGCCGACTCAAAAGCATATGACCGTTGTTAAACATATTCCGAGGTATATGAGAGACCATGTGGATGCGACCCCATGCGTGTGATGAGTAATTGACAAGTATTATGGAAAGATTGAGTTTGGTTTGTGTGTTTCGTGCCATGATGGCACTTGGCTCAGTTGGGTTTGGTTAGTTGGACTTGAGGCGTATTATTCTTCCCGATTGAGCGTTTGGGCAATTTCATGCTTGAGTACGATTTTTTGATGCTAATCGTGATCACATCTTTCTAGGTTACTCGACTTCTTCGCGGGCATATAGGGTCTGGAACTGTGAGTCTAGTAAGTTGGTAGAGACCTGTGAGGTGACCTTCGACGAGGCCAGTCCGGGGACTAGGCCCGATATTTCAGGTTCTTTAGAGCAGTCCGAGCCCATCTTTGTGGACGATGAGGAGGATGGAGATGAGGATTGTCTACCCGATCCAGTTCCTCATCCTCCCCTTGAGGTGCCTTCTTCCACTGCACCTCCATGCGATCAACCCATGCCTTCTGCTTCCTCTGGAGCTAGTGGCTCTGTTCCTACCTCGTCAGCTCATGAAGTAGAGACCACTTCTTCATCTCATCCAGGACCTCCCTGATATATCCAGAAAAACCATCCTTCTGAGCAGATGATTGGAGACCTCTTTGAGCGAGTCACACGCTCAAAGTCCAGCATGTCACATTTCTGTCTCCATTCTGCCTCTGTTGCCTCATTCGAGCCCAAGGATGCTTGTCATGCTCTTTCTGATGAGTCTTGGGTCAATGCCATGCATGAGGAGTTAGAAAATTTCGAGAGAAACAAGGTCTGATCGCTTGTTGAGCCCCCTCGAGGTCACAATATCATTGGGACTAAGTGGGTGTTCAAGAACAAGCAGAGTGAGGATGGGGTTGTCATTCGGAATAAGGCTAGACTGGTAGCTCAGGGCTTCTCCCAAGTTGAGAGTCTAGATTTTGAGGAGACCTTTGCCCCTGTAGCTAGACTTGAGGCCATTAGGATCCTGCTTGCTTTCGCAGCTTCTAAGGGTTTTAAGCTTTACCAGATGGATGTCAAGAGTGCCTTTCTAAATGGGTTCATTGAGGAAGAAGTCTATGTGAGACAGCCTCCAGGTTTCGAGAACCCCAAATACCCAAACCATGTCTACAAGCTTTCCAAAGCCTTGTATGGACTTAAGCAGGCCCCTAGAGCTTGGTATGAGAGGCTTAAGTCCTATCTGTTGAGTCATGGTTTTGAGATGGGTAAGGTGGATAAGACCTTGTTCATTCGTAGGCATGGTACTGACCTACTGCTCGTCCAGATTTATGTGGATGACATCATCTTTGGCGCTCTTCTCATACTCTTGTGTCACAGTTCTCGGATGTCATGAGCACCGAGTTTGAGATGAGTATGATAGGTGAGTTGACCTTCTTCCTTGGCTTCCAGATTAAGCAGACTCGGGAGGGTACTTTCTTGCATCAGGGTAAGTACACTCGTGACCTCCTTAGACGCTTTGACATGAGTGATGGTAAGCCTGTGTCAACTCCCATGGCGTCCACAGCTTCTCTTGACTCAGATGAGGACGGCGAGCCAGTTGATCAGAAGGAGTATCGCAGCTTGATTGGCTCCCTCTTATACCTCACTGCCTCGAGACCGGACATACACTTCTCCGTGTGTCTGTGCGTTCGCTTTCAGGCTTCTCCTCGCGTATCTCACCGCCAGGCGGTGAAACGCATCCTTTGGTACATTCGAGCTACCATTGACTATGGTATCTGGTACTCTTCCTCATCCTGTCTTTCCTTGAGAGCCTACCCAGATGCAGACTTTGCTGGTTGTAGGATAGATAGGAAGAGCACTTCTGGCACCTGCCAATTCATTGGCACGTCTCTTGTTTCCTGATCTTCGAGGAAGCAGTCCGGTGTTGCTCAGTCCAACGCAGAGGCCGAGTACATTGCTGGTCTCGACCCTGCAGGACTTTGGGTTAGTCATAAACAGTGTTCCACTCTTTTGTCATAACACCTTTGCGATTAACATTGCCAAAAACCCAGTGCAGCACTCTCGGACCAAGCATATTGATATTAGATATCACTTTCTTCGAGACCATGTGGAGAAAGGTGACATAGTGGTCTAGTTTGTGGAGAGTGACCACCAGTTGGCTGACATCTTTACCAAGCCTTTGGATAGCTCTAGGTTTTTAGCTCTACGGGGAGAGCTTGGGTGGTCTGTCCTTATGGACTATTGTGAGGGGGGAGTTTTGCGCTTCATGTTTTATCTTGTTTATTATGCTCTTACTCCTTTCTGTTGCATTGCATATGGGTGGATTGGAGTTAGTCCTTCTAGCATAGATTAGAGTGTTTCTCTTGTCTAGTTGTTTAAACTTCTTCCTCTCATCTTGTGATTCTAGGATGTTGCTTATTAGCTGCTTCACTTCTCACTAGGTTGAGCTCACTCACTTCTTATAGGTTCTAGCGAGGGTTGGGCCACCCTCGGGTAGACGGGGTACGTATTTGCTCCTTAGTATGTTAGAGGATCAGCTGATAGTCCTAGAGTCATTTGGGGTATATGAGAGTCAGTCTGAGTCCTTGTCAAATAGGCTAAGTTGAGTCTTGAATCTTTATTGAGCTTTAGATTGAGCTATGCTAGGTTCTTGATGAAGCACGAGTTAGTACAATCTTTTAAGAAAGCAAAAAGATCTCTTTTGTGCGAAAGAACTGATCTCACCAATTCTTTCTTATGAGACGGCTTGCCATTGCACTAGGCATGAACTCAGGGGAGTTTTGGTTGACCAAGATTATTTCCTTAAGCTTATCACTTGGAGTGGCCGCATAAGGCTTGAGATCTAGCACATTACTAAAAATGTTGGTTGGAAACGACCATGAGTTTCAAAAGAAAAAAACAAATCATGTCAAATGTGCTCAATTTGCTAAAATTACAAAACTTGTAAGTACTTGAACAAATGTCTCATTCTTGAACTTGTAGCACTCTAAATTGACTCAATATTAGCTTCTTGGTTCCACTTAGACTATTGACATGGCCTGCATCATCTTTGGATACCTTTAGCTAGACTATAATCATGGTTGACTTGACATGCTAAGATATTCGACTAATTTTCAGATTATGACTTATTTGGCTTAGCTTCATTATACATTTCTTGTCATGATCTTGATGGCATTCTTATATGTTATGACTTGATGTAATACTCCACGGTCATTTTGGATAATCTTCATGGCTCTAAATGCTTAGATTGAATAAAATTCAGCTATTCCATCCATTCTCATACCTTTTTTTTTCTTCCTTGCACCTTGATGATTTTATTGCCAAAAGGGGGAGAATAGTGGAGAAAAGACCATTTTCAAGGAAATCTTGGAGTTCTTGGAGCTTTTGAGGAAAACTTGCTCTTTCTGTTTTTGCTCCGGTTGTCGACATGGTCATAAGCTTCCTTGATTTCTTTTGGACCATGGTTGACTTTCTTTCGTTTTCAAACTCAACTTTACGCTTTTTCTGGGTTTGTCAATATACTCATCAAGGGGGAGATTGAGAGACCATGTGGATGCGACCCCATGCGTGTGATGAGTAATTGACAAGTATTTTGGAAAGATTGAGTTTGGTTTGTGTGTTTCGTGCCATGATGACACTTGGCTCAGTTGGGTTTGGTTAGTTGGACTTGAGGCGTATTATTCTTCCCGATTGAGCGTTTCGGCAATTTCATGCTTGAGTACGATTTTTTGATGCTAATCGTGATTACATGTTTTGAGCGGTGCTATGTAATGTATTTCTTGTCTGTGATGGCTGCAGGACCTCGAGGCGGAGTCGTGGCAAGGCACGGGGTGACCGGACTATGCGCAGGTGGTGCCGAGTTCAAAGCGGTCGAGATGTGCTGAAGACGGCGAGGACTCGAGGTGGTTGCAAGGCTTGGACGACAAGAAATGCGGAAGCTTCCCGGAAGGTGCAGAAGGGGCATTTTGGTAAAAGCGCAAAGCTGCACAAGTGGAAGCGGTTTCAGTTTGGATTTAGCGGGTAAAACGGGTTGAAGACCCGTTAGCCAAGGGCTATAAATAGGAGAGAGTTTTCTAGTTGTAAGTGGGCTTGTGAGATGGTTTTAGGGTTTTCTTTTAGTCAAATGACCTTTGGAGATGTTGTTTTGCTTTAGGCTTTAGTTGGTATGGAGTAGGTGAGTAGAGACAGAAGGGTGCTATACTCAGTCTACCTCTCTCGTGTGTGTGTTCTTGGTTCTTGGGTGTATGAGATGATGGCAGATGGCTTGAGTGCTTGGGTTTCCTGAGATTGGGAGAGAAGGGATGATATGAGTTGATACTTTATGTAATCATTCATCTCTCTTCCTCAATATCAATATGAGATGGTTTTATTTGAGCTGCACCTGCCTCCTTTTCTTCTTCGTGCATTTTTGCTCTCTGTGATTTCTTGGTTTTGTG
Organism: Dendrocalamus sinicus; assembly: GCA_036346575.1. Taxonomy (NCBI): domain Eukaryota; kingdom Viridiplantae; phylum Streptophyta; class Magnoliopsida; order Poales; family Poaceae; genus Dendrocalamus; species Dendrocalamus sinicus. The sequence goes on along the minus strand of CM070660.1, from coordinate 28,810,651 downwards.
ATTTGGTGATGTTTCTAGCTGAGAAGGTGTAAAATGGATTGCTCTGTGTTAGAAAAAGACTCTAGACCACTTGGTCTTTCCATTTCCTAGAGCAAATGATGGATTCAAAGTTTTATCCTTTCTCTCTGAGCTTTGTCAAATATTTTCCCCTGTTCTTGAAAAACTAGGGTTTGATGATGTGTTGATTTTCTCTTCCTAAGGTGGTGCCCTGGTTTGAGGTCTCTAGTCTTGAGATTGTTGCTTAGTTGATTTCCAAATTTTATGAGGTAAAAATCAAAGATTGGCTGGCAATTTGAGATTTTGTGAAGTTCTCTGGAAGTTTTCGGTTCTTGGCTCGAATCTGAAATTCTTGTGTTTCCAGGTAATTTCCCTTGTTGTTCGAGGCCTCTATGTTATTTAGAATAGGTTATTGCTCATCTGGCCAGAGGGCTTCAGCAGCAACACATAAATCTTGTTGAAATCTTTAAGTCTCAGTGATTCAGGTTTTTCATTTTCGGCCTCGGGTCCCTCTGTGCCTGCACTCAGGGTAACCGGTCAGACCGGCTAGCCTTTGGCGGTCAGACCGCCCCTCCTATGGCGGTCAGACCGGCATTGTATAAGCGGTCAGACTGGCCGCATAGAGGCGGTCAGACCGGTGGCTCAGGAGCGGTCTGACTGGCCTCAAGGCTGCGGTCTGACCGCCCCTGCCTCCCTTGGCTGGTGTGTATTCTGGTGCTTATCTCCAGTGCTATGGTTTTTGTTCTGGTCTTGTGTCTGTTCTTCATAATCTTCCAGAGAAGCATATGATTTCCTCAGGTGTTTTGACTTTTTGGATCGAAATCGGCAACAGAGGGGGGTTAATGGTGCCGTTTAAAATTCGCCCCCAAAGTATTCACGAAAAACTCAATTCTCCGAAAGCTATAAAGAGGTATGAAGAAGGTGATTCAAGCTATCTGGATATAGCAAATAATTTTTAACGAAAGCTTGAAGAATTAGATTATCACAAACTGCATAGAGACCGGGAAAAGCTAATTCAAGAAACTGCAGACAAGAAAAGCCGAGATAGGAAGGAAGAATTAAAAAAACTAAGTGTAGTCCTGAGCTGAAATTCACAGGGAATTGCCAAAGACCTCAAGCCTGCAGGAATGACTTGCCGAAACTGAATCATAGACCACCCACTAAAAACTGAAAGCAAAAAGTAAAAACAAAAAGAAAGCAAAACTGCAAAAAAGGACTGCACGCAGGAAAGAACAACTAAGACCAAAAAGGGAGGCAAAAACCAAGGGCACACAAAAATCTACCATTGCCGAACTGACTAGATCACTGCCTTGACAAAATAGAGATTTGCTACAGCTGCAGGTTGAAGAGACTGCCAAGAACCAAGAAATAATCAACCTGCAGGCTACTGTCCAAAGAGATCAAGGACTAAGAGCAGATCGGACAGCAATTCTCTAATTGCTTGGAGCTGAAAGACTTGGCAAAACTTCAATGCGTAAAGACAAAAAGCTGTAGCAGACCGAAAGTACTAGAAAACATCAATAAAAGCTGATTTAATTCTGCAGTCTTGCCGCTAAGACTAATCAAAATGCAAGTCGGCAATTAAAAAAAACTTCCATGAGCAGATTGCTAACCGGAGAAGATCAATCAAGAAACTAACATGGCTCTTCTCTGGCCAAAGAACAGACAGCGAGATACTGCTGTTCTTCTTGGGAAAAAGAAATGGACTTGAAATCAGTTAGCAGATTGACTCCATAATCAACAAGAACAGTGAGCTGCCGAAATGATGAACTGAACCAAAACAATCACAGAAGAACCACTCAAAGCACAAAGTATCTCATGATCAAATGGATACAAAGACATGAATGCTTATAAAAGGTTGTTCACAACCTTCTCTAGATCAAGAATACACACTCAAAACCAAAAGAAAAACATAGACAACCCCATACGCATGGAGAGCATAGAGAGAACCTCACACCTTCTCTCTTTCTCTCTTTCTCAACAAACAAAGGCTACAAGCAAAAACCCTAATCCATCTCTCTAAAAACACACCTCATATTTCATGAGGGCTACTAGAGAACACCCTTTCTATTTATAGCCTCCACTAACAGGTTTACAACACACTTTACCCATTAGTTCTCAACAACTCATGGCGCTTTATCCACAATCCACTTCCTTTAGTGCAGCTTTGCGTATTCACCAAAACGCCCCTCGTGCACCTTCCAGGAAGCTTCCTCATTCCTTGCCTTCCAAGCCTCGCAGCTACCTCGAGCCCTCGCCGTCTTCGGCACATCTCGACCGTTCTAACCTCGGCACCGCCTGCGCCTAGTCCGGTCATCCCATGCCTCACCACGACTCCACCTCGATGTCCTGCAGCCATCACAGACAAGAAACATATCACATAGCACCACTCGACATATTGTAAACCATACATTAGCATTAGGAGAAATATTCAAAGCCCAAAACCGATCGAAACGAAAAATAAACGACTTAAGCACGTTCGACCTAGTTTGACCAAGTCCGACCGAGGCCGATTACACCGCGCAACGACATGGTCCAAACCACACAAACCAAACTCGACTTTCCTAAAACAGATGTCAATTACTCATCACACAACCGGGGTCACCAACATATGGTCTATCAATCTCCCCCTTGATGAGTATATTGACAAACCCAGAAAAAGCGTAAAGTTGAGTTTGTTTTGAAAGTCATACATGGTCCAAAAGAAATCAAAGAAGCTAATGACCATGTCGACAAGGAGCAAAAACAGAAAGAGCAAGTTTTTCTCAAAAGCTCCAGAAAGTTCCCAAATGGCTTTTTCGCCGCTATTCTCCCCCTTTTGGCAATAAAATCATCAATGATGCAACAGAGAGAATAAGTCATGATGATGGATGAAATGGCTGAAGTTTGTTTATTTTAAGCATCTCGAGCCATGAAGATTATCCAAAATGACCATATGAGAATTACATCAAGCCATAACACAATAGAATGCTATCTAGACAAAACATGTATAATCAAGCTAAGCCGAATAAGTCACAATCTGAAAATTAGTCGAATTGCTTAGCATGTCAAGTCAACCATGATTATAGTCTAGCTAAAGGTATCCAAAGATGATGCAGGCCATGTCCATAGTCTAAGTGGAACCAATAAGCTATTGAGTCAATTTAGAGTGCTACAAGTTCAAGAATGAGACATTTGTTCAAGCACTTTGATCTTTTGGTAATTAAGCAAATTTTTGCACAATTGACATATTTTTACTTTGAGAAACTCAAGATTGTTTCCAACCAAGATTTTTATTTAGTCGTGTGCAAGATCTCAAGCCTTATATGACCACTCCAAGCAATAAGCTTAAGAAGATGATCTAGGTCATCCAAAACTCTCCCTAGAGTTCATGCCTAGTGCAATGGCAAGCAGTCTCATGAGAAAGAATTGGTGAGATCAGTTTTTCACACAAAAGAGATCTTTTTGCTTTCTTAAACGGATGTACTAACTCATGCTTCATCAAGAAACTAGCATAGCTCAATCTGAAGCCTAACAAAGATTCAAGACTCAACTCAGCCTATTTGACCTGGCATGAATCATAAAAGGATAACTAAAGACAGATTAGTCTTAAGAGCTACCATGACATGATTTAATTCAAGTTGTGCATTTTAATAAACTTAACATGGCAAAGACTAGACTAGACATATAAAGTCATGATAAATCTAGCAAGTAAGCACAGATCATGGCAAGGTGTAATGCATTGTAAACATGTCATAAACGGATAATAATCAAGGCTCCATGTAATTGTATTACAATGCAGAATGACATGCAAGAAAATCCAGCTCCCCCTCAACGTGTGATGTAGCTTTTAGTTCAAGTTGAGTTATGTCAACATTAAGATCTAGAAGCTCCCAAATGAACTCCCCCTGAACCAAAGCAATAAAATCGAGACCGACGGCTCAGGAGCGGTCTGACCGGCCTCAAGGCTGCGGTCTGACCGCCCCTGCCTCCCTTGGCTGGTGTGGTTTCTGGTACTTATCTCCAGTGCTATGGTTTTGTTCTGGTCTTGTGTCTGTTCTTCATAATCTTCCAGAGAAGCATATGATTTCCTCGGGTGTTTTGACTGACGTTGTTGCCCTCTGTTTATTAATGCTTTTCGCTTGCTGTGCTTCAGTGTTTCTGGTGCTTCTTCCTCAAAAAGGTTTAGGTTACCAGTGGGCTTAACCATTTTCCTCATAGCATTAGTTGCTATTGGAGAAGATCGTTTTAAGTGGATTCTTGAGAAATTTGTAAGCAACATTCACCCCCCTCTGTTGCCGATTGCGATCCAATAGTATATAAAAGGTACTCTACGTTTTGGCATTTAGTACAAGAGAGGAGGCGAAGTGAAATTGCACCTAACCGGCTACAGTGTCAGCGACATGGCGGGAGACATTGATGATGAAAAAAGCACAACAGGGGTGATGTTTGTGTTGGGAGAAAGTCCGGTTAGTTGGCAGTCTCAGAAGCAAAGAGTCATGGTATTGTCATCCTACGAAGTAGAATACATAGCAGCGCGCACTGCATCTTGCCAGGGAGTCTGGCTGGCTCGCCTGTTAAGCGAATTGTTGGACGAAGCAGTTTTGAAGGTCGTACTCAATGTGGACAACAAATATGTTATATCGCTGAGCAAAAATCCAGCTTTTCATGATGGAATCAAACATATAGACACCAGATATCATTTTATTAGAGACTGTGTTGAAGAAAAAAGAACCGCGATCGAGTACACCAGCACAGAAGAATAGAAGGCGGACATACTGACAAAGCCACTCGGGTGGATGAAGTTTTCAGAGATGAGAAGGAAAATCGGCATGATTGAAGTACCTAAACAAGATTAGGGAGAGAATGTTGTAAATAATCTTGTTTTCTAGTTTAGAAGCAATGTTCACGTTTTGGTCGTGATCGAAGTCGGTTTGTAATTGCAGTCGAAAGTTAGATCGGAAAGTCAGTTGTAATTAAAGTCGAAAGTTAGTAGTAATCGTAGTCGAAAGTTAGTTGCAATCGGATCGGAGTTGGAGTCAGAGTCGGTTTGTACTCATAGTCGAAAAAACCAGAGCTAAAGTTGCAGAGCTGGGTATAAAAGGGGAAGAAGTCATGTAATTTGATCAATGCGAGAAGTAAAGAAGAGGAAAAGAAAAGCCATGAGTATCGATTTCATTGTGTGATCTCGCAGACGTGGTTGGAAGCCATTATGACCACGGCAAACGTGGTCGGAGGGGCTTATGACCACAGCAAAGTCCCAACGGACGTGGTCAAAAAACGTTCGACCATGGCAAAACTGAAGTAGACGTGGTCGGGAGGTGCTACGACCACAACAAAGCAGAATAGAACGTGGTCGTAAGGGCGTTCGACCACGTTGAAGAAGATAGAACGTGGTCGTAAGGGCATTCGACCACATTGAAGCAGAGTTGAACGTGGTCATAAGGGTGTTCGACCATGTTTTGAAGGCTTCAACCACGATGTGAGTGGTCGGAGGAAGTTGCGACTGCACCGTGAAGACTTGAACGCGGTCGGAAGGGACACCGACCACGTTGTAAGGAAGAGAACGTGGTCGAAAGGGTGTTTCGACCACGGTGAACAGTGATCACCAGCATCACTGCGTGATCGTAAAGAGTTGCAATCACAGTAACTCGAGCGAGGTCGAAGGAAGGGTAGCGCAGCGGCAGAGAAATGCAGTCGAACGGCTGTCTGAGAGGTCGAATTGCAATGGGAGGCGGTCGGAAGCGGTCGTAAGCGCTCGTAACTGGTCGTAAGCATTCGTAATCTGGTCGTAAGCGGTCGGAAAGGCCTAGGAGCAGTCGTAAAGATTGCAACATTGGCTTCAGGCACGACGTCATGTTCACGCCCTACGGCGAGTACTGGCACCTTGTACGATGGAGCCGACTACAGGGGACGCAAACTGAGGAAGGTGTTCGCCGACTTGGACGAGCTGCTCGGGACGACGCCCACGGGGGACCTCGTGCCGGGGCTGGGCTGGGTGGACGCCGTGCAGGGGGTTGGAGGGGAAGGTGAGGCGGACAGGAGAGGCGCTGGACGGGATGCTTGAGCAGGTGATCCACGACCACCACCGCCGACGTCCAGATGGTAGACGGCAGTCCCGAGACAACGGCGACGGCGGTGATCACCGGGACTTCGTGGACGTGCTGTTGGACGTAAACGAGATGGAAAAGGACGCCGGCATTTGGCTCGGCACGGTCGAAATCAAGTCCCTTATCTAGTGACATTGATATATCTTGTACGTGCTAGCACGTAGTATTTGATCTGTTTCTTGTATGACGGACGCGAGCAGGACATGTTCGTGGCGGGCACCACGACGACAAGCACGGCTATGGAGTGGACCAAGGCGGAATTCATCACCCACCCGCGCGACATGTGCGCAAGCTCCAGGACGAGATCCGAGCGGCCGTCGGCGGCGGCGACTGCGTCACGGAGGACTACCTGGACAAGCTGCACTACCTGAAGGCCGTGGTCAAGGAGACGCTCCGGCTGCAGAGGGAAAAAAATTTCGGCTGAAATTTTGCTATTTCGCCGAAATTTCGGTCCTTTCGGTGCTGAGCGAAATTATCCCATTCCGGTCAAAAATTTCGTATGTATTTGGATTTTGGAATTGGCCCAGGTGAGCTGCACGCCCGCACCCGCATGGGCCGCACGCACGACACCCAGCCCAAATGCACAGCCCACCAGTCGTCCCCCGACGCCGCAGGCCGCACTCGCACTAACCCTAGCCCCAATCCCCAATGATTCCCCAATCGCATCCCTCTCCCTCCCCATCTTCTCACCGAGCGACGGGCGGCGGGGAAGAAGAGCGGCAGGTGGTGGCCATCCCCATCCTCCACGGGGAAGAAGAGCGACGGGCGGCGGCCATCCCCATCCCCAATCTCCACCGAGCGGCGGGCGGACCTCGGTAGTCGACGGCGGCGCAGCTCCCTCCCCGAGTGGACGGCCGGCGGTGGCAAGTGGAAGCACATGAAGATGCAGCGTCGAAGGAGAGGAGGAAGGGCGGCATGGGAAGGTATTTATCTCAATTCTCAAATTTTGGTTAAATTTCATCCAAAAATTGATTTTTTTTCCTCCGAAATTTGAACGAAATTCTTTCGTTCCTTTTGCCGGCAGCCAAAAATTTTTTGTATCCGAAAGATTAAACCCTAGTGCACCCGCCGGTCCCGCTCCTCATGCCCCGGGAGCCGCCGGCGGACGCTGTGATGCTCGGGTACAACGTCCCGGGAGCACGCAAGTGGTGATCAACGCGTGGGCCATCGGCCGGGACCCGGCGACGTGGGAGCACGCCAAGGAGTTCCGGCCGGAGAGGTTCTTGGACAGCAGCGTGGACTTCAGGGGGCAGGACTTCAGAGGTCCGGTTCTCCATGCCGACCTTGGAGATGGCGTCGCGAGCATGCTGTACCATTTTGTTTGTGAGCCGGCCGGCGTGAGGGGGACGTCGTTGGACATGAGCGAGGTGAACGCGGCCTCGCCGTGCGGCTCAAGGGCAGCCTGCCGCTTGTTGCCAAACGGCGGCTTCTGTAACATAAATTTTGGCTCGTCAATATTTCGATGTGCGCTTGGACTGAATTTTCTTGTTTATATTTGGTTATTCCTTCCGTGAGCTAGTGCCATCCGCGCCTTGTTGCGAGTATGATCTTCGGCGCATGTTTGAATTTGTATGGCCAAAAATTTGAAGTTCTCATTTTGTGTGATGTGTTCCCTCCATCAAAAGTTTATAAGACGTATTTTCTCTTGGCACATAATTCAATAAGATATTAAAAATGGCTAGACTATCTATAATTATTCAATATATGCATGTAGAGAATATAAAGTAAAGCTGGATATTTATTAAGAGTATAGAGAAAACATCACACTAATTTGTATTGAAATATAAAATACATCCTATATTTATGAATAACAGTTCAAAAAATATACCTTACAAACTTGGACGAATGGAGTATCAATCTCACAATCTTTTCGGCACAATTTAGTTCAACCAAAATACGTACCTACGTACCTTTCAACATAACGTGATCCATTGAATTTTTGCCATATATAGCGCCTTTTCAACTTGTATTTATGAACATAGTGGTATGCGCTTGGTATTGACAAAAATAGTGCTTCTTCCTTTCGATCACCGGGCGGCAGCGCTCCGGAGGTGACACGTGGCGCCTGCCATTTGGCCGCCGGACGGTAGGTGCCTGCCACCCAGTCACCAGACCACAGGTGGCCTGCCGTCCAAATGTTATGTGCAACCTCCTAATACAACATACTTCATTGTGTAATTCTTTGACAATTTTATCTCCTTTGAATGTTGCTTAAACATTCGTACGATTTTGATATTTGTAGGAGTTGTTACATATAGCAAACGAGTTTTAAAAATTACAAAATTGTATGTGAAGCCTCCTGACACAGTCGACCTAATTGTATAATTTTTTGAAAATTTTATGTTCTCTGAATTTACCATGTTAATTTGTGTTAATTTAATTGTAATTAGTGATATGTGAGGAGGGATGTCTCCCCTTGGTGCTACCCTCCTTGCCCGTAGAAAGATTAGTTTGTCCATATTGCCCCCTTGCCGCTCCCTCCTTCGGACATGTGTTGACTTGACCATATTGGCCCCCCATCGTCCGCACAAACGTTAGTCTGTCCATGTCGTCTCGCCTCGTCCGCTCCCTCATGGCACATATGTCACTCTTACCATGCTGTCCCCTATCGCATAGTGCTGTGTGCTGACAACGCATCCATAATTTTCGGTGGCAACGCACCAGGTTCTCTTTTCGCTCGGCTTCAAATACGGAGCTCTCGCAATCACTCATCGCTTATCTAAAGTGTGTTTCGCTTCTTGTAGGGAGAAAAACCTTCTCTGTCATATAGTAACATAGCATGGTCGATGCCGAGGGGCCAGTCGGAGCGGGGTCGCCAAAGGCTAATTACGATTAAATTAACATGAATTAACATGGTAAATTTGGAGAACATCAAATTTTTCAAAACATTACATAATTTGGTCGACTATGTCGGGAGACTTCACATAAAATTTTATAATTTTTGGAGCTCATTTGTTATATGTAACAACTGCTACAAGTATCAAAATCGTATGAATGTTTGAGCAATATTTAGAAGGGATAAAATTATCAAAAAATTACACAATGAAGTACAATATGTTGGGAGGTTGTGCATAAAATTTCGTAAATTTTCAAGCTAATTTTCTATATTTAAAATTTTAAACAAATATGATATAAAATTACAAATTTAGACAGGCAATTAAGCCGGACGGCACTCCAACTGCCATCTGGTGGCTAGGCGGCAGGCGTCTATCACCCGACAGCCAGATGGCAGGCGCCATGTGTCACCTCTGGAGCACCGCCACCCAGTGATCGGATGGCAGAAGCGCTATTATGCTGATCCATCCACTCAACATTACAGTTACCCTTCTAAAGTGTCTTCTCTTTAAGTTCTCTTCGATGTTGTGAGTAGGGTTCTAGAAGCCTGAGCTTGCCTGAAAACCGGAGGGGATCCAGTTCCAGTTTCTCGATGAAAACCGACTGGTTGTCATTTCTTTGAATATTTTTGGTTTTGTAGATTTCAGATTGTGGCAGAAACTAGAAGCAAATTGGAAGGATTTTGACATGAAAAAAGTTTTGAATAGGCACTACTACAGAAAGTCTAATAGTAGACGCCAAATCACAGACGGTTTTGTGAAACCGTCTGTGATTTACACTATTACAGACGGTTTTAATTTGGAGGCCGTCTGTGGTATTTGTGGCGGGAAAAAGGAGTATCACAGACGGTTCTTACCGCTGAACCGTCTGTGATACTAGAATATCACAGACGGTTTTATAATAAAAACCGTCTGTGATATTCCAGATTATCACAGACGGTTTTTATTATAAAACCATCTGTGATATTCTAGTATCACAGACGGTTTTATAATAAAAACCGTCTGTGATACGTTTCCCGCCTTGCAATCCCTCAAAATTTCATGTTTTTCCGCTTAAGTCCGAGTATGGTTCAGTTTTGAGACACCTTCAGTAAAACGGGCATAACTTTTGCATACGGTGTCCGTTTTCGACGTTCTTGTACTCGTTGGAAAGCTAACGACGAGCCCGATCTAAAAAAAATGACCAGCTTGCACCGGTCGCCCTCCAAGACCCCGAAAATCGGTCATATTTGGACCTAAACCTGCATCGCAAGTTTTTGGTTTCTGTTTTGGCCCTTTTTCTTGGTTTTATTTTCGGAATTTGGATTTTTCTTCAACTGCAAAGTTATAGATATCGTCGAAACCTTTCTAATGAGTGTATATAAACTATATAAACACTTGCTATTTTATCTTTTCAGACTAGTTGTTTATATTGCATCGGTATATAAAATTTGTGCTCCAATTCACAGACGGTTCTATATATAGAACCGTCTGTGATATTCATTCATCACAGACGGTTCTATATATAGAACCGTCTGTGATAATCTGACCGCTGGGCCCGTCGATCCTCAGCCCCACAAATCGTAGCTCCGCCTTTCCGTTCCCGCGCCAAAAATTTCGAATTCCCGCCTCTCCCTCCCTCTCCCTCCCATATTAATATAACCAAAATCCAGCCTCTTTGCTAGTCTCCTCTTCCTTGCTGTCCTCCTCCTTGTTGTCCTCTTCCTTGTTGTTCTCCTCCTCCTTGCTGTCCTCCTCCTTGCAGACGACGCAGAAGCATCTAGCTCATGCCAACTGGGCAGACGCTCAATCAACACCGACGATGGTGGTCGTCAAAGACTTTCAGCTCATGCGTTGCATCAGGGGCGAGAAGGCATAGAGGATCTTTGCTTGTTGTGTAACCTGCTCGTTGTTCTTGTTGTGTAACCTGCTCGTTGTTCTTGTTGTATAACTTGCTCGTTGTTCTTGTTGTGTAACCTGCTCGTTGTTCTTGTTGTGTAACTTGCTCGTTGTTCTTATTGTTCTTGTTGTATAACTTACTCGTTGTTCTTGTTGTGTAACCTGCTTGTTGTTTTGAGATATTGTAATGGTATACTCTAATCTTAATAAAAATTGATGTTTTATGTTTGTGAAATGAATTGAGATGTGAATTGGATGTATACATGTACATGTTGATCTGCTTGTTTCAGAGGGCATGGCTAGCATTTCCTGAGGCTAGCCAATAAACAGAAATATATGTAGGGGTAGAAGGGAATATCAGACGGTTTTTGAGTAAAAACCGTCTGTGATGATAGTTAAAAACCATCTGTGATTATCAGCTATCACAGACGATTTTTACTCAAAAATCGTCTGTGATAGCTGATTATCACAGACGGTTCGAAAACCGTCTGTGATGACCTTCGATTATCACTGACCCATAAATACAGACGGTTCACAAAACCGTCTGTGATGACGTTTTCGAACCGTCTGTAATGACCTTTTCTGTAGTAGTGAGGGAGGGTTAAAGAGGGCTCAATGAAATGAGTTAAAACAAGGTCAAAGAACCGTCGGCTGGCCAGTTCCAGTTTCTCGGCCAATTACCGGCCAGTAACTGGAGGTTTTCTGCACCTTGGGTGTGTGAGCACAAATATATGGAGTACTTGTTAGCAGTAGCGGACCCAGGATTTTACTAAAGGGTATGCCGTACCAAAATTTTCATATGCCAGGCTCAACACCAAAATTGCCTGCCATGTCGTTGAAGTATATCCAGCCTTCATCTACAAACCCACCTTGGCTGCAAGCGTAGAGCACACATATAAATGTGACGTAGTTCGGTGCAATACCTTCCAACAGCATGTCATCGAACACCTTCACGGCTTCCCGAGCTTGGTTTGCATGTAAAACTAGGGAAAATGCATTGATGTTCTCTGCTGAGTAACTAAAAATTCTGATGTTATGGTTTTAACGTGCCAGTGATGCTCTGTATAGACAACTCTCGACTGCAATTTCAGTTATTCGAGTTTTGTTTTATGATGGTTTTTTCTTCACTGTTTCCTTTAAGAAATTGAACGATGTTTGTTGCTTGTCTGGTTCTCTTCTCTTCTGATAGAGCCTATTAAAGCAAAGCATCCAAGGATTACATATGCAGATCTTTATCAGGTAGTCCGGGATTCCTCCCTTATATTTTTTTTATTTCTATGTAGTCCCAATGGAGTAATAAGATATGTGAAATTGTTTCATATTTGAGCTTTTGCATGGTTTTGAATAATCTGGGTTCTTCCATTGTACTTTTAGTTCTATATACTTCCAAGGGTACTTGGATGAGTATACGTGAGATCGTTTCATGTTTGACCTTTTGCATGGTATCAAATAGTGCAAATCAAATGAAATAACTGGGATTTTACTGCTCAGCTTGCCAGAGTGGTTGCAGTTGAAGTTACTGGAGGTCCGACAATTGACTTTGTTCCTGGAAGACGGGTAAATGAAATGGCTGCACTTTTGATCATGATGTATTGATGTGAGGTGATCTGTTTGTAGAATCCTGGGTTAACTGTGACTATATTGGCCATTTCGCATGTTATACCAGGCTACCAACTCCTAGTGGCGGACCCAGGATCAAAATTTAGGGGGGGCTAACCCCTGATGGATTTGTGTCTGCCTCCCATCATCATCGAGCGGTTAAACGTGCATTCTCATATATATGCAAATAGTTATGAGGGAGAAATACAACTACGAACCAATGGATTTTTCGTTGAAATTAAGTTAGCCATGCATGACAAGTGTGTCCAGGACGAACATTATTTTGTATTCTTTGGTTTGCTGCTAGGAGATATATATAAGTAGTTATCTGCACACGAAATTAATCATGATTACACAAATTTAAAAAGTGGATTTATATTTCATACCTGCACTCACACCTGTCAGTCACTCAGCCACGGATCGTCGATCGACCGTCGACGCAAATAAAACAGCCTTGGCTCCTCGCCTCGCAATTGTCGCCACTCGCCAGATCCAGTCGCGCTCGGCGCCATCTCCCTCTTGCGACTCGTAGTCTCACCGTGGCGCCGCTGGCCGCCGTCTCCCTCCACCCTCCGCCTCCGGCCGATCGGTCTGGATCTGGCGCCCTCTCCCTCTCGCGGGCTCGCCACCGGCCGCCCTCTCCCTCCGCTCTCCGCCCTCCGGCCGGTCTGGATCTGGCATCCTCTCCCTCAGTCGCCACCCTCTCCCTACGCCCTCCCCCTCCGACCGACCATCTCCCCTCCCAGTTCCAGATCTGGCGCTAGGCGGCCGGCCGGTCGGCTGCTCCTGCTCGGCGTGACGGGGACGAGGTGGGAGCCGTGGGGGAGGAGCGAGCCAGGGAGAGCGGCGGATCTGGCGCTAGGCCGCCGCCGGCTGGCGGCTGGCTGCTCCTGGCCTTCTGCTCAGCTGCTCCAACGCTGCTCGTTGCCCCGTGCCCCCGTCCGCGCCGCCAACCGCAAGAACTGAGAAGCCGAAAGGGGATGAAATCGCTTTGCTGTTGCTGTGGACTGTGGTGTCCAAATTGGATCTACATTCTGGGGTCATTGATATGTATTTCTTGGTGGGCTTTGCCGATTTTGCAATGTTGTTTTTGGTCCAAATTGTAAACTTGTAATGTTGTATTGGCCCAAATCATTGGCCTATTTGCCTTTGTTGTAATGTCTAGAGAGAGGCCGCTGGCCACAGGCCGCAGCACGGCAGCAGCATGGCGCCGGCAGTGGCTGCTGGCTGAAGCTGGCGTAGGGGGGCTACGGGGGGTACCCAAGGGCCGACCGGAGGTAGGGTGGGCGCCAGCCCCACCTGACCCACCGGTCGGTCCGCCACTGGCAACTCCTAATTTTATGGTTACCTACCAGAAAGCTTTCTCCCAACCGTTGAATATCTCTGATAGCATATTGGCTGGGATAAGTTTTATTAGTCATAGTAGATTGTAATAATACATTAAATGCAGCAGCTACTAGGGTGTTGCTGTCATGTTTTATCTAAGAATTTTCATGTGGTTTAGAATTTACTGCTATGTTCAGTGCTAGACTGTTAGGCCATATTTATTGCTTAGGTATATATTTTGATTGCTCTTTCTTCTTTTGTTTAGGCGCATCACATTTAAGGGACATCTTTCATTGGTGCGCTTGCCGTTGAAGGCGACGCCCTGGTGGATCAGCTGCAGCTTGTGCTTGAGCAGCGAGATCTGGTCGTCCAACCGCCCACATCTCTGCGCACAAGAACCCAATCAAATTCAGCACGTACTGCCTCAGAACGATGCATCAGCAGAACACATTGATTGAAGCGAGGTGAGGCGAGGAAGAAAGAGTTCGCGTACCTTGTAGAGGTCGAGGAGGATGTTGTCGAGGGACTCCTGTGCCTGGTCGGAGCACCGGCTGCGCAGCGACTTGATGGCCTCGATGGTCTCCTCGGCGCGGTTCTACTGCTTCATCACGATGGCCATGTCCAGCGCACTGTCCACCCGGTCGCCCGCGTTGAGCCTGGGCCCCAGGGTATGCCGTGGCCCACTCGGCATACCCTGTGGGTCCGCCCCTGCTTGTTAGTGTGTATATTTCATTCTATCAACCTTAATTTTCATGTCTCTAGTGGCGCAACCTCTTTGTTGTTTATGCACCATACACCTAATGGTGTTTAATTACAAAGAATGCATGCTTAAATTTCGATAACTGGTGCGTTGAATTGCCAGTAATAAAGTTGGTTCTTTCATGGATCTCTCAAACCCATGCATTAAGTCTTAGGGCTCAAGTGGTTCACCGAAGCGACGAGACCTTGAAAGCTTCCTATTCAAGTCATCTAGTAGAGGGTACATTCTGTCAATTGCGGTTTAGGCGATTTTTTTTGTGGAGAAAGTAGCTTCTAGCGTGTATGTGCCGTCCTTTCCTTTTTTGCCCCTTTCCTGTAATCTCCTGATCTCCCTACTCTTCTTTATGTATACCAGCACGCAGATCTGCTGCTGCCGTTTAAATAGAAAATATACCATGTCACATTCACCTGTTCCTCGTGATGATGCCGGCCGGTGTCACATTCACAAATTTGATTAAATTTAGAGCAAAAATGGGTGAGAATTAGATTAAAATGGCTCTTCAGAGCTTGAAATTAGATTAAATCTAAAAATAATAGAGGAAAGAGAATTTCTCTCTTTCTCTGACAGGTGGGGTCCACTGAATATTAAATTAATTTTTTAATTAATTTTCTATTGAAAAGGCCGCTGAGACTGATAGTTGGGTCCAATGCTTTTAAATAAAATTTGATTTATTTTCTAAAGGAAAGGGTCTTGAGGCTGACATATGGGACCAATGTATTATGCAAACAGTTACCCCGGCCAACTTGTTAGTGGCTTTAGCTTTTGAAAACCAGTTTAAAAGGATTTTAAAAGCCAACGGGCCCACACATCAGTGTGATAGGGCTTAAACTAAACAAGGAGGGCCCATGGGCCACCGATTGATTAACTGAGGCTAAGCGAGATCATTAGCTTAAATCACGATGCTACAGTGGTCTTCCCCATAGAAGGGAGGCGAAGCCTGTTACCAGCTAGGGAAAGGACGGCGGCCGGAGGTGTTGCACGAAATGGGTCCTACGGCTCAGCGTGAACCTCCATGGGGCGGCATGGGCCAATTTGGACCCTAGGGTGGTCAGCGGCGAAGCTATGTAGTGGCGGAGCCTGGAGCATGGCACCATAGTTGTCTATAGTGTTAGAGTTCGATTCCAAGCTAGGGGAGCATCTACGGGCAGAGGGGAACTCACCAGGAGCAATGACAAAGCTTGGGGACACATGGAGCAGTTTGTCGTCGAAGAGCCAAGGTGGCAGAGAGTGGGCATCGCGGAGAGCTTGTCGGAGGGGAAGAAGGAGCTCGGTGGTGGTCAGGGTCACTTCAAGATCTTCGGGCGAAGCTCGTAGTGCGAGGAATTATATCGAGGTGCCACGAAGCTCAAATGGCGCTGACATCGATGCTTTGGTCAGAGACGAGGAAGGAGATGGCTCGGTGTCTCTCGAGGATGATTGAGGTGGCGAGGGGGGTGATTGGGTGCATAGGGAAGACAGCGCGTGGGTTTTATTGTCGCGGGAGGGGAGACGGCCGTTGGGGTGCCTTGAAGGCTAATGCGGCGGCTAAGGGGAGTGTCAGCGCACAACACGACACATGAAGGGAGAGGAGCTAGCGTGCAGCGTGGAGGGGAGGAGTTAAGGTGCGGGATGGCTCGGGACAACGGTCAACCAAAAGAAGTGGGCACACGAGCGTGGCGCAGTACGGGGGCGGTGGAGGTAGGTGCTGCGGGCGCGCGAGGAGAAAAAGGAGAGAGAGGGGCCTCGGCACAGCATAGCGCGGGCGAGCATGGCGCCGGACTGTGGAGGCACAGGCGGAGGCGAACATGCACTGGCGTGGAGCAGTGGCAAGGTGGTGCCAAAGCGGACGCGGCGGGCACAGTGCGGTGCGTTTCGGGTGTGAACAGCGCGAGCAGAGCGGCTCGGGCTGGTGTGGCGTGTTCCAGGACGGGCCAGGTGGCCAACTAGAGCGGGCCAAGGCCAGGTGGGCCAAGGGGATGGGTAAGGGTGGGCTGGGCCAAGCCCGAGGGGATTTGGGATCTGAAATTTTTGAAAACGAGTGAATTTGTGAGGAACTTTTGAATTCAAGCTGAATTTAAAAATTTTCATTTCAAGCAAAAGTGACATGCCCAAAAATGGTACGTTTCAAACTCAGCAAAAGTTCCTAGTTATGGATTCTTTTGGCGTCGAGCACTTGACGAGCCTTGAAAGGTACAGGTCACTGGTAAGAAAGACAACCCTGCAATGAAGCTTGCACTGGAGCAGCTAAATGACGAGAGGAGGAGGCAATCATTTGTCGTGCCCTCTCCGCTTTCATAAGCTTAAAGAACCAACAAACCGACAGATCCCCTTCTAGCTCGCTTGTCACACTCAAAACCGCGACAACCAATGGAACAAACCAAGGGCGCCCCCTCTCCTCCTCCCCTCCACGTCGTGGTGTTCCCATGGCTGGCCTTCGGCCATCTCATCCCCTTCCTCGAGCTCGCCAAGCAGCTGGCCAAGCGCGGCCACGCCGTCACCTTCCTCTCCACGCCGAGGAACATCGCCAGGCTAAGTCCCATCCCCTCGGAGCTGTCTGGTCGCGTCCGTCACGTCTCGTTCCCTAGGCCGGACGTCGACGGCCTGCCGGAGGGCGCCGAGTCGACGGCCGACGTCCCGCCTGAGAAGGTGGAGCTCCTCAAGAAGGCGTTCGACGGCCTCGCCGGGCCCTTGGCCGGCTTCCTCGCCGAGGCCTCTGCCGCCGGGGAGGGAGGGGAAGGTTTCAGCAAGAAGCCTGACTGGATCATCATCGACTTCGCCCACAGCTGGCTCCTGCCCATCGCCGACGAGCATAAGGTTCGTGCCTGCATGTGCCATGTATTGAGGATGCATTAATCCTAGCTATTTTGCATTAAAATTATGCATGCATGATTTATGAGAAGTCTCCAGTATAATACTACCTCAAGCCAAATTTAGTTGTTGATTTTAGGTGAAATCAGAGAGATTAATATATAGTTATTGTGAGAAAACATATATCACAAGTCACAAACTAGTGTGAGAAAACATGTATCACAAGTCACAAACTAGACAGTAAATCCTTATCTGTCTTGTGTTTACATAGCCAAAATTACACCAACAGCTGTAATTATAATTCCTAACTAAAGAAATCAACCTTATATCCTATGCAATTGCACGGTAAGATTATATATATCCTCATATTGGTAGTAGAGTTGTATATAGTTGTTATGCAGCTCTTATACTCCCCAGTCATAGAAGAGTGATGTTTTTCACTTTTCCAAATTCAATAAGACGTTCATTTGACCACACAACTCTCTTGTCATATATTAAAAAAATTATAAAAGTGTGATATTATAAAATTATAGTTTATGAAAAATTTAATCATACCATTTCCATTTATCTAAATATGATATCTTCGGCCAAAATTTATAAGATTTGACTGCATACATTATACAACGTCCTCTTTTATAATCGGAGAAAGTAGATCCATAGCTAGGAATATCTTTATATCAGCGTGCATCACGTGGTAGACATACGGACGATAAATGTAATAATCGTGCCCAATTGGTGTCTCCCTCTATTGTACTGTGAGATGTAGTGCAATCCTGACCTGTCGTGTGCAGTAGCATAAAAAATCTTCAGCTTTTCTCATGTCATTTTCTCTTGACATCGTATGCGTCGCTATCGGATTATATTGGACGGTTATTATGTTGTGCACGCAAAAGGACATGCTCTTCTTAGAAGTTAAAACACTTCTCCAGTTTTGCCGGTCCAATGTGAAGATGTATAGTGCAATACTTCGATGACAACACAACATATATAGAGGAGCTTTGTGTTGCTATGTTGTATATGCATTGCTGGAGCTCCAAAAATACGGAATATTTTACAGATGCGCGCTGAAAGATAAGCAACAAACAAGTAGTCCTTTCTGCGGCCCCAACCATCAACACTGCGTCCGCCATCGTGATCATTAATTCAGGCTAGCGGCCCCAACTATCAACACTGCGTCCGCCATCGTGATCATTAATTGATCACCTGCCATAGATGTCAAATAGCCGGTGGCTTGATGGTAGCTGCCAAACAAAGTAGTAATAGGTGACAAAGGCATTTAGTCTAGTTTTTTTTTTTTGGGGTTATGCCTTTCAACTTATTATTTATCGTCTTTCTCGAATAAATACATAGGACAACTTCTCCATCGTTGTTTCAATGTGGCTTATCGGGACAGTCTTTTTAAAGCGATTTATTGGCTTGTAGGTTTTTGGTTCGTTCACACAAATGCTCATGCTAGCACTAAAAATAATAAGTGGCAGCCGAAAAGAACCCACCTAATATTCTTTTTAGTTTTTTTTGGCTTTTGGCTTCGGCTTCTTCAAAAGTCGAAATAAATAGTGTAGTTTCTCTAAGCGACATCTCAAAGCCGCTTCCCCAAACAGGTTCCCAAGCCTAAAACACCGCCCACATCGGTGTCTCTGTTGTCACGAAAAGCATAGTCAAAAGTCATCAACCATAGCCAAAAGTTATCTACCGCAATACAAAAGAATAGGGCACATGCAGTTGTACTCGCTTTGTTTTTCTTACTTGATATTCTTTTACTTTTTAGGTCTTCGAGATGTGATTTTGATCACTATTTTTTGTAACTTTACTCATATATATTAATAAAATTGTAATATTATGAAAGTATTTTTAACGATAAATCTAATTATATAATTTTTGTATAGCCAATCTAGATAGTTTTAACTCCATTGATAGTCAAATTTTAGAAAATTTGATGGTATAGATTCTAGAATGTCAAGTAAAAAACTGAGGGAGTATATATATGCATTATTGGAGTTCCATTAATATATGGCAAGTAAAAAAAGATCAAGTTATTTTACCGATTCCCCCAAAAAGATAAGCAACAAACAAGTAGTCAATTATAAAAAATGGAAACTTTTGTTTTGAAACCAATAAAAAGGAAACTTCATGGTGAAAAGCATGTCACCAGGTACTAAGCTCTGTAATGTTCTCACACATGTCACCTTTTGCACCGTCCTTGCTCGGCAGAAGACGTGGCACGTGGCATGGCGAGCTGATGTGGTAGGCGAACGGGCGGCGCAGCTGGTAGGCACTGCCGAGCCACCACAGCATGGCAGGCTGCTGCTGAGCTAGTCTATCTCGACAGGCGGGTGAACAAGCGTACACGGCAGTGGGTAGGCATGTATGGGAGAGGGAGGGCCTGTTCTTTTTAGTTGAAGCTTATGGCTTTTGGCTGCAGCTTGTGACTTCTGGGCTGTTCGGACGAGAGATTATAGAGTAACAGAAACTCACGTATGGTTTTTGCCAATATAAATGAAGTCGGTACAGTATGTACTACAATTAACTAGTAGACCCTATCTTGAAAAGATACTCCGTTTAAAAGCTAGTTACTGTAGAAAAACCGAAAAGCAGCTTTTAGAAGCTGAAAAGAACAAGGCCGGAATCTGATTCCGTAGAGTTTAATGGCAGCGTGGGAGGGAATAGTGTTAATGACATGACACGACGCAACACACTGACGCGATGTTAGATTCTTGTTTTATTCACGTGTTAAGTATGCTACGTTCGCACACATGCATATAAAATGTGAAAGAGAGCACAGGAAGGCGAGGAAGGAAATAAAAGAAAGAATTCCTACCGAGTGAGAGCGTGATTGATGGTTGTGTTGTAAGTAGCCATGTTTATTTATTATAAATAGCTGCATAAATGCAGACTAAAAAAGTAGCTAAAATATTTTTACATATGTTCGCACATATATATTTATCGCTCTAGCACGATTACAGAATGGCTGTTATCTAAGGACCTTGTCTTATTTCCCTAAACTAAAAAAGCAGAAGCTTTGTTATATGTTTAAATTGTTACTAATCCCTCATGTTCAACTATAAATGGCCGGATCAAATGACATTATGCCATGGGACTACTTCACCCATAGAGAGGACGAATGAGAGCTTGCCGTCATATTGCGTGAACTAATGTAGTACCTGCGTTAATGGCACTGTCCCATCTTCAAGGGACAGAAAATCTAAGGAGACAGGGAGGCTTGGATGATGGAACTCTTCCTGTATGCAAGGGAAGGCAAGTACACCCCCACACTTTTCATACGGTGCACCTGAGAAACACTTCCACTAACGCTCTTCAGGACGCCGCTTGCTTTGCTTGTGCTTTGCTTGTGCGAGATCCACAAGACCGCCATGTTGACCTTCCCATTTCGTTGCTATCAATCCCTGCGAGATGGAGCATGCTATGGCAAGATGTTCATCCTCGGCTCCGAGGACAACCCGCTCCTGACCCACCACGTCCAGCTCACCCGAGCTATGTCAGCCACCTACACTAAGGCTTTAGAGGAGATCTCGGACCTCTGCCGACTCCTCACCACTAGCTATAGCCAGGTCGACACTTTTCGCGCTCAACTCGCCAAGTGCAAAAAGGCCTTGACTATAGTGGAGCGTTAGAGGGATATCGTAGTCGTCGAGCTCGAGCGGACCACAGTAGTAGTAGTAATCAACGCTCCAGCTCTCCCCGAACCCTCCCTCATCCCCATCGGACCCCCATCATCCCTACCAATCCAGCTCCGACCCAGCCGCTTACCAGAGAACTACAGCTGAGGAGCGACACGCGTAAGAACGTGCATCACCTCGAGGTCACAGTCGCTCCCATCCAGCTCAACTAGCTGCAGTAGCTCTCGTTCTCTCTCCAGTTCACCCATGTACTAAAATATAGATGTTTAATGTGTAATATATTGTATCCACATGACAGAGCACGGCCTAAGTGCCATGCACAACTTGACCAAAATATTGTAAATATTATGTAGCCATCATAGGTCTTGCGGTTCATTTTTTGTTTTCCTTATTCACCTGGTGACTTGGCAACACCTACCAAATTTTCACAGTCAACAGATAGCATGCACCAGCTTTTCCAGTGATTTGACAACATGTTCCAGCCTTTCACGGTGAATGGACAGTATGCACCAACTTTCACAATGATTTGACAACACGTACCACCTTTTCGCAACCAACGAATAGCACACATCAGTTCTCCAAGTGATTAGATAACAAGTACCAGCTTTATGCTGTGAGTGGATAGCACGCATTAGCTTTTGCGGAGATTTGACAATACATACCAGCTTTTCGCAGCTTGCGAGCAGCACGAACCAACTTTCTCGATGATTTGATAACACGTACCAGCTTTCCACAGTGAATGAATAACACGCACCAACTTTCTCGGTGATTTAATAACACGTACCAGCTTTCCACAGTGAATGAATAACACGCACCAACTTTCCTAGTAAATTAACATGTACCAACTTTCCCCAGTGAAATGATAACGTGTTCAAGCTTTATTCCTGTGCAATGCACACTGACCGCTTATAAAATCTGGCCAGCACCATGACCAAACGCAATACTTCGATCCAGCTGATATCAAAAATAGGAAAAGAGGACAGAGAGAGAAGAGAGAAGAGATATAAGATGTCACTGCACCGCTTGTAGGGATGTCTAACTATGAAGAGACACTTCACAAGCGAGAGTGGGTAGCCAAGAAGAAGGGATCATACCTTGATAATTCTTGCAAGGATGTACCCATGCCGCCAGAGTTTCCATGGCCACAATGTGACTGTAGCAATCTAGCATATATCATTCAGTCCACATACTCAGCAATTACCAGTCGGGCACATTACATATGCGCCAAAATCCCTGTAAGCATGTATTTACTATTTCACATTGCATGTTCCATTTCACACATCTCTAACACACTCTGTCCATGATGATAGACCATGAAGCACTGCTACTTCTTCTAATGGATAGATAGCCCAAATTTGTACGATAGGGTATTCATCAAGTAGAAATACATGCTCAACTACCCGGTGGTGCCTGAGAGATTCACACGTTGAAAACCTTACACCCCAGATGACAGGGGAAAGGACAAGGATAAGGTGTCTGTGGTCCCCGAAGCCCCCACTGAATGCCAAGTTATCTCTGACTAGGACAAAACTACACAAATTGTAGAAGCTGAGTACTAGACCTAGGTTGCATGGGTTAAAGCCCACGCAAAAGAGAAGGCACCAATGGACTTAAATGTGTACGTCAACTGATTAGAACCATGCCTTCGAAAAGGCACACATGTATCTTAACTGTAGTTGGGGTTGATGAGTAGTGAGGCAAATATACACATCAAACCAAACACCATACGCCACGCAATTCGCATATTCATTACAAACTGCTTTGTTGGCCTACACATGGTACATTAAGACAACTGTTTACAACAACGTATCTTTACTATTTAACACAGAGAGATTATGGTGGTGATTTATCTGGCCCTTCGAACCCCCATGCATCTTCCTAAAAAATTTCCACGCACATGCGAACAAAACATAATAGGATTTCTTAATTCGTATCAAAGCTCACATTTTCATGTAGTTTGCATGGGGAAGTATATTTAGAAGCAAGCTAATGATTTTAGCTAGAGAAAAATCCAAATTAACAAGTGTAATTTAAATAATTTTGAACCGAGTCAATGGGTTTCCCACCCATACCATTTTTTTGCCACCCAGGCATTGCCCACTAGCCAAGCCGCCTGTCGAGTCGGTGCAACTCGGCAGGCTCTTGTTGAGTAAGGGAGGCTCAACAGACTCCTACTGAGCTGCATCGATTGGCAGTGCCTGGTCTATCGCGCCTGCTCGCCCAACCGTGTGGCTCCTCTCCTGTTGAGCTACAGCGGTGCGACGGTGACACGTGTCGCCTGCCATGGTGCCTTCCGAGCTTGGGAAAGTGGTCATTTTTGTAAAAATGGGTGCTAGGGGTCAATTTTTTTTAAAAAAGTTACAACAATGCCATTTGTGTTAACAGTTGCTATGCTCTCCATTTTGTTGTCATGTTACTGTAGGTACCATGCGCCCATTTCAACATCTACTCAGTAGCCTGCCTCGCCTTCCTCGACCCAAAGGTGGTGAACGATGCACACCCCCATGCGGAGTCGGAGGACTTCATGGCCCTACCGCCGTGGATACCCTCCCAAACCCCAATCGCCTACCGCCACCACGAGGCTGAGTGATCACCTCTGCTCACTAGCCCAATGCCACTAGCGTGTCCAACGTCGACCGCATGCGACAAATGCATGATCGTTCCCTACTTCTCATCTACTGCAGCTACCCCGATGTCGAGGACCAGTTCTGCCTCCTCGTCACAGCCCACTACCATAAGCTTGTCGTCCCTACCAGGCTCCTCCTACTATCTGATGCCACCAATGATGGTGACAACCATGATGCAGCACCTGACCTATTGCGGTGGCTCAACGAGCAGCCTGCAAGGTCGGTGGTTTACGTCGCACTCGGGCTAGAGCTGGCCACCGCGTGCTTCCTCTGGATGCTCTGAGGCTGAGCGGCCACATCGACGTGCTGCTCCAGGACAGGTTTGAGTCATGGGTCGTTGGGCGCGGGGTGGTGCAAACAGGGTGGGTCCCGCAGATGTGTGCTAGCGTACGACATAGTGGGTGCATTCCTGACCCACTATGGCTAGGGCTCCACCATTGAGAGCTTCCGGTTTGGGCACTCGCTGGTGCTAAAATGAATCGCAAGAGAAAGTAGGTAGCCAAGAAGAATGGATCATACCTTGATAATTCTTGTAAGGATGCACCTGTGCCGTTGGAGTTTTCATGGTCGCAATGTGACTGTAGCAATCCAGCATATATCATTCAGTCCGCACACCAAGCAACCACTGGCCATGCATATTACACATGCGCCAAAGTTCTTGTAAGCACGTATTTGCTATATCACATTGCATGTCCTATTTCGCACTTGTATATCCCACTTCGTCCATGCGACAGACCACAGAGCGCTGCTACTTCTTCTAATGGATAGATGGCCGGGTATATATGACAGGGCATTCATCAAGTAGAAATACATGCTCAACGAACCGGTGGTATCTAAGAGATTCACATGCTAAAAACCTTACATCCCAGATGACAATGGAAAGGATGTGGATAAGGCGTCGGTGGTCCTTGAAGCCCCCGCTGAATGCCAAATTATCTCCGACTAGGACAAACCTACAAAAATTGTAGAAGCCGAGTACTGGCCAGGTCACAAGGGTTAAAGTCCGCGTGGGAGAGAAGGGAAAAGCACCGATGGACCCAAATATGTACGTCGACTGACTAGAACCATCCCATCAAAAAGGCACATGTATCTTAGTTGTAGTTGGGGTTGATAAGTAGTGAGGCAAATATACACGTCTAACCAAACTCCACGCACCATGCAATTCGCACATTTATTGTGAACTACTATGTCAGCCTACATATGGTCCATTACGACAACTATTTGCAACAATGTATCTTCACTACTCAACACAAAGAGTTTATGGTGTTGGTTTATCTGCCCCTCCAAACCCCCTTGAAGCTTCCTAAAAAAGTTCCACGCACACACGAACAAAATATAATAGGATTTCTTAATGCGTATCAAAGCACACATTTTCAAGTAGTTTGCACGAGGAAGTTTTTTTAGAAGTGAGCTAATGAGTTTAGTTAGAGCAAAATCCAAATTAGTGAGTATGGGCCTGTTCTTTTTGGCTGCAGCTTGTGGCTTTTGGCTGCGGCTTATGACTTTTGGGCTGTTTGTACGAGATATTACAGAGTAACAGAAACACATGTGCGGTTTTTGCCGATATAAATGAAGTCAGTAAAGTATGTACTACAATTAACTAGTAGACACTATCTTGAAAAGATATTCCGTTTAAAAGCTAGTTACTGTAGAAAAACCAAAATGCAGCTTTTAGAAACTGAAATGAATAGGGCCATAATTGAAACAATTTTGAACGGAGTCAATGAGTTTTTTTTCCACCCATACCATTTTTTTGCCACCCTGGCATTGCCCGCTAGCCAAGCTGCCTGTCGAGCCGGTGCAACTTAGTAGGCTCCTGCTTGGTAGGGAGGCTCGGCAGGCAAGTTCAGTTAGAGCAATATTGAAATTAACGAGTATAATTGAAACAATTTTGAAAGGAGCCAACGAGTTTTTTCCCATCCATACCATTTTTTGGCACCCTGGCATTGCCCGTTAGCCTAGCTGTCTGTCGAGCTGGTGCAACTCGGTATGCTCCTGCTGAGCAGGGAGGCTCGGCAGGCACCTGCCAAGCTGCACCGGCTCAGCAACACCTGGCCTGCCGCGCTCGCTCACCTAGCCATGCCACTCCTCTCCTGTTGAGTTATGGTGGCGCGGCAGGTGACACATCTCATTTGCCGCGCCTTTCGAGTTCGGAAAGGAGGTCATTTTTGTAAAAACAGGTGTAGAGGTCAAAATAAAAAAAACACTATAATAGTATCATTTATGTAAACAGTTGCTTAGCTCTCCGTTCTGTTGTCATGTTGCTGCAGGTGCCATGTGCCTATTTCAGCATCTACTCGGCGGCCTCCCTCGCCTACGCCGGCCCGAAGGCGGCGAACGATGCGCACCCCCGCACGGAACCAGAGGACTTCATGGCCCCACCGCCGTGGATAGCCTCCCAATCCCCAATCGCCTACCGCCGCCACGAGGCCGAGTGGATCGCCACCGCTCACCGGCCCAATGCCACTGGCGTGTCCGACATCGACCGCGCGTGGCAAGTGTTTGACCGCTCCCTGCTTCTCATCTACCGCAGCTGCCCCGAAGTCGAGGGGCAGTTCTGCCACCTCCTCACAGCCCTCTACCGCAAGCCCGTCGTCCCCGTCGGGCTCCTCCTGCCGTCCGACGCCACCAACGACGGTGACAACAGTGACGCAGCGCCCGACCTGATGCGGTGGCTCGACGAGCAGCCCGCGAGGTCCGTGGTTTACGTCGCGCTCGGGACCGAGGCGCCGCTGACGGCGGAGAACGTGCGCGAGCTCGCACTCGGGCTGGAGTTGGCCGGCGCGCGCTTCCTCTGGGCTCTCCGGAGGCTGAGCGGCCACACCAGCGCACTGCTCCCAGACGGGTTCGAGTCGCGGGTCGCCGGGCGCGGGGTGGTGCGAACGGGGTGGGTCCCGCAGATGCGCGTGCTCTCGCACGGCGCGGTGGGCGCGTTCCTGACGCACTGTGGCTGGGGCTCCACCGTCGAGAGCTTCCGGTTCGGGCACCCGCTGGTGATGCTGCCGTTCATCACCGACCAGGGCCTCATCGCGAGGGTGATGGCCGACAAGGGGATAGGCGTCGAGGTGCCGAGGAATGACAACGGGTCGTTTAGCAGCGACGGCGTCGCGACGGCGGTGCGGCGGGTGATGGCTGATGAGGATGAAGGGAAGGTTTTGGCTCGCAATGCCAAGGAGTTGCAGGAGGCGCTCAGTGATGCGCGGCGTGATCAGCGGTACGTTGATGAGCTTGTGCAGTGCCTGCGACGCTGCAAATATTAAGCTGAAGACAGCGCGAGCGCTCCGGCCAGCCTCGGGCACGTACGCTTTGTTTTGTCCTAGACCGAGGGGTGTTATGTATTCGTGTAATCGTCTGCGCTCTTTATCTCCATGTAATATGCAAATGCAGCATATAGTATGAAGGGAGAACCATGTGTATGTTTGGTGTGAAGTCAGCATTTGCTTAAGTTTAGTGACATTAATAAAATTTGGCATGTATTTGGATAGCAACCAAAATTTGGATCCATTTTCATTTGTAACTATTTGCTTTTGTTTTTTTGTGAGGACAATTCCATGTGCTTACCAAATCTTCGCTAGCTTGTAGTCGACATTTAATAACACAAATTTTGGACAAGTTTCCATCCATTTCAACATCATCGAGGTACACAACTTGTTTTCAAAAATACCTTGTACTGGAGGAAAAATTTTATTATGAATGGTTGTATAAACCAGTTTGTGTAACGGATCAATGGTGTGGACTCGTGACATAAAACACTGCAGTAGTACTGTAGCAGCTATTCAATAATTAGTTTCTGTACAATTGGTCAGTGTAGCAAATATCAAAAATATTTTCCCATACGATCTACAACATCATTGGTCAGTTACATAAACTCGTTTATACAACCGTTGCATACTAAAATTTTTCGTATAGTACCAGGAGAGTCAACTCGGTGGACATCAGTGGCAGGATTCTTACGACGTTTTTTGAAAGAAAACTCCCCGATTTATATTAATAATAATATAATCTCAATGGTACATGAGGACCAAACTTTTACATTGAGGACGCTCGATGAACAACTTACTATCATAAGTCTATGAGCCGATGAACGTGGCTTTATCTTTCTTGGCAAACACTATCTTCCAATGGCAACAAGATAGCCGGTAATCACGGAGGCGCGCGGGAACTGAATTGTAAAGAATCTCCGTAAATGTGTAGGACCTGAGTAGCAGTGTTATTCCTCGGAAGCAAAACAAAGGGGGTTCATTTATAATCAACACGACCTGGTGTTGATCTTTCATATAGGCGTCACTGTCGTTGTCCAAGTGTGTCGATACAGCTAAAATATCTGGTAGAGAACTCAACAACTTGATCGGAAGAAATTTAAGAAATTTAAAATAACTTCTAGAAAACAAAATGGGTCCTGACCCACTCAATGCCATGCCGGTGAGAAAGCTGGAGAAGAGATGATTAAGTCTGGGATTACTTAGGACGTTTTCACAAGGCTAGAACAAAATAAAAAGATGCAGGAAAGATCGTTAAGTCTGGCCATTACAATTTTGTGCAGCCAAAAAGATCTTGTTGGAAGCACAAGCAATAGCAAAAAAAAGTAGTTTACAGGAACCACTTCTTGATAAGGTGCTAGACTTATGGTATACAACTTTATCCATCATATTTCAAATTCTGGTACCTACCTTTACGCACATACAAGTAACTAGCTTTTAATTCTCATTCTTTTTTGCTTCTAATTTATTGTTTATGTTACAGTAACTAGATTTTAAATGAAGTGTCCTTTTAAGATGAGGTCTACAAGTTGATTAGAGTAGACACCACTACTATAGACACCGTCATCACAGACGGTTCAAAACCGTCATCACAAACGGTTTCTAAATTGTCTGTATTTATGTGTCAGTGATAATAGCTCACTATCACAGACGGCCTCTACACTGTCTGTGATAACTCACAACACAGACGGTTTTTCTGAAAAACCATATCACAGATGGTTTTTTGTATTAACCATTTGTGATATGCACGATATCACAGATAGTTTTTGTTATTAACCGTCTATGACAGACGGTTTGGTGTTCATCTCACATGGCATCTTTGATCATTTGGGCCTCCACTCCTCCATAAGCATAGCCCCAATCCTCATCATTGACCATAGTTGACTCCAAGTGTCCCTGCACATTAAAAGACCAAGAAATCATTTTTGGTCATAAGTTTTTCACAACTTGACTCACGTTAGTAAAAACATGACTCATGCAACATTAACACATTGATCTAGGTCTACCCAAATCAATCAATGACTTAATTTCTCAAAAGCTACGAATTTTCACCTAGGCCAGTACTACCGCCCATTACAAGCTAGTACTACTGCACCCCTGCACCTCACAACTGGAGATCTCTGGAAAATATCTACCGCCAAGTAAATCGGGTACTACTGCTCAGCGGTCTGACCGCCGCAGTACTATCGGTCAGCGGTATGATCGTTGCGGTCATACCGCTCTGACCAGCACCAAGCTAGCGGTATGACTGGTTTTTCTGAAAAAAATCAAAAAATGATTCGAACAAAATGCAATCTTTGTAGAATTCAATAACCACTCTATAAAACTAGCAATAGCTCACCATAATATTATCCTGAACCTTCTCATATTATCATTTACACTTACTTAATCCAAGGGCCAGGCTAAAACACCCATATTGGATGTGGCACGCCAAGCGGTCCACCTCATCGAAAACCATGTTACTCATTGGGAACGTGCCGCCCACGGGGAAACAAACTCTGCGCTTGTAAGAGGACATGTGCTACAATTCTTGTAGGGGTAAATCAAACTTAGGTTGACTTTTAGGGGTGTATTTGCAATTTTCTCTAAGTCTTTATAACTTAATCTCTTGCTAATGAGTTGTGAGCGATAAGATTACTAGTGCTAACCCTGATTGTGTCTCCTCTTAGATTCTAGACCTGATCGTGTATAAGAACAAAGCTTAGTACGGCTTGGTAGAGGCTACATAGCTGCATGCCTGCAAGCACATGTTATGTGTGAGCCACACCTGTCAAAGCCATAGTTCCTCGTGTCAGCATGCATGCACAGTTGCGCGATAAATCCTAAGAGCAAGTATAATAAGAGGCTGTTAGTAGGCTATATGCTGAGGTGGAGGAGAGAGAAGAGAGGTGGGCTGTAAGTTTATAGCCAGCTGAAGTACAAGAACCAAGAAACTTTGTGAGAGAAAGGGATGGGTCATACAGCCTTCAGCTGGCTGTAAACTACTATATGAATGGGCTGATAAGTGGGTTGTAAGTGTCCATACAGCCAGCTGAAGGCTGTATTATTAGCCTTGCTCTAAGATGAGATCAGAGCTGAGAGCATGCACATGCACTGATTCTTTTGCAAACTGCTAGGAAACTTAGGTCTAAACTTAAAGCCTTGTTCATAGTGGACATCTCACCACTAAACTATAAATAGAAAGTACTATTGGCTATCTTGTATAGGATGAGAAAAGAAAGCAATAAAGAAAGACCAGGAGTTATCTTTATCTCTCTGTGTTTCAATCTACTATTTGCGTCTTTTGTGATTGATCTGTTTTTTTGCATAAGCAGAGGAATCGATCGTACTGGTCATCAGTGATGGTTCCTCAACACGTTATCAGCACAAATCGCTCCGGTGATCGAAGGTAATCATCGAAGTATTAGTAGATTGAATTTTCTACATCTAGATCGCTTTGAATTCCGCAGATTTCGCTTTCTAGACTATTTTCTACAGTGCAAATCCGCTATAATCTACCGCGAGCAGACTTGAAGTCATCGACACAATGTCTATCCGGTCTGGGCTATAAAGATGAAGGTCAACATGTGTGCTCAGGGTGTCTGGGACGCAGTTGATCCAAAGGAGAAAGGCAAGGTTATTGACGACCGACTAGATAAGATGGCACTGGCGGTGATCTATCAAGCTGTGCCTGACTCAATGATGCGACAATTGATCGACAAGGAGGCGGCGTGAGATGCTTGGACTGCACTGCAGACAATGCATGAAGGAGTAGATCAAGTGAAGGAAGTTCGACTCCAAACACTGCGGAGCGAATTTGAAGCAATGAAGATGGGAAAGAACCAGACTATGGAAGAATTCTCTGGAAGGTTCAATGAAGTCGTAAATGAGATCAAATCTCTTGGCAATAAACTACAAGATGAGGTAGCTGTGAAGAAATACATGAGGATTCTGCCAAAAAAGTTTCTTCCAATGGTGACTACACTCATGTAGTCCCAAATCTCTCAAAGATGAAAATAGAGGAGGTAACAGGGGTGCTCAAAGCACATGAGCAGCTCCTGAAGGGTTATCACTCTAACAACGAATAACAAGCCTTGTTTGTGAGAGAAGATACAAAGAACCGAGGTGCAGACTCTTCATCTAGAGAAGGTCGTGGTCGTGGTCGTGGCTCATCTTCTGGCCACGGTGCATCCCATGGTCAAGGATAAGGACGAGGCTATATCCAGAGAGGCCGTGGTTTCCAGTCTGGAAGGGGAGGTCGTGGAGATAGACCTGGTCGAGGGGGCGGTGACTACTAGCCAGACAAGTCACTCGTCCAATGCTATGAGTGTGAAAATTTTGGCCACTACGCTGCCGAATGCCAAAGCCATATCTAGTGCCATAACTGCAAAAAGTTTGGACATTATGCAGCAAATTGCAGGAGCAAGAAGAAAGTGGAGGAAGCCAATCTTGCTCAAACCTCTGAACACAAAGAACTGACGTTGCTATTATCGCTCTGCACTGAAAATGTACCGACAATGGTACTGCTGAGTGAAGGGAGAGTGTTTCCATGTCTGATGGAGGAGGAAGAGGAAATATAGGAGGAATATGCAGACTGGTACCTCAACAACAAAGATAGCAACCATATGACTGGCACATACTCGATGTTTCATGAAATAGAAGTGAAGGTACTCGGTAAGGTGCAGTTCGGAGATGGCTCAACTGTTTAGATTAAAGGAAAAGGCTCAATTCTCATGAAGTGCAAAGATGGAAGCCAAAGAAGGCTGTCATATGTATATTATATACCAAGCCTACGCAACAATATCATAAGTCTTGGATAGCTAACCAAAGAAGGTTGTCGAATTGAGCTAAAAAAATAGCTACCTGAAGGTGTTCGACCGCGATGAACAGTTGCTAATGAGGGTGCAGAGGACTGCAAATCGGCTATACAAGATACAAATTGAAACTTCCAAACCAAAGTGCCTGAAGATCTCAACATATGACTCTGCTTGGTTGTGGCATGCAAGATTTGGCCACATGAAATTCCAAAGCCTCAAAGTCATGGCAGAGAAGGAGATGGTGGTCGGCCTACCAAAGATCGATCACCCGGAGCAAATCTACGAGGGCTGTCTGATGGAAAAACAAACTCGCAGCAATTTTCCGTCCCAGGCACAGTACAGAGCATCACACCCATTGGAACTAGTACATGTTGATTTGTGTGGACCGATCACACCACAAACGTAGGCCGGTAATCAATATTTCATGTTGATCATTGATGATTACTCCATAGCCATGTGGGTGTACATGCTAAAAAGCAAAGATGAGGCAAAAATCAGTTTTCAGATGTTCATTGCACTCGCTGAAAACGAAGTCGACCACAGGGTGAAGGCTATTAGATTAGATCGAGGGAGAATTCCCCTCAAAAGAATTTAACTCGGTCTGTGAAGAGAGAGGTATTGCAAGATACTTCACAGCTCTGTACTCACCTCAACAAAATGGAGTTGTAGAAAGAATGAATAGAACTGTGATGGTCACAGCTCATAGTTTACTTAAAAGCAGATTTCTGCCCAGGAGGTTTTGGGCAGAGGCAGTGAGGCACGCGGTCTATCTTCTCAACCGTGCCACCACAAGATCGCTTGATGGGGTCACTCCATACGAACTGTGGTCAGGGAGAAAGCCAAACTTTATGCACCTAAGAGTGTTCGGTTGTTTAGCACATGTGAAACCAACCAACTATCTAAAGAAGTTGGATGACCGGAGCAAAAGGATGATTTATCTCGGTTCTGAACCAGGGACCAAGGCGTATAGGTGCTATAATCCGGTCGAAAAGAAGATACATGTGAGTAGAGATGTTGTTTTTCAGGAAAACAAATACTGGGAGTGGAAAGAACATCAAGACATGGAGAAAGATATGCAGAATTGGGTAACGTTTGATGTAGCTGGTGCTGACAACGCAGGCTAGGAAGATGAAGCTCTGACCACACCTTAGAGCTCAACTCCAACAGGTGCCAAGTCTTATGAGACTTCACCTGAAACGGAAGTGACTGATGAGGAAGACTCCAATGGTAGAATACCGAAGATGAGGAGCATCAACGAGATCTATGTCCATACTGACCTAGTACAGTCAGAGGAGATGCTGCTTTACGCTACACGAAGAGCCTGAGAACTATGAAGAAGCAAAGGAAGACGAACACTGGAGGGCTGCTATGCAAGTAGAATTGAAGTCGATTGAAGACAATGACACGTGGAAAATCACCGACTTAACGAAGGGTCATCGAGCCATTGATCTGAAAACTCTCAGGGAGAGGTCGTAAAGCACAAAGCACGAATTGTGGCTAAAGGCTATGTTCAAAAACATGGAGTAGACTATGAGGAAGTCTTTGCATCGGTGGCTCGCATGGAAACAATTCATGTCCTCCTTGCTTTGTTAGCAAATGGCGAATGGGAGATCCACCACATGGACATGAAGACAACTTTCTTGAATGGAGATACTGAGGAGGAAGTATATGTAGCTCAACCACTAGTTTTCTAGTCCAAGACACGAGCTGAGAAGGTGTTGAAGCTAAACAAAGCCCTGTACGGGCTCAAACAAGCTCCACGAGCCTGGAACATGAAGCTTGACAAAAGTCTCACATCACTCGGGTTCAAATGGTGCAAGTCAAAACATGCCGTGTACATGAGAGGAGATGTGAAGACAAGGCTGATCGTGGGTGTTTATGTGGATGATTTGATCATCATCGGAACAACTCCGAGGGAGATTGTGAAGTTTAAAGTAGAGATGATGAAGTTATTTAAGATGACCGATTTAGGGCTCCTAAGCTACTACCTGGGCATTGAGGTAAAACAGACTGAAAATGGCATCACACTTTATTAGTCTGCTTACGCTCAGAAGATTCTGGAGAAGTGTGGCATGGAAGACTGCAATCCATGTCAGGTGCCAATGGAAAACCACTTGAAGCTAAGAAAGACAGGCTTAGGATCGCCGGTTGATGCCACGCAATACATGAGTATTGTTAGGAGCCTACGGTATTTGGTACACACCCATCCAGACATCGCTTTTGCAGTCGGATATGTGAGTCGATTCATGGAGAAGCCAACTCAAAAGCATATGACTGTTGTTAAACATATTCTGAGGTATATAAAAGGTACTCTGCGTTTTGGCATTCAGTACAAGAGAGGAGGCGAAGTGAAATTGCACCTAACCGGCTACAGTGTTTGCGACAAGGCGGGAGACATTGATGATGGAAAAAGCACAACAGGGGTGATGTTTGTGTTGGGAGAAAGTCCGGTTAGTTGGCAGTCTCAGAAGCAAAGAGTCATGGCATTGTCATCGTGCGAAGTAGAATACATAGAAGCGCGCGCTGCATCTTGCCAGGTAGTCTGGCTGGCTCGCCTGTTAAGCGAATTGTCGGACGAATCAGTTTTGAAGGTCGTACTCAAGGCGGACAACAAATCTGTTATATCGCTGAGCAAAAATCCGGTTCTTCATGATAGAAGCAAACATATAGAAACCAGATATCATTTTATTAGAGATTGTGTCAAAGAAGGAAGAATTGCAATCGAGTACACCAGCGCAGATGAATAGAAGGCAGACATACTGACAAAGCCGCTTGGGCGGATGAAGTTTTCAGAGATGAGAACGAAAATCGGCATGATTGAAGTACCTAAACAAGATTAGGGACAGAATGTTGTAAATAATCTTGTTTTCTTGTTTAGAAGCAATGTTCAAGTTTTGGTCGTGATCGAAGTCGGTTTGTAATTGCAGTTGAAAGTCAGATTGGAAAGTCAGTTGTAATTAAAGTCGAAAGTCAATAGTAATCGTAGTCGAAAGTTAGTTGTAATCGGATTGGAGTTGGAGTCAGAGTCGGTTTGTACTCATAGTCGAAAAAACCAGAGCTAAGGTTGTAGAGCTGGGTATAAAAGGGGAAGAAGTCATGTAATTTGATCAATGCGAGAAGTAAAGAAGAGGAAAAGAAAAGCCATGAGTATCGATTTCATTGTGTGATCTCGCAGACGTGGTTGGAAGCCATTATGACCACGACAAACGTGGTTGGAGGGGCTTAGACCATGGAAAAGTCCCAGCAGATGTGGTCAGAAGACGTTTGACCACGGCAAAACTGAAGTAGACGTGGTCGGGAGGTGCTACGACCACAACAAAGCAGAATAGAACGTGGTCGTAAGGGCGTTTGACCACGTTGAAGAAGATAGAACATGGTCGTAAGGGCGTTCGACCACGTTGAAGCAGAGTTGAACGTGATCGTAAGGGTGTTCGACCACGTTGTGAAGGCTTCAACCACGGTGTGAGTGTTCGAAGGAGGTTGCGACTGCGCCGTGAAGACTTGAATGTGGTCGGAAGGGACTCCGACCACGTTGTAAGGAAGTGAACGTGGTCGAAAGGGTGTTTCGATCACGCTGAACAGTGATCGCCAGCATCACTGCATGATCGTAGAGAGTTGCGATCATGGGAACTCGAGCGAGGTCGAAGGAAGGGCAGTGCAGCGGCAGAGAAACGCAGTCGAACGGCTGTCTGAGTGGTTTAATTGCAATGGGAGGCGGTCGGAAGCGGTCATAAGCGCTCATAACCGGTCGTAATCCGGTCGTAAGCGGTCGGAAAGTCCTGGGAGCAGTTGTAAAGATTGCAACATTGGATTCGGGCGCGACGTCACGTTCACACCCTACGGCGAGTACTGGCGCCTTGTACGAAGGAGCCGGCTACAGGGGACGCAAGCTGAGGAAGGTGTTCGCCGACTTGGACGAGCTGCTCGGGACGACGCCACGGGGGACCTCGTGCCAGGGCTGGGCTGGGTGGACGCCGTGCGGGGGTTGGAGGGGAAGGTGAGGCGGAAAGGAGAGGCACTGGACGGGATGCTCGAGCAGGTGATCCACGACAACCACCGCCGGCGTCCAGACGGCAGACGGCAGTCCCGAGACAAGCGCGGTGATCACCGGGACTTCGTGGACGTGCTGTTGGACGTAAACGAGATGGAAAAGGACGTTGGCATTTGGGTCGGCACGTCGAAATCAAGTCCCTTATCGTACGTGTCCATCGTACTTGCTCATCTAGTGACATTGATATATCATATATCTTGTACGTGCTAGCACGTAGTATTTGATCTGTTTCTTGTATCACAGACGCCAGCAGGACATGTTCATGGCGGGCACCACGACGACAAGCACGGCTATGGAGTGGACCATGGCGGAACTCATCACCCACCCGCGCGACATGTGCGCAAGCTCCAGGATGAGATCCGAGCGGTCGTCGGCGGCGGCGACCGCGTCACAGGGGACTACCTGGACAAGCTGCACTACCTGAAGGCCGTGGTCAAGGAGACGCTCCGGCTGCACCCGCCGGTCCCGCTCCTCGTGCCCCGGGAGCCGCCGGCGGACGCCGTGATGCTCGGGTACCACACTACCACATCCCGGGCGCACGCAGGTGGTGATCAACGCGTGGGCCATCGGCCGGGACCCGGCGACGTGGGAGCGCGCCGAGGAGTTCCGGCCGGAGAGGTTCTTGGACAGCAGCGTGGACTTCAGGGGGCAGGACTTCAGAGGTCCGGTTCGCCATGCCGACCTTAGAGATGGCGTCGCGAGCATGCTGTACTATTTTGATTGGGAGCCGGCCGGCGTGAGGGGGACGTCGTTGGACATGAGCGAGGTGAACAGCCTCGCCGTGCGGCTCAAGGGCGGCCTGCCGCTTGTTGCCAAACGGCGGCTTCTGTAACATAAATTTTGGCTCGTCAATATTTCGATGTGCGCATGGACTGAATTTTCTTGTTTATATTTGGTTATTCCTTCCATGAGCTAGTGCCATCCGCGCCTTGTTGCGAGTATGATCTTCGGCGTATGTTTGAATTTGTATGGCCAAAAATTTGAAGTTCTCATTTTGTGTGATGTGTTCCTCCGTCAAAAGTTTATAAGATATATTTTCTCTTGGCACATAATTCAATAAGATATTAAAAATAGCTAGACTATCTATAATTATTATCTCTAAATACTATATTCAATATATGCATGTAGAGAATATAGAGTAAAGCTGGATATTTATTAAGAGTATAGAGGAAACATCACACTAATTTGTATTGAAATATAAAATACGTCCTATATTTATGAATAACAGCTCAAAAAATATACCTTACAAACTTGGACGAAGGGAGTATCAATCTCACAATCTTTTTGGCACAATTTAGTTCAACCAAAATACGTACCTACGTACCTTTCAACACAACGTGATGCATTGAATTTTTGCCATATATAGCGCCTTTTCAACTTGTATTTATGAAAATAGTGGTATGCGCTTGGTATTGACAAAAATAGTGCTCCTTCCTTTCGATCACCGGGCGGCAGCGCCCCGGAGGTGACACGTGGCGCCTGCCGTTTGGCCACCGAGCGGCAGGCACCTACCACCCAGTCACCAGACCACAGGTGGCCTGCTGTCCATCCACAAAACGACAGGTGATTAAGCTGACTAATTAGTTAGCTTAATTAGTTGTCTAAATTCGTAATTTTACGTTATATTTGTTCAAAATTTCAAATATAGCAAATGAGCTCAAACAATTATGAAATGTTATGTGCAATCTCCTAATACAACATACTTCATTGTGTAATTTTTTGACAATTTTATCCACTTTGAATGTTGCTCAAATATTCGTACAATTTTGATATTTGTAGGAGTTGTTACATATAGCAAATGAGTTTTAAAAATTACAAAATTGTATGTGAAGCCTCCCGACACAGTCGACCTAATTGTATTTTTTTTTGAAAATTTTATGTTCTCCGAATTTACCATGTTAATTTGTGTTAATTTAATTGTAATTAGTGATATGTGAGGAGGGATGTCCCCCCTTGGTGCTACCCTCCTTGCTCGTAGAAAAATCAGTTTGTCCATATTGCCCCCTTGCCCGCTTCCTCCTTCGGACATATGTTGACTTGACAATATCGGCCCCCCATCGTCCACACAATTGTTAGTTTGTCCATGTTGTCTCGCCTCGTCCACTAATTTTCGGTGGCAACGCACCAGTTCTCTTTTCGCTCGGCTTCAAATACGGAAATTTCGCAATCACTCATCGCTCATCTAAAGTGTGTTTCACTTCTTGTAGGGAGAAGAACCTTCTCCGTCATATACTAACATAGCATGGTCGATGCCGAGGGGCCAGTCGGAGCGGGGTCGCCAAAGGCTAATTATGATTAAATTAACATGGTAAATTTGGAGAATATAAAATTTTTCAAAAAAATTACATAATTAGGTCGACTATGTCGGGAGACTTCACATAAAATTTTGTAATTTTTGGAGCTCACTTGCTATATGTAACAACTCCTACAATTATCAAAATTGTATAAATTTTTGAGCAAATTTCGTTCTATCAACCTTAATTTTCATGTCTCTAGTGGCGCAACCTCTTTGTTGTTTATGCACCATACACCTAATGGTGTTTAATTACAAAGAATGCATGCTTAAATTTCGATAACTGGTGCGTTGAATTGCCAGTAATAAAGTTGGTTCTTTCATGGATCTCTCAAACCCATGCATTAAGTCTTAGGGCTCAAGTGGTTCACCGAAGCGACGAGACCTTGAAAGCTTCCTATTCAAGTCATCTAGTAGAGGGTACATTCTGTCAATTGCGGTTTAGGCGATTTTTTTGGAGAAAGTAGCTCCTAGCGTGTATGTGCCGTCCTTTCCTTTTTGGCCCCTTTCCTGTAATCTCCTGATCTCCCTACTCTTCTTTATGTATACCAGCACGCAGATCTGCTGCTGCCGTTTAAATAGAAAATATACCATGTCACATTCACCTGTTCCTCGTGATGATGCCAGCCGGTGGCACACCGTGAAGAGATACGAGATTGGAACTTTAGTGGCCGCCTCATCTAAGGCTGGAACAATGTTGAGAGTTACCGATCAGTCTATCACTACTACAAAAAAGGCTATACTAGACGGCTACATCACAGACGGTTCATATGAAACCATCTATGCTTAAACTATCATAGACGGTTTATACTGGTAACCGTCTGTGAAAAGGTTTATACTAGTAACCGTCTATGATATTTTCACAAACGGTTATTAACACGAACCGTCTGTGATAATTAAGATATCACAGACGGTTCGTGTTAATAACCATCTATGAAAGTTGCTGACATCACAGACGGTTCATATAAAAAACCGTCTTTGATATTCACTACTACAAAACAAGCTATATTGGACGTCTCACCACAGACGGTTCATGTGGAGCCGTCTATGTTTTGTCCTTTGTCGTATGAACTACAGAAGCTATACTGAGATGAGAGTCAAATTTAAGGCAAATTTATTACAAAAGTCTGAAAAAAAGAGATTCACATATGTTAGTTTTCTGGGCTTCATATGCTTCTTCTTTGACTTTTGGAGTTGAAGGATCAGCTGCTGAGTTCTCAAATGTCGTGAAGATTGTCTTTGCCCTCTTCACTTCCTCCTCTAGCCTAGGCAAATCATTAGCATGACCCATAATCTCAAAGAGGATGCCATGATAAGCTTCCTCAAAATCGGCCGATTCTGCTTGATCGGCAAGGTTATCCATGTGTCTCTGCACTGCCGCAAGAGATTCCTCCGCTTTGTGCACATTGTAGAGAAGACCGAGGCTGGAGGCGGTTTTCCTTTCCTGAGCAGCAACGAGACACCTCCATCGACGATGGATGATGAGGTCCAGCTGACGGATGGAAGCGAGTCGAGGAAGGAGAGCAGGGTGTGAGCGGAGGAGCTGCTCCAGACGTAAATTATTGGCCGCCTGTGTAAGGTTGTGGCCGATCAACTCATGATGGATAGATGAGAGGAAGGAGATCAAAAGAATATTAGATGCCATTATTGAGAAATTTGGTGAAGAAGATGAGGGAGATGACAGTTTTAGAAGAGCTGGATTAGGGTGCGCATATTTAAGCGTTATCATAGACGGTTCGTATACCAAACCGTTTCTGATATTAATATCATAGACGGTTTGTATAATAAATTGTCTCTGATATTTGACTTATCACAGACGGTTTGTATACCAAACCATCTCTGATATGTGCAATATTACAGACGGTTCGTATAACAAACCGTCTCTGATATACATTATGACAGACGGTTCGTATAACAAACCGTCTCTAATAATGACACGTCATCGATCCATGTCGTATCTCCTAGGATTTCGATCTCACCCGTCCATTCTCTCCATAATGAATAGCAGGCACCGGTTCCTCCCACCTCTCAGCACTTATTAATTACTCCCCATCTACCTTTCCACCGGAAGTCACGTGTGAGTTCATCCACTTGCTACCTTCCTGTATCCTCCCATCGACGACGCTGACTACCACCGTGAGCTAGCGCCTCTGTTGTGACACCACAGTCAACTGTATAACACACTCTTGTCATAAGTATCGTAAGAGTGTCTTATGCAGTCTCACCGTCGTGCCACAAAGGTCCCGCTACTGCCATCCGATGCATCCAACTTGTTTCTCGATGACGTTGACTACCGCCGTGAGCTAGCGCCTCCGTTGTGGCACCATGGTAGACTGCACAATACATTCTTGTCGTAAGTGTGTCTTATCCAGTCTCACCGTCGTGCCACACAGGTGGCGCTACCGCCATCCGATGCATCCAGCTTGTTCCTCGACGACGCCAACTAACGCTGTGAGCTAGCACCTCCGTTGTGGCACCACGGTAGACTGCACAACAAACTCTTCTCGTAAGTGTCGTAAGTGTGTCTTGTGCAATCTCACCATCGTGGCACAAAGGTGGCGCTATCGCCATCCGATGCATCCAGCTTGTTCCTCGGCGCGCTGATTACGCCGTGAGTTAACGCCTCGCGTTGTGGCACCATGGTAGATTCCACAGCACACTCTTATCATAAGTATTGTTGTTGGACCGAAATGGCGACAGAGGGGGGGTGAATGTCGATTTTAAAACTAACCCCTCCTAAAGTACTCACTCAAAACTCTCCTCTCCGATAGCTAAAAAGCTATGAAGGAGGAACGTCCAAAGTTACTGAACCCTAAAACAACAGAGGAGAAATCAAAACCCTAGAAGACAGAAGAAAAACAAATAAATAGCACAGAAGAGAAATCACCAGAAAAACACAGCACCTAACAGGGAGGGGCGGTCAGATCGTTGTTACTGAATCGGTTAGACCGCTCCTCTGTTGCCGGTCTGACCGCACCGGTGTTGCCGGTTTGACCGGTATTGTTAGGGCGGTCTGACCGCTATGTGAAGTCGGTCGGACCGGCCTCCCGAAAACAGACCGGTCGGTGATTTTGGACAAAATGCGGACTTTGCGATTCCGACCAACAGAGAAATTCAAGGTTTCCCGATCCTTTTGACCCAAAAACAGAAGGAGACAACCTAAATAGCTAGGAGAACCAGGAGAAACCACCTCAAGAACAAGAAATTGGGATTTGACCCAAAATCTGAAAATATGCAAAGAGCGGGACCAAATCTCAAATTCCCATTCAACCCTTGATCCTTTGATCATGAAATTTTGAGGATATCTTCTCAAGAGCCTCAGAACTCTAGATACCAAATTTCATGCCATCTCAAGAAGGAAATCAAGGTTATGCACCAAACCTAGAAATGCCCAAAAACACGAATCAACTACTGAAGGGAGCATAAAAACCCAAATTGCTCAAGACTCACGTGTTCTTTGCACATGAGATTTTGCAATCAAGTTAGCAATAATCTAAGGACATGCCAGCAAGAACCTCAAGCCATTTCCTCAAGGAAGCAAGAAATTCATCAAAACCCTAGAAGGCAAGAACAGGAAAGGGAAGAACAGAGGAGCCCAAGCGCAAAAACTGAAATTAAACAAGGTTGGCTCGTAGGATTGACTAGCCAAATGGCTTTTGGGGATCTCCTAGATCACAGCAACCCATTTTGGGCCTTCTCAGCGAGAAACAACAAGAAAATGCAAAAACTCAAAAATCACCAAAAGAGGGCATCGAAGAACAGAAACAACAGAGAGCACAAGAACTGAAACAAACACCATCTCATATTGATAAAGAGGAAAGGAGATACATGATTGATAGAAGAGGAATGATTACAAGCTCATCAATCCATCCTCTCCCTCTCACAATCTCAAGAACACACTCCCAACATGTTTCTTGGAGAGACACAACACAGAGAGGAGACACGAAGGAGACACAGCCTGTGCTCCACACCCACTCTCACCAACTAAAGCCTAAAGCCAAAACAAACTCTCCAAAACTCATTTTGACTAAAGCAAGCCCTACCAACCTCTAAAACCCTAGGAATGCATGCAGCCACAAGGAGGCACCTCCTCCTTATATAGCCTTCGGCTAATGGATCTCCAAGCCGTTACGCCCGCGAAATCCAACGGAACCCGCTCCCGCTTGTGCAGCCTCGCGAAATTACCAATTCGCCCCTCCTGCACCTTCCGGGAAGCTTCCGCGCTCCTTGTCGTCCAAGCCTCGCAACCACCTCGAGTCTCCGCCGTCTTCGACACATCTCGACCGTTCTGACCTCGACACCGCCCGTGTCTAGTCCGGTCACCTCATGCCTCGCC
This sequence comes from Dendrocalamus sinicus, assembly GCA_036346575.1. Lineage (NCBI taxonomy): Eukaryota > Viridiplantae > Streptophyta > Magnoliopsida > Poales > Poaceae > Dendrocalamus > Dendrocalamus sinicus. The sequence goes on along the minus strand of CM070660.1, from coordinate 28,768,380 downwards.
ACGACTCCGCCTCGACGTCCTGCAGCCGACACAGACAAGAAACACATCAAATAGCACCGCTCGATACATGTAAACATAAATACATTAATGAAATAGCCCAAACCTGATGGAGTATGCAATGCAACAGAATGGATTAAGAGCATAATTAATAAAATAAAACAGTAAAGCACAAAGCTCCCCCTCACAATAGTCCATAAGGACAAACCACCCCAAGCTCTCCCCGCAGAGCTGAAAACCTAGAGCTATCCAAAGGCTTGGTGAAGATATCAGCTAACTGGTGGTCACTCTCCACAAACTGGAGCACGATGTCACCCTTCTCTACATGGTCTCTAAGGAAGTGATAACGAATATCGATATGCTTGGTCCGAGAGTGCTGCATTGGGTTCTTAGCAAGGTTAATCGCAGAAGTGTTATCACAAAAGAGTGGGACACTGTCGATAACTAACCCAAAGTCCCGCAGGGTCGAGACCATCCAGAGCACTTGGCTACAAAGAATCGGCTGCGACAGAACTCGACCTCTGCGATGGGTGTGCAACACCGGAATGCTTCCTCGAAGACCAGGAAACGAGAGAAGTGCCAATGAATTGGCAGGTGCCAGAAGTGCTCTTTCTATCTATCCTACATCCAGCAAAGTCTGCGTCCGAATAGGCTCTCAAGGAAAGACAGGACGAGGAAGAGTACCAGATACCATAGTCAATGGTAGCTCGAAGGTACTGAAGAATGCGCTTCACCGCCTGGCGGTGAGATACACGAGGAGAAACCTGAAAATGAGCACATAGACACACAGCAAAGTGTATGTTCGGTCTCGAGGTAGTGAGGTACAAGAGGGAGCCTATCATGCTACGATACTCCTTCTGATCAACTGGCTCGCCGTCCTCATCTGGGTCGAGTGAAACTGAGGTAGCCATAGGAGTGGACACTGGCTTACCATCACTCATATCGAAGCGCTTCAGGAGGTCTCGAGTGTACTTGCCCTGATGTTAGAAAGTACCCTCCCGAGTCTGCTTAATTTGGAAACCAAGGAAGAAACTCAACTCGCCCATCATGCTCATCTCAAACTCCGAGCTCATGACGTCAGAAAACTAGGAAATGAGAGCATGCGAGGAGCCGCCAAAGATGATGTCATCCACATAAATTTGGACGAGTAAGAGGTCGGTGCCATGCCGGCGAATGAACAAAGTCTTATCCACCTTACCCATCTCGAAACCATGACTCAACAAATAGGACTTAAGCCTCTCATACCAAGCTCTAGGGGCCTGCTTAATTCCATACAACGCTTTGGAAAGCTTGAAGACATGGTGTGGGTATTTGGGGTTCTCGAAACCTGGAGGCTGTCTGACATAGACTTCTTCCTCAATAAAGCCATTAAGGAAGGCACTCTTGACATCTATCTGGTAAAGCTTGAAACCTTAGAAGCTGCGAAGGCAAGCAGAATTCTAATGGCCTCAAGTCTAGCTACAGGGGCAAAGGTCTCCTCGAAATCTAGACCCTCAACCTGAGAGAACCCCTGAGCTACCAGTCTAGCCTTGTTTCGAATAACCACCCCATCCTCACTCTGCTTGTTCTTGAACACCCACTTAGTCCCAATAACATTGTGACATCGAGGGGGCTCAACAAGCGACCCTACCTTGTTCCTCTCGAAATTCTCTAATTCCTCATGCATGGCATTGACCCAAGACTCGTCAGAGAGAGCATGACAAATGCCCTTGGGCTCGAATGAGGCAACAAAGGCAGAATGGAGACAGAATTGAGATATGCCAGATTTTGAACGAGTGACTGGCTCAAACAGGTCTCCAATAATCTACTCAGAAGGATGGTCTTTTTGAATGTGTCTAGGAGGTCCAGGATGAGATGAAGAAGTGACCTCTACCTCGTGAGCTGACGAGGTAGGAACAGAACCACTAGCTCCAGAAGAGGCAGAAGGCATGGGCTGATCGCCTCGAGGTGCGGTGGAAGACGGCACCTCGAGGGGTGGATGAGGGACTGGATCGGGTAGACAACCCTCATCTCCATCATCCTCATTATCCACAAAGATGGGCTTGGACTGCTCTAAAGAATCTGAGATATCGGGCCTAGTCCCCGGACTAGCCTCGTCGAAAGTCACCTCACAGGTCTCTACCAATTTGCTAGACTCGCAGTTCCAGACCCTATAAGCCCGCGAAGAAGTCGAGTAGCCTAGAAAGATCCCGTCACAAGAACATGACTCGAACTTGTCTAGGTTTCCGAACTTCAGAATGAAACACTTGCAACCAAACACGCGAAAATGCGAGACACTAGGCTTTCGCCCATATCTCAACTCATAAGAAGTGCGATGCAAGCGTGCCCGAAGAAAAACTCGATTTGAAACATGGCACGCGGTAGCTATAGCCTCAGCCCAAAACTTCCGCGGTGTAGAGTACTCATCAAGCATCATCCTGGCCATCTCGACCAAGGTACGGTTCTTTCTCTCCACGACGCCATTTTGCTGTGGGACGTGCGGAGAGGAGAATTGATGCTCTACACCTGTCTCATCGCAGAACCTCTCAAAGTAGGAATTCATGAACTCCGTGCCATTGTCACTGTGGATCGCTCGTAAGGCACCCGGAAGCTCAATAGAAAGCCTACTGAAAAGACCTCAAAAATGTGTAAACGTCTCATCCTTCGAGGCTAAGAAAACACCCAAGAGTACATCGAGAAGTCATCGACCATGACAAGAACATACCACTTCCCTCCTGCTGACTGCACTCGAGCTGGTCCAACTGTGTCCATATGGAGCAGCTGTCCCGATGCATCGGTCATGGTCACTGTGACCGGAGGGTGAGAATCGGCAACCATCTTGCCATGCCGGCATGGAGTGCAAACAAGATCTTTGACCATCTTGAGTTTTGACAAACCACGAATGAGGTCGTGGCCGCTAACTCGAGTCAAATGGTCAAATCCAATATGACCAAGTCTCCTATGCCAGAAAGAAAGATCACGGGACTCCGAAGCAACTAAACACCGGAGAGGATCACCAGAAGACTCAGAAAAATCATCACGAAAGATCCTCCCAAAACGAGAGATCCCGCAAACCAGACTACCCGAAGAATCAAGAATTTTGCAAGTATTTTTCTTGAAGCTCACCTTGAAACCATCATCGGTAAGCTGAGAAACGGAAAGCAAATTATACTGCAGCTTACTAACCAAGGCAACATCTTTCAAAATGAAAGAATCATTAACGTGCACTGTACCTTTGGCAATGACGCGCCAGATGAAGCATCTCCGAAGGTGATTGTTGTGGTTACAGACCAAACAGAGAGAGAGTTGTGATAGTGGGGAGTTGAGTAAGTGAATGGCTTCAGGTCTTTCCCCATGGCCTATGTCCTACATATATACATCCACATGGGGAGTGCATTTACAATTATACCCTTACACATGAGTACTTCCCTCAGGGGTACTTATGTCACTATACATGTCCCATTCTGGGCCTTACATTCTCTTAACAGGCCTGCTGGGCTTAAGTGGGGGCCACCCCTACAACAGGAGCCTCTCATGGTGAAGGGCTTCACGGGCCGAAGCCATGTTGCCGAGCCCTTTGGCCCCCTCCGTCCCTGCGGCCTGTGAGCTTTTTCAGCGTTCGAAGTGTAGTGTTCGCCTTATTGCGAAGGTATGGCACCGGGCGACTTGGCGAAGGCTTCGTCACCCACAGACTCCGTCGCGGGGTCGGGGTTGTCGTCCGGAGCGAAGATCGAAGTCGAGGTTGGCCTCACCACCGAGGGGCCGGACTGGGGTTGTTGGCGGAGTCAAATGCATCGGCATAGGGGGCGGAGCGGGTCGTAAGTCGTTGCGCGCGCGCACGTCTTTGGCGTCGAGCGCCCCTGATGATAAGTGGCTGCCAGCCTACCCGCGGGGCTTGATTAACGCGGCGCGAGACTTGAGGGGGTGCGGTGATACCATGTTGCGACGTTCCTTCTCCTGGCACGGATCTTGGAGCATCACGGTGGTACGATGCTGCGACGCTCCCCCGACGGTTGGACTCCTGCCGGTTGGACTTTCGCCGGTTGGGCTTCCGCCGGCTGGACTTCTACCGGTTGGCTTCCCCACTGATGGGGTATATATAGCGCGTTGGTGCAACATTGTACCTGCATTGTGCGCTCGGATAGGTGTTGTTCCCCTAAAATGGGCCCCTTCAGGGCATCCACATTCCATGGCGGCACTACGCGGCTCGGGGAATGTTGATGTACTGATGGAGGCCTATTTTTATCGGGAGCTTGGTTAGCGTCTGTTAATGGCAACTGCTCGCACCTGCTGTGCTCGCTCCACATTTCTGCATATAACGGCAAGGTTTGCCCTGTTCTCTTAGACAGGCTCACCTTCAGTCGTGGCTTCTGATCAAGCCCGTCTTTCAAAAGAATATTTATGTACTGAAGGTGGCCTGTTTATGAAACAAGCCAAAACATGGCGTGACATAACCTGCATCGGTGCAATGTGTGGGGAGTGTCGTCGGACATGCCGTCCCGCCAAGGCAGTGCCTACAAGGCGGGCAGCGGGGTGGTGCTCCAAAGCCGCTGGTCTCCTGCCTTGGAGGACAGTAGCCGCGGAGAGCAGGCGTTTGCAGGGTAGTCCGGGGGTGCTACGTGCGTGTGGGTAAGCGCGCGGGCGCTTTGTCCCCTAATCTCCGAAGTAGTGGCGGTGCTGGCGCCTTAGTCGCAGTAGCGGCTTCGACGTGGCAGCAACGGAGGTAGCGCCTAGTCTAAGTAAACGTGCGAGCGCTCCGTCCCCTACGCCAAGTGGTGGCGCGAGTGGCGCCTGGTCGGTGGACACGCGAGCGTCCGTTCCCACGCGAAGTAGTGGCGGCGAGCTGGTGCCTGGTCAGAAGACGCGCGGCGCTCCATCCCCACGCCAGTAGTGGTAGCGGGCTGGCGCCTAGTCAAAGTAGAGCGACGAGCGCTCCATCCCCTACGCCAGTGGTGGCGGTGGGTGGCGCCTAGTCAAAGTAGACGCGCGAGCGCTCCGTCCCCTACGCTTCGAAGTGGTGGCAGCGGAGCTGGTGCCTAGTCGAAGTGGACGCGCGAGCGGTCTGTCCCCCATGCATCGAAGTAGTGGCAGCGGAGTTGGCGCCTAGTCGAAGTAGACGCGCAAGCGCTCCGTCCCCCACGCTTCGAAGTAGTGGCAATGCACTCCCTGGGGTGAGCGCGACCCCGCGGAAGTGCGCCTTAATGGCTCTGGGAATCGCGCCGACCCCTGGGCTAGCACGAGCGGGCTGTTGTATCCGTACGCACTTGTCCATTCGAGATGAACACGCGACGGGCCATGACTGGCGTGTCGACGGGCTGTCCGCGGTCAAGCCCCTTCCCCAGAGGGGCGGGGCACGTGGCGCGGCGCCGTAGGCGTGCCGCCCGCTGGCTGCCCCCCTTCCAACGCGCGTCACCAACTGTTAGCAGTTGCGCTTCTTACCGATCTTCGGTTGCCCATGCCGCGCAGATTTGCGGTTGTCCCTTCGGACAGGTGTGGCCAGGGTCGGGGGGTCGGTGACCCTGTTTGGGCTATCGTCGTCTAGGGTCCGGAGAGCCACGCCGACGCGCGCCGAAGGCTATGTCGGGTCACACGACTTGCGTTTATTCCTTGCACTGACCGACACGCGGTGGGACACTAGTGACGCGTCGTGTGGTGACAGGACTCTGTACGACCACGGTCGCATGCTGGCTACGTGTACCGCCACGACGCTTCGGCTTTGCGTGTGGGGAGGTGAACGGTTGTCGCTCGCCATTTGTGCTTACCCACGGTGGGAGGCGGGGGGCCTTTAAGTACCCCTCACGGCGTTGTGCCTGTGCCTCCTCACGCTTTCTGGTTGTTCACGTCGCCCCCCGCATTCACTCGCCCTGTTCCTGCGCTCCTTTTTGCCACCGAGTTCCCCGTGGATGCTGATGGCAACTTGCGACGAGCATACTCATGTGGGCGGCTACGCCATCCGCAGGCGGTCCTCACCGCTCGAGGTGAAATACGCGCTGGAGGAGCGCGATCCGGCGGTGGCAGACAAGTGGTGGGCGGCGAAGAAGAGTCAGGATCCGTACTCCGGCGAGGTGGGCCGCACGCTCGTGACAGAGGACACGATCCGGTCACTGCTGCGAGAGGGGAAGCTATCGGACCGCCAGGCGGTACGGTTGCCCGCCGATGACGAGACGGAGCCGCGCCCTGAGAAGTCGGAGGTGATCATCTTCGTCGCCTACTTCGAAGCCGGACTTCGCATCCCGTCCGCAGTAATTGTTGGGGACGTGCTACGGACCTTCAAGCTGGAGTTGTCACAACTGACTCCGAACGCGGTGGCTCACCTCGCCATGTACAGCTGGGCCCTGCACTCGGAGGGGTGTTGGCCCAGCGCCTCCCTGTTCGCGTATCTGCATGAAGCCGGTGCCAACCGAAGGAGCGGGAGGATGGTATGCTGTCAAAATTTGGCAGTGTCAACTTCGTGCTGCGGACGTCATGTGGGAAGCTCTTCCCCGCGAACGCGACCCGAGGGAAGTGGGAGGCCAACTGGGCGAGGCGGTGGTTCTACCATCGTGTGGTGAGTGGCAGCGGCCTTGAGTGCGCAGGCGGGCCGATTACATTCAAGACCACCCCCGGCTTAACGCTTGACCAGGAAAATAGGCTGAGGGCGTGAAGACTTGTGGGGGTCGCCGCCCGCTTCAATATGCGCGACCTCGCCGAGGAGTACATGATGCTTGGTGCGACGCCACTTTCCCACGATTGGCGCTTCACAGCCGGTGAACGTCGGGATGATAACGTTCGCCCGTCCATTTGCTCGCTGCCCGTGCCAACTGGTCTTTGTAAGTCTTGACCATGTCTTCCTCTTCGTTCGTACGTATTGCATTGTGTAAATGTGCTCTGTCCGGCGCAGGGACTTGCCTTGAGGACGCAAAGCGCGCCGCGCGCGTGTTCCTCGGGCCATACATCAGCAGAGTGCACGGGCAGCGCGCGGCTGCGACTGCGAAGGCCGATTGGGGCGAATAAACCGCGTGTGTGAGGCCTTAGGGCTTCCTGTGCTGGATCGCACCCCTCCGAACCAGCAGCATGAGGATGACGGTGCCGTGAAGGCGAAGGCGTCATCCCGCAAGAGGACCCGGAGCACTGCGACCACGCCCGTCTGGCGGTGCGCTGTTCTCGCCGTGGCGAGCCCGAGTCGGGTTCGCGAAGTATGCCGACTTCGGACTTAGAAGGCGCGGTATCGAGGGCGAGGCGCCGGCGGCGGAGGGCGCGCCGCGGAATTCTCGCTGCCGCGACCGTCGCCGAGGTGGTGGTCTTGGTGGCGGCACCGCACGAGTCTCGTCTCTAGCCATGGCTATGGCGGGTCTGCCCTTCGCGGGAGTGTGTGGAGCGCAGCCTTCGCTAACAGCGGCGGCCGAGGCTGAAGTATCCCTTGCGGAGGCGGGGGTGTCCCCCGCAGAGGTGGGGGTGTCGAGGGTCGTGGGGGCGAAGCCCCCGACCGCTGTCGTTGTAGCTATGGAGACCCCTTCGGCGAGTGTTGCTGCCGCAGGGGCTCCTTCTATGGCGGGTACCGCGGTGGTACCTTCCCCTCAAGCGAAGTGGCCACGCCTGCAGTCCCCCCTTCTGCGGACTTCGCGAGGGTTCGTTGTGGCGACCGGTGTTGGGAGCTTGTGGGGCTCCGCTTCGAGCACCGAGGTCCCTCCACCCTGCGCCCTCCCGGCCCTCGGGCCACGGTGACCGTGGCACAGGATCGGTTGGCGCTAGGTCCCGACTCGGAGGTCCCCAGGCCTTGCGAGACAACGCCGTCCGTTGGGGCCAAAGTAGAAGCGGTCCCACCCGCGGCTAGGGAGACGTCTTCGTGAAGTCCCCCGTCCGCCACCGAAGGTAGGTCATGACGGTACTCCTTCGACAATTTTTTTGTTGTTTTTTTTACACGCCTCGTGTCAAATGCGTAATTCCTCTTTGCAGCGGCACTTTTCCGGGTGGAGGAGCCATTCCTTGAGCGCGGGGGTTCTAGTGCTGGCGACACAGGTGTCGCGCACCCGAGCCCGGCGGACTTCGTCCCTCCGTCAGATGCTCTGAAGGCATGGCGCGGGATTGCGGAGGACGCGGCCGCCAGCATCGGTCAATAGGTGTTGCAGACCTACGGGTCAGGGCGCCTTGGAGATGCATTGGAGGTGTCGGGAGTGAGGGTAAGCGTCTGTCTTTTAGACCACTTGCAGCCGTTTAGCGTTTGCTAACTCCTGCGCTGCGCAGACACTTGTGCTGGCCCAGGCCCTGCGAGGTGCTCACGTTCGCGAGGGAGCGGCGCTACGGAGTAGGCTGCAGGCCGCTGAAGAGGAGCTGCGAGGAGCTGCAGGAGGGCGGTCTGCCCAGGATGCTCGTATACGCCGCCTGGAGTTGGAGTGCGCAGAGATGAAGATGCGCACCGATGGGCTCGTTGCCGCAGCGCGAGCGTCGGCCGCGGAAGCGGTGCAGCAGGAGGCTGCTGCCGAGCAGGATGGCCTTCTACAACAAATCGCTGCTCTAGAGGGGAAAAACAGCGAGCTTGCTGCCTCTCTCGCGGAGCGAGATCGAGCCTTGGGCGACGCTTTGGTAGCCGCCTGGGATACCCTTAAGGGGCTTGTCGCCGAAGTGCCGGCGCGCTCCTTCGGGCCTGAGGACCTGTCACGGTTACTCCGGTGGATTGGAGAAGCGGACGGCGTTGCACACGGCGCCACGGTGATCTTCGGCAATCACTGCGCTTACGTGGCGTCGTGTCTGACGTGCGCGCTCCTGCGACACCGCGGTTGTGAACATGTTGCAGGGCTAGTCGATCCTCGGCTGGAGATGCCACCGGGGCGGGTAATGTCCGCGCGCGTGCGCTGCGCGCGCCGCGCCGTGAAGTTCTTCCATGAGCGGATATGGGAATACTACGACAAGGCCGCAGCCATAGTCGAGCTGCGGAATAACTTGCACGGCGAGGGAAACCTTGGCTGGTTTCTGGACGAGGTCCCCCGGCATGATGAGGATGGCGCCGCAGTCCCAGAGGACACCGCGAACCCACAGGTGTGACGGGAGGTTGTCGCATGTTGGTGTGCGTTGTAATCGAAGCCCGGGTTGTCTTTTTTTCTTGGTAAAGTATGGAGTTGTTTCCCGGTGTTCTGATTCCTGCCCCCCTTGTCCCGAGCAGCTACACAGCCTGGGCCGGCTGCTAATCTCTGACCTAGCAACCCGACGGCGTCTTCGGCGCTGGCAAAGGGCCGAGGAAGCGTTGGATTTCTGGGCGAGTTGGCGTCTTCGAGTGGAGCCTCGCGCGGGCGCATGTTGAGATGAGCTCGCGAGTAGCGGCCTGGTGCGCCGGAGGTGTTTGTGCGCCTTTGTAAGCGTCCTTAGCGAATGCAAAGAACAGTCTTGATTAGATCCTGCGAAGTGCATCGCCGCCCTCCGGCTACGCTGTCCCATGGTAAACTCGGAGGGTTACTACGCGCGCCCGTATGCAATGATTTCCACCTTGCGAGGGCAGCGTGATCGAGGTAGACGCGTAGTTGCAATAACCGCGCACACGCTCAGTCCGATATCCGTTCAGCAGGGCTGGTGCCTATCCGAAGTAGACGCGCAAGCGCTCCGTCCCCTACCCTTCGAAGTGGTGGCAGCGGAGTTGGCGCCTAGTCAAAGTAGACGCGCGAGCGCTCCGTCCCCTACCCTTCCAAGTGGTGGCAGCGGAGCTGGCGCCTAGTCGAAGCAGACGCGCGAGCGCTCTGTCCCCTACCCTTCGAAATGGTGGCAGCGGAGCTGGCGCCTAGTCAAAGTAGATGCGTGAGCGCTCCGTCCCCCACGCTTCGAAGTGGTGGCAGCAGGGCTGGCGCCTATCCGAAGTAGATGCGCAAGCACTCCGTCCCCTACGCTTCGAAGTGGTGGTAGTGGAGCTGGCGTCTAGTCGAAGTAGACGCGCGAGCGCTCCGTCCCCTACTCTTCAAAGTGGTGGCAGCGGAGCTAGTGCCTAGTCAAAGTAGACACGCGAGCGCTCCATCCCCCACGCTTCGAAGTGGTGGCAGCAGGGCTGGCACCTAACCGGTGAGAGCGCGCAGCGCTCCGCCCCTACGCCGAAGTGGTGATAGCGGGTGGCGCCTGGTCGAGACGCGCGAATGCTCCGCCCCTACCTTCAAGTGGTGGCGGCGGTGGCGCCTGGTCGGCGAGACGCGTGAGCACTCCCTACCCTTGAGTGGTGGCGGCGGTGGCGCCTGGTCGAAATGAGCGTGAGCGTCCCCTACGCTTCCAAGTGGTGGCAGCGAAGCTGGCGCCTAGTCGAAGTAGACGCGCGAGCACTCCGTCCCCTACCCTTCGAAGTGGTGGCAGCGGAGCTGGCGCCTAGTCGAAGTAGACACGCGAGCTCTCCGTCCCCTACCTTCGATGTGGTGGCAGCAGTGCTGGCGCCTATCCGAAGTAGACGCGCAAGCGCTCCGTCCCCTACCCTTCGAAGTGGTGGCAGCGGAGCTGGCGCCTATCCGAAGTAGACGCGCAAGCGCTCCGTCCCCTACCCTTCGAAGTGGTGGCAGCGGAGCTGGCGCCTCGGTTGAGGTAGACGCGCGAGCGCTCCTTCCCAAGATTATACAAGAACAGCCTCTGGTGTTTCTTGCTCGCGGGTGCGCTCGCGCGGGAGCTAGCCTCTGACACGTCGCCTTGGTACTTCGCGGGCTGTGCGTGGGAGTGGGCCCCCGCGGTGCACTTTGCACTCCGTAGAATTAACCGGGGTAAGCTGTCCCCTAAGTACGTGGGGCCAACATCCACATCTTGTTTATACTCCGTAGAGTACGCCCTGGGACAGCACCCATGCATGCGCGGGGATAGCATCCGCGTCTTTTTTATACCCCGGAGAGTACGTGAGATCGACATCGACGTCTTATTTATACTCCGAAGAGTACGCACTGGGGCAACGCCCATGCGTGCGCGGGGTTCGCGTCTTGTTTATACTCCGTAGAGTGCGCAGGGATAGCATCCGCGTCTTTTTTATACTCCGGAGAGTGCGTGAGATCGACATCCACGTCTTATTTATACTCCGAGGAGTACGCACTGGGGCAACGCCCATGCGTGCGTGGGGTTCGCATCTTGTTTATACTCCATAGAGTGCGCAGGGATAGCATCCGCATCTTTTTATACTCCGTAGAGTGCGTGCGGAGGCGGACCTCGACGCTACGTCTTATTTAGAGTCCGTGGACTGCACGCGGGGGCAAGCCTCCACGCGTTGCGGGCGGTGAGGTACGTGCGGAGGCGGACCTCGACGCTACTACTTATTTATACTCCGTAGAGTGAGTGTGGAGGCGAACCTCGACGCTAAGTCTTATTTAGAGTCCGTGGACTGCGCGCGGGGGCAAGCCTCCACGCGTTGCAGGCGGTGAGGTGCGTGCGGAGGCGGACCTCGATGCTACGGCTTATTTATACTCCGTAGAGTGCGTGCGGAGGCGGACCTCGACGCTATGTCTTATTTATACTCCGTAGAGTGCGTGCGGAGGCGGACCTCGACGCTACGTCTTATTTATACTCCGTAGAGTGCGTGCGGAGGCGTCCTTTCGCTCACCTTGGTTTATACTCGTACCCGTATCTCTGACAGAGAGCGCACGCGTGAATGCGTGTCTTTGTTTATACTCATACCCGTATCTTTGACGGAGTGTGCACGCGCGAACGCGTGTCTTTGTTTATACTCATGCCCGTATCTTTGACGGAGAGTGCGCGCGCGAACGCGTGTCTTTGTTTATACTCATACCCGTATCTTTGACAAAGAGTGCACGCGCGAACGCGTGTCTTTGTTTATACTCATACCCGTATCTTTGACAGAGAGTGCACGCGCGAACGCGTGTCTTTGTTGCGAAGAACACAAAATTGTGCAAACGGTGAACTTTATTAAATTTTCGTTTGCGCGGGTGAGCAATTACAAAAGAGGGGGGATACCGACCACTAACCGCTATGAGGACGGGGAGACCGCTGACGAGCCACTGCTGCCGGGGCAACCTTGTGCGCGAGGAACGCGAGACGCTCTTGGGGGGCGCCCGAGGGCTCCGCATCTGCGCACCCGGCTTAGGTGCCTTGGTGAGCCGCGTGGCATGGACCTCTGGCGCCAAGCTCTATGCGCCGAGCCATGTCCTGGTCACCATGGATGGTGATGATGGCCCGCGGTCCGGGAAGCTTCATACACAGGAAGCTGTGATGCGGGACTGCCCCGAGAGTATTTAGGAGCGGCCGCCCTAATATGGCGTTGTAGGGGTATGCAATGTCGACCACGTCGAAGATGCCGTCTTCGCTCCTCACGTTGTCATTTTGGCCGAAGGAGACTTGGAGGCATATCTGGCCCAAGGCGCGCAAAGGCTGCTCTCCAAATCCTTGCAGCGGGATGCCTGAAGGGCCCAATCGACTCCGAGGGATCCCCATTTGGTCGAAGGCCGCGGTGAACAGGATGTTCGCGGAGCTTCCTCCATCGACTAGGACGCGCCTTACTTCGCATCCGGCTACAAGGACCCGGACGACCAAAGGGTCTTGGTGGGGAAACTCCACGCCCTCGGCGTCAGCGGGCGTGAATGTGACTTCGTGTTGTGCCCATTCCGACGGTGCCTACGCAGGGCGTGCCGCGACGTGGTGCAGCCTCCTCGCGTAAGCCTTCCGTTGCCGCGCCGAGGCGAACTCCAGTGAGGAGCCTCCGGAAATGACGTCGATGATCCTGCGCTGGGCTCCTTCCAGGGCTTGTAACTGTAGGAGGCCCTCCCGAGGTTGTTGCACATGTGCCTGAATTCGCAGGAGGCCTTCCTGAGGCTGAATTCCTTGGTCCTGGGGGTGTTGGACGTGGGCCACAACGGGCGCGCGTGTATCGAGGTTTTATCCCTGGCGACGCTCTGCCATAGCGCTGCGATAGTGGCGCAAGCATGCGTGTCATGGTTGCCTCGGCCATGGATTTCGCACCACTGCTCGTGGTGCTGGTCGTCGTACTCTTCGCAGGTTCTGTCGTTGCGACCTCGGCCACGTCCCCGTCCTCGGCCTCGGCGCCCTCTGCCTCCGCGACCTGTGGAGGCGTTGCCTTCGGAGCCGCCCTCGATGTCAAAGACATAACGAGGTTTCCTGGATTTGCGTTGGTCGCGCTTGGGCCTATCGCCTGGCTGATCATTGTGTTGGGGGTCCTTGCGTTCGGAGGCGCCCTTCGGCTGCTCTTGCTTGCGTTTACCTTTCGAAGAGCCCCGCTTCGGCGAGCCTTCACTCTTTGCCGAGCCTTTCGCCTTGTTGGAGTCGGAGTCATCACTATGTCGCCTCCGCGCGTCCTCCTCCGCTCTGGCGTACTCTTCCATCTTGTCGAAGAGCTTCACGACCGTCTTAATGGGCTTGTGCGCGTTGTATTCAGCCATTGGTCCCGGTCGGAGGCCTTGTATTGCTGCGTTGATGACGGTTGTTTCGTTGACGTTCTTGACCTGGAAGCGTACTTTCGCGAAGCGCTTGAAGTAGTCCCGGAGCCTTTCCTCGGGTTTTTGCTTGACTGCGAAGAGTTGGTCCGCATCGACACGCTCGACGTAGTTTCCTTGAAAGTTGTTGTAGAGTCGGTCGCGGATCTGCTCCCACGCGTAGATGGACTGTGGTTCAATGGTGAAGAACCAGGACAGCGCCACCCCTTGTAACGCGAGAGGGAGTCCTTTTGCCTTCGTGGTGTCGTCTCCGCCGGCGGCTTCGATAGCGGTCTCATACACACGTACGAACTCTCGCGGGTCGGAGTTGCCTTTGTAGGCCTTGATGACGCTCGGAAACTTGAAATCTTCAGGCCATGCTGCCTGCTGTAGGCCCGCGGAGAGCGGGGACTTCGGGTCTACGCGTCGTAATGGGACGCGACTAGACGTAGGGGCGTTGCAGCTATCCGCCCTCTCCGGAGCGGGTTCGGATGCCACCGCCGGGGGGCGTGTTGGCTCCAAGCCTCTTGCATGTCCCGCACGGCTCCGTGGAGGTCTGTTAGCTCCCGCTGAAATGCGCTGAGGGCCGCCAGCAGGGCAGTTTCCACCACGGGCGTGGCTGGGCCGTCAGTGCGCTTGGCGGCGCTACCGGCACGGCGGTGACCACGGCCCACGCGCCCAGGCTGCCCGCCGCATTGTCCTGGAGGACCCTAGAGCCGGTGATGAGGTTTGCGTCGCCGCTGGGGCCATTCCGCGCCTGCGCGGGTGGAAAACGGATGCGCCTGCGTTGCCATCGCGGGTCGGTCGTCGGGCGATCTTTGGTGGTCGGTGTTGTGTCGCTGGCGGGGTTGGTCGTCGCGTCAGTGGCGGGGTTGGGCGTTGCGTCGGTGGCGGGGTTGATCATCGCGTCGGTGGCGGGGCTGGGCGTTGCGTCGATGGTGGGGTTCACGGTCGCACCTGCACCACCGCTCGTACCTACGGCTGCTAAAGCCGAAGCCCTAGTGCTGACGCGAGACTTCGCCGCTTCTGCCTTCTTCTTCTGCGCCGCCGACGGTGAAGCTTTCCTTGGTGCCATCCTCCTTCAGACCTGGAGGCTTGTTCTTGTCGTCCCCCACGGACGGCGCCAACTGTTGTGGTTACAGACCAAACAGAGAGAGAGTGTGGTAGTGGGGAGTTGAGTAAGTGAATGAATTCAGGTCTTTCCCCATGGCCTATGTCCTACATATATACATCCACATGGGGAGTGTATTTACAATTATACCCTTACACATGAGTACTTCCCTCAGGGGTACTTATGTCACTATACATGTCCCATTCTGGGCCTTACATTCTCTTAACAGGTCTACTGGGCTTAGGTGGGGGCCACCCCTATAACAGTGATCATCTCATCACCTGGAGCACGGGCAAGGGAACAAAACCAACGAGAGTCTCCGGTCATGTGTCATGAACACCCAGAGTCTATGAGCCAAACCTTTCCCTTCTCTGCCCGGCGAACCTGAGTCAAACAGAGAGTAAAGTCTCAGTACTGGGGTAAATCAAGAGTGATTTTGGCACCCAATACTGAGTAACACGTCGAGCAGATGAAGTAGTCAAACACGACTGACCTCTATCTACCCTACGCTCTCTGTCACTCAAAGAAGCAGAAGGTCTACGTGTAGACCTAAAGCTGTTGCTGGGTCCGACTGCTACAGGAGAGTGAGTCGAAGCACCGGCAACATGCTGATCACGCCGCAGGTAGCCATCTCGACGGGGAAAGCGAGATCTACCCTTAGAACGGCAGAAGTCACAACCAAAGGGAGCATGAGGACGAAAACCAGAAAACTCAGAAAAACCAAGTCCTCGATGCTGCCCAAACCCATCAACAGAAGCAAGCATAGACCTCGTGTTGGTCTTAGGTGCACTCAAGGTCTGGGGCTGACACTGAATACGCCTAAGATCATGAACACGATCTCTACGTGCGATCTTGGCGCGCCTGAAGCATTGATCGATCAAATGCCCATCCTTCTGATAGAAGGTGCAGCGGTACTTCTCCTTCTGAGAGGTAGAAGTAACACGGTGAGGCTTCGCCTTCTGAGAGGCCAAAACTGCAGGGGAATCATCTTGCTGTCAGAAATCCCTTGGACAAAGCCCGCTGACTTAAATTGGACTTTCTCGGTCCTGGGATCAGTCTCGATCACACCTGGTGCTATGGGTCTGAGCACGGCAGGTGGATGCTTCCTCATGTCCTCATAGAAATCGTATCCTAGACCCTCATTAAATATGCAAATCTTGGATTGGTCTAGAATACGATTAAGCTTCTTATTGCCTCCTACAAATCTCTCAAGAGTGTTCATAAGATACTGACACTCCCAAAAGAGAGAAGTGCAAGAAGAGCAAGGGGAAGAAGGAGTAGCAGAAGGTAAGGGAGTAGATAAGAAGAAGAACCAACAGCAGAGGAAAGAATGGCTTGTGCACGCACAGCCGACTCTGAGGGGACAGTCCTACTACTAGCTAGTTGGTTCACGTCGCTAAGCGTCTCCACCTTACCGTTGGGCTCCTCCCCCTTCTCAGCAATCACATTACAAGCAGAAAGTGGCTTCTCTAGAAGGTCCTTAGTTAGCTTCACATATTTTTCATCCAATGCAATCAAGTCAGGTTTTAGTTTGTTACAATTAATGCATGGTGAGCTAACAGGGTCCTTAGAAGCATTTTGAGCCAATCTATTGTTGTCATCAACTAATTCTTGAAACTGTTTGGAAACAGCTTCAAGCTCAGCAGTAAGCTTGGGACAATTCACACAAGAAGCAATAGGCTCAAGAAGAAAAGCTTGTAATTCAGCAATTTTATGATCTGCCCATTTTAGGTTCATCTTCAAATTATTGCAGTTTTCACAAGTCTCGGGCAGATCGAGCAACATGGTATAAAGACCTCTAAAAGTGTTATCCTTATCCTCACATGAGGTGCATGCACTAGTCTCAACAGTAGTAGATGAAACAGGAACTACCCTACTCATCTCAAACTTAGCAAGAAAACTAATGTTCTCCACCTTAATCATGTTAAGCTCGGAGGACACACTATCATGCAAGGTCCTTAGCTTCTCCATGTCATCCAGCAAAGTAGAACATACATCACAATCGTCACGGGAGGGAGTAGATGTAAGTGAAGTAAGCTCCCGTGACAATCTATCTACTTCCTTCTCCAACTCACTACACCTAGCTCTAGATCTAGCATGGAATCTACCTAGCTTAAGAAAAGCATCATTAAGCTAGTCGTAGGTGGGAGATACCTCGTCGGAGTCGGAGTACCGCTCGCTATCGCTCAGTTCGCCCTCAAGGGCCATGAAGCACATACCGGAGAAGTCATCGCCGCCCTTGGGTTCTTGCTCGTCCGTTCCATTGTCGTCGCTCCACCCCTCCACCTCGCTGAGATCGAGGTCATCGAAGGCGGTGAGGATGCGGTGGAAGAGCTTCTTGGCTTTGCCAAGGTCGCGGAACTTCTTCTTGCCTTGTACGGGAGCTGAGGGCTTCTTGTTGCGGTTCTTGTCGA
Source organism: Dendrocalamus sinicus (assembly GCA_036346575.1). Taxonomy (NCBI): domain Eukaryota; kingdom Viridiplantae; phylum Streptophyta; class Magnoliopsida; order Poales; family Poaceae; genus Dendrocalamus; species Dendrocalamus sinicus. The sequence goes on along the minus strand of CM070660.1, from coordinate 28,751,512 downwards.
TGTAATCATTCTTGCCCGAACCGCCGTAGTCACCTTTGCCCTTCCCCAACTTGGGGCAGTTTGCTCGAATGTGGTTGGGGCCACCACACTTGAAGCAGATCACGGGTCCTCCTCTCTTCCCGTCCCTCCTCCTCTTGTAAGCATGGGAAAATCTCTGAGCTAGGAGGGCTAACTGCTCATCCGCAAGCTGCTCTAACTAATCATCAGTTATGTCACAGAGAGCAGCAAGGGAGAATCCGCAAGTCGAATCAGAAGAAGAACCGAAAACGGTGGGATCGATGACCAGCGCCATCGATTGTGACCGACTTTGTCGGGATCCGGTTTCGAACCGGACCCTCGTGTATTACCGCACTAGTCCCAGATCAAAGCTAGTGCCCACAGTCAAACAGAAATGATTACATAACCAACAACGCTTTATTACAATAATAAAGAGTACTGACCGAAAGGTCTCATTATTACAAATGAGGTTTCAAGACCTCGCACACACGAAACACAGCGGAAGCAAAAGATAAACTCGGAGAAGACCCATCAATATGCCACAGGCAGTTGACTGGGGAAGCACAACCTAGAACTCTTGGAATCCTTCGTCGAATCCACCCGCGAAGAAGTCGTAGTCGCCTTCTTGGGCTTGTACTCCTCTGGTTATTATTTTTGAGTGTAGCATGTGAGTACATAAAGTACTCCGCAAGTCTTGGGAAAGATGCAATAGATGCAAGGCTTAACAAAGGAAGGCTATATGGTTTATTTGCATAAAGCAGCATTTTCATTCAATTACTTCTAATTATTTTCGAAGGCATCAATTTAATAAAGTAATTATTTTAACAGAACTAACATTAACTTTATAGTGAAGATTCCAACTACCAACACTAGCTAACCAATTACAATTGGTCAAGTTTAAACTGCGGGTTCCATCCACCCTCTCTGGCTCCAACCGCCAGGATTCCCTTCCAAGAGTTCCCTCCACTCTCGGAATACAAAAACTTTGATTTTAAAACCAAAACCAGAAAGCTACCATGTGAATGCATTCCTTGCCCGCCCTTGACCGTGGGCACGGCTATTTGAATAGTTTGACACTCTGCAAAGGTTGTACAACTTTACCCACAAGAGATAATTTATCCTAAAAGTCAACACGCTTCCTTTGGCATGAGACCCAGATAAAATATCACAAAGCCTTTACCTTACTCTAATCTAGCTAGATACCACCCGCTGAGATTTCACCGCGAGTAAGCTAAGCGCCCAACAGAAGCCCCTCTTGCGCCATATGAGTACAGTAAATCCCTGTCCCTCACTGTGAATAACCAGTCCATCCCTGGCACCCACTTTCCACTGGTGGCACCTAAACTAGACTATCATAAGTTAATCAGCTAGGTCGTACTCATATAGACTTGTGGTTGTACGGTTAATGCTCAGTCTGGACAAACACAAGCGTCGGTCCTTAATTGACTAGGGTGGAACATACACTTTACAAGATCTCGTGCTTCCTGTACCAATCCAAACCAACCATCCACCCTAATCTAAACCAAGTTCCACATTTCATTTTATTTTAAGAGAACAGTGGCAACTCCAATTACCACTACATTTATTAACACAAAGGTATTACCATAATTCATAATTTCCCATTTGCAAGATTTATGAGGTATTCAATAGCATGGCTAAGCATTGCACTACCATTCTAATACCCACAATTAAATATATTACTCTCATTAATGAGTCAAAGGAATTTCTAGGGTTGCAAAGGTACATGGCAATCAACTTCAAGTGAGGGCATAACAAGGTTGGATATAACTAATGCCTTAAGATTTGAACTAATATTTTATATAAATAGCAATGCACATAATTTAAAATAATTAAAACATTTCAAAATCATAGGTTCAAGATGATCAAAGGAGACTTGCCTTCTTGCACGCTCTCGGGGTCTTCCTGCTGCGGAGTGTAGAGGTCTTCGACAACGTTGGAATCTACGCGGGAAAAGACGAAGCAAACGAAGCAAATAAATACAAATAAAATTCAAATAAACTCAAAAATCCAAATAGAGGCCATAGTTGGATAGATTATGATTTTAGACGAATTTAGGAGAAAGATTCAGCGGATTTGGGGTTCACACGAGGGAGAACGAATATCTGGAAGATCGGTTGAGAAAAGAAATTACTGAGACAATATTTGGACCAAGGAAAATAGAATGGATTTCATGGAGATTTGGCAAGATTCGAATTTGAATTTTGAAAGTGCACAGAAAATTTGGAATGGAACTGAGGCTTTGAAATTAAACTAGGCATTGGAATTTGAAATTTAAATATTTGAAATATCAAATAAATTTCAAATATTTGAAAGAATGGAAGAAATGGATAGTTTGGAATTTTTGATGAATTTAGAAATTTGAATGGGTTCAAACGGAGTTAGGACGAAGAAGAACGGGCTCCGGGAAGTTTAAATTCAGAGAAAATGAAAAAGATTGATTTTCTGAAATTATTTTCCTAAAGGAAAATCTGGATTATTGCGTCAGCAGGGAATTTATTTTTGGCCGAATTATTTTTCTATTGAAAATCCAGATTACTGCGCCAGCATGACCTCAGCACTGAGGTGGGCTGGCTGACGGGTGGGCCTTGGTCCATGTGGACCGAGTCCAGGGGAGAGGGGAGTGGCCGACGTGGCATGGGGCGTGTGGTGGCACTGACTGGGCCAGGGAGGCCAGGTGGCGCTGGTGTGGCGCCAAGTCAGCCGCCACGCAGGCACGGGGTGCTGACGTGGCCGGCCAGTCGGGGTAGTGCACGGGCACGGCGTGCTCGCCGACGCTCCGGCGGGCGGCGGTCGGCGGCGAGGAGCGGAGGAGGGAGAGGGAGCGACGGGGGTTCCAATTCACCTCGGCTCGGGGCTCCGGCGTCGACGACAAGGGCCGGCGACGAAGAGGGGCGACGGCGCAGCTCGAGCTTCGGTGAAGTTGGCGTCCCGGCAGCGCTTGACCCCGGAGAAGGAGCAGAGGGGCTTCGCACGGGCGCGGCGGAGCTTTTGGTGGCAGTGGCGAGGCCTGGGCGCGGGCAGCTCGACAGCAATTCCTAGCCGGAAGTCGGAGGCGGCGGCGGAGATGAATGCACACGGCGCCGAGGCTCTCGGGGGCTCCGGAGAGAGGAGAGGGGGCAGAGCGAGGTGGGGCGAGGGACGAGGCTGCTCGGGGCCTTTTTATAGGGGCCGGAGAGTGGCAGGGGCACGCTAATTGCTCGCCGGACTTAATGGTGGCGGGGATTTGGGTGGAGGCCAAAAAGGAAAGGGAGGGGGTGAGGAAGGAAGGAGAGCGCGGGGATTGGGGATTCAGGTTCGGGGGTTCACGCGGCTTCCAAAACCGAAGAGAGGCTGGTGGGGAAAGGGCCGGATTTGGCGCGGACTCTACCGGCCGGAGTGAAGAAGGAAAGAGGGAGAGGGAAGAAGGAAGGCGGCGCGGGGAAGGGGAAGGACCTGACGAGTGGGCCTGCACGGCAGTGAGAGGGGGGGCGCGGGCGGCCAGGATGGCGCCACGCGGGAAGAGGAGGGGGATCGGGCGGCAGGCGCGGAGGGAAGGGGCGTATGGCCGGATGGGCCGGATGGCAGGGAGGCGGGAGGATCCGGGCCGGCCACGTGGCGAGCGCGGGAGAGGGGAAGGCGGATCCGGGCGGCGACGCGGACAGTTATCTAGCCGTCCATGTGGCGGCCGGAGGGAGGAGGAAGGGATTTGATTTTTTTTTTGATTTTAATTTCAGATTTTCAGAAAGGCCCAGAAAATCCAATAAAGCTTAGAAAAATATGAAATAAATTCCAAAAATTCCAGACAAATTCACAGAAGTTCCTGGATAAGTTTTGGACTTAATAAAAATACTTCCAACTAATGTTGGTATTTAATTTTCATACTTGAAATACTTTTTATTTTCAAAAATAGGTTTTAAACTCCAGAAAATCCAGGAAACCAAATAAAAGCCAAATAACTCCAAATAATTAATTTGAATTAGGATTTTTATAGAAATTTAAAAATATCTTTTTATTTAACAATATTTTTAGATTTTACTTAAAATACTTTTCAAACCTAGCTTTTCAAAAACAGAAATTCTGGGCAAATCCAAACAAAACTCAAATACTTTAAAATAGTTAATTTGAATTTAAATTTTTCAGAAAGCAAATTTTTGGGATGTTACAACTTTTGAGAGACAATGTCAATCTCGTGAGTCTTGAGGCGTGAGTACAACGCATCAAGAGTCAAAGTCGAGAGATCCGTGGTGTCCTTGATGGTGGTTACTTCATCTCCCACACACGCAGGTCCAAAGCAGCGAGCAATTGTCAAGCATTGTCCGAGCAATTGTCCCACACACGCAGGTCCAAAAATCAATGCCATCAAAGATTGGAGGCTTGGTCGAGTACTTGTCCATCGCCATGGCTCTAGAGATCGGTTAAGATCTATTGAGAAGAGCTAACTGGCGGTTTTCCTTTCCTGAGCAGCAACGAGACACCTCCATCGACGATGGATGATGAGGTCCAGCTGACGGATGGAAGCGAGTCGAGGAAGGAGAGCAGGGTGTGAGCGGAGGAGCTGCTCCAGACGTAAATTGTTGGCCGCCTGTGTAAGGTTGTGGCCGATCAACTCATGATGGATAGATAAGAGGAAGGAGATCAAAAGAATATTAGATGCCATTATTGAGAAATTTGGTGAAGAAGATGAGGGAGATGACAGTTTTAGAAGAGCTGGATTAGGGTGCGCATATTTAAGCGTTATCATAGACGGTTCGTATACCAAACCGTTTCTGATATTAATATCATAGACGGTTTGTATAATAAATTGTCTCTGATATTTGACTTATCACAGACGGTTTGTATACCAAACCATCTCTGATATGTGCAATATTACAGACGGTTCGTATAACAAACCGTCTCTGATATTCATTATGACAGACGGTTCGTATAACAAACCGTCTCTAATAATGACACGTCATCGATCCATGTCGTATCTCCTAGGATTTCGATCTCACCCGTCCATTCTCTCCACAATGAATAGCAGGCACCGGTTCCTCCCACCTCTCAGCACTTATTAATTACTCCCCATCTACCTTTCCACCGGAAGTCACGTGTGAGTTCATCCACTTGCTAGCTTCCTGTATCCTCCCATCGACGACGCTGACTACCACCGTGAGCTAGCGCCTCTGTTGTGACACCACAGTCAACTGTATAACACACTCTTGTCATAAGTATCGTAAGAGTGTCTTATGCAGTCTCACCGTCGTGCCACAAAGGTCCCGCTACTGCCATCCGATGCATCCAACTTGTTTCTCGATGACGTTGACTACCGCCGTGAGCTAGCGCCTCCGTTGTGGCACCATGGTAGACTGCACAATACATTCTTGTCGTAAGTGTGTCTTATCCAGTCTCACCGTCGTGCCACACAGGTGGCGCTACCGCCATCCGATGCATCCAGCTTGTTCCTCGACGACGCCGACTAACGCTGTGAGCTAGCACCTCCGTTGTGGCACCACGGTAGACTGCACAACAAACTCTTCTCGTAAGTGTCGTAAGTGTGTCTTGTGCAGTCTCACCATCGTGCCACAAAGGTGGCGCTATCGCCATCCGATGCATCCAGCTTGTTCCTCGACGACGCTGATTACCGCCGTGAGTTAACGCCTCCGTTGACGCCTCCGTTGTGGCACCATGGTAGATTCCACAGCACACTCTTATCATAAGTATTGTTGTTGGACCGAAATGGCGACAGAGGGGGGGTGAATGTCGATTTTAAAACTAACCCCTCCTAAAGTACTCACTCAAAACTCTCCTCTCCGATAGCTAAAAAGCTATGAAGGAGGAACGTCCAAAGTTACTGAACCCTAAAACAACAGAGGAGAAATCAAAACCCTAGAAGACAGAAGAAAAACAAATAAATAGCACAGAAGAGAAATCACCAGAAAAACACAGCACCTAACAGGGAGGGGCGGTCAGACCGTTGTTACTGAATCGGTTAGACCGCTCCTCTGTTGCCGGTCTGACCGCACCGGTGTTGCCGGTTTGACCGGTATTGTTAGGGCGGTCTGACCGCTATGTGAAGTCCGGTCAGACCGGCCTCCCCGAGAACAGACCAGTCAGGCTGATTTTCAGACAAAATGCAGACTTTGCAGATTCCAGCCAACAGAGAAATTCAAGGTTTCCCCTGATCCTTTTGACCCAAAAACAGAAGGGAGACAACCTAAATAGCTAGGAGAACCAGGAGAAACCACCTCAAGAACAAGAAATTGGGATTTGACCCAAAATCTGAAAATATGCAAAGAGCAGGACCAAATCTCAAATTCCCATTCAACCCTTGATCCTTTGATCATGAAATTTTGAGGATATCTTCTCAAGAGCCTCAGAACTCTAGATACCAAATTTCATGCCATCTCAAGAAGGAAATCAAGGTTTTGCACCAAACCCTAGAAATGCCCAAAAACCTGAATCAACTACAGAAGGGAGCATAAAAACCCAAATTGCTCAAGACTCACAGGTTCTTTGCACATGAGATTTTGCAATCAAGTTAGCAATAATCTAAGGACATGCCAGCAAGAACCTCAAGCCATTTCCTCAAGGGAAGCAAGAAATTCATCAAAACCCTAGAAGGCAAGAACAGGGAAAGGGAAGAACAGAGGAGCCCAAACTGCAAAAACTGAAAATAAACAAGGTTGGCTCGTAGGATTGACTAGCCAAATGGCTTTTGGGGATCTCCTAGATCACAGCAACCCATTTTGGGCCTTCTCAGCGAGAAACAACAAGAAAATGCAAAAACTCAAAAATCACCAAAAGAGGGCATCGAAGAACAGAAACAACAGAGAGCACAAGAACTGAAACAAACACTGTCTCATATTGATAAAGAGGAAAGGAGATACATGATTGATACAAGAGGAATGATTACAAGCTCATCAATCCATCCTCTCCCTCTCACAATCTCAAGAACACACTCCCTACATGTTTCTTGGAGAGACACAACACAGAGAGGAGACACAGCCCGTGCTCCACACCCACTCTCACCAACTAAAGCCTAAAGCCAAAACAAACTCTCCAAAGCTCATTTTGACTAAAGCAAGCCCTACCAACCTCTAAAACCCTAGGAATGCATGCAGCCACAAGGAGGCACCTCCTCCTTATATAGCCTTCGGCTAACGGATCTCCAACCCGTTACGCCCGCGAAATCCAACGGAACCCGCTCCCGCTTGTGCAGCCTCGCCAAATTACCAATTTGCCCCTCCTGCACCTTCCGGGAAGCTTCCACGCTCCTTGTCGTCCAAGCCTCGCAACCACCTCGAGTCTCCGCCGTCTTTGACACATCTCGACCGTTCTGACCTCGACACCGCCGTGTCTAGTCCGGTCACCTCGTGTCTCGCCACGACTCCGCCTCGGCCCCTGCGACCAACACAGACAAGAAACACATCAAATAGCACCGCTCGATACATGTAAGCATAAATGCATTAATGAAATAGCCCAAACCTGACAAGTCGACATAATATGCATCCTAACCATTTTGACCAGGTTTGACCAAGTCCGACCGAGCCCGATTGCACCATGCAACGTCAAGGACCGAACCAACCAAATCAAACTCGACTTTCCTAAACCGATGTCAATTACTCATCACACACATGGGATGACCTCCACATGGTCTCTCAATTGTAAATATGTCTTGTTCAATCTCACCGCCATGCCACAAAGGTGGCACTACCGACACCTCTTCATTGCTGGTGATATCTGGCCCCATCTGATGCCCTCCCCTCTCCTCCTTGGTGGCTAGGATCTCTGCTTCTTATATATTCTTTCCGTGTTAAAGAGTTGGGTTTGTTATCTTGTTATCTTGTAATGGAATGTGCTATTGTGTTTGCCACTATATTTGCTTGTTTTCAAAGGGCATGGTAACATTATTTCTTGAGGCTAGCCAAAAACAGAAAAAAAAATTTAGATATAGAATGAACTATCACAGACGGTTTGTGCTATAAACCGTCTATGAAGGACTAGCACAAACGGTTCTATATAGCAACCATCTGTGATACTCGCCAATCATATACGGTTGGTAACTAGAACCATCTGTGATGTGTGAGTATCATAGACGATTTTTGGTTCGAGCCGTCTGTAATAGTTTTCTTCAAAGACGGTTCTAATTACAAATCGTCTGTGTTGTCTTTTTCATAGACGGCTCGCAAACCATCTGTGATAAACCTCTGATTATAATTGACACATAAATACAGGCGATTCAGAAAACCATCTTTGATGACAGTTCCAAACCGTCTGTCATGACCCTTTTCTAGTAATGTTGGCTCCAAATGTGCATATGGTGGAATTCACCTCTTCATGAATAAGCTAAGCCTCCAATGCCTCTCCAAGTACATATTAATACTTTAAACATATTTTGGTACCCAAAACTTGGTTGGGTCCATGAATGTTAGTCACAATAGATTTAGGCACCCAAATGGCCCTAGCACTAACTTTATGTGAACTAACATTTCTAGCAAACACATTACCACATCTATCCTTCCTAAGTAAATAATGTTCATTAAATAGAAATGGCTTAGGAATGATACCTTTGATACAATCCTAACTAAAATGTCTCTTTTTCCGGCAATTGTAGAAAGTTTGGCAATTGCTCCCTCTTCTTAACTTCTTGTCTTGCTCATTATCGGTTTACCTCTTTATTGATGGCTTCTTCTTGTCATCCACCTTGTTGGGGCAAAGTGACCCCTCTCATTGCAACCATGGAACTTGACATATTTTTTCATGTATCTTGTGTTGTGCCTTGTCTTGCTATTCTCTTTCTTGTTGGAGATGAAGCCAATACCTCTGTTGTCATTTGACTTTTTTTATTATTCAAAATTTTGTCAAGAGAGACACTCCCTTTATTGCATTTCTCTAATTCAAGGTTCAACTTTGTGACTTGAGTGTTGAGCTCATTATTTTCCTCTACAAGATTAGTACCACAATGCATAGAGGAAATAGAAGCATGTTCGCTAAAGCAACAAGGTAAATCAATTAAATCATCACATGTGGTGCATATGCTATCTTTAGATGAATGCAAGAGTTAGGAGATATACATGGCATATCATCTAGTAAGTCACATGTAATGCCTATATACACCTTAGGCTTGGAATATTCTTCGAAAAGAAGAGACTCATGTTTTTCTTTTAGCACATCATAATTGTTTTGAAGAGTGATATATTATTTCTTCAAAATCTTAAAGTTAGCCTTATCTTTTCAAGGAATTCATTAAGTTCTTCTAGCATATCCATCAACTCATCATAAGAAGGTGCATCATTATCATTATCATTATCATCATTTATCTTCTTATTACCTTTTGCCATGAAGCATCGAGTTGATATGAAGAGAATTATGAATTCTTCATCGTCAGAGCTAGAGGTTGAGTATTTTTCTCCCGACATCCACTCTTATATGCAATTCTTTATTGTCAGAGCTAGAGGTTGAGTACAAAAAAGCAAACCACAATTGACAAAGTTTCCTTTTACCGTGGTGTTCAGAGACATGCCGGTCTCCCCTAGTCCACGTTGAGGTAAGCCCAAACGAATTGGACTAGCTCCACGAATTAAGCCAATCACCTCAAATCCACTAGTGGTAGCTTTTACCCGCTCCGGGTAGGCGAGCTCCAACCTTCACACTTTGTCGGGTCTTCTCACAACCTTCTTTAAGAAGATCACCGTGCACGGCGCCTCCAACGCCATCTAGGAGTTGGCAAACTCTAAGAGTAATAAGTCAAACCCCTTGCTTAACTCTCACCACATGCAACAACTGTTGGAAATATGCCCTAAAGGCAATCATAGAGATGATGATATTTCGTTGTATCCATGATTTAATAAATGTTCCTTGAATATTGCCTTTGTATTGATTAACAAGTATGTGACTTGTTTGTGAAACTCTTTACTTGTATGGTTATTCTAAAGTTGTCCCTAGTCGAAGTTCATGTGTGGACACACGTGAATAATGGATTAGCACATGTATCGGTTGATGACCATGTTTCACAGGTCATAGACATGGAGATGTCAAACCAATAATGTGGACACATGTTTAGAACATGGGGTTGGACCGACCCAACATGAGACATAACAATTATACTTATGGTTCTCTCTCTACACAATGTGTACGCCTTGTCCTTAGACCTGAGATTGTCGCATGTACTTGAGATGTGAATCGACCTACTTAGGGGCTATCAAACCTCATGAATCGGGTAGTTATAAAGGTAGCTTCGGGTTTGTCATGAAGCATGCTGCGAGGCATGGTCGATCGAGATGGGATTTGCCCTCTCTACGAGAGAGATATCTCTGGGCCTCGAGTGATCGGATCCGAAATGCATGGCCATGCTACTTAAGGTTAAGAGTTAACCTAGTAAGGGATTCGGATCACGGGATCGAGAAAGAGTGGTCAGCTTGGAGCTCGACCAAATATCGTGAGGCAAAGGGATTGGCATGTACATAAAGTTGTGATGGTTCGTTCGATATGATCTTTATGTATGTTTAGGAGTTGGCACGTCTTGCTAGAGGCGCTACCAACTATTGACCGAGTAGGTAAACTCGTGTCATGTCTAAACATACGTGAACCCATAGGTCACACACTTAAGGGTGAAGCCTAATCGGATTGGATCCGGTTGGGTGGGTATTGAGTCCTAATGGGCCTCCATTCGTTGAAGCCCATTATAAGGACGTCTATAAAGGAGGGCTAGGCGCACGGGGTAGAGGAGAATTTTCGTGACCTCCTCAAACCCCGGCCGCCACCCTCCCACGCCTGGCGCCGCGCGATCTAGTAATCCGCGTGCGCCGCTTCCTCCCGCACGTGTGGATACCTTTGGCGGCGCTGCATCCGTAGCGTTGGACGAACCGCAAGAGAGGAGTTGTACGTTGGGCGCCGCGGCGAGGATGAGGAAGTAGTACGACTACTCGCCCGACGTCTTTGCATCGGCGTGTACGACTACTCCGCCCGACGTCGTTGCATCAATTCCGCACTGCGGCGTCTAGTGGTAATTCCGTGATCTATAACTGCAGTGATCTTGGTTTACGGGCATAATTTTTATTAATTTGCGCTAGCGTAGCCTACCCGTAGTCCGGTGGTATCGAGCCATTCTTTGTCATGTTATAGGTTGGGTGATTTGCATATGGCGATATGTAAGTCGTTATGATCGATGTGATCGATTGTATAGTTACGGTAATGGATAGATCTGGTTTCGTGATCATTCTCGCTAAGGTCGTGCCACAACTTACCCTACCGGTCGGTATCACCATCGGGTAGAGCGGTGACACGTAAAACCGATTGCGGAATGCGAAGATCAATATGATTGGTCGAATCGAACCTAGATTAATAATCGATATTCGTGATTGTGCTGCTAAGGTCGTGCCACAACATACCCTACCGGTCGGTATCACCATCGGGTAGACGGTGACACGTAAAACCGGTTGCGCACGCCGAAGATCAATGCAAATTGGTCGAATCGGAACAATAGTCGATTTGGGGTAAATATGATTTGCCGATCAAAATCCTAAGTAAAAATTGCATAGATACCGCGGCGCCGCCCTTCGAACCTTGATGGGGAAACCCCTCGACCCCCTTATCCGGTAGATTGCGAATCTATGCATAACTTGTTTTTGCAGGATGTATGTGACCGTATGGCCTAATGTGTATGTGATGCATGTTTGTAATATTTTCATGACTGCGTGTCGTGGGTTCGGCAACACTACTGGAGCCATTGTGTTGTCAAAGTATTGTATTAACGGCTGCGTGCCGACTTGTGATGATTCCTTGTATCCATGTATTTGATTACTAGTGTTATGAGTAATAGCTTATATTAGTACTCGGAGGACACATCACTTGGAGGATGGCACACATTGACCATGGAGATGGAGATCATCATGGTGGAAAGATTCTATGGCGATGGAGATCACCATGAGAAAATGGGCCATACTTGAGTCACAAGCGTGTGAATGCTATTCTGTTTGTTTTACTCCTATGCATGTTTGAATGGTAGAAGTATAACGATCCCTCACAAAATGTTAAGTTAAACATATGCCCTCCCAACTAAACCCTGCACCATCCCATGTCTTGTAAATTGATGGTGGGTCTATAAAATTAGGGCACCATCGACTTTCCTTGACTAGATGGGTTTGTATCGGATACATACATGCATAAGGGTTGGTGAACTTAACAAGGTTATCATAAAGGTTATGGGCCTTGGGGCATAAAGGTTGGGCGCTGAGGCATAGAGATGTCACCCAACAACAAGAGTCATATAGAGATATGATTAGTAAGGTGTTACTTACCGAATTACCTTGTCTCCTAGCGGTGATGCAAAAGCTCACTAGTAGACTAGTTAATTGCGGATCTTGAATCGCTAAGAATCAATAGAGGGATATTGATTTTAGTGGGAGTACATTCTATTAAATTTGTTTAATATAGTTTACTCTATCATGGTTCTATTTGTCTTAGTATTTTGCATTTTTCGTTGTAGATCAATGGCATCTAACAACCGCACACCCTTTTGCTTTGCGATCGATTCTTGAGAAAGAAAAATTAAATGGAACAAACTATTCGATGGGTCCGTAACTCGAGAATTGTTCTCGGGGTAGATAAAAAGGAACACGTTCTAGACACCCAAATCCCGAAGAACTCACGACAATGCATTCTTCTTTGTTAAAAATGCCTACAAGAAAGCATGTGATGACTCTCTTGAGATTAGCTGTCTTATGCTTGCATGCATGGAACCTGACCTTCAAAAGCGGTTTGAGGATCGAAGCGTATGATATGATCATGGCGCTTAAGGACATGTTCCGCATACAGTGCCAGACTGAAAGGTTCAATGTGTCTAAGGCTTTTCGGAATGCAAGTTATGTAAGGTGCACCCGTAGGCCCACATGTGATCAAAATGGTTGGTTACAATCGGACTTTGGATAAACTTGGTTTTCCAATTAGCCAAGAGTTGGCAACCGATTTCATTTTAGCGTCTCTACCACCTAGCTATGGACATTTCATTTCGAACTACCATATGCATGGGGTGGAAAAGGGCCTTAATGAGCTTTGTGGGATGCTCAAAACAGCAGAGAGTGACATTAAGAAGTGTGCGGGGCCTAGCCATGTGATGGCTGTGTGAGAACAAGTCTAGCTTCAAGAAAAGGGTAAGAAGCCATGGGCAAAGAATAAGGGCAAGGCTAAAGATATGATCTCAAAGCCAACGCCTAAGCCTAAAGCTGGACTGGAGCTGAGACAAGATGCTACTATTGTAAAGAGATCGCCTTTGGAAGAGAAAGCGCAAGAAGTACATGGATTCGAGGAATGCAAGAAGAATCTTGAAGTAAGACTTCCACCCATGGTACACTTGTCATAAATGTTTTAGACATTTTTCTTGCTGATTCTCCTATTAACTCTTGGGTATTTGATACCGGATCGGTTGCTCACATTTGCAACTCGATGCAGGTCTAATAAAAAGTAGAGGAGTCGCAAGAGGTGAAGTTGATTTCGCGTCGGAAATAAAGCAAGGGTTGCTGCGTTGACCGTCGGCACCATGCAACTTCAGCTTCCTTCAAGATTTATTATGGAATTGAATAATTGTTATTATGTTCCTAGTATGAGTCGAAACATTTTATCTCCTCATGTTTGATGAGAGATGGTTATTCATTTGCAAGTAAAGACAATGGTTGTTTGATCTCTAAAATGAAATGTTTGTGGCTTTGCGCCCATTGTGAATGGGTTATTTATTTTAAATCTTGATGATGCGCCCATCTTTAACATAAATGCTAAAAGACTTGACCTAATGATTTGAATCCCACCTATGTTTGGCATTGTCGTTTGGGTCACATAAGTGAAAAGCGCATGAAGAAGCTCCATGATGATGGTCTTCTAACTTCGTTTGATTTTGAATCATACGAGACATGTGAAGCTTGTTTGCTTGGTAAGATGACCAAGTCACCTTTCAAAGGTTCTTTTGAGAGGGCATCGGACTTGTTGGAAATCATACATACCGATGTATGTGGACCAATGAGCACGATCGCTAGAGGTGGATTTCATTACTTCATAACTTTCATCGATGATTTTAGTAGATATGGCTATGTCTACTTAATGAAGCATAAGTCTGAAACTTTGAAAAGTTCAAAGAGTTCCGAATGAGGTTGAAAATCAACGTGCCAAGAAAATTAAGGCTCTGCGATCCGATCGTTGTGGCGAGTATTTGAGTCATGAATTTAGCAATCATCCAAGAGTTGCGGAATTGTTCCACAGCTAACACCGCCCGAACGCCTCAAAGAAATGGGGTATCCGAGCGGCGATCGGACCTTGTTGGACATGGTTCGATCGATGATGAGCCGATCAGATCTACCATTATCATTTTGGGGTTACGCTCTAGAAACGGCAGCTTTCACACTTAATAGGGTACCGTCTAAATCCAGTAGTTAAGACACCATATGAGATATGGACCGGAAGAGTCACGTTTGTCTTTTCTAAAGATTTGGGGATGTGAGGCATTTGTCAAAAGACTTAAGTCGGATAAGCTCACACCCAAGTCGATAAATGCATTTTCGTGGGATATCCGAAGGAAACCTTTGGATATTACTTTACAACCGACTAGAGGGCAAAGTGTTTGTCGCTCAGTGGTGTTTTCCTAGAGAAAGAGTTTCTCAACAGGAGACAAGTGGAAGAACGGTGCAGCTTGAAGAGGTTCAAGATGAACCAATCGGGGAAGACTCGACGAATGATGCCCACGTGGCAGAACAAGTTGAGGAACCCATGGCAAAGGAAGCACCACCACCACGAAGGTCGGAAAGGCTCCGCAATATGCGAGATATGTTATTGTTAGACAATGATGAGCCTACGACCTATGCGGAAGCAATGATGGACCCAGACTCTGAGAAATGGCATAGTGCCATGAGATCCGAGATAGCATCCATGGGAGACAATCAAGTTTGGAACTTGGTTGACCTACCGATGGTGTTAAAACCATAGAGTGCAAATGGATCTATAAAAAGAAGATTGATATGGATGGAAATGTTCATATCCATAAAGCTCGACTTGTCGCAAAAGGTTTTCGGCAAGTTCAAGGAGTTGACTACGATGAGACCTTCTCACCTGTAGCGATGCTTAAATCTATACGGATCATTCTAGCTATTGCTGCATATTTCGACTATGAGATATGGCAGATGGATGTCAAAACGGCTTTCCTTAATGGAAATTTAACCGAGGACGTGTATATGATACAGCCCGAGGGTTTTGTCGATCCAATCAATGCTAGAAAAGTATGCAAACTTCAAAAATCCATTTATGGATTGAAGCAAGCATCTCGGAGTTGGAACATTCGTTTTGATGAAGTGGTCAAAGGGTTTGGCTTCATCAAAAACGAAGAAGAATCTTGCGTTTACAAGAAGGCAAGTGGGAGCTCGCTCGTATTTCTAATCTTATATGTAGATGACATATTACCGATTGGAAATGATATTCCTATGCTCGAGTCCGTTAAGACCTCACCGAAAAATAGTTTTTCAATGAAGGACTTAGGGAAGCGGCATATATTTTGGGTATTAAGATCTATAGAGATAGATCAAAAGGCTAATAGGATTAAGCCGAGTACTTACATTGACAAAGTGTTGAAACGGTTCAACATGGAGGAGGCAAAGAAAGGGTTCTTGCCCATGTCTCATGGCATAAATCTTGGCAAGACTCGGTGTCCTTCGACAACCGATGAGCGAGATCGCATGAGTAAGATTCCATATGCTTCGCCATTGGATCTATCATGTATGCTATGATATGTACTCGCCAGATGTTTCCTATGCTCTAAGTGTTACGAGCAGATACCAGTGATCCGGTGAGAGTCAACGGGCGGTTAAAAACATCCTCAAGTATTTGAGAAGAACTAAGGATGTGTTCCTAGTCTACGGAGGTGAGGAAGAGCTCGTTGTAAATGGTTACACCGATGCAAGCTTCCAAACCGACAAAGACGATACAAATTGCAATCGGGTTTTGTGTTCATTTTGAACGGTGGTGCGGTCGATTGGAAGAGTTCCAAGCAGAGACTGGTCTGACTCTACAACGGAGGCGAGTACATTGCGGCTTCAAGCAGCAAAGGAAGGTGTTTGGATAAGGAAGTTCATTTCGAACTAGGTGTGGTTCCTAGTGCGTGCAGTCCTCCGGATCTTTATCGTGATAACAGTGGGGCCATTGCGCAAGCCAAGGAGCCAAGGAATCACCAAAAGAACAAACACATATGCGGCGGTTTCATCTCATTCGAGAGATCCTCAATCGAGGAGATTTAAAGATATGCAAAATACATACTGATTTGAATATTTCAGATCCTTTGATGAAGCCTCTCCACACCTAAGCATGAGGCGCACACAAGAGCTATGGGTATTAGATATCTTCTAGATTGACTCTAGTGCAAGTGGGAGATGTTGGAAATATGCCCTAGAGGCAATCATAGAGATGATGATATTTCGTTGTATCCATGATTTAATAAATGTTCCTTGAATATTGCCTTTGTATTGATTAACAAGTATGTGACTTGTTTGTGAAACTCTTTACTTGTATGGTTATTCTAAAGTTGTCCCTAGTCGAAGTTCATGTGTGGACACACGTGAATAATGGATTAGCACATGTATCGGTTGATGACCATGTTTCATGTGTCATAGACATGGAGATGTCAAACCAATAATGTGGACACATGTTTAGAACATGGGGTTGGACCGACCCAACATGAGACCAACAAATGCACAAGCTCAAATGGATGCCAAATGCACTTCTAGATGTAACACATGCAATCTAGATCCTTTATCCTTGCTCACAAGGTGCAATACATGCACAATTGAGAGGACTTCACACTAGCTCAAGAGAGTGAAATGGAATGCCAAAGGTCTTACCCCCAATCGGCCACAAGGGAGTATGTATACCCCACGCCTTGAAACTAGTTGCTGGGAACAAAAAAATAGGATTATCGAAAGTACTGCAGGTATATGACCAGTATTTTTGCTCCCCTTAGCAATGATCCGAAAACTAGCCATTATAGTCAATTCTGATAGTTTCGATGGCTAAAGTCTGGTACTTCCGACCATTGGAAGGACCGCCATACTCGTGCAGAACTACCGATTTTCTCGCGGACAAAAAGACTCTACGAAGGTGTCTCTCTGGAAAATATGTACCGCTACACAAGCCGGTACTTCCGCATGCTGGTAGTACCACTCACACAAAGCCAAAACTTTCACATCGACTACACTAGTTCATGACCATGTTGGTCTTCGACCACATTGTTCAGTTTGACCACATAGGTTTCCGACTATGCTGGTCTCCAACCACGCCATCCAGTTTGACCACGCAGATCTCTGACCACGCTGGTTTCGACCACATCACTGCCATCACCCCCATACCCGCCACCTCCATAAGCTCCACCTCACCACTACTGCATGTGTCTTGCCTGAAATCACGACCACCAAATCTAGCACCGCCACCTAATCTGCAGTTTCTAACACCATTACCTTCATAGGCCGAACAAGCAGCATACCTTTCAAGCCATTGAGGAACCTCCTAATTGGCCTGTAACACTTGTTTAGAAAGGAAAGCATATTAGCATTATGTCAATGCAAGATAGGGGTTGTTTGGTTCTTCACAAAATATTGTCACTAACAACCATGACAAGCGAGAGCGAGCTGATGCAATAGGCCACAATGACATATGAAAATAGACGGAGCGGGTTCTAACTACCACCATTCACTGACCAATTAATAAAGTAATGTAGAGAGATGAGCCAGATGAATATGCATTAGGTATATATTGAACCTTTTAGAACCTGTTTGTAAGAAAGGATTTCTGTAGGATCAAATACCACAATCAGAGGAGGGTGAACGATTGCCTTCTCTTTTTGGAGCCTGAAACCAAAACTCAAACCAGAAGAAAACAACCTAAACAAAAGATTATATCTACTAGAACCGAAGAAACAAGCCCTAAACAAAATAGCAACAAAAATTGAAAAATAAATCTTCTAGTCAGTCAAACCACAATGGTGAGAGTGGTCTGACCTCTAGCACTATTCATCGACCGAAAATAGCACGACCGACACGAACGAGAAACGGTCTAACTTCTACAAATGAACTCCAATTGGCCTCAAATTTAACACATGTGGTGCTAAGGACATCTAGAATATATTCCAATAAGAAATTGCAAGAATCATCAACTACATTTGAAGAAATCCAGAACGCAACAGGAGAAAAACAAAAACTAGGTCAAACCCAAAAAAGCAATAGCTTTCAAACGACATGGAGAATTCCAATGAAACTTTGTAGATCTATTCCTAGACCTATTTGCAACCTATTCCTAAAAAAGAATTGAACCAAAATCACATGGATCATGAAATCACTCGATTCCACAAAATGAAGCAACAGACTAAGAACAAATGCAAGATTCCTCCATCGATTGAATTAGAAGTTGATTTGCATTGCTAGATGATGATGTTTTGTGGTTACAACATGCCCTCACGGCACCCCTCAAACTCTAGCATAAAAATTCCAAAAGATTTCTCCAAAAAGCCATTACAAAGCCACACCATAACACCTAATCTCTCCCTACTTTTAAATGCTAGAGCCCCAAAACGTGTTCTCATCAACCTAGACACAAAATTCTATCTGATTCCAAAAAATCAAGGGACTCGAACCCTTCCAAACATGGGTTTTTCAAAATCTCTAAACTTTCCAGTTATAGACACCTTCCATAACTCCTTCTAACTCATCACATGTTAAAGCCTCTAGGACTGTACCTCTTGTAACTTCTCCACGCATCATCCATCTTTGAACCTCCACATGCTCTAAAGAACTTTTTCCTGGCACAAGTTTTCCCCATCTAGACCAACATTAGTCCACACATGCATATCACACCCCAAACCAAAAATAAACACAAACTAAATCAACCACGAACTCAATATCCACGCTTTCCAAAAATAAACCTCATACCAGCCAGAAAAACTAGTCTAGCCGCCATGCACAGGCCGGTCAAACCGCTGGGCCAACATGAGTGCTTGATGTACTCGAAAGTCACAAGACTGTAACACTCATAGCCTATGACTACCGTCCATTGATTAGGCACTGTAGCTCCGACCAACGATCAGGTACTATAGTTGCGACCATCGACCAGATCTGTACTGCGACCATCGACCAGATCTGTACTACGACCATCGACCAAGCACTGTAGCTACGATCATCGACCAAGCACTATAGCTACAGCCATGGACCAGGTTCTGTAGCTACAACCAACGACCAGGTACTGTAGCTATGACTAGCTATGACCATCTCAGAGAAAGTCTATAACTACCAACTACTTATCACCAATCGAGGTCGAAGCCTAGAACTACTGATTACCAATCACCGATTGAGGTCAAAGCCTATGACTACCGATCGTGGTCGACGCCTCCAACTATCAATCGTGGCCACGCCAACGAGTACCAAACGTGGTCGAAGCCTGTCAGTCAGACTGTCCAATACAAGACGGTTAGACTGCTTAGCCTGAATATTCTAGCAATTTGAATATTAAAATAGTGCATCATCCGAAACTTTCACAAATGCAAATTTCAATGCAACCCAAATGTCAATTATTCATCATCACTATATTCCCGACCTACTCACAGGTCTAACAATCTCCCCCTTGACGAATACATTGACAACACCTCAAAATCTCTTGAATGAGTTGTATTTTAAAAGAAAAGCATAATTTGTGAAAAGAAAGTCTCAAAACTACAGAGAAAAGAATTTGACAAACCACAGCGGCAATCTCTCAACAAAAACTCTAGAAAACTCATAAAACTCCCCCTCAACACAAGAGAGGCAATTTTAGCAAATCTTTCAAATTTCTCAAAAATCAAAATTTCTCTAATTTCTCCCATTTTTGTCCCCCTTTGGCAATGTAATCATCAAGAACTTCAGACAAAGAATAATTCTAAGGAGACATGAGTAAAAATCAAGAAACTTTGTAGATTGTCCAAGTCACATTGCATTGAATTAATAAATTAACCAAGCCATGTTTTTTTAGTAGAGCTACGTAGATCATATAAAGTCATATATCATATAACAATGTCAAAACAAGTTTTTAGCATGATTAAGCAATTTATATTAATGATAGATATCCTAACAATGACTAAACCGATTTATAAAGAGTACAATGAGATATCACACCGAAAAGTGAAAACCTAAAAGTGAAGCAAACTTTAAGTCTACAAGCTAGCAGTCTCATATAACAACCTATTGCTCCACACTCAATTCTTAAGCATGTGGCATGCTTGTAACATACTTCTTTTCATGATGGCATGCTTGTAGCATACTTATTTTAGATGGTGGCATGCTTGAAGCATACTTCTTTATATTTGTGTGTTTTTTGTGCTTTTTTTGTTTACACATGGCATGCTTGATGCATATATCTTTTCAACTTTCTCTTTCTCATTTTTTTTAATAACATGTCAATCTAAGTGTACATAAAAAGATTGCCATAAGAAACATACGAGCCTCATAGCCAAGATTTAAAACAAGATTCACATTCATGCTAATCCTTTTGGATGGAAATCATAAAGTACTATCTATGATCAATCTAGTCAAATTGTTCCGTCATGTCATATTTTAGTTCAAGTATAGCAAATTGATTACAACTAGTCATGATCAAAGCTATAAAGTATATGAGTAAATATGATAATGAAAACTCTACAAAATCCCATGTAAGACACCCGAGACCAGTCTGATCGCATGTAAAACACTAGTCTGACTGGTCCTATCGTAAAAAGTCCCGAACCTACAGAAAATTGATTAGAGGGACAAAATCAATGATAAGGAGCTTGTACAAACTCCACTTCAGAACAAGAAATCTTTCTTAACCTATCTTTCTTTTCTTTCTTCACTTTTCGAAAGCAAAATTGAACCAAATGACCATCTCTACCACAATGAGTGCATTGATACTTAACTTGTTGAGAAATCGTATCTATCACCTTCACAGCACCCACTTTGGTAGAAGAATCCTTTACAATACCAGCAGATTTAAAGATAATTTATTTTGGTTCAGATTTTACTTCAAATTTTCTAGGTTCAAGAAGCTTAACAATCTTAGGAGAATTATTCTTGGCAGGCTCAACAAAAATAAATCCTAGACCTTGATTTTTCACACTTGTTTTTGGCTTGTCTAGAATAATATTCAGATTTTTCTTGCCAAAAAAATATTTGTAAAGTGTCCTTAAGATACTCATTCTCTTTAGCCAATTAGGAACAAGATGTGCACTTAACAAGATCATTCACTAAATTCTTAGAAGCAATAGACCGAGCCAATCTACCTTTTTCAGCAAAATCATTAAGTTGTCTAGTCAATGCTTCTATTTTAATATTAAGCTTAGGACAGCTAGAGCAAGAAGGTGTTTCATGATAAAGAATTTGTTCAATTAATTCTTGAGATGAAGCAATTCACAATTAGCGCAAGATTTAGATTGAGCAATTGAAATACTTAACTCTAAATATGTAGAAGAACTAGACTTGAACTTTTCAATTTCATCATTTGCAAGTTTTAATTTTTCATCACAAGAGTCATATGCCAATCTTAATTCATCAAATCTAGCAGTTACATCTCTAAGTTGAACAAGTTTGATGCATTAATTGATCTAGCAATCTCCAACTCAGAATGTAAAACTTGACAAAAACTCACATGATTTATCATTAAGAATAGAACTCCAAGTCTATTAATCTCAGAATTCAAGATTTCAACAACAAAATTATTTTCTTTCAATTTTTTTCTTTTTTAATTCAATAGCAAGTTTAACCAAACCATCTTCAAGCTTATCATACGATGGTCTTACCTCACTGTAATCATCGTTGTTGTTGTTGCTTCCAATAAAGCACATGCCCGTGAAGGCTCTCTGATGCCATAGCAATCCTCTTTGATACCACTTATAGAAATGAATACCACAATCAGAGGGGGTTGAATGATTGCCTCCACTTTTTGGAACCTAAAACCAAAACTCAAACCAGAAGAAAACAACCTAAACAAAAGATTATATTTACTGGAACCGAAGAAGCAAGCCCTAAACAAAATAGCAACAAAAATTGAAAAACAAATCTTCTAGTCGGTCAAACTACAATGGTGAGAGCGGTTTGACCTCTAGCACTAATCATCGATTGAAAATAGTACTACCGATGCGAACGAGAAATGATCTAACTTCTACAAATAATTATCAATTGACCTCAAATTTGACACATGCGATGCTAAGGATATCTACAATCTATTCCAACAAGAAATTGCAAGAATCATCAACTAGATTCGAAGAAATCCAAAACAAAATAGGAGAAAAATAAAAATAGGTCAAACCCGAAAAAATAAATAGCTTTCAAATGAGTTGGAGAATTCCAACGGAACTTTGTAGATATGTTCCTAGGCCTATTTGCAACCTATGCCTAAAAAAGAATTGAACCAAAACCACATGGATCACGAAATCACTCGATTCCATAAAACAAAGCAATAGACTAAGAACAGATGCAAGTTTCCTCCGTGGATTGAATCAGAAGCTAATTTGCATTACTGGATGATGATGTTTTGTGGCTAAAGTGCCCTCACGGCACCCCTCAAAATCTAGCACAAAAATTCCAAAAGCTTTATCCAAAAAACCGTACCAAACCCACACCACAACACCTAACCTCTCCCTGCTTTCATATGCTAGAGCCCCAAACCATATCCTCATCAACCCGGTCATGAAATTCTATCTAATTCCAAAAATCAAGAGACCCGAAATCTTTCCAAATGCAGGTTTTCCAAAATCTCTAAACCTTCCAGTTATGCACACCTTCCATAACCCCTTCTAACTCATCATGTGTTGAAGCCTCTAGAACCGCACTTCCCGTAGTTTCTCCACGTGCGCCAGTGTGAGCCCAACCACCTCGTGACATTCTCACCGCCTGAACCTCAGATTTCCCCTTCCTAGCCCTGATACTTCTCGTCAACGACCATGACCGTCTCCACGCCCAACCTGTGCATGCAAAGACTAAAGAACTTTTTCCTGGCACAAGTTTTCTCCAACTTGACCAACATCAGTCTACACACACATATCACACCCCCAAACCAACAATAAACACAAACCAAATCAACCACGAACTCAATATCCACGTTTTCCAAAATTCAACCTTAGACCACCCTGAAAAACCGATCTAACCTCCATGCATAGGCCGGTCAAGCCGCTGGCCCAACACGAGCACTCGAAGATTACGAGTACTCGGGGTACTTGAAAATCACAAGAATTGTAGCACTCATAGTCTACGACTACCGACCATTGACCAAGCACTGTAGCTCCGACCAACGACCAGATACTGTAGCGACGACCATCAACCATGTACTGTAGCTACGACTATCGACTAAGTACTGTAGCTATGACCATTGACTAGGTACTGTAGATATAACCAAATACCAGAAACTATAGATACAACCATCCCGGTCAAAGCCTACAACTATCGACTACCAATCACCGATCGAGGTCGAAACCTATGACTACCGATCATGGTCGATGCCTCTGACTACCGACCGTGGTCCACACCTCCGACTACTGTTGTGGTCAAAGCCTACCGCTTAGACCACCTAATATAAGGTGGTCAGACAGCTTAACTTGAATATTTCAGCAATTCCAGTTTTTCAATAGTGCATCATTTGAAACTTTCACAAACCCAAATTTCAGTGCAACCCAAATGTCAATTATTCATCATCACTATATTCCCAACCTATCCACATGGTCTAACAATTTTCATAGAAAATTGGGAGAAATTGCACTCTTTCATGCAAACTTCGAAGTTACAAACATACCCATAACAATATACTCTGAGCAATTACAGACAACAAAGAAGCATCAAGAAACACAAATTTGTGAAATCTCAGTAGCTTTCAATGCTAAACTTAGCCCCCAGTGAAATCTCAGTAGCTTTGCAATGATAAACACAAATTTATGAAATCTCAGTAGCTTTTCAATGCATAACAAACACAAATTTTAAAATTAGTTCAAACCCTTAGTGAGGAACCACACTAGGCAAAAAAAGGCTAGCTTTTTTTTTACTTTCCTACAACTACAAGGTTTTTTCTGATTTAAATATGGTTAGAAGCTGGAACCAATCACTTAGAGAAATAATATAATATTTTGTTTGTATAAACTATGGTTGGGTTCGATTGGGTTTTGGTTTTGATTTATCACTTTCTGCTACAGTAACTAGCTTTTAAACGGTATATCTTTTCAACGTGGGGTCTATAGGTAGATTATAGTGTACACTGTACCGAGCTCAATTATACTGGCCAAAATCGCATGCGACTATTTCCCTCTGCATACTGCCTCTCACGAACAGTTAGAATTCAAAAATCATAAGATAAAAGCGAAAACCACAGTCTAAAAAACTCACCCTATAAAGAGTCGATGATCATGGTGGTCATGGAGGAGTCAAGATCCGATAACACCAAAACCATCTATTTTAGAACCAAGATGAATATGGTTGTCTGATAGAAATAATAATGATTCTTATTATAAATGTGTAAAACAAATATGCAAGCATACACAGAGAATTTAAATATTGCATATCGATCTCCCATTGCTTCGAGTGAACGTAACCACCAAAAAAGAATAACATTAGACAACAGCGGACTACAATGAGATTTAATGAAATATAATTGAAGGGTGGAAAGCCAGAATAGGAAGAAACAAACCTGTATCTCTTTTGGAAATGTAGCACTAAACAACGTTGTCTGCCTCTCACCACGTGGAGGCATGTCCATCTGCTCAACAATTTCGCGTATCTGTGGCTCAAATCCCATGTCAAGCATTCGATCAGCTTCATCGAGAGCTAAATACTTTATCATTTGCAGTGTGACTCTAGCCCTCTCCAAAAAATCCATTAAGCGGCCAGGAGTTGTCACAAGGATTGCGACACCTCTTTCTTACTCCCTCAGCTACAAGAATAAATAAAAATGCATGATAAATAACTATGCATCTCACTTTGCAATAACACAAAATAAAAGGTGACCAAAATATCCAGTTATGGGGATTACCTGCTATAGCCATTCCTATGTATTCAAAGATCAGCCAGCTCCCATTGTATTTACATTTCTCATTCTGTCAAGCTCCAGCAAGTTTCCATTGCCAAAAGCCCTAGCTTGCATTGTTGCAATAACCAGGAGTATTTATGTTATTTAGGTTATTACATATATACAATCGCTTTTGTTTTGCTCACGATATGTTTGCTCACCTTTTTTCAGTGACCTAGCCACCTAAATACTCCCCCTTGTACAGGGACTAGCATACTCAGACTTTAGAGGATCTCAAGATTTTTGTTAAACACGATTTAGGGCCAAACAACCTAAAACTCTGTTTGGTTAGGACAGCATAAAAGTAGGACAAGAAAAATTGGTTTGGCTAACACTCAGATTATGAGTTTTGTGAAAAACAACCCCTACTTGTTTTTCACAAAACTCAAAAAATAAGGAATTGC
The DNA here is from genome assembly GCA_036346575.1 of Dendrocalamus sinicus. Lineage (NCBI taxonomy): Eukaryota > Viridiplantae > Streptophyta > Magnoliopsida > Poales > Poaceae > Dendrocalamus > Dendrocalamus sinicus. The sequence continues at coordinate 28,726,061 of CM070660.1, read as the reverse complement.
AAAATAACAAAAAAGGGGTTTTAGCCAAACAACGTTTTCAGTAAATGCTATCCAAACCAAATTAGCAACTTAAAATCCATATTCCTAATAGTAACAACAAAATTGTGTTTCCCCTGAACCTATTAACAAAATCCGGATCCAAATGACCACTCGGAACATTGATACCATTTCATATCTATATTTCCTACACATGAACAACCGTGCTGCCAACCAGGCAGCCAGCCACTTCAAATCTTCAAGTAGTGGTAAGATTTATGTCATCACAACTTTATCAGAGACTGGAGGCACAATTTGCCTGCCTTGCTCTGCTACAACTATGATGTTTGCAGTTTGCCAATAAGGATCTTGTATTAATATTCTACTTTATCATAGCAAACTGTGACACATGACCTTGTTAACACTTCCAAGTTTTCATTGCACTACACATTGTTAAAGAATTTAAACTGCAACGTAAATGCATTAACATATGACAGTAACCTGTGCTAGTAAAGCAGAAACTATTACAGCCTTTATGACACTTACATATAATTACATCTTACGAGGATGTGGAAACGAAGCACCACAACAAAGAAACAGCTAACACAATGTGAGACATGACGCTGCACTGGCGCCGGCTTGCGGGATCCCGACCTGCAATGGAGATTGGGATGGCATGACGCAGCACTGGAGTCGGCTTCACATACTTGCACCGCCGGATATTCTCATTCAGCGCATCACCCAAATCAATCTCTGCAAATGCGTTGACCGGAGGTGGCACATCATGCCCACTTGTCTCAACAGGAATGTCTTGATAGGCATCAAAGTTGATGCCTGTGTTCTCCTGGCCCTCAAAATCGACTTCTGCAGGATCACTACTGGCAAAAGGATCCGGCTCACGGTCTCTGCGGTCCCAACCCCCAGCCAGTACTGCCACCCCCCGCTGCCACGGCCACCAGTGACATAGCCTTGGCGAGAAGCACCCGCACTGCCACTGCCACCACCATTCACAATGCCTGCCCAGCGAGGGCCACCGACAGCAGCAGGCTGACCAGAAGGCTGTGCAGCAGCTGAGGGCAGTGTACCAACTTGTGCTTGCATTGCACTGCTGAGTGCTGAGGCTGCTTGGGTTTCAAAGCCAGCACCAGCCGAGCGGCCACGGAGGCGCGTAGGAGATGCGTGTGGGGCGTGGGCTGCCGTGATTAGCAACACGTCCGTTTGCAGCAACTGTCGCGGGCACAAATTCCTCGGCGTTCGCAACTGAGCCAGCCCATGAAGGTCGCATAATTTAGCACAAATCCCTTATGAAGGTGTACCGCTGGTCACTGAAACATAGTTATCACGCAAATATTAGTTGAAGAAGCTAACAAAGGGCACCTCGTCACAAATTAATGAGCAAAAAAGTAGAATTGGCGATAAAAGAACAGTGCAAAGATGCTAAGTCCAATCTAGTTGAAAAACAAACGCTTAAACCAACGTTGCCGCACAACTGCACCAAACAGAATCAAATACTCGACGCATCTCCGAAATTATAATCTGAAACAGAGATCCAATCTAGGCCGCCCCCCCCCCCCTCTCCCGCTTTTATTGCAATTGCACTGTAGCAGCAGTTAGTTTTTTGAGTCAAAAATAAGAAATAATAATAATATGAGAAAATTGAAAAACACCGGTATATCTTTTAAAACAAATGCAAAGGAATAAAAGAGAAAGGAAAACAAAAAAGCCAAAAAGCCGAGATTAAGAAACCTACACATTCTAAGTGACTAAAAGTTAAAGCCATTTGGAGAGAAGCCTAAGAGCTACAACTGTACCTAGTTATTCCTTCGATATAAAAATACGTGAGCCTAATAAGAGCTGCAACTGCAACTAGTTATTCCACGCCTCAGTTGTCCTGCGTTCCAAACGTTTGGAGCCTAAAGCTTCAGGGCAAACATGACAACAGACTATGAACATGCTGCTTCTAAACATGCACAACACACGAGCAAAGTTTCTACCAATAAGAACGTTGAGGTGTGTCAAATCACAACAAAAAACGACCATTGATTCAGCAACACTAATGCTTCAAACCAACAACCAGTTTTAGCATACATTCAATTCAATTGACAATGCATATGCTGTTTTATCATTTTAACAATCAAGTCAAGCATTACAAGTTTATGAGGCGTCAAGACTGGAGACAACACTTCGCAAGTTTGCAGCGCTTGCAATCAGGCTCGCTTTCCTGAGTACTGGCATTTACCGAACAGTGTAGGCTAGAAATTGCACAAGAGTAGCCAGATACAAATGCCTCAGTAACGGTATTTGGTGGAGTAGTCCTTTGGAGCAATCACCAGACCCCGGCCCTTCCGAGCACCCCTGTAGACAGTCTCTACAATGTCGATGAACTCCTGCTTGTCCTTCAAGGCCCAGTTGATCTTGTTGTTGTTTCCAGTCCCAAGATCAATCATGATGTGCTTGTTCCGGAAGAAGAACATCACGGTTGATGGATCATACAGCTCATACATGGTGTTGAAGTCAGGAATCTCAGTGATGTCAACCAGGTAGATGACCGCAAAGTTCTTTATGGTCTCAGCTACTGCTGCCAACACTTCATCCATCTAACAGATAAACACGTACTAAGTCAGAATAAATTCCACAGCATACAACAGTGCTAAAAATTGATGTGCAACCAAAGGATAAGACAAAGTAAAACTGCAATGCAGAAAAATAAAACATGGGAATATTTTGCAAAACAATAAATTTAAAAGAAGTTGCCCCTGAATAAAAAAAATTATCCATTAATCCATTTTTCAACTTTGAAATTTGAACACAATCACCTGACAGAAATGCGTGGAAAGGTAAGGTACCCATTGGCTCCTTTCATTTTAGCTTTGATTTTGCGAAAGGTGAAACATGGATACTAAGCATAGCTCTTCAAGGTGAAATCAATAGAATTATTTATTTTTAAGGAAGAAAACATCCTAAATTCCTCCTGCTTTTGTTGGAACAAACTGACTACCCTATGGAGTCATGTTGGAATCTGTATAAGAAAGTATTCTATTTGAAGACCAAAACAAAAGCAGGGTTGAATAGCTACATCGCAGAGACTATTACAGTTGCTAACTATTTGTCGATGTGAAATCAAAAGCTTTACTTTTTTCTAAGGAATGAAACATCCTGAATTCGTCCCACTGTTGGAACTTGGAACTAACAAATTAAACTCTGAAAATAGAAAGGATTCGGGAAGCTGTATGAGAAATAACTCTTATCTGAAAACAAGACCAAAACAGTGGTATACATCGCAGGGAGTAGTACAGCTGAAATGTAGCAAGGCTATAGAACAATCTGTTCCCATATCAGTAAGTTAAGTGTCTTAAAAAAAGTACCAATTAGTTAAAGCAGCACCTGTGCCCCAATACCCCTAAAACCCAGCTGAGCTATTAGTATTATCTCACAACTGATCATGGAATTTACCAATCGACATGAGAACACAGAGTACAGCTACTGAAGTACAAGATTGCTGAACAGTTAGTTGCCATAAGAACCGGTAAGCAGAAGTACAGAAGCAGTGCTCCTAGATCCCTAAATCTCACCTAATCTATTTTTTAGAACAAACTCACCTAAGCTATCTGTATTGTCTCACAATAGTCAACAAATCATTGACCAATTTCACAAATTCTGTTGTGGACGCTTTTATTGGGAGGACTTATCAACGGAGAAGGTGGCCTGCAGCAGCGGCAACACATAGCAGCGATATGGCAAGTATTGCCGGACCAGGCGGAATTGTCGGATTGGCTACAGCACCAGCGATGGAGGCATCAGGAGCAGCGACGCCGGCTACAGAATCAGCAGGCAGATTTGTTGCGATTGCAGGAGATGAGTCCAACTAGTAGTTTCCCTCTTTAGATATTATTGTTACGATATTATTTGTGCTTTCCTAAATATGATATTAGTTTCCTTTAGAGATCAATGTGCCTAATATATAAAGGCTGCTGCAGTCATTATGTGAGAGAATCAATAAAAGCAAACAAGTTCTAACCGGTTGGTCCCAAAATCAGAGCCTCTGCAAGGAGGCTCCCTGGCCTATTCCCTACCATAAGAAATTCAGAACTCACTGATTCCTATACTTCAGAAATTGATCAGAAATTAGTAACTCCAAGTGATCCTTGCCACGAATTCATCATCCTTACACACCCCACCAACAAATCCAATCGACGATTCAACCACAATCAAGTGATAGGCATCGGGGGAAAAATCTATCTACCTGAAACAGAATTGCACGGATGGATTAAGGAAAATATTTACTTCCTTCTGAAGGAAGGAAACATCCTAAAATTCCTCCCAGTTTTGTTGAAACATGGAACTAACAAAGTGACCTCTGAAAATAGAAAGGTTAAAGGCAACAACTCTGCAGTGTTCAGGAAGCTGTACGAGAAATAACACTTATTTGAAGAACAAAACCAAAACAGGGGTGTCCATCCCAGGGAGTAATACAGCTGCCAAGTACCAAGGCTGGCTGTAGAACAATATGTTCCCATATCAATCAAGTAAAACAACACCAGTGCCCCGATATCCCTCAAATCCACCAAGGGAATCATTATTGCTATCTCGCAACTAATCCTTATTGGATTTTGCCAATTAACATGAGAACACAGGGGCACAGCCGCTAAAGTAGCAAGCTTTCTGAACAACTAGTTGTCATACGAATCAACAAGCAGAAGTACAGGAGTAGAGCTCCAAGATCCCTAAATTTAGGGCCCGTTTGGCACAGCTCTAGCTCCGAGATCTATGCTGGATCTGTAGTTTGTTGACTAAATTAAAGTGATTTAAATATTTTTATTTAATATATAATATAAATGAAATGAGTCATGTAAATGCACTTAACATGCCTGCAACTCTAGATCCAGGATTTCCTAGAGCTACAGATGACCAGCTTTAGAAAATAGAGCTAGAGCTCTGCCAAACGAGGCCTTAACCTATGCTGTTTTTTTTAGAACAAGCTCGCCTAGGTCTCACGATAGTCAACAAATCACTACCCGATTTCACGAATTCAGAACTCGCCGATTCCCATACTTCAGGAATCGATCAGAAATTGGTAGCTCCAATCCAAATGATCCTTGCCACGAATTCAGCATACATACGATCCAGACAACCAATCGACGAATCAACCACAAACAACAAGTGATAGGCATCGTGGAAGAATCTATCCGCACACAACGGAGTTGCATGGATTGATCGAGACAGGCCACGAGCGGTAGCATGTTCAGCTGCTCAAAAGCTAGGACTAGGGTTAGGAGAGATCAACAGGAGAGTGAGTGCCCACCTGCATGCAGGTCTCGTCCCAGTCGTGGCCGAAGCGGATGATGACGAGGCGCTCCTCCTCGGCGAGGATGGCCTGGTCCACCGCCCACCCGGAGTGCAGGTGCGGCAGCAGGTACGACATCTTCGTCGCCGGCGGCGGCTTCCCTCGGCTAAGATCGGCGGCCTCCGCGGCTGCTTGCTGGGTGCTGATTCGCGTGGGGGATTTGGACAAGCAGAAACAATGGAAAATTAATTATTTGCCCCGAAGCCAGGGAGGCTAAATACCCTTCATTAGACCGTAACCAGATAAAACGTCTCAAAATTGACAGACTAATCCATGATTTGCCTTTTTTTCAATTTTCTAATGCTTTTTTATTCTCTAGGCTAGTAAGGCTCCGCTCGTTTCGGCTTCAGATTCTGCCTTCTGGTTTATTTTTTACTATTCATAAATTTCATCTTTTTTTGAACTTTTGGCTTTTTTTTGAGCTTTTTTGCCGGTTTTTTTCCGTATTCGTTTGTGTTGTCCGAGATGAGCTAGCATATTTTTCTATTTTTAAATTTTTTAAATTTTACTTACGCCAAATAAGCCACCTTCAGCTACAGTGAAATTTCAATCGCTACAGTGTAATTTTAGCCATAAATCATAGCTTTTCAGCCCAACCGAGCGGGGCCAATCTCACACGAAATGACTCTTACCCGACTTCTTCCCTTCTCTTTCTTTTGTAAATCCGCCCATCATGGAGGCAGGGATGGCCTGCTGCCGCCTCACTTTTCAGTGTTGGGATTTTTATGTTGTTTTTAATATTTATTATGGTTATTATCTATTTTATTCAATGTAGAATTATTTATATTATTGATGCAATTGATAGGGAATATTTTGATCATGGTTATTAAGGCGGTGCGGCGAGGCGCGGCGACTCACCACCTTCACCCAACAATATCGCTTATGGCGTGCGACGTGGCGACGCCATACACACAAGTAGCTACAACAATATCAGACTTCCTGAGGACTAAAACAGATGAAATATAAAGAGAGAAGGACTTTATTGCTATTTTAGAAAATAAGCGGGCTAAACGCAAAATGTCAAACCCCCTCCCCCCACACATAACTGGCGTCCAGCTGCTGCTCGCTCCGCATTCCTTCGTGGCTTCGCCCCCTGCCTCTCTCCCTCTCTCCTTCCCCCATCTCCACCTCCGGCGCCGGCGAGGCCAAGCCAGCTCGCTAACGGCCGCTCCCTCTTCCCGCTGTCACTCTCCATCGCCCCAAGCGGTAGCTGCGGAGGAGGCAGTGGAGAAGACTCATCGCTTGACGAAGCAGGAGGCGGCGCCACGGCGGAGACCGGAGCCGGCGGAGCCGCGGAGGAGACTCGATCTGGTGAAGGCAGTGGATCCAGCAGCGCCGACGGCAGATCCAGCTGCAGCGACAATGGATTCGGCGGCGGCGACGGTAGAGGCAGTGGATATGGCGGCAGCGACGGCGGAGGCGGCGGCGGATCCGGCAACAGCGACGGCAGAGGCAGTGGATCTGGCGGTGGCAACGGCGGAGGCATTGGATTTGGCGGCGACGACGACAGAGGCAGTGGATCCGGCTGTGGCGACGGCGGATTCGGCGAAGGCGACAGCAGATCCGACTAGGGTGACAGCAGATTCGGCTGCGGCAACGGCGGAGGCAGTGGATCCGATGGCGGCGACGGTGGATCCGACTGCGGCGACGGCGGATCCGGCTGCGGCAACGGTGGAGGCAGTGGATCTGGCGGCGGCAAATACAGCGCACCTCCATGCCATCCGAAAGGCATGGACCTCCGGTCCGCCACGGCGATATGGCAACGAGATATCACCGATATCTCGACGCCTTAATAACCATGATTTTGATGCAAAATTTAACTCGAGGAATTAATACTCGATGTGCCGAGGACAGCTATGCTGGAATATGGTAGACATATTTATTGAGTTCAAGTCTACTAGAATTTGATATACATGCATTTGTTTAACCCGGGCACAGCATAGGGCGGAATAGCTGGGTTTGTTTTGCAAGATCGGCTCTACAAGCTGTTGATTCATATGATCAGATTGGAATTGATCTCATAAATAATCTGATCATGGCGTATGACTCACACATATGTGCTTGGGACTAATATATTTTAGACTCATAAAACTGGCATGTTTGATCGTGGTTGGTGACATAGTTCAGGAGTCTCACGGAATACCAGAAATAAGTGGGTCACTTTGAGAGACCATGTGGAGGTATCCCCATGTTGGTGATGAGTAATTGACGGTGGTATTAGTGAGTTTGAGTTTGTTTTTGGTATTATAGGGTTGAGTACCTTTACTTGAGCTATTATCGATTATGTTGTTTCGTGCGGTGCTATGTGACGGTTTGCTAGTCTGCGTGACTGCAGGACTTCGGAGCTAGGTCATGGTGAGGCGAGGAGGACCAGGACTAGACACAGGAGGTGTTGAGGTCCAGATGGTCGGTGATGCCGAAGATGATCGAGGCTGGTGAGGTGGTTGCGAGTCAGGAGACGAGGAACCAGAGCGGGAGCTACCGGTGACGGACACGACGGGTGACGACGAGAGAACCAGGACTAGACTCAGGTGGAGTCGAAAGTCTCGGTCGGTGTCGGGTGGACATGACGGGCAGCGGCGAGTGGATCGGGACTAGACTCAGGGAGGAGTTGAGGTCCAGACGGTCAAGATGCGGGTGCGGTCGTGTGCAGCAGAGCAGACCGAACTAGACTTAGGGAGGAGTCGAGGTCCAGACGGTCAAGATACCGGACGCGAGAAGCTTCCGGGCAGGTGCTTGAGGGCAAAATGGTAATTTGAATCTAGCAATGGAGGTGGAGGCAGATTTCCCTCCAAAAATTTGGTTTGACCCATTACCTCATTTGTGTGTGAGAGGTTTGAGTGGGTAGAGTATGACACTTCTTGTATTTCTCCTTGAGGGTGTGCCCTTGGTGTTCAAAGGAGAGGGTTGTGCAGCAAGAAGGGCATTCATTCAGGTTAGTAAGCTCAAGAGAGTGTGCTTGAGCAGTAGGAGAGAGCATTCTGAGAGAGAGAGAGAGAGAGAGAGATAAGTCTGTAGGTGAGCTGAGCGTGTGTGTTCATCTCCAACAGCAAGCATGTAGTGATTCTTGTACCAATAGCGTATGGGGACGTAGTGTTGGTTGTAGAACACTATCTTGTAACCATTCAATTCACTGGAATGAATCCATTTGGAAATTTTAGCTTGCATTTGGCTCTCTGTTGATTTTCTGCTCTTTGCCTCTCCCTTGAGTTTGAGTTGATTCTTTGAGCAAGGAGTAGCAAAATGGTTTGCTCTGTGATGGGATGATGTTTTAAGACCATTTGGTCAGAGAAACTCCCTAGAGTTCAATGAAAAATCCAAAGATACCATTTTGCTCATTTCCTCGGTTTCTTGTTTTCTAGGGTTTCTTAGCAGAGGATGCGTGAATATTTTGATTCTCTTCATTAGATGGCTTGAGGTTTGAGTGCTTAAGTCCAGAGATCATTGCTAAGCAAATTGCAAAAGTTCCTAAGCAAAGAATGGATGAACAATGAGAAATCTGAAAATTACTATTTATCTCTACTCCATGTTCAGATTTCACCTTAAATCTTGATTCTTTGCTTCTGGGGTAAATTAATCTGATTCTTAAAGTCTCTCTGGTATTTAGTTCATGTTCTTGACCTTTTGGCTTGAGGAGAAAAGAAGAAAGATCAAAATTTCCATGTTTGAGAAGAACTCAGTGTTTGCTGAAAAAGTTTCAGGCTGTTGTGCCCGAGGACCGGTCTGACTGGAGTTATAAGGGTGGTCTGACCGGAGTTATAAGGGCGGTCTGACCGGAGTTATAAGAGAGGTCTGACCTCCCTTTGAACTATGGTCAGACCGGCCCCTCTGGAAAATGTTGTTTGAGCTGTTTTTCTTCATTGCTTCTTTCTCGTGTGTGTTTAGGTGTTCCAAAAGGCATGAGTATTCCTCTTCATAGTTTTTCATAGCTATTGGAAAGGTGATTCATTCGTGAATACTTTTTAGGGGTTGTTTTTAAAAGAGGCACCATTCACCCCCCCTCTGTTGCCATATCCGATCCTACAATTGGTATCAGAGCCGGTTACCGGTCTGTGAGCCATGGCAACAGACAAGTAGCCATGGTAATAGATCGACTATCCCTTTTGGAAGAGTCAGATGGAGACCTATATTCAGGCTCAAGGTCAAAGTTCGCTTTGTTGTTCCTGCCGATAAGAACATCAATGCCGGAAACATGGCTGATGTTGAGGCGAATGCTAAGGCAAGGAATATCATCATTCAGGGTTTAAGTCGAAATGAGTTTGATCGCATTTCTCATCTTTTGTCGACCTTCAATATTTGGGAGACCCTCGATGCTTACCATGAGCGCACCACCCAAATAAAGACGGTACGACAGGACCAGTTCAAGCGAGATTACAACAAGTTTAAAATGCTCGCTGGCGAGTCCCTTGATGAGTGTTTTGCGAGATTTCATAAGATTTTGAGCAACCTCTGAGCGGTCGGTCTCACATACTTCGACTCGGACAACGCTCGCCAAATGCTTTCAACCTTGGATTTGCGCGTTTGGGAAATGAAAGTTACCACCATCAAGGACAGCACAGACCTATCGACTTTGGCTCTTATGCGTTGTACTCACGCCTCAAGACTCACGAGATTGACATTGTCTCTCGCAAGTCGAAGTCACAGTCGATGGCTTTGGTTACCGATCCCAGTCATGCCTCTGGTTCTTCTGCTGACACACTCTCGGGTTTTTCTTTAGTTGCTCTGTGTGATATTGATGATGAGCATCTAGAGCAGCTCTCAGAAACCCAACTAGCTCTCCTAGCCAGAAAATTTTCTCATGCTTACAAGAGGCTAGAGAGAGAAAGAGAGGAGGATGAGTGATTTGTTTCGAGTGTGGTGGCCCCAACCACATTCGGGCAAACTGTCCCAAGTTGGAGGGCAAGATCTACTCCAGCGGTTCGAGCAAGAACGTCTACACCGACAAGAACCGCTTCAAGAAGCCTCCAAGCAAAACGAAGAAGTTCTGCAACCTTGGCAAAGCCAAGAAGCTCTTCCATCGCGTCCTCACCGCCTTCGACGATCTCGACCTCAGCGAGGTGGAGGGGTGGAGCGACGATGATGGGAAGGATGATCAAGATCCCAAGGATGGCGAGGACTTCCGCGGCATGTGCTTCATGGCCCTTGAGGGCGAGATCAGCGACGTCAGCGACAACGAGCTCTACTCCGACTCCGATGAGGTATATCCCTCCTACGACCAGCTCAATGAAGCTTTTCTTAAGCTAGGTGGTTTTCATGCTAGATCTAGAGCTAGGTGTAGCGAGTTGGAGAAAGAAGTAGATAGATTTTCACGGGAGCTTACTTCACTTATATCTGCTCCCTCCCATGATGAATGTGATACATGCTCTGCTTTGCTTGGTGATATGGAGAAGCTAAGGACATCTCATAATAGTGTGACCTCTGAGCTAGATTTGCTTAAGGTGGAGAATGTTAGTCTTTTAGCTGAATTAGAGATGAGTAGGACTGTTGCTCTTTCATCTTCTGTTTTTGAGACTACATCTTGCACCTCATGTGAGGATAAGGACAATGCTTTTAGAGGTCTTTATACCATGCTTCTCGATCTGCCCGAGACTTGTGAAAGTTGCATTAATTTGAAGACAAACTTAAAAAAGGCAGATCATAAAATTGCTGAGTTACAAGCTTTTCTACTTGAGCCTATTGCTTCATGTGTGAATTGTCCCAAGCTGACTGCTGAACTTGAATCTGTCTCTAAGCAGTTTCAAGAATTAGTTGATGACAATAACAAATTGGCTAAGTTTGCTTCTAAGGACCCTGTTAGCTCACCATGCAATAATTGTAACAAACTAAAATCTGACTTGATTGCATTGGATGAAAAATATGTGAAGCTAACTAAGGACCTTCTAGAGAAGCAACCATCTGCTTGTAATGTGTGTGCTGTTGGAAAAAAGCATGAGGGTATGGTAGAGACGCCTAGTGACGTGAACCAATTGGCTAGCAGTAGGACTGTCCCTTCTGAGTCGGCTGTGCGTGCACAAGCCATCCGTTCCTCTACTGTTGGTTCTTCTTCTACTCCCTTACCTTCTGCTGTCTCTTCTTCCCCCTGCTCTTCTTGCACCTCTCTCTTTCGGGAGTGTCAGTATCTTATGAACACTCTCGAGAGGTTTGTAGGAGGCAAGAAGAAGCTTAATCTTATTCTAGACCAATCTAAGATTTGCAAATTCAATCAAGGTCTAGGATACGATTTTTCTGAGGATATGAGGAAGCATCCACCTGCTGTTCTTAGACCCATAGCAGCAGGTGTGATCGAGGTCGAGCCCCGAGATAAGAAAGTTTAATTCAAATCAGCGGGCTTTGTCCAAGGGATCTCTAACAGTAAGGTGGTTTCACCTATTGCTTCGACTTCTCAGAAGGCGAAGCCTCATTATGCTACTTCTACCTCTCAAAAGGTGAAGTACCATTGTACCTTCTATCAGAAGGATGGACACTCGGTCGAGCGATGCTTCAGGCGCACCAACATCGCGTGTAGAGACCGTGTTGAGGCTCTTAGGCGTATTCAGGGTCAGCCACAGACCTTGAGTGCATCTAAGACCAACACAAGGTCGAGAGTTGCTTCTACTGATGGGTTTGGGCATCATCGAGGACTTGGGTTTTCCGAGTTTTCTGTTTTTCATCCTCGATATGCCCCGGGTCGTGACTTCCACCGTTCTGAGGGTAGATCTTGTTTCCCCCGTCGAGATGGCTACCCGCGGCGTGATCAGCATGTTGTTGGTACTTCGACTCGCTCTCCCGTATCAGTCGGACCTAGCAACAGCTTCAGGTCTGCACATAGACCTTCTGCTTCTTTGAGCAACAGAGAGCGTAGGGTAGTTAGAGTTCATTCGTGTGTGACTACTTCTGCTCGACGTGTTACTCAGTATTGGGTGCCAAAATCACTCTTGATTTATCCCAGTATTGAGACTTCACTCTCTGTTTGACTCGGGTTTCCCGGGCTGGGAAGGGAAAGGTTTGGCTTGTAGACTCCGGTTGTTCTCGTCATATGACCGGAGACTCCCGTTGGTTCTCTTCTTTAGCTCGTGCTCCAGGTGATGAGACGATCACCTTTGGAGATGCTTCGTCTGGACGCGTTATCGTGAAAGGTACTGTGCGCGTTAATGATTCTTTCATTTTAAAAGATGTTGCCTTAGTGAGTAAGCTGCAGTATAATTTGCTTTCAGTCTCTCAACTTACCGATGACGGTTTCGAGGTGAGCTTTAAGAAAAACAATTGCAAAATTCTTGATTCTTCGGGTAGTCTGGCTTGCGGGATTTCTCGTTATGGGAGGATCTTTCGTGCTGATTTTGTTGAGTCTTCTGGTGATCCTCTCAGGTGTTTACTTGCTTCTGAGTCCCGCGACCTCACCTTTTGGCATAGGAGACTTGGTCATATTGGATTTGACCATTTGACCTGAGTTAGCGGCCACGATCTCATTCGTGGTCTACCGAAACTCAAGATGGTCAAAGATCTAGTTTGTGCTCCATGCCGGCACGGCAAGATGATTGCCGCTTCTCATCCTCCGGTCACAGTGACTATGACCGATGCACCAGGACAGCTGCTCCATATGGACACAGTTGGACCAACTCGAGTCCAGTTAGCAGGAGGGAAGTGGTACGTTCTTGTCATGGTCGATGACTTCTTGAGGTATTCTTGGGTGTTTTTCTTAGCCTCGAAGGATGAGACGTTTACCCATTTTTGGGGTTTGTTTAATAGGCTTTCTGTTGAGCTTCCGGGTGCCTTACGAGCGATCCGCAGTGACAATGGCACCGAGTTCAAGAATTCCTACTTCGAGAGGTTTTGCGATGAGACCGGTGTAGAGCACCAGTTCTCTTCTCCATACGTCCCTCAGCAAAATGGCGTTGTGGAGAGGAAGAATCGTACCTTGGTCGAGATGGCCAGGACGATACTTGATGAGTACTCTACACCGAGGAAGTTTTGGGCTGAGGCTATAGCCACCGCGTGCCATGTTACGAATCGAGTTTTTCTCAGGGCACACTTGCATCGCACTTCTTATGAGTTGAGATATGGGCGAAAACCAGTGTATCTCATTTTCGTGTGTTTGGTTGCAAGTGTTTCATTATGAAGTCTGGGAACCTAGATAAGTTCGAGTCACGCTCTTGTGATGGGATGTTTCTAGGTTACTCGCCTTCTTTGCGGGCTTATAGGGTTGGAACTGCGAGTCTAGTAAAATGGTAGAGACCTGCGAGGTGACCTTCGATGAGGCCAGTCCGGGGACTAGGCCCGATATCTCAGGTTCTTTAGAGCAGTCCGAGACCATCTTTGTGGATGATGAGGACAATGGAGATGAGGGTTGTCTACCTGATCCAGTTCCTCATCCTCCCCTTGAGGTGCCTTCTTCCACCGCACCTTGAGGAGATCAGTCCATGCCTTCTGCTTCCTCTGGAGCTAGTGGCTCTGTTCCTACCTCATCAGCTCATGAGGTAGATGCCACTTCTTCATCTCATCCAGGACCTCCCCGAAACATCCAAAAAGACCATCCTTCTGAGCAGATTATTGGAGACCTTTTTGAGAGGGTCACTCGCTCAAAGTCTGGCTTGTCACAATTCTATCTCCATTCTGCCTTCATTGCCTCATTTGAGCCCAAGGATGTTAGTCACGCACTATTTGATGAGTCTTGGGTCAATGCCATGCATGAGGAATTAGAGAATTTCGAGAGAAACAAGGTCTGGTCACTTGTTGAGTCCCCTCGAGGTCACAATGTCATTGGGACTAAGTGGGTGTTCAAGAACAAGCAGAGTGAGGATGGGGTAGTCATTCGAAACAAGGCTAGACTGGTAGCTCAGGGCTTCTCCCAGTTTGAGGGTCTAGATTTTGAGGAGACCTTTGCCCCGTAGCTAGACTTGAGGCCATTAGAATCCTGCTTGCTTTCGCAGCTTCTAAGGGTTTCAGGCTCTACCAGATGGATGTCAAGAGTGCCTTCCTCAATGGGTTTATTGAGGAAGAAGTCTATGTGAGACAGCCTTCAGGTATCGAGAACCCCAAATACCCAAACCATGTCTACAAGCTTTCCAAAGCATTTTATGGACTTAAGCACGCCCCTAGAGCTTGGTATGAGAGACTTAATTCCTATATGTTGAGTCATGGTTTTGAGATGGGTAAGGTAGACAAGACCTTGTTCATTCGCGGGCATGGCACTGACCTTCTGCTCGTCCAGATTTATGTGGATGGCATCATCTTTGGCGACTCTTCTCATGCTCTCGTTTCACAGTTCTCGGATGTCATGAGCACCGAGTTTGAGATGAGCATGATGGGTGAGTTGACCTTCTTCCTTGGCTTCCAGATCAAGCAGACTCGGGAGGGTACTTTCTTGCACCAGGGCAAGTACACTCGTGACCTCCTGAGACGCTTTGACATGAGCGATGGTAAGCCGGTGTCGACTCCCATAGCTTCTACAGCTTCACTTGACCCGGATGAGGATGGCGAGCCAGTTGATCAGAAAGAGTACAGAAGCATGATTGGCTCCCTCTTGTACCTCACTGCCTCAAGACCAAACATACACTTCTCCGTGTGTCTTTATGCTCGGTTTCAGGCTTCTCCTCGCGTATCTCACCGCCAGGCGGTGAAGCGCATTCTTCGGTACCTTAGAGCTACCATTGATTATGGTATCTGGTACTCTTCCTCTTCCTGTCTTTCCCTTAGAGCCTACTCGGATGCAGATTTTGTTGGCTGTAGGATAGATAGGAAGAGCACTTCTGGCACCTGCCAATTCATTGGCACTTCTCTTGTCTCTTGGTCTTCTAGGAAGCGATTCGGTGTTGCATATCCCTGCAGAGGCCGAGTATGTTGCGCAGCCGATTCTTTGCAGCCAGGTACTTTGGATGGCTTCGATCCTGCGGGATTTTGGGTTAGTTATAGACAGTGTTCCACTCTTTTGTGATAACACTTCCGCTATTAATATTGCTAAGAACCCAGTGCAGCATTCCCAGACCAAGCACATTGACATTAGATATCACTTCCTTAGAGACCATGTGGAGAAGGGTGATATAGTGCTCCAGTTTGTGGAGAGTGACCACCAGTTGGCTGACATCTTCACCAAGCCTTTGGATAGCTCTAGGTTTTCAGCCTTGCGGGGAGAGCTTGGGGTGGTTTGTCCTTATGGACTGTAGTGAGGGGGAGTTTCTGTGCTTTACTGCTTTATTATACTTATTGTGCTCCTACTCTCATTTTGTTGCATTTGCATTTGGGGTGCATTTGGGTTAGTCCTCCTAGCATGGATTAGAGTGTATCTCTTGTCTAGTGACTTAGATTTCTTCCTCTCATCTTGTGATCTAGGATGCTATTTATTAGCTGCTTCTCTTCTCACTAGGTTGAGCTCACTCACTTCTTATAGGTTCTAGCAAGGGTTGCTTCTTATAGGTTCTAGCAAGGGTTGGGCCTGTTAGTCGTTGGACTCTTGCTCTTGGTGATAGCAAGATCCTTACTCTCATGGAGAGGATGACACTAGGAGATGGGGCAATTTTCTTGTTTATTTCTCACACAATGCCATGCCAACCTGAGGGGTTGGGGATACAAATTTATAGGCTGAGAACCAGCCAAGCATATGCTACGATGCTATCCTAGATGCTGTCCTAAAGCGGTCAATATGCTGTCCTAAAGCAGATGCTGTCCTAAGCGAATGCTGTCCTAATGTCCTGTCCTAAGCGAATGTTGTCCTAAAAAGCAGAATCTGTCCTAAAAGCGAATGCTGTCCTAAAGCGATCAAAAACAAAAACTACCACAGCCCCACAAAGACCACAAGATGCAGAGACTTATTCATCATTCTCCCCTAAGTCTTGTGCGTCGTCTTGTGGGAGGGTTGAACCACTGATCTTGGAGCGAGCTCAAGGAACTTGATCCTTCCAAGAGGCTTGGTGAGCGGATCCGCAAGGCGATCCGTGGTGTTGATGTAGCTTGCCTTGATGCTTCCTTCATCCAAGCAGCCTCGGATGAAATGGTACTTCACCGGATGTGCTTGCTCCGTTCATGAAAAACGGGGTTCTTTGCCAGGGCTAGAGCGGACTTGCTGTCCACCCTGAGCTCCACTGCTTCAGTGTCCCTGCCGAGGAGATCACCAAGCAGTCGAGCGAGCCAGAGTGCCTGAGTCGAAGCGGTGGAAGCCGCTATGTACTCGGCCTCACAGCTGGACAGGGCCACCACCTGCTGCTTGACTGACTGCCAGTGAACGAGACACTTGCCGAGGAAGAAGAGAATCCCGCTTGTGCTCTTGCTGGTGTCAATGTCGCCCGCGTGGTCACCGCGCTGTGCCGGCGAAGTGTGCGCGCCAGACACCTCGGGTAATGGAGGGCGTGGTCAAGGGTCCCGCAGCGTAGCGGATGATCCTCTTCACGGCCTGGCGATGCTCGTCGTCGGTCGTTGCATGAACCGACTAACGAGCCGACGGAGAATGCCAAGTCCGGTCGTGTGTGGGCGAGGTAGCGAAGGCTCCCCACAAGACGCCGATGCGCGTGAGCGCCCACCTCCTCCGTCGTCTTTGTCGCGGCTCGGCGACCTCTCCTCCATTGGAGTGAGAGCTGGGTTGCGATCGGTGAGCCCGGCTAGCTCAACGACGCGCTTGGCGTGGCGATCCGTCGAGCGTGATCCGGAATCATCTGGTGCACCTCGATCCTAAGTAGAAGGAGAGACCCCGGTCACTCATCCGGAAGGTGGCCTTCATCTCTTCCTTGAATGCCGCCACCTCCGCATCCTTGGTGCCGTGATCACCAAGTCGTCGACGTAGACACCCACCGCCAGGCGTTGCGCCTTTGCCCCGCCGGTAGGCTGCGACCTCGTGTGCGCTCTGCTGGAACCCCATTTGCTTGAGGGTGGAGTCCACTTAGCGTTCCACGCCCTCGGTGCTCGCCGCAAGCCATAGAGGGCCTTGCGCAGCGAGCACCTGCCCTCCTTGCCGGGATCGCAAATCCCGCGGTGATGCACGAGACTTCCTCCTTCAAGTCGCCGTTAAGAAATGCCGACTTGACATCCATGTGATGAACACGCCACCTTCTGGGCAGCTAGCGCAGGAGGAGTCGCGACGGACTCCATCCGCGCGACGGTGCGGCGCGCCATCGGTCGACCCCTCTCGCCGCACGAAGCCTCGTGCCACCAAGCGAGCCTTGTGCTTGACGATGGCGCCGGCTTCATCCCGCTTCGGCTTGAACACCCACTTAAGGGTGATCGCGCGGTGACCGGCAGAAGATCCGCCGGCCCCACGCCGGTTACGCTCGGCGGCGTCCATCTCTCGCTTCATCGCGACACGCCACGCCGCGTCTCCCTCCGCCTCGGCGAAGGAGCGGGGCTCGCCGTCGTCGCATGCCAAGTGCGCTCCGCGCAGCCGCGCCGCGCTGCGCCGATCCGGATGGGCAGCTCGCCGAGGATGTTGTCCATGGTACGATAAGCGCAGAGGCTCGTCGTCGTGGTAGGCGCCGACGCGTCTCGTCGTGGGACAGCGGAGTAGCGAACTCCACCATGCGCTCCTCATCGTGGACCGGCTGTTGGGGCCGATTCGGTGGTGTGGCGCGGTGCGGGAGAGTGGTGAGCCGGTGGTGAAGGGTGGGGCGAGGCGTGCCGAAGGTGGTGGAGCACTCGCCGAGCGGTGGCGAGCAAGGTGTCGAGGTGGACGAGCTTGGTGAAGACGAGTTGCTAGCTCCCGGCTCTCGCAGTGGACGAGTCGACAACAAAGTCCCCGAGTCGAGGCGAACCATCGCCCACCGCCTTATCCCACGCCCACCGCCCTTCGTCGAACACGGCGTCACGCGAGATGCGGACGCGCGTGTGACAGTGGTCGAGGATGCGGTAGGCCTCGAGCCCTCCGTGAGCCGGCGAACACTCCCGAGTGCTCGCCGCCGAGCTTGCCGATGTGGCCAAGCTCCTTGGCGAACGTGAGGGAGCCAAGACCCGCAAGTGGGAGATCGCCGGCTTGCGCCCATGCGAGCCTCGACGGCGCCCCGCCGTCGGCGCCTTGGCAGGCGAGCGGTTGAGGATGTAGACGGCGGTCACCACCGCTCTCCCGTAAGACGGCGGCATCCCCTGCGCTGAGGAGGGCCCGAGCCATCCCCACAACCGTGCTCGTTGCGCCGCTCGGCGACGCCGTTCTGCTGCGGGGGCTGTACGACGCGGAGTAGTGGCGCTGAATGCCCTCATCGGCGCGATGACGACGCGACCAGCCGCCGTGAATTCGCCGGCCGTTGTTCGTGCGCGACGCGCGCAGCTTGCGCCGCGAACTCCGCCTCGCAGCAGCACTGCGCGGCGCTGATGGCGCCCGCAGCCTCTCCTTGCTGCCGAGGATCATCACCCACATGTAGCGGAGAGGTCGCCGACGAGCAGCAGGAAGTAGCGTCGTCCTCGGTGTGGCCGGTGTCACCGCCACACAAGTCCCGTGCACGAGCTCGAGCCTCTCCTTGGCTCGGAAACTCGCCTCTTTGGGAAAGGGAGTCGCCTGCGCCGTCAACACGCAGACGCCGCAGAGATGCTCCACATGGTCAAGGCACGCAGGCCTCGCACCATTTCCGTGGCACCGAGCCGCCGGGGCCTCGAAGTGAAGGTGCCCAAAGCGCTGTGCCATCGCCACGCCGTCGTCCCGACGAGCTGCGAGACGAGAGGGTTGTGCCACCGCACGTGAAGAGTGTAGAGTCGATTTGCGCTCGTTACCTTGGCAAGGAGGCGGCGTCGAAGGTCCCAAATCGCAGCACCGTGCTCGATCTCGACACGCGAGCCGTTCTCATCCGGTGTCCCAAGCCGATGATGGAGTTCCGCAGATCGGGGATGTAGTAGACGCCGGTGAGCAGCGGTGCTCGCCGATCTTGGCGGCGAAAGACGACAGAGCCGACGCCTTGATCTCCACGGCGAGGCGTCGCCGAACTTGAGGGTGCCTCGAACGCTGAGTCGAGCTCGAGAAGAACTCCGCCGCCGGTCATGTGGTGGGTGGCGCGGTGTCGAGCACCACCCGCCGGTCTTGTCATTGCGGAATCGCCGAGGAGGGCGTGTGCTTTTGGCTCGCCAAGGTGGAGGAGAGCCACCGCGCCGGTGCCGCCGAGGTAGTTCGATGCTCGCATGAGCAATGAACAGACCGCTGCTCCTCCTCCTCGCTTGCGCGGCGACGGCTGGCCGCGTCGTGGCTGTCGACACTCCTTGGCCCAATGACCAAGCTTGCCGCAGTTGTGGCAAGAGTCGTCTCGTGCCGGCTTTTGCTTGCCAGCATCGCCGCCCTGGGCGCCTTTGCGCGGCTTGCCGCGCTTGCCACTCTTGCGGCCGCCTGTCGTGGAAGAAGGCTCCCCCTTCTTGTCACCTTGGCCGGCAGCCCACTGCTCCCGAGTGAGGAGGAGCTTCCCGCCAATGGTGACGGGTCCCGAGAGGCTCTGTGGCTCATCGATGTCGACGACCTTGAGGCGACCCAACGCCTCCTCGATGGTCATCGTGGAAAGGTCCAGCAGAGACCCGATCGAGCGAGCCATCTGCTTGTACTTCTCGGGGACGCAGCGGAAGAGCTTCTCCACAGCTCTCTCCTCGCTGTAGGTGTCGTCACCGAACTGCACCAACTTCTGCAACAGAGTGTTGAGACGGAGAGCAAAGTCATCAACGTCTTCACCTGGCTTGAAGGCCAGGTTCTCCCACTCCGTGCGTAGTGCCTGCAGTGTAGACTTGCGGGCGCGGTCGTTGCCGGCGCGTCTTTGCGGCGATGGCGTCCCAAGCCTCTTTGGCAGTCCGCTTGTTGGTAGCGAGAATCGCATCTCGGGCGGATCTGCGGCGATGAGAGCATCCAGCGCCGCCGATCTGGTCGTAGTCGACATCGCCGCACGGATCGCATCCACATATGCCGCACCGAGCTTCACCTCATCACC
The DNA here is from genome assembly GCA_036346575.1 of Dendrocalamus sinicus. NCBI lineage: Eukaryota > Viridiplantae > Streptophyta > Magnoliopsida > Poales > Poaceae > Dendrocalamus > Dendrocalamus sinicus. The sequence goes on along the minus strand of CM070660.1, from coordinate 28,705,892 downwards.
GCAGCCCACTCGACGTAGTTGGTCTTGGTGAGGTAGGCCACCGCCGCCGGCCGACGCCCCGACGACACGGTACTCGTGGTGACCACGGTACCGAACCGGGAGAGAGCGCGTTGCTCGTGAGGGCCGCGCTCTCCGTCGACGATCGCCGACGCCGTGCATGCCTCCTCAGAGCGCCACCGCCGCGGTGCTCCTCCTTCAGAGCGCCGCAGCGCCGCCCGCGTCGTGCAGGCTGCCGCGCGCTGTGGCGCGGCGCGCCGCCCATTGCGCCATTCGCCTGCGCCGCCTCCTCTCCGGCAGCCGAGGTCCTCGCCGGCGCTGTCATCATGAGCCGGAGCCGCCGTTGCTGCCGCCGCAGAGCCTTGACCTCGCTGCCGCCGCGACGCGCTGACCGCCGCCGCTTCCACCTCCGCCTCGCTGCTGCCGGCTCCCGCTGCCGGCCTTGACGCCTTTCGCCGCCGCGGCTGTCTCTGCCGCCGCTTCGCTCGCGGCTGCTCGCGCGACGAGCTCGGCCGTCACGACGCCGCATGCTCGAGGCGGCCGAAGGCCGAGATCGCCTGCGGACATGGCGCGCATCGGGGGTGTTGCGTGGAGAGAGGGCTGCTTTAACGAGCTGCCGCCTCCGAGAGGAGGAGCGGGACGGCCGAGCCGCCGCTACATCGGGCCGGGCTGCTGCGAGGCCGAGAAGGAGATGAGCGAGGAGATGCTCAAGCTACAGGATACTAAGGCTCTGATACCACTTGTTAGTCGTTGGACTCTTGCTCTTGGTGATAGCAAGATCCTTACTCTCATGGAGAGGATGACACTAGGAGATGGGGCAATTTTCTTGTTTATTTCTCACACAATGCCATGTTAACCTGAGGGGTTGGGGATACAAATTTATAGGCTGAGAACCAGCCAAGCATATGCTACGATGCTATCCTAGATGCTGTTCTAAAGCGGTCAATATGTTGTCCTAAAGCGAAGCGATGCTGTCCTAAAAGCGAATGTTGTCCTAAAAGCAGAATCTTGTCATGTCCTAAAGCAGTCAAAAAACAAAAACTACCACAGCCCCACAAAGACCACAGTACAGAGACTTATTCATCAGGGCCACCCTTGGGTAGACAGGGAACGTGTTTGCTCCTTAGTGGGTTAGTAGAGCAGTTGATAGTCCTAGTATCATATGGGGTAGATGAGAGTCAGTCTGAGCCTTAGTATCCTCTACATCTTGTCTATGCTCTAAGGACTGCCTTTTCTGATTTCTTTCCCAGCTTCTCGATTTATAGCCTTGGTTCAGGGGGAGTTCATTTGGGAGCTTCTGGAGCTTAATATTGACATAACTCAACTTGAACTAAACAGTGCATCACATGTTGAGAGGGAGCTGGATTTTCTTACATTTTAGCATTCTGCATTGTAATACATGGAGCCTTGATTATTATCCTTAGTTGACATGTTTACAATGCTTTACATCTTGCCATGATTTGTGCTTAATTGCTAGATTTATCATGTCTTTATATGTGTCATCAAGCCTTCGCCATTGATAAGTTAATTAAAATTGCCCAACTTGAATTAAGACATGTCATGTTAGCTCTTGAGACTAGTCTATCTTTAGTTATCCTCTTATGATTCATGCCATGTCAAATAGGATAAGTTGAGCTTTGAATCTTTAATTGAGCTTTAGATTGAGCTATGATAGTTTCTTGATAAATCGTGAGTTAGTACAACTGTTTAAAAAGCAAAAGATCTCTTTTTATGTGCGAAAGAACTGATCTCACCAATTCTTTCCCATGAGACTGCTTGCCATTGCACTAGGCACGAACTCAGGGGGAGTTTTGGATGACCAAGCTCATCTCCTTAAGCTTACTGCTTGGAATGGTTGCATAAGGCTTGAGATCTAGCACATGACTAAAATTTGGTTAGCTACGACCATGAGTTTCAAAAAAAATGTCAATTGTGCTCAATTTGTTTAATTACAAAAAGACTAAAGTACTTGAACAAATAATTCATTTTTGAACTTGTAGCACTCTAAACTGACTCAATTCTAGCTTCTCGGTTCCACTTAGACTATTGACATGGCTTGCATCATCTTTGGATACCTCTAGCTAGACTTTGATCTTGATTGGCTTGACATGCTTACGAATTTCATCTAATATTCAGATTCACACTTATGTGGCTTGGCTTGATTATGCATATGTTGTCATGATATTGATAGCTTTCATATGCTTTATGGCTTGGTGTAATACTAATTGGTCATTTTGGATAATCTTCATGGCTCTAATTGCTTAGTGTTGTGGTTACAGACCAAACAGAGAGAGAGTGTAGTAGTGGAGAGTTGGGTAAAATGAATGGCTTAGCCTTCTCCTCGTGGCCTATGCCACATATATATATTCACATGGGGAGTGCTTGTACAGTTGTACCCTTACACATGAGTATTCCCCTCGGGGGCTCTTATGTCATTACACATGTCCTATTGCGGACGTAACAGGCCTACTGGGCTTAGGTGGGGGCCACCCCTACAACAGGAGCCTCTCATAGTGAAGGGCTTCACGGGCCGAAGCCATGCCGCTGAGTCCTTTGGCCCCCTCCGTCCCATCAGCCTGTGATGCTTGATGATTTGGATAGTGCGACGTCCACCTGCTTGCGCGAGGGCTGTCTTCGTCCCGGCCGGGCGCGCTCGAGGCCAAGGCACCGGAAGACCGGCTTCGACGGGCCGAGGTCGTCTGATGCAGGCCGCCTCCCGCACTCCGGCGCGCGCTTCGAGGCCGAAGGCTTTGGGTAGGCCGAGGGCTTCGACCGGTCGAGGTCCGGCGTGCCCTACCCCGCGCTCTGGATATTTATGGGCGAAGCCGAACTTGGTCGTCTGCCCTTGGCGGCCGAGTTCTCGGGAAATGCTTTGCGCGATGTGGCGCCCGCAGGAGATGGTTGCTTGGTCCGGTAGTGCGCTTTAATGACGCCTGGAATCGCGTTGGCCTTTGTCGGGTGGGCGGCACGCTGCCCGCCTGCCCCGTGATCGGATGTGGGCACGTGGCCGGCTGTAATTGGAGTGTCATGGGATGGCAGCGTTCCCACGACCACGACCGTGCGCCTCTTCCCCAGAAAAAGTGGCCACGCGGCGGGGGTGTATCAGCGCATTGGGCGCTGAGCGGCCACCTACCGCCGCCTGCTGCGGTTGCCAGCGGTTGCACTGCCCGATCGTGGGTAGCCGAACCGCTGTAATTCGCTGCTCGACCTTCGCTCAGTAGGGGAGACGGGGCTTTATAAACCGCCCCGTGGGCATGCGCTTTTCCTTGGTCGCTTGATCGCTTGTGCGTTCCTTCCTATTCTTCTTGCACCTCCTGCTGCTATTCTCGCCTCCGCGCCTGCCCGCCGCCGTGAGAGAGAGGGATGGCTGCGCGCGATGACCTCCCAGCTAACATGGGTGCCGCCCTTGACGACCCTGCGCATCGCCTTAGCGAGAGCGCCTCGTTGAGCCAGCGCTGCCTGACACCACCACCGGCGGAGTACCGCCTGGTTTCGCGCGATAGGAAGCAAACTACCCAGCGCTGGGATGCCATGAAAAGGTCCAAAGGCCGCTGCTCTCGTGTGCTCGGGCGGAGCCGTGTCACGGAGGAGACCCTCTGAACCCTTCTTCAGGAGAAGAAGCTGGAGGAGCGTGCCGGGGCTCGCCTGCCCGGGCCTGACGAAACGGAGCCGAACCCGGGAGAGTCGGAGGCGATTGTCTTCGTGGCATTTTTCGACGCTGGGCTCCGAATCCCCGCGACACACTTTGTTCGCGAAGTGCTGCGAGCGTATGGGTTGGAGCCGGCGCAGCTGACTCCGACCGCGATCGTTCGGTTGGCCATCTTCACTTGGGCAATGCGGACGGAGGGTACCCGTCCCCGCGCTGAGTTGTTCGCCATCCTGCACGACGCACGGTGCCAACCGAGGAGAGTGGAAGGGGGGCTTACTCGAACTTCGGCGTGGCGTGACTTCGTGGCGGGGCGAGTGCTTTGACCGCTTCCCGCTGGCTACGCTGAAAAGTGGAGACCGGCTGGACCCGGCGGTGGTTCTACTACACCGTGACGAGCACAAGCGGCCTCCAGAGCCGTGGAGAGCTGATATCATTCGATCGGTGTCCGGATGTGACGCCTCAGCCCGGCGACGGGCAGTAGGCGCGGAGACTTGCTGGTGTCGCACTCTGGTTCAACATGCGTGACCTTGCGGAGGAGTTCACCATGTACGGGATATCCCCGCTTTCTTGTACCTGGAAGTACGAGCGGCGAGGGCCCGATCGGAAAGACGGCATCCACCCGGGGGTGTCTTCGCTTCATAGGCCCTCCGCGCCCTGTAAGTATCCCTGCGATATACCAAGTACCATGTGGGTGGTTGCAAACCCTTAGGTATGATGCTCCACTTGTGCGTGCAGTACGCCGGTTAGAAGATGCGGAACGCGCAGTAGCTGCGATGCTTGGGTCGTACACGGTGAAGGAGCACGAGGCCTGTGAGTCCGCGACCTCCTTGGCGAAGCAGGGGCGGATTAATCGGGTGTGCGAGGTTTTGGAAATCCTCGTTCCGGAGCGCCCAGTGCCTGCGGAACCGCCGAGTGGTGCGACGGTGGTGGCGCCACCCTCTCGGAGCGGGGTCCAGTCGGAGGTCATCGTCCTTAGTTCGTCGACCGTGCCGTCGGTCGAGAACGTGAGGACGGGGGGCGAGACGGGCGCCGTATATGGTGGCAAGGCGACGAGCGTGCGCCTCGCCGTTCTTGAAGATGACGCCTCATTGCCTCCAGTGGCAACCGCAGCGTGCGCCTCGCCGTTCTTGAAGATGACGCCTCATTGCCACGGAAGCTTCACCGACGACTCCGAAGGCGAAACGGCCTCGGGTGCAGTCGCCGCCATCTTCTAGGGGCCGGTTCAGCGTGGCGGGTCCAGTGGATCGCGCCCTAACGGCTAGCGGGATGCTCTCGGCCGGAGGGTTGTCGCCTCAGCCGCCGAGGCGCCATGACCTGTGGAGGCCGCGGTAGAGGACACCGGAGGTAGGCGCAGTTCATTTTCGTCGCGCGACTTCGCGAAACTCTCCCCGATTTGCTCGCTTTTTCCGTCGACGCCAGGCGAGATAGGGTCTCCCAAACGAGGGCAAGAATCGAGCAATGGGGGGCCTCGCGATGTCGCCGGCCTGATTAAGCCGGGATCGTGTGCCCGACCGCGCGGAAGGTACCGGGCGGGGCTCTAGGGCCTGACGTCTCCGACTTCGTACCTCGGTGGTAGGCGCTTCGCGTCTGGAGCGAGGTGGCAGAGTATGCTGGCGCCCGCCTAGATCGACAGGCGCTGCACTCCTGCGGGGGCGACCTTTTGGCGCTCGCGCTAGGTGCCTCGGAGATGAGGGTAATGGTCTCCGTTCTCACTGCATACCCCCTGCATATCTAATAGATAACCCTTGTTGTTACATTCGTGTAGATGCTTGCAATTGGCAAAGCCCTCGAAGAGACTCGCGTGCGCGAGCGGAGGGCACTGGAGGACCAGCTGCGCGTCGTGGACGACGCCAACGCCGCCAAGGACGAGATCATTTGGGTGCTGATGGCGGAGCGGGACGGGGCTATTGACGACGCGCAGCTGGTGGGCACGAACGCGAAGAATGCGGCAGTGGCCGCAGAACGCGCGATGGAGGAGGCCCAGCGCGTTGCGACGGAGCAGCAGACCGCCCTTCTTCAGCGAATCTCCACGCTAGAGGCGAAAAGGAACAGCTTACTGCCTCCGTTGCGGAGAAGACGCTATCCTGGGACAACGCGTGCACCTCCGCGTGGAATGCTATGGAGTCTTTGGAGCAGGCCCTCCGGGGGCTTTGCGTGCACATGGAGGACGCCACTCATGGCCGCCAAGACCTGATGGAGACGCTTGGGCGAATCGAAGAGGGCTCGAGCGTCGCCCTCCCCGGCGCCAAGGCTTTTGGCACCCAATGCGGCTACATGAGTGCTGGGCTTGCCCTTGCCTTGTTGCACGTCGGCGGGTGCGAGCATGTCAATGAGCTGGCGAACCCTCAGCTTGACTTGCCTGCCCAGCCCGGGGTGATATCCGATGCCGTTCGTGCCGCCGAGCCCGCGACCCGAAACTTCCATGACCGAATTTGGAACTATGTCGGGAAGGGCGCCGCCGCGGTTGCTTTACGGCAGACGCTGCGGAACGAGGGGGACGTACTTCGTTGGCTCGAAGAGGTCCCTCGACGCAGTGCAGGCGATGCGGGCACTCGTCGCGGCGAAGATGGCGCGGACTCATAGGAATAGTTCCAGGTTTTGGCGCGTTTTGCGCCATGCGTGTCTGCTTCTGTAATGTAACTGTCTTGCTCGGGCCAAGCGACAATTTTCCGTGCACTTGTTATGTAATGTGCTGTGAGCTGGGGGGTCGTGTAAAGCGCGGGTATCATGTCGCCCCTCGTTCGGGTATCAGCAAACGGGCTTGCGAATACTTTGCACCGCGGAGCTGGCGCCTAGTCGAGGTAGACGCGCGAGCGCCCGCCCCTACCTTCAAGTGGTGGCGCGGGCCGGGCGCTTAGTCAGGTAGACGCGCGAGCGCTCGCCCCTACCCTTCAAGTGGTGGCGCGGGGTGGCGCCTAGTCATGTAGACGCGCGAGCGCCCATCTCCTACCCTTCGGTGGTGGGCGCGCGCCGCGCCTAGTCGAGGTAGACGCGCGAGCGCCCGCCCCTACCTTCAAGTGATGGCGCGAGCCGGGCGCCTAGTTGAGGTAGACGCGCAAGCGCTCCGTCCCCTACCCTTCAAAGTGGTGGCAGTGGAGCTGGCACCTAGTCGAGGTAGACGCGCGAGCGCTCCGTCCCCAACCCTTCGAAGTGGGGGCAGCGGAGCTGGCGCCTAGTCGAGGCATGCACGGGAACCTCGACCACAGCCTTTGTTTTTTATGTTCTAGGGAGTGCGCACAAGGGGCACGCCTGCGCGTGCTTGGGAGTATCCAAGCCGCGGTTGTACGCCGTAAAGTGCGCGGGGATAGCATCCGCGTCTCTTTATACTCCGGAGGAGTGCGTGGGATCGACATCCACGCCTTATTTATACTCCGAAGAGTACGCCCTGGGGCAACGCCCATGCGTGCGCGAGGTTCGCGTCTTGTTTATACTCCGTAGAGTGCGCAGGGATAGCATCTGCGTCTTCTTTATACTCCGGAGGAGTGCGTGGGATCGACGTCCACGTCTTATTTATACTCCGAAGAGTATGCCCTGGGGCAACGCCCATGCGTGCGCGAGGTTCGCGTCTTGTTTATACTCCGTAGAGTGCGCAGGGATAGCATCCGCGTCTTCTTTATACTCCGGAGGAGTGTGTGGGATCGACATCCACGTCTTATTTATACTCCGAAGAGTATGCCCTGGGGCAACGCCCATGCGTGCGCGAGGTTCGTGTCTTGTTTATACTCCGTAGACTGCGCAGGGATAGCATCCGCGTCTTCTTTATACTCCGGAGGAGTGCGTGCGGAGGCGGACCTCGACGCTACGTCTTGTTTAGAGTCCGTGGACTGCGCGCGGAGGCGAACCTCCGCACGTTGCGGGCGGTGAAATTGTGTGCGGAGGCGGACCTCGGCGCTACGTCTTGTTTATACTCCGTAGAGTGCGTGCGGAGGCGGACCTCGACGCTACATCTTATTTAGAGTCCGTAGACTGCGCGCGGAGGCAAACCTCCGCGCGTTGCGGGCGGTAAAATTGCGTGCGGAGGCGGACCTCAGCGCTACGTCTTATTTAGAGTCCGTAGACTGCGTGCGCAGGCGAACCTCCGCGTGTTGCGGGCGGTGAAATTGCGTGCGGAGGCGGACCTCGGCACTACGTCTTATTTATACTCTGTAGAGTGCGTGCGGAGGCAGACCTCGACGCTACGTCTTATTTATACTCCGTAGAGTGCGTGCGGGGCGGACCTCAACGCTACATCTTATTTAGAGTCCGTAGACTGCGCGCGGAGGCGTCCCCCCACGCGTCTTTATTTATGCTCATGCCCAGCGCGCGCGAAGGTGACCCTTCGCGCGCTCTTAGTATGAAAACGGAAGAATTTGCATGAACGATGCACTTTATTAAACTCCCGTTTGCGCGGGTGAGCGGTTACAAGGGTTAAGGCACTAACCGTTAGCCGCTTATGCCGCCGAAGCCGTGGAAGGCCCGTGCCCCTGTGTGCTTGACTTAGGCGTAATACCGCCGTAGCCTGGCCACATTCCACGTGTGGCGGAGCGTGTGCCCTTCCAAGGTGGCTAAGCGTCACTCCCTCCTCTCGCAGGCCTCCGCGGCGATGTACGGTCCTTCCCACTTGGACTCGAGCTTGCCTACCGTCTCCGCGTGGAGTGCCATCTTCAGGACGAGGTCTCCCGGTCTGAACTCGCGCAGGTACAGCGAGCGATTGCGACCACGCACCATTTGTCGCGCGTATTTTATGACGTGCTGTGTGGCGCTTGCCCGGTCTCCGTCAAGGAGATCCACGGACAACTGGCGTTCTTCATCTGGTGCTTGGACGAGGACCCGCTGCGAGCCAGCCCTGATTTCTTCAGGTGTGACCGCCTCATCGCCGAAGAGGAGCTTGAAAGGCGTGAACCCCGTTGGGCGTGTGACCATTGTGCGAAGGGACCAGAGGACGCTGTGGAGCTCGCCCGGCCACTTCCCCTTTGGGAACCCGACGAGGCGCTTCTTGATTGCAGCGGAGATGGCGCCGTTTGCCCGCTCCACCGCCCCGTTGGACTGTGGGTGTCCGACCGAGGCGAACCGGAGGGTGATGCCCATGTTGCCGCAGAATTCTTTGAATGGGGCTGCATCGAACTGCAGCCCGTTGTCGACGGTGATCTCCTTGGGCACGCCGAATCGACATATGATGTTCTGCTAGAGGAAGCGCTGCAGAGCCGCCGAGGTAATCTTGGCTAGAGCCACCGCCTCCGGCCACCTAGAGAAGTATTCCAGGGCAACCGCAACGAATCGCAGGTCTCCTGGGGCCCTGGGAAGCGGTCCCACGACATCAATGCCCCACCTCGCCAGCGGCCATACCGGGGGTATGGGATGCAGGCTTGTCGGGGGCCTGTGGATAGCCCTTCCCGTCCATTGGCAGCCTTGACAACGGCGCACGAGACCTTGGTTGGCCAATAAAAACCCTGTCTGAATGCCTTGCCCACCAGGGACCTTGGTTGGAGGTGCAAGCCGCAGAGACCCGCATGAATTTCCGCAAGGAGGCGCTTTCCTTCTTCGCGCGGAAGGCACCGCAGGAGCGGCGCGCAGACCCCCTTCTTGTAAAGCGCCCCGTCGAGCACCTGGAAGGACCTAGCGCGGTGTTGCAAACGCCGGAGCTCGGAGGGGTCATCCGGTTCCGCGATGCCTTGCAGAAAAGCGAGAAGGGGCTCCCGCCAGTCACCCTGCTGGGTGATCTGGTGGACAAGAGTCGCATCTCGATTATCTGTCTTTGTGGCGCCGCCGCGTGGTTTCAGAAATGCCCTTCGAATTGGGAGCCGACCGCAGCCTTGGCCAGGACGTCAGCTTGTTCGTTGTCCGCCCGAGGGATGGCCTTCACCGTGACACCCAAAAAGTGTCGCTCCTTCGCTCGTACGGCTGCTAGGTACTTGGCTAGCTCCGGGTCCTTGGCTTGGTATGACTTGTCTACATGGCCCACCACTAACTGGGAATCAGTGCGAACGAGGACTCTCCTTGCTCCCATCGCTTTGAGCTTCCCGTGGCCGAAGAGTAGCGCCTCGTATTCGGCCATATTGTTCGTAGCCGGAAACGCTAGGCGCGTCGAGTATAACAGGCGCTGCCCCTCTGGGGTGGTGATAATGGCGCCCACTCCTGCGCCCGCAACACCGTACGCTCCGTCGGTGTTAAGTGCCCACACCGGGTCTTTGACCTGGAGGGCGGGCTGTGCTGGAGGGGTCCATTCCGCGAGGAAGTCCGCCAGAACTTGAGACTTGATCGGGTTCGAGAGGCGTATGTCAGGGAGAACGGGGCCAGCTCCGCCGTCCATTTGCCAATTCGCCCCATGGACTCCTTGTTGTGCAGCATCTCTACCAGAGGGAACGATGATGGCACCGTTATCGGGTGCGCCAGGAAGTAATGCCGGAGTTTTCTTGAGGCCATGACCAGCGCGTAAGCAAGCTTCTCGAGCTCGGTATATCGCGTCTTGGCACCCTGGAGGGCTTCGGAGATGAAGTACACTGGCCGCTGGAGCGCACCCTCTTCCAGGACGAGGACGGCGCTGACCGCCGTTGCCGAGGCGGCGAGGTAGAGTAGGAGGGGAGCCTCTGGCGCTGGGGCCACCAGAGTGGGGAGGGTTGCGAGGTGTTTCTTGAGGTCGTCGAAGGCCTTCACGCAGTCATCGTCCCAATGAAATCCGTCGCAACCGCGGAGGGTCTTGAAAAATGGTAACCCCCTCTCCGCCACTCTGGAGAGGAAACGGCTCAAGGCCGCCATGCGGCCTGCCAGCCTCTGGACCTCCCGCGTCGTCTTGGGAGGTTCCATGCCCAAGATAGTGTCAACCTTGTTAGGGTTCGCTTGGATGCCTCGCCCAGAGACGAGGAAACCCAATAGCTTGCCCGCCTGTACGCCGAAGACACATTTGTCCGGGTTGAGCTTGATGCCCGCCTTCCGGAGGTTGTCAAAAGTCTCCTGAAGATCGCGGCCGTGGGAGGCAAGCTGACGGGTTTTTACTACCACGTCGTCCACGTAGGCCTCCACATTTCGCCCTAGCTGGACGGCCAGGGCCAGCGCGACGAGGCGGGTGAAGGTTGCGCCCGCGTTCTTCAAGCCGAAGGGCATCCTTACAAAGCAGAAGGTCCCCACCGGCGTAATGAAGCTGGTTTTCTCCTTGTCGTCCTGGGCCATGTAGACCTGGTGGTAGCCGGAGTAGGCGTCCAAGAAGCTCATGAGCTCGCATCCGGCGGTTGCATCGACCAGTTGATCTATGCGCGGTAAAGGGTAATCGTCCTTCGGGCATGCCTTGTTGAGGGCTGTGAAGTCGATGCACATGCGCCAGACGCCGCTGGCCTTTTTAACCAACACCGGGTTGGCGAGCCATTCCGGGTGTTGAACTTCGCGGATCACCCCTGCTCAAAGGAGCTTCGCCACCTCCAGCTTGGCCGCCTGCTGCCGGTCCATGGACATACGGCGAAGTTTCTGCTTGACAGGCTTGGCGTCTGGGCGGGTCGCGAGATTATGTTCGATGAGGGCACGGTCCACTCCCTTGATATCTTCCGGGGACCATGCGAAGACGTCTATGTTGGCCTGGAGGACTCGAAGCAGGTCTTGCTCTACCTCCGGAGGGAGGTCTTCGCCTATGGATACGAACTGCCCCTTCGCTTGGAGCGGCACCCTCTTCACCCCGCCCTCCGGGTGGGGCTTAGGTGTCCAACCCGGAGCGGATGGCGTATCCGCCTGGTATTTGTCGATGAGGGCGTGCACCTTGCGGTGCAAGCATCCAGCTTCGGTTTCGATGCTCTGAGCCATATCCTGATCGCCGAAGATGGTGATAACGCCCCGCCGTCCTGGCAGCTTCATGCGTAGGAATGCGTAGTGTGGGACGGCTTTGAAGGAGTTGATGGCGGGACGGCCTAGTATGGCATTATACGGATATGAGACGTCCACGACGTCGAAGACGACATCTTCGGTCCTGGCGTTGTCGGTCTGGCGCAAGGAGACCTGGAGGCGAACCTGACCCAGAGCCTTCAAAGGCTGCCCCGAGGCCCTAAAGGGGGGCTTCCGAAGCTTTTAATAGACTCCGAGGTATTCCCATACGATCGAGGGCCTCCACGAACAAAATGTTGGTGGAGCTCCCTCCGTCAATGAGGATGCGCCTGATGTCGCAACCCGCAATGTCGGCCTGGATGACCAAGGGATCTTGATGGGGGAATTCTACACCACGGCATCGGTGATGTGAAGGTGATCTTTGCAAGGACGCCGCCGAGGTAGTCGTGCCGAGGAAGTGCTCGACGAAGAGCCTCCCTCGATGACATAAATGCCACGGCATTGGGTCTCTCCGGGGGACCTAGCATGGGAGGGACCGCCTTGCCCCTTCTGTACGCGGGCTGTTACAGGGGTCAATGTCTTCAAAGCCCGTACATGGGCCACCGCCTGTCGTAATGCTGCAACTTCGGTGCATGTCCGCGTGAAATGGCCCCCGTAGCCGTGTACCTCGCACCATCTACCGTATTCTAGGATTTCCTGCTCCGCGCGCGGCTTGGCATCGTCGCCTCCTTCGCGCCCCCCTGCAACGCGCGAGGTTGGCACGGCCCCCCGGGGAATGCCCTGCGCAACCAGGATATGACGGGTCTTCTGGGGTCTCCGCTGGTTACGCCGGGGCTTGCACCTGTCGCCTGGTGAGGTTTGGTGCACCCCCTCGTCGACGGGCTCACGAGTGTCACCTGCGTACACTTGCTTGTCCGTCCTCAGGTTGTTTCTTGCGCTGCTTCCTTGTGAGGAGCCCTCCGCTTGCCCGGCGTTGGAGCCGTTGGCACTGCGCCTCCGTACGTCCTCTTCGGCTCGGGTGTACGCTTCCACTTTGTCGAAGAGCTCTGCCTCCGACTTAAGTGGCTTCCGCGCGTTATGTTCAGCAAGTGGTCCCGGGCGGAGACCTTGTGTTGCTGCGTTGATGACGGTTGTTTCGTTGATGTCCTTGACCTGGCAGCGCACTTTCGCAAAGCGCTTGAAGTAATCCCGGAGCCCTTCGTCAGGTTTTTGCTTGACTGCGAAGAGCTGGTCCGCATCGACGCGCTCGACGTAGTTTCCCTGGAAGTTGCGGCAGAGTTGACTGCGGATCTGCTCCCACGCGCGGATGGACTGTGGTGCGATGGAGAAGAACCAAGACAGCGCCACGCCTTGTAACGCGAGGGGGAGCCCTCTTGCCTTCGTGGTGTCGTCTCCGCCAGCGGCTTCGATAGTGGTCTCGTACACGCGCACGAAGCCTCGCGGGTCGGAGTCGCCCTTGTAGGCCTGATGACGCTTGGGAACTTGAAGCCCTCGGGCCAAGCCGCCTGCTGCAGGCTCGCGGAGAGCGGGGACTCCGGATCTATTCGCCGCGATGGGACGCGACTAGACGTGGGGGGTTCAGACGCCACCGCCGGGGAGGGGGTTGGCTCTGAGCCTCTTGCATGTCTCGCACAGCTCCGCGGAGGTCTGTTAACTCCCGCTGAAACGCACTAAGGACCGCCAGCAGGGCAGCCTCCACCGCGGGGGTGGCTGGGTCCATCGGTGCGCTTGGCGGCGCTACCGGTGCGGCGGTGGCCACGGCTGCGCGCTTCAGTTGCCGCCGCGTTGTCGCGAGGGCCCCGAGCCGGCGATGAGGTTCGCGGTGCCGCTGGGGCCGCTCACCGCTTCTGCGCTGGGTGGAAAAACGGGTGCGCCTGCGTTGCCATCGCCGGGGTTGATCGTCGGGGTGGTGCTGGTGGGGTCGGCCGTCGCGTCGGTGGTGGGGCTCGCTGTCGCGGCTGCACCACCGCTCGTACCTGCGGCTGCTAGAGCTGAAGCCCCAGTGCTGACGCGAGACCTCGCCGCTTCCGCCTTCTTCTTCACCGCCGACGGCGAAGCTTTCCTTGGTGCCATCCTCCTTCGGATATGAAGGCTTGTTCCTGTCCTCCCCACGGACGGCGCCAACTGTTGTGGTTACAGACCAAACAGAGAGAGAGTGTAGTAGTGGAGAGTTGGGTAAAATGAATGGCTTAGCCTTCTCCCCGTGGCCTATGCCACATATATATATTCACATGGGGAGTGCTTGTACAGTTGTACCCTTACACATGAGTATTCCCCTTGGGGGCTCTTATGTCATTACACATATCCTATTGTGGACCTAACTGGCCTACTCGGCTTAGGTGGGGGCCACCCCTACAACACTTAGCATTGAATAAAATTCAGCCTTCATGCCTTATTTTCCTCCAAAGAACCTTGATGATGTTATTGCCAAAAGGGGGAGAATATTTTGGAGAAAAAGCCACATTTTGGGAGTTTTGGGAGCTTTGAGGAAAAATTGCTCTTTCTTTTGCTCCTTGTGTCAACATGGTCATTAGCATCATTCTCTTTCACTTGGACCATGTTTGACTTCCAAACAAACTCAATTCCTATGCTTTTTCGGTGTTTGTCAATATACTCATCAAGGGGGAGATTGAGAGACCATGTGGAGGTATCCCCATGTTGGTGATGAGTAATTGACGGTGGTATTAGTGAGTTTGAGTTTATTTTGGGTATTCTAGGGTTGAGTACCTTTACTTGAGCTATTATCGATTATGCTGTTTCGTGCGGTGCTATGTGACGGTTTGCTTGTCTGTGTGACTGCAGGACTTCGGAGCTAGGTCATGGTGAGGCGAGGAGGACCAGGACTAGACACAGGAGGTGTTGAGGTCCAGACGGTCGGTGATGCCGAAGATGATCGAGGCTGGTGAGGTGGTTGCGAGTCGGGAGACGAGGAATCGGAGCGGGAGCTACCGGTGACGGACACGACGGGCGACGACGAGAGAACCAGGGCAAGACTCAGGTGGAGTCGGAAGTCTCGGTCGGTGTCGGGTGGACACAACGGGCAGCGGCGAGTGGATCGGGACTAGACTCAGGGAGGAGTTGAGGTCCAGATGGTCAAGAAGCCGGATGCGGTCGTGTGCAGCGGAGCGGACCGAACTAGACTCAGGGAGGAGTCAAGGTCCAGACGGTCAAGATACCGGACGCGGGAAGCTTCCGGGCAGGTGCTTGAGGGGCAAAATGGTAATTTGACTCAAGCAATGGAGGTGGAGGCAGATTTCCCTCCAAAAATCTGGTTTGACCCATTACCTCATTTGTGTGTGTGAGGTTTGAGTGGGTAGAGTATGACACTTCTTGTATTTCTCCTTGAGGGTGTGCCCTTGGTGTTAAAAGGAGAGGGTTGTGCAGCAAGAAGGTCATTCATTCAAGTTAGTAAGCTCAAGAGAGTGTGCTTGAGCAGTAGGAGAGAGCATTCTGAGAGAGAGAGCTGAGTCTGTAGGTGAGCTGAGCGTGTGTGTTCATCTCCCACAGCAAGCATGCAGTGATTCTTGTACCAATAGCGTATGCGGACGTAGTGTTGGTTGTAGAACACTATCCTGTAACCATTCAATTCACTGGAATGAATCCATTTGGAAATTTCAGCTTGCATTTGGCTCTCTTTTGATTTTCTGCTCTTTGCCTTTTCCTTGAGTTTGAGTTGATTCTTTGAGCAAGGAGTAGCAAAATGGTTTGCTCTGTGATGGGATGATGTTTTAAGAACATTTGGTCAGAGAAACTCCCTAGAGTTCAATGAAAAATCCAAAGATTCCATTTTGCTCATTTCCTCTGTTTCTTGTTTTCTAGGGTTTCTTGGCAGAGGATGCGTGAATATTTTGATTCTCTTCATTAGATGGCTTGAGGTTTGAGTGCTTAAGTCCAGAGATCATTGCTAAGCAAATTGCAAAAGTTCCTAAGCAAAGAATGAATGAACAATGAGAAATCTGAAAATTACTATTTGTCTCTACTCCATGTTCAGATTTCACCTTAAATCTTGATTCTTTGCTTTTGGGGTAAATTAATCTGATTCTTAAAGTCCCTCTGGTATTTAGTTCATGTTCTTGACCTTTTGGCTTGAGGAGAAAAGAAGAAAGATCAAAATTTCCATGTTTGAGAAGAACTCAGTGTTTGCTGAAAAAGTTTCAGGCTGCTGTGCCCGAGGACCGGTCTGACCGGAGTTATAAGGGCGGTCTGACCGGACTTATAAGGGCGGTTTTACCGGAGTTATAAGGGCGGTCTGACCGGACTTATAAGAGAGGTCTGACCTCCCTTTGAACTATGGTCAGACCGGCCCCTCTGGAAAATATTGTTTGAGCTGTTTTTCTTCATTGCTTCTTTCTCGTGTGTGTTTAGGAGTTCCAAAAGGCATGAGTATTCCTCTTCATAGTTTTTCATAGCTATTGGAAAGGAGATTCATTCGTGAATACTTTTTAGGGGTCATTTTTAAAAGAGGCACCATTCACCCCCCCCTCTGTTGCCATATCCGATCCTACACACTTTATAACACCTGGAAGTGGAGTCTATAAATAGGTCCTTACCCTCTAGCCTCATTATGCATTTGCCATGTGCAGAGTTTAATGTAACTCTTAGATATTTTCCTTTGATCTGCTACTGGTGTACTGGTTTGGCTTACTTCAAATAAATTTTATGATTTTTATGGAGGAGTCACATCTGATTTGGTTTTGGTGCTAATTGCTCTATTAAGATCATTAAACTTTTGCTTCCTTTGTTCGATGAGGTGATAATTGAGTGACTGTGCTGCTTACGTGCAATATCACTCTGGAGTGAGAAAAATCTAAACATTTGAGAAGTTTAGTTGCATTAGCGTGGTAGCAACTGGCCTCATAATTAAGTTGAATACCTTGTAGTAAATGAGGGTGGCATTTTACTCCAATGAATCTTATCACATCTAGTTGGATCTGACAAGAGAGTGCCCCATTCCCAATTATCACTTTATTCAGAAGTGTTTAATTGCTCAAAATCAAACCGCTGATTGAGGGGTATCCTGAATAATGAAAACAGTGACGAAATATGAGAACGCATGTGGTGCTATTTACTAATAGTAGAGCTTAATCCAAATTCTAAACAAGCTGATTCCTCGTTAGAACTCTAAACTTTTCTTTGTATTAAGAAGTGTTCCTATATCAGCATCTTGCTAATTTTGTTTCAAAATGCTACTTTACTTTTACAAGATATGACAGATATGAGGAGTTGTTATGATAACTTGCTTGTTGTTGCGGTAGCAATTGCAGACAGTGCATATGGTATTTTTCTTGTCCGAAAATATTTTTTGCTTTGTGAGATCAGTTGTAATACCTTTATGTGTTATCTTCATTTCAATTTATAGATTTCCTACAATACTTAATAGAGATATGTTTTAAAAAAATACTTAATGGAGATATTTTGTTGATCACTTAAGTTTTGTTTTTGCTGAGTACTTAGGTTTGCACGTGAATAACTAGTTATCCTTTTTCAAATGGATGGAAAATCTTGTCAACATTTTTTTGGTTGACTAGGAGCGCATTATGATCAATATTTCATGGTTGTTCACTCATGCACGCAGGGCACATAATCTTAAACATTTCTAGTTTGTTCATCATACTGACATTGTGTGACCATAGTTCATTTGCTTTGCATTTGTCTAATGTTAACGGCTATTTGACTTTATAGGTTATTTGTTTATAGGGTTATAGCTGTTACAAATCTACATATCTTGACTCTTTATTAAATGTCAATAATTAGTTAATGTATGCATGTAGAGTTGTCTGAAGCACTATAGGAAATGGGGACTTGTTTACTTAAAAGAATCACACCAAATAAGGATGGAATTAGTGGTAATCATTTTGTGAATACTTTTTCTATGTGAACTTGTTTGTTTTAGTAATTGATGGTAATACTAATAACGAGCATCTACCGAAGGATGGCTTCTCTCCCCGACCCCATCGCGCTGGCGTCCACCCCGGACCTGGCGGCCACCTCCAGCTCGCCGACGTCCACCCCGGGCCTGGCGACCACCTTCTCTGCCGCGCCTCCCCAAGCGCCGGCTCTTCCCTCTCCCCAGGCGCCGACTTCCCCCACGGTCGGCCGCTCGAAGCTGGAGCGATGGAGCGAAGTTTCTCCTTCTGTCTCCCCTGAAGCTTCCAGACCTACCGCTCTCCCTTCCTTCCGCGATGTGCTGCTGTCCTCCCCCAGGTCGGCCGGCGAGAGCTCGGCGATGCCTGAGCTGGTGCCTCCAATTCACCAGCGCGCATGCATACCCCGCTCCCCTGCCGACCGCGCTGAGTCTCTTCACGTCCGGGTGCTGCCTCAAGGTCCGAGTGAAGATGGATGGACAAAGGTGGTTGGTCGCCGCAGGCTTTGGAGGAGGCTCCGCCACCCTCCTGGCGAATCTCGACGTCCGGTTTGGCAGACCTTCGCGGAAAATGCTTTAATTGCTTCTCCGCTTCGCACCGTGCGGCGGCCTGTCGACGTCCGATCCGCTGCTTCCGCTGCAAGGAGCTTGGCCACCTTTCTTCTGGCTGCCCCGGTGCCCCCTCGTCGCGAGGACGTATCACGGTCTGGCGGCGTCTCTCGCCGACCTTGAAGGATTCCTCGACTCCTCTTCCTACGGCGGACCTGCCTTCTTCGTCTGGGCCGGCGGATGATGGCGCTAAAACCGGTGGTCGGCTTCGGCGGCGTCGAAAGCACCGACGTCACTCCTCTCGACGTCGGGGTAGCGCTTCCGGGCTGGAGGTCACCGAAGCTGAGGAGTCTCTCCGTCATGCGCTCTCCGTCGCCTCCATCGACCAGGCGGCGACCATCATCGGCCGTGTTGCGACCATCATCGGTCAGGCGGCGGCCAGACTTCGACAGTTGCAGCCCTCCCCTCCGCCGCATTCCCGAACCAACTCGCCGGCGAGGAGGAGCGCCGGAGACCTTCTGAGGGGTCGCATCCCGGTCAAGCTTCGCCTTGGGCCCACTGGGTCGCATGCTGAACACGTGGCATCCAAAGCCGGCCTCGTCAAGTCCTCTCAGCTCTGCGATGTCTCCCCGAGCCCCTCGATCCCCTGCTCCAAACCGTCTTTTCCCGAGACAAGGGCGGCAGCGGGAGATGTCTCCAGAATCCAGGCGGATTGCGTTGTCTCCTCGACCTCCTCCCCCGACCCAGCAGATCCTCTGGAGAAGGCGATCGAGATGGCCGACGCTGTGGCTCCCAGCCCAGCGCGTTCTTCCCCTGCTCCTCCTGACGTCCTTCCCCTGCTCTCGGAGGCTTCTGTTGGCGCCCTGTTGGCAGCGATGCCGCACCACCACCTCCGTTGACTAGGGGCAGCTCGTCACGAACCTTCTCCAAGGTTTATGTTCGGCGCCGTCGTCGCCTAAGGTCGAAGCGCCTTCCTATTGAAAATGCCCCGCCAGGACGTGTTTCACCGCCTCCCCGTCAAGAATCCCCTCTCCAGCGGGCGGGGGCTTCCTTCATCTCCAACCTCACAAAGAAGACGAGTTGGCTACTCCCCAGCCCGAGAGCTTCGACGGCAAAGCCCCGCCCCACCCTCCTGGTGCCCCTCCTCGGCGCAGCCGCCGCATTGCTGGAGCTGGAGCTGAACCTCCGGCTGTGGTGTCTGCCAGCCGTGCCAGAAAGCAAGTGATGCGAGCACTGAACATCAGCGACGATCGGGAAGAACTCCATCCGCAAGCGCTAGAGGACTACAGCAAGCTCTTTGCACAGCCTCTTTCAGCTTCCAACATTCAGGCTTTAGCGGCACTATTTGGCTGGACGCCACCGGTAGAGGAGGTCAGTCTCACTTGACAGTCTTCTCGTTGGTTTTTTTGGTCGTCTTCCGCTGCTTTGTCAGATGAATCCTTCCAACATTTTGTGTTGGAATGTCCGGGGGCTTAATTCTAAACCTAGGCAAGATGTTGTTCGCACCCTGGTAGCTTCGGCTCGGGTGGATGTGGTCTGTCTGCAGGAAACGAAAATGGCTTTTACCTCCCAGGGGTCAATCCTTTCCCTGCTAGGTTCAGATTTTGACAACTTCATCTCTTTACCTGCGGTTGGCGCTTCTGGTGGAATTCTTGTGGCTTGGAGACATGGCCTTGGTCCTGCCGGAGTTCACAGACTAGACTCCTACAGTGCCTCGGTGAAGTTTTGCCCAAGCGGCGGCCAACCTTGGTGGTTGACCTGCGTCTACGGACCGCAATCAAATGATGCAAAAATCAACTTCCTTCAAGAGTTGAGAGATATTCGTGAGGCTTGTCAAGGTCCTTAGCTGATTTTGGGAGATTTCAATATTATCTATAAGGAGGAGGATAAGAACAACAATTTGTTGAATAGGACAATGATGGGAAGATTCCGGCGTCTTATTAATGATCTGGCCTTGAATGATATTCCTCTTCGTGGACAAAAATTCACTTGGTCCAATGGTCAAGTTTCCCCAACTCTTGTCAGGTTGGATAGATTGCTTTGCTCTCTGGATTGGGAGTCCCTTTTCCCCAATTCTCTGCTTCAAAGTGCTTCAACAGATGGTTCTGATCACTGCCCTCTCCTTCTGGGTTTGCATGACAGCAGGACGGGCAAATTGAGGTTTCATTTTGAATCCTTCTGGACCAAAGTGGAAGGCTTCCAAGACACTGTTGCTTTTGCTTGGTCCTCTGCAGCTGTGACCCACTGCCCTTTTGCTTCTTTAGACAAGAAGCTCAAAGCAACTTCCAGAGCACTTCAAAGTTGGAGTCAAACAAAAGTTGGTCTGGTTAAAATGCAGCTTAGTCTTGCCAGGGAAGTGCTTCATCAGTTGGAAATTGCTCAAGATTTTCGGAATCTATCAGAAGAGGAGGACTGGTTGCGCTGCAACCTAGTGAAACACTCCCTGGCCTTATCTTCTATCTCTCGCACTATTGCAAGAAGCCGTTCAAGAATCGGCTGGCTGCAGGAGGGGGACGCAAATTTGAACCTTTTTCATGCGTTTGCTAGGCACCGCAGGCAGAAAAACTTCATTACCAAACTTGTTGATGAAGAGCAGATGCTTACCAGTCATGATGAAAAGGAGCGGGCTGTGTTTGATTTTTACAATGGCCTCCTTGGCTTAAGTCTTGACAGAGAGCACACCATTAATCTAGAGGAGATGCTTCTCGAGTCTCATGATCTTGCATCACTTGAGGCCCCCTTCTCTGAGGATGAGGTTTGGAAAACCATCTGTCAGCTACCTATGGATAAAGCGCCTGGACCTGACGGGTTCACAGGTCGTTTCTATAAAGTTTGTTGGCCAATTATGAAGTCTGATCTTATGGCAGCCATTTCAGCAGTTTGGAGCAGAAAGTTTGGCAATCTGGGTCTGCTTAATTCAGCCTACATCACTTTAATTCCAAAGAAAGTTGAGTCTTTGCATGTCAAGGATTTCCGGCCCATCAGCTTGGTGCACAGTTTTACCAAATTAGTCACTAAAATCCTCGCCAATAGACTTGCTGTCCGGCTCCATCAGATGGTATCTCCAACTCAGAGCGCCTTCATAAAAGGGCGGTTTATTCAGGACAATTTCATGTTGGTGCAGCAGATGGCAAGGTTTCTCCATCATCAAAGGCAGCCTCGTATCCTTCTCAAGCTAGATATCACAAAAGCTTTTGATTCTGATTTCCTGGTCGTTCATCCTTGAGGTTTTGAGAAACATGGGTTTTGGCTCCATTTGGTGCGACATGGTATGTGGGCTGCTGGGCACTTCTTCTTCGCAAGTCCTTCTCAATGGGATTCCCGGGGAGGTCATCCTTCATAAGCGTGGGCTGAGGCAAGGAGATCCCCTCTCCCCAATGCTTTTCATTCTTGTTATGGACATCTTAAGCCACATGTTCTCTAAGGCCGCTAGAGAAGAGTTCCTCCAACCCCTCTCTACTCGAGCCTTGCAACACCGGATCTCCCTTTATGCCGATGATGTGGTCATCTTTCTTAGGCCAGATACCATGGATTTGGAGGTCACTATGGGTATTCTTCGTTTGTTTGGTGAAGCTTCCGGTCTCAAAACCAATATGCAAAAGAGCAACATATTCCCCATTCATTGTTCTGAGACAGAGATTGCCATAGTCAATGAGCATCTTCCCTGCGAAGTTTTGAATTTTCCTTGTAAATACCTTGGTGTGCCTCTCTCCCTTCGGAAGCTATCAAGGGCTGATGTGCAGCCTATTATTGATAAGATCGCCGATCGTCTTCCGGGTTGGAAAGCAGAGCTGCTAACAAGGATGGGCAGAAAAACTTTGGTGCAATTTGTGTTAACCTCTATGGTGGTCTACTTGGCCATGGCAGTTGATCTCCCCCAGTGGGCTATTAAACAAATAGACAAAATCCGTAGAAGTTTTCTGTAGAGAGGAAGAAAAGAAACTAAGGGAGGATATTGTCTTCTGGCATGGGACAAAACTTGCCGGCCTTTTCAGCTCGGGGGTCTTGGTATCTCTGACCTCCAGCGGATGGGATGGGCCCTTAGAATGAGATGGCTTTGGCTTCAGAAGGTTGATCCTGACAGGTCTTGGGCCTCCTTTCCGATCCAAGTTCACCACTGTGTCCGGTCCTTCTTCTCCATTGCAACTTACACTGAGGTCGGTAATGGCGTTCACACCCTCTTCTGGACAGATAGATGGATCCATGGGAAAAGGATCGTTGATCAAGCACCCCGTATTTTTGCTTTGGTTCCCAAGAGACATGCCAATAAGCGCACGGTGAGGGAGGCACTCACGGGTCACAACTGGACTGCGGATTTGATAGGAGCAATGACGGTTGGAGCCATTGTTGATTTTTTGGATCTCTGGGATCTCCTCTCTCAGGTGGAGCTGCAGCCCGCTTTAGAAGATAAACACATTTGGCGTTTCACTGCCAATGGAATTTATTCAGCAAAATCAGCTTATGAAGGTTTTTTTCAGGGAGGCATTGAATTTAGACCCTGGGAGCTAATTTGGAGAACTTGGGCCCCAAATAAATGTTGTTTCTTTATGTGGCTGGCTGCACATGATAAATGCTGGACTGCGGACCGTCTGGCGCGCCGAGGATTGCACACCCCCCCGCTTTGTGACCAAGAGGAGGAAACCATCAACCACCTCTTGATCTCATGTGTGGTTGCCCGCCAATTTTGGTTTGTTTTGCTTCTAAAGGTCAGACTACAAAATCTTTCCCCTCAGCTGGGTGAGCTCTCCTTTGAAGATTGGTGGTCCAGATCACACAACGCAGTTCATGGCCAGGTCCGGCAAGGCCTTAACTCCATCATCATTTTGGGGGCTTGGTCTCTTGGAACCTTCGCAATCACTGCATCTTTGATGGGGTTGTGCCAGACGTTAGGACCCTCTTGTCTTTTGTCATTGAAGAGATGAGGATTTGGGGTCTGGCCGGAGCAAAGGGTATCTCTTACCTAACTGCCCCGCCACAGATCTTGGCTTAGATCCCCTCTGGTCGAGGTTGTTGTTGCTTCTGTTTCATAGGCTAGTTTCCTAGAGTAGGTGTGGTGTGTGTTTTTGGGTTTGTAATGTGTATGTAAGCTTTTTTCCCTTCTTAATGCAAAAGATACGCAGTTCTCCTGCGTGTTCGAGAAAAACAATGGTAATACTAATACATACATATAAATTACAGTGGATAGTCCAAGTGTCAATACATTATCATCATTACCCTGAGTGTTTTAAAGCTACCAGGTTGACTAGTAGTACCAATAGGCTATATATCTCATATTTATAAGTTTTGGAATCTCCTATATAAATTTCCATTCCTTTTGAGCCCTATATAATGCAATTATCTCCAGATAATGTGTTTGTTCAACTATTAATTTGGATTATCCTATTTCTCCACCTATATTGGCCACCCAAAAAAATTGTGGTCACTTCTTAATGAGCTTCAACTTGTAGAGGTATGGCCTTTCACAGTAATGCTTTTAGGCGTTATGGTCTATTCTTGCCATGTATCATATCATTTTGCCATCCCCCCGCCTTCTTATCCTGCTTGTTGTCTTCTAATCATATAAGAGCTACCTTTTCTCTCAAGAGGAGGAAAAGATAGCAGTTTAGGCGAAATTAAGTGCAATGCATGTTTTCAAATACTTGTTATCTATACCCTGGCCCTTGAGCTCAGAAATTAATCTTTGGCTAATGAAACATTGATTTGTGTTATGAACGAGTTCAAACCAACTTTCTAGAGCTCATGGAACAACTTCATTGGACCAATTCCATGATATAGTAAATCAGCTGCTTGTCTTACTGGGTTGACACTTCTATATCCTATGATCGATTATGTTGTTGAACTTGGGCCTAGGCTTCTACAACATTGGGATCATTTGGGAACCACGTTCAATGCAATAACAACCAATGATGACAATTAACAAGGCTCTCTCATCGAGAACTTGGGGTTATCAAAAACTTCTTACTAATTGTTAGTAATATTTTCTCCAGGCTTATGGCAAGTAAAAGAGGAACGCCTATATGCTGTGATAACTTACCAAGAAAAATGAGGTAACAATCTCATCATGAGGTGGTAACTTCTAGAAGATATACTAGGTTGAACTTCTTTTACACATCCTCACAAATGATAGTAACTTCACAACTTAGAATGATAGTTTGTTAAAAGTACAGATGATAACTTAGGGACCTGCATTGTTGATCGCATATTCCTATAAGGAACTCACACCAACAACCCAAATCTACATTATCGTACATTTAAAGCCTTTTTTGTGTTGTAGTGTTCAAATAGATGCCTTAGTATTGGATAAATTGCATTAGTACATCATTATTAACTTATTGAACATCAATAAGTAGTACTAGCTTGTAAGAAATTAAGAGATAACATTTGGTTATAAGAGAGATAACTTTTCAGTAAACCATGATATAACATTTTTTATTATGAGGATGCTAGCTTGCACTAACAATCCATATAGGTAGCTTTTTTCTCTCTTACAATTTGGATTTTGATAACCTCGTATTGCCCCCCACACTGTGTTCTGAATTACCACCAATGCTAGTGCGTGCAGCAGATTGTACAATATACATGAGACAAATTGTACTTTGCATTTGAATTGCAAAGGTGAAGAAGGCATGCATAGGGGTGAGGAACTTTGCATTAGGCCATTTAATCATAAGCAATATGGCTTTACTGCACATTTGCAAGCTATATATGATCATTATGCTCTCTTGTCAAGAACTTAGGTTATCATAAACTTCTTACTAGTTTCCTAAAAAATAAAACTTCGTACTAATTCTTAGTATTGTTTTCTCCTTGTTCATGGCAAGTAAAAGAGGGAATGGCTATATGCTGTGATAACTTAAAAAAATCAACATATGTGACTTATGCTACAATATGATATAACATTTTTTATGCTGTTGTTATTTAGGCTGAAAGTACTTAAGCATGTAAAAAGTGAAGTTAGTACTAGTGAGGTGACATTGTTTAGAATGGAAATCCTGTAAAGATGATAAAATTGTTTAATATGGGCTGCTACCAGTAGTGGAGGGTTTTGAAGGGCCCTATTTTAGCAGAACTAATTAGCTGGTTAGGAAAAAAAAGTATAGAGAAGAAGTTATTGTTGTTGTCCACTTCTCAGATTTCATGTTTTTCTAGGCACCACATTCTTTCTACGAATTTAATTATTGCATAACAAGATAACTTTGTTATATAAGATAATCTAAATGATAAAATTATGTATCACAACTTAACTTTTCATCTTGGAAGATAACTTTACCATGATGAGAAGATAACTTTCCTGTATCTAAAAGATAACTCTTCTGTTTCTAAATAATAAAATTATGTATCTCAATATAACTTTTATGCATCTTGAAAGATAACTTTATCTTTGGCCTAAAGATAACTTTCCCATATTTGAAAGATAACTCTTATGTTTCTAAATAATAAATTATATATCTCAATTTAACTTTTATGCATCTTGGAAGATAACTTTATGTTGTCCTAAAGTTAACTTTTATATATCTGCAAGATATTTCTTCTATATCTAAATGATTATTTTGTTCCTATCTAAATATATTTTTTTTTGCATGTGAAATAGATATGATTGTTGGCTCTTTATGCTAAAGTTCCTGGAGCCATAGAATCTGCGGAGAATGCCTTCACTCAAACAAAAGGATATGCCAAATGCAAAGAAGTTGCTACTGCACAAATGGATGGCTTGCAATTACAACAACATCGAATGGAAATACAATACAACCTTCTAAGATGTTACCACACTTCCATCAATAATGGTCTGTGTTGGGTTATAAAAAATGTATGCTTGACATCTTATGCTTTCTAGGTCCATACAAAAACACAAAGAGGAATATGCGACTGGAGAAAGCTCCTTTTTTGTGCATGTAAGTTTGGTTTGCAATAGTTAGTATGTTGCAGTATCTAGCAAAATAACCCTGTCAAGCTTGAATTCAGGATTAACTCACTGAAATGTTTCATGGTTCACAAAATCTGTTGTACCATGATGATGTCTTTTTGATGTCGCATGGTAACTAATTTGTAGGTTACAACCTACAGAATTTTTTTTTCAAATTGAATGCACCTAAATTAGAAACTTCTTTTTCAAATTTATGGTAAACTATAGGGTGGGAGATGATAAGGGCCTGTTTGGCAGCGCTTCACCACTGAAAAAATGAATTTGGAGTAGCAGATCCATCAAAAATAGCTCCACCGTGAATCTGAGATCCCACCATGGAGCTGGACAAAACTGTTTGGCTTGCACAGCAGCTCCAGATCCACGAAACTGAGTTTTTGGTGGGAATGACCTGTTTTACCCATGGGTTTTATGGTGGTATGAGATGGGGTGTGTAACCAGTGGCAAAAGGTGGGTAATTACCACCCAACTCCACGAGTAGATACGAAACAAGGTTTCGTGGAGCACCCCTTGAGGTGCTCCATGGATTTCATGAATCTGGAGCTAGATTCAGTATTTTGGTGGATCCAGATTTCGTGGAGCTGGAGCGTTTGGGTAAAAATTCGTGGAGTGGAGCTATTTTTGGTGGATCTGGAGTTGGTGGAGCTCTACCAAACAGGCCCTAACTCAGTGTACTACCGGATGGTGGCATTTTTTTATAAATCTCAATTTTTCTTTAGCTTTAGATGATAAATTAATGTGCTATTTTTTAATGGTAAACTAAGGGTGGAGATGATGACTTAGTATATTAATACTGGATGACGGCTTCTTATCTAGAGATGATAACTTAATATGCTATTTGATGGTAAACTATGGAAGATAGAGATTACAACTTAATACACTACTAGATGGTGACCAAACGTAGCAATGATGGCAAATAGAAGAGGAAATTAGCGTAGGAGAGGAAATCATGTGTACGATGATTAGAGGAAAAAAGTCAAGGGTGATTAGTGTGGATAAAAAAGGCAAGTTGGACTAGGTGCACGCTAAGGCTAAAGGGTACCCAGTTGCGTGGTAGTCGAGTCCATAACTACAATAGTTACCATTTACAACGGATCGACTGCAAGTTCTCGTAGTTGTTATATTTGGGCATTAGAGCAACTCCAGCAGTAACCCTCAAAACAGGGCCCCTACTTTTCATTTGAGGGCTCCCCCTACTTTTGAGGGCCCTGTTTTTTTACATCTGCTCCAACAGCACCTCTCAAATTTAAGCCCTCAAATCCATTTCACTGCAACTGACACATGGGACCCACTCCTCATTCTCTCCCTCACCCCGCCATCTCCAGGCGTCTCCGCTCTTCGCACGCTGTCCACGAGCGCCGCAACGCCGCCGCGAGCTCGCCGAGAGTCCCCGCCCCACCGCCGACGCCGTCATCCCGTGCGGATTCGGGTTCTACGCGCGCTTCGCTTCGCAGCGTCGGGCCTCGAGTTCCAGCAGGCCTCATCCGTGGCACTACAGCCGCCGCAGCTTCATCCAGCCGCCGCAGCCATCCGCGACCTCGCCGTCAAGCTCAAGCTCGCGCCCGACGCGCGTCATCACGGCAAGAGCGTGGTCGTTGTCGATGACTCGCCGTCGCGCGCACCACCTCCAGCAAGATCGTGCGCCGCTCCGCGCCGGCGCGCGCGAGGTGCACATGCGCATCGCCACCACCGGTCATCGGCTCCTCGCCTACAAGATCGACACGCCGAGCGAGGGGCGGCGGGGAGGGGCGAGGCGCCGGGAAGGGAAGGGGCGGTGGGAAGGCGGGAGTCGGGACGGCGGGAAGGGGCGAGGCGCGGTGGAGGGTGGAGGCGCCGAGAAAGGGAAGGGGCGGCGAGAGCGGCGCGTGGGGCGGCGGTGGAGGCGCGAGGCGCCGGGAAGGGAAGGGGCGGTGGGAAGGCGGGAGTCGGGGCGGAGGCGAGGCGCGTGGAGGGGGCGAGGCGCCGGGAAGGCGGCGGAGGGGAGGCGGGGCGGCGGTGGGAGGTGGAGGCGCCGGGAAGGGAAGGGGCGGGGGAAGGCGGGAGTCGGGGACGGCGGGAAGGGGCGAGGCGCAGTGAGGGGTGGAGGCGCCAGGAAGGGAAGGGGCGGCGGGAGCCGGCGTGGTGGGGCGGCGGGGAGGCGGGGCGGCATGGGAGGCGGCGGGGAAGGAGCAAGGAGGGAGGCGGACTGGCGGAGTGGGAGGGAGGGGGACGGGCGGAGGCGGGGATTTTTCAGCGAGGCGGGAAAAAACGGAAGAATGAGAGCTATAGTAGGGGCCCCCTGGGAATGAGGGCTGAAGGGGAGATTTGAGGGGCTCCTCAAATTTGAGAGCTCTAGTAGGGGCCCTACTGGACCTCTATTTTTACCTCAATCCCTCAAATATGAGGTTTGAGGGCTCAAGTAGGGGCCCTGCTGGAGTTGATCTTAATAAACTGAAATAAACTAGCCAAACAAAATTTCAAAAAATATCTCCGTGTTTTTCCCCCCGCAATTTTTGATTTGGGCGTTGATTGTTGATCTAATGCATGCACAAGCGTCCGGACACCAAAGGATTGCGACGAATGTATCTCCATGGGCGAGTGAGGTAGCTAGTGGCCTAGCGATGGCAGCCAAGACACCGTCAAGCATGGTAATACTGGCAAACATCGAGCAAAGTAAGAGAACGACGAAGAAGGGACTGGAGAGTTGTTGAAGGCGACAGAAGATAGTGGGACGTAGTGATCGGCAACTATCGGGTCTGAAGAAAAGTGCTCTAGAACTCAGTCTCTGTTTCTTTCTGAAGTTGTGCTCGGTTGAATCGTTAAGTGACAAGGAATGTCCTGAGTGATCCATACCTCTTCGAGAAGGATCAACAGTTATTTTACCGCCAGTAATTACTGTTGATAATTTGAACATTAGCTTACGGTGAACAGTCTTGACACAAGTATTAGAAGCCAGAATTATGTTGTAATCTTTGTTTTGCATTAAGACTTAATTGCAAACACTCATATATATACATATACTTTTGGCTAATGAATGAGAAGGCATGACGCCAATACAGCCAATTATCTAGTCGTAGTTCTAGAAATGTAGTCTTCTTTCAAATTTTCCCCAAATCTAGATCCTCAAATCGAAGGATCTGACAAATTGTTATTAGAGCACTACAATCCTCAACGGTGAATTGGTGAGGGAGTGATAGGGTTGGTGGATCTTGATTCACTATAAAATCCCCAATCGATTTCTGACCTATGCGGTAGAAGAGATTGAGGTGTGGTAAACGTTTGGAACTTGCTCCTTGGTAAAATCCCTAAGCCAGCACCTGATCTGAGTAGAGATGATGAAGACCGCAGCTAGAATTGAAGGAGAAATGTTTGATCTCATGGCTATTAGGCAAGAGGCGAAGGAGGCAAGCCATAAGGTGGATCTGGTGCAAAACCAGATGGGTGATCTGCAAAAGCAAGTGGCCAGTCTACATGCCCAGATGAGTAGGATGGAAACCCTGCTGCAACGTATTGCTAATTCTTAGGTTCATGCCACTGAGCTTTATCTTGGAATCAGCGCTCATCACTTGAGGTAGGAAGAGGAACCAAGAAATGCTTCAGATCCTATCCTTCCAAGCGAGTTAGACATGGAGATTTGTTTTTAGATAAAGGATATAAAATCCGGCCTCTATATCCACGTGGGATATATACAGCCACAAGTTACACGGCCTCTATATCCACAAGTTAGACATGGAGATGATGAAACGAATCAAAGATCTAGGCTAGATTAACCTAAATAGCACGCTAGGAATCCAACTCAATGCTGGCCATGAAGGTAATCCTTACTCCCCATCCACTAGTTATTCTGTAGCACCATTGCTTGGGGTCAGAATCGTTTAGCACATTCAGCTCCTATTTCTCCTACATTAATTGAGCCATCTGAACTCTCACCATGGACAACAATTAGCTAGGCAGTGGAATCCAAACCCCAGGGATCACATGAATCATTCCCAAGATCCTTATTATGCCAAGTAGTGGAATCCAAACCCCAGTAACGAGAGGGTTAACAACTTTTACATGTCTATTGCTAAAGGGCCTAAACTAGATTTCCCAAAATTTGATGGAAGTGAACCCCTGGAGTGGATTAGGCAGAGTGAGACCTACTTTTTTATTGCTAATGTTCCTGATGAAGCTAAGTTTGACCTAGCATAGATATATATGGTAGGAAGGGTGGATAGATGGCTCAAAAGCACTGGATTATTGTGGAATCCACCCCTTGCCCTGATTTTTGTGTGATGATATGTGATAGATTTTCTCAGTACAGTGGGTATGAAGTATTAGAGAATTTTCATTCTGTGAAGCAGTTTAATCTCAGCATATCTAATTATATTGACAAGTTTGAGGAATTGATGGTAGTGTATAAGAGTGAGAATCCTATGCAAAGTAATCTCTTCTTTGTCAAGTGTTTTCTGAATGGGTTAAGGAATGATATCAAACATTATCTTCAACCTCTTAAGCCACAACCTTGTGTGAGGCTTATTGGATGGCTAAGGATATTGAAAAAGGAGATGGGGCTGTGGCCAAAAGAAAGTTCCCATGTCTCCAATGTGGGGCAAAGCAAAGGTGGTTATCAAGTCACCTCGGCCAAGAACAAACCACAAGCAGATTCCAACTTTTAGAAGAAGGAATCAGTCACCAGACCTTTTACCCCTAGAATTTAGGTTTTGTGGGGGCAAATGATTTTTGGGGCACAAGTGCAAACAACATCAACATGTAAATCTTATGGTGGGAGAAAGTAAAGAAACTCCACAACAAGAACATGAATCTAGGGACTGCCAGCCAAAAATCAATTAGAGCCCTCCTTCCAATTCTGATCCAGAAGAGCAATTGATGTAGATTTCTGTTCAAGCAGTTCAAGGACTAACTAATGTTACCACATATACTCTTATGGTACAAATTGGGAGAAGAGTAGGAGTAGCATTAGTGGATAGTGGCAGAACCCACACTTTCATTGACTTGAAGTTTGCCACCAAAACTTCCTGCAAAATCATGAGTAAGCCATTGAAAAAGGTAGTAGTAGTTGGAGGTGGAACTATATTGACAGGATCCCATATACCCAATGTTAAGTATAGATTCAACATGCTCAAATTTAAGGGATATGACATTGTATTTGGTTGTGACTAGATTAATCAACATAGCCCCATGTTATGAACCTTAGTTCATGAGTGGTAAACACCACCGAGAGGATGGCCGGATGGCGTCGGCGTAGAACAAGAGGGAGAGAGACTAGAGATCTAGACGAGGAAGACTATGATAATTCTCTGATTGGTCACAATAGCATGTGGTAGCCTCCTTATATAGATGGCTTCCCCTAACAGATAGAATCTAATCTCAATTATATCTCTAACTGATATCATATCTCTAATTATATCTCTAATACAAGGAAACCAATCTCTAACTCAAATAGAAACCAATCTCTAATTCCTAATAATAACCCGACTGGCCCAAGGCCCACGTCTATAACACTACACCCCTCCCGGACATGCAGCTCGTCCTCAAGCTGCTAGACAATATTCATGATGCCAAATGAAGACCTTCGACGCCGATGTAAAAGACGAACGGTGGTAGGGTGCTGCAGCGGATGGAGACGGGCGGCCAGATCCACGCGGAACAAGGCTTTACGAAGTGTAACGCCTTCGGGGGTATAATGCCTTCAAAATAAGTTTTTTCTGAATTTTTATTATTTTTTTTTGCGATTTTTTTTGAAAATTTTTTTTAGATTTTTTTTTGGAAGGCCTCAAGTGATCGGTCGGTTAAAACCGACCGAACCCATCAGCCCACCGCACACAGCCCAACCCGATGGTGGCTGAAGGAGCTGCGCGGCGGCTCCGGCGGCCCTCGGCTGCGGTGGCTCCGTCGCGGCGGCGGCCGCGACACGAGCGAGGCGAGAGCAGCAGCAGCGGCTTGGGCGAGGCGAGACGGAGCGGCCGGCAGAGACGAAGAGGCCAGCGGCGGTGGCGAGGCGGAGACGGAGCGGCCGCGCGCGAGGAGCGGCGCGCGCGGCGGAGGTGGCCCGGCCCGATCCGGCGGCGATGGCGGCCGAACGGCGACTCCGGCAGATCTCGCGCGGCGGCTGCTCTGAGCGGTCCACGGCGGCGGCTCGAGACGGTGGCCCGGGTGGCGGCGCGCGGCGGCGCGCGAGACCGGCAGCGAGGGCGACCGGCGCAGCGGCTGCGACGGATCGGGTGGAGGAAATCTCCGGCGACCCCAAGCGGAAGAAGGCCCGCGGATCGAGACGACTCGGCGGCGGCGGCCGACGCAGAGGGCAGACGGCGCTGACGGATGGAGGGCTGCCGGCGGCGACAGAAGACGTCTCGGCGGCTGCTTCTTGGTTTCCTCGCCGTCCTCTTTCGGCGGGGGCACGACCTTGGCCACCGGTGCTGCCTTCTGCTCTTCTTCTTGGGGCGACGACGGGGCTGGGTCTGGTGGGGCGTAGCCGGCGGTGAATAGATCCGCCGGTGGAGCAGACGAGGCATTGATGATGGATGGGATAGCCCTGGATGGAATCGGCAAGAGCCCTGGCGTAGAGACGGGCAACACTCTCCTGGATTCAAGTGCTGCAATCCTGGCGTTGGTTGTGATGCTCTGCAGCGTCAAATCTGCAAGTTTGGAGTTCATCTCGGCATACTGCTGCATGATCCCAGCCATCTGCTCCTTGATTTCTTTAAACGTTGCTCTCACGGAACTGGCCTCCTCGCCGGAAACCATGGTAGCAGAAGTCGTGGGAAAGGATCGACTGCTCTGATACCAAGTTGTTATGAACCTTAGTTCATGAGGGGTAAACACCACCGAGAGGATGGCCGGATGGCGTCGGTGTAGAACAAGAGGGAGAGAGACTAGAGATCTAGATGAGGAAGACTATGATAATTCTCTGATTGATCACAATAGCATGTGGTAGCCTCCTTATATAGATGGCTTCCCCTAACAGATAGAATCTAATCTCAATTATATCTCTAACTGATATCATATCTCTAATTATATCTCTAATACAAGGAAACCAATCTCTAACTCAAATAGAAACCAATCTCTAATTCCTAATAATAACCCGACTGGCCCAAGGCCCACGTCTATAACACCCCATTAGCCTAAATCTGAAAACAATGAGTCTAACAATCATGAAAGATGGGAAAACCGAAGTGGTTTTTGGAAACCCAACTCGAGCTGATACTTTGCAATTGATATATTCTAAAGGGCACTACTACAAAAGAGGCTATACTAGATGGCTACATCACAGATGGTTCATAGGAAACTGTCTATGTTTAAACTATCACAGACGATTTATACTAACAACCGTCTGTGATATTTTCACAGACGGTTATTAACACGAATTGACATCACAGACGATTCGTATTAATAACCGTCTGTGAAAGTTGTGGACATCACAGATGGTTCGTATAAAAAACTGTCTATGATATTGCGAACAACATAGATAGTTTGTATAAATAACCATTTGTGAATTATCATATATGGTTATTAATACGAACCATTTGTGATAGTGTCATATCACAGACGGTTTGTGGTTGAAACTGTCTGGGATAATCTGCGCTATTAAATAGCAGACGTACATGATCTCGACATAGATCTATCTTCATTGTGCAGCATCGGTGGAGCGAGGTGGTTGGCTTTGGGGAATTTGGTGAAAACATGTCGCTTGTAGATCTATATACGTCTTCTTGGTGATCAGATATTAGTACTCAATTGCTTCTAATAACTTATATGCCTTGTAATAGAAAGAGATGATAGCTAGGTTTTGTTTAGATCTAACTAGCTAACTAGCTAGGTTTAGAAAGATAATGGTACTTTGCTCAATTTCAGAATGGGTAAGTACTCGATCCTAGTTTACTTCAATATATTCCTGCTTAATATTATTGTTTCAAGCTAGCTACCTAATATAGATGTATGTAATTAAGTAGCTAGGCTGATTTGCTATAGTAGTGCTAATAATCCAATTTAACACCTATTTGTTACATGTATAGTATAGATGGACCGAAACTAGATATACGTTGAGAACCGTGTGAGTAAACAATACATTAATGGCGTGTCTGCTTTTAGAAGAGCGGCCGAGCTGGATATGTTGAAGAAGGGAATAAAATATATGTATTGTCCATACATTGATTGTGATAATCTAAAGATGTTTAGCAACTCAACGCAGATCGAAACTCATTTGATTCGAAGGGGTTTCAGAAAGGGGTACAAATGTTGGACCAGTCACGGTAAAGAGAAGATTACACAAGAATGTAGTTATGATATTGTCGAGGGGGACAATGATATGTCAGTTGTGGACTGTGCTTTCGATGAGGATAGATCGCAGGATGATAATCTAGATCAGATGCTACATGATGTAGAAGGGAACTATAGTGAGAGAGTTTGGTAAATTAGAGAGCTTGATGGAGGACTCAAAGAAACCTTTGTTCCTGGGCTGCAAGCTGCAATACACAAGGTTGTCATCCATTCTAAAACTGCTAAAATTGAAGGCAAGCGATGATTGGTCCAACAAGAGTTACATGGCATCATTAGGTCTTCTAGCGGACATGCTTCTAAAGAGAAATATGTTGTCGAGAACCACCTACTAAGTCAAGAAGATTCTTTGTCCATTGAGAATGGAAGTAGAAAGAATACATGCATGTCCGAATAATTGTATCATCTATCGTAAAGAGTATGCTAGCTTACATGTTTGTCTGGTGTGCAAAGCATCCCGATACAAGCGTAAAAATAACTCCGATGATGGGAAGGGCATCGAGGTGAAGCAAGGACCTCCTACTAAGGTGTTATGGTATCTTCTTGTAATTCCCTATTTGAAGCATTTATTTGCAAACCGAAAGGATGCAAGATTGCTGTGTTGGCCCTCGAAGCAGTGTAAGAAAGACGGAATGATAAGACACACTACTGATTCTGCCTAGTGAAGGAACATCGATAGGATATTTGTAGCCGCTACAACAATCCTATATCACACTTCATTATAATGCCTTTAGAATTGACAATACCTATGTATGTAATTCTATTTTTACAGTGCCACCAGTAGCTACAGGGCAACATATGTGGAATCTACATTTGCCATCATATGAAGGAAATCATGGACGCTAAGATGAATGATCCAGAGGTTTGTCAACCTTCCAATAATTATTATTTTATGATTATATATATGTACACACACATGTTAATTAATGACTTAACATTACTCCTAGCAACAGCCTGTGGACTTCGATTAAAGTACAATTGATCTTGACAAACTCGTCAAAATTCGAGGAAACCTCTCCCAATTCTTGATAGCAGAGGTCATAAACAAGACTAGAGAGTTCCACCCCAGCAATGGTGATTAGATGTTGAAACAATGGAATCACTCAATTGTACTGAATCAAATAATTTATTCAATTTAATTCATTTGTGATATCTATGAAACGATTGTCATGCTATATATATTATCTGCTATGTATAGAAAAGGAACTGCTATGGAAGCAGGATCTGTGCAATTGATTTAGGCACCAAATTCTATTGCATACAGATATGTACTAGCAGTTCAAAACATGTATAAGCTATTTGTAATGTTGAAGAAGTTGATAATTGAGTGTGTGAAGCTAGAGGTATCTATTATGTTTCCTAACATAATTATGTTCTTATATACTCCTCAAAAAGCCTACATCAAGTCATCAATAAGACAATAACCAAATCCATTCGCGAGGCTTTGGTGACCTCCATTTAGCCATCTCTAATTTTTTTGAAAAAGTTACTATTGTAAAAGGCAACACGACTGTTTAAAATAAAAAGGTCAAGTCAAAACAAGTTCATATCAATCAAAGGCCAAAGCACTCAAAACATACATTTTCCAACATGCAAATCCTTTGTAATGACAAAGTTTTAACACACATGCACGAAATTAACCAATTTTCCCTTCATTATTAATCAATTTGAATAGATATTTATTCTTAAGAATATTTGAGCATCTTGAATGGACCTCCTCACAAATTCTTCCTTGGTTTATACCATGATTCAGTACAAACTGAACAGGTAAGAATGTTGGGCAAACAACCTATGTTTGCCTCTATGTAGGGTCAGTTTGGCAGCACTTATGGCTTAAGGCTTTTCGCTTATGCTACAGTACCTAGCTTTTAAACGGTGCATTTTTTCAAGGCGGATTCTACAAGTATATTGTAATACAAACTGTACCGAATTTAACTATATTAGCCAAAATCGCAAGCGACTATTTTCTCTGCATACTGCCTCTCGCAAACAGTCCAGAATTCAAAAATTTCAGCCATAAGCCACAGCTCAAAATAACCCACCCGTAGCAATACAGTGTAGTAGAACAAATGATGCAACCTGGAAAAACACAACTGACAATAATGTTTAAGAAAATGAAGATACAAAGAGTGCACTATTTATCCAGGGAGCAACATAAAAAGTTTTACATGATGAACTAAAGTGACAAGACTTCAACCTTAGAAAATAAAAGGAAAAGACCTTCAGAATGAAGTTGAGATTATAATAATAGAGTTAGAAGGCAATCTATAGTCTTTTCTTAGGAAAAAAAGAGAGGATACAATAGTACTCACAAACAATGAATTGAAAATGAATTGGCAATATCTTGCTGAACAAATGGTCATTTATTGGAAATCTCTAGTGCATCAAGAAATTCATTTATTATCACAGAGCAACGAACTAAGTACCATCATACTCTCGTTTGCTGTATGTGTTCGAGAGGTTAACATGGGGCAAGATGATATGTAACCACAGTATTCAAGGGATGTGTAGACCCAAATTCATAGTTTCGTATCTAAGGTGTACATTCAGCCAGATTTTTTTTTGATGCTGAGTGGTAAATCAATCGGTGACCTCAAAAGTGATGCATACGAAAGTTGCATTATGCATTGTATAAGCAGCTTTGCATAAAGGATAATTGTTTCCTCTAATATGTCACCACTACCTATTGCTGAATGAATGTTTCATGTGGGAAAGCTCTAGATAGTACCCAATGTCCAAAAATCTGGAAAGATCCAAGAGTGACTTATGTCTGGTTTTAAATTATCAAAACTAAGAAATAAGAAGGCCTCAGGTTCTCAACTACATTGTTTCCCCCTTTCTTTTCAAGGAAGGGAGTTTGCATTATTTAAGTGCTTTCGCCCAAAACTATTGTCTTGGATCACCAAACACACACACACAATTCTTTGGTTTGACTCTTTTACTCCGACTATGAATTCAAATCAATCATCATCTTTGTATTAAATCCACTCAAATATACTGGCCCGTAGCAAACATCAAACCAAGGATGACATGGCAGCATGCATCACTGTTATCTCAGTACAACAGCATGAGGAATCAAGTGTGTTAACTTTCATCAACTTTGTTGTGTGAAAATCAACATAAACCACCTAAATATAAAATCTCATAATCAAGTTATGAAAGAACTGGTAATGAAGATGCAGATTAAAAGAAGCAGAAGCCACTGCCTTTTATACAGTAGCATTAACTTACAAATGTAATTTGTTTCCACCTTTCTGTTCAATGTCATAATGGACTAATGGCACACCATAGGCTAGCAAAAGTGACTAAAATTGAAGCAACGGCAATAGGAACAGACCTCAAAAGCTTGCTTCAGGTTCTCAAGCTCTTGTCTAGATCATTGATCGCCTGGGTATACGCCTGTGTCGGAGAGGACTGGCTTGTAGTATGGATCTGCCCACATGACAACCAATGAGACTACTTGAATAAACCCTAACCCAACAAAAGAAATAGAACAAACAGAATTTGCATCCTACCCTGACAATGATCTTGTACTGAAGGGGGTGAGGAAGCTTATAGCCAGCAAAGAGCACATTTGGGTCCCGGTGCAGCTGCCTGCAGTCTCTCGCAGATAAAGGAATACTTATACGGGAAAATCCAGGGAACATAGCAAGGAAAAAAGAGGTACAGAAAATTTTCTATTTACATGCGGAGGATGTTGCATGCCAATGGTGTGGTCCTCACGCTCAATTGTGAATGACGCAGCATTCACAATCTTTGTATCCCGCTCATATGACACCCTGCTCTAATAATCATCAGTACTAGAACCATAATCTGTAAGTAGTAGAACAACAAGCAAAGACTACTAAACGGTTAATTAAATCATAGAAGCAAAAAAGATTAAAGCAAGCAAACGACCAGGCCAAGCATCAGAGTTCCATAACTTCATGTCAAAAGATTCACACAAACAGGCGCAAATGGCTATTAACGGAAAGTAAAAAAATATTGAAATATTTCATGAAACTTGTCTCACTATTCTTTTTTTCCTAAAAAAACACAAGCCATACCCAACAAAACATCAATTGAAACAACGTCCTAGATAAATCTTGGGCCAAGTGTGGGGATAGACTGACTTCTTGGTGCCCTCAGGCACGACAAAGCGCTCGTAGCGGTCCGGGGCATTCATCTCAACCGTGTGCTCCTTCCTCTCCAATTACTGCAAGCATGGTTCAAGTCCATTTCAGAAGTCAGATTTTAATCCGTAAATTTCAGCTAAGTACACCCTACCCTTGGAGGTAAGTAGAACCCATCAAATTTTAGAGTAGTGACCGATTCTCCTACGGAAATCAACTAAACACAGCGCGGGATAAGAAACGCATAGAACATGTGAACAACCCAATAAAAATGGGAAAATTGAATATATAGGACCAAGTTGAGAGTGTTTTGATAAAATAGGACCAAGTTTATTGTCCTTATAAATATAGGACTGAGTTGAGTACCTTCTTACAAATATGGTATTTTTCCCATTTTAATTTCATTTTCATTTTCCAGCCCATTTTTCTCTATGCAAAATGACTCTTTTGCCCCCAAATGAACCATCAGCCCTCGTTGCAGGGCATTACAGCAATAGGAGTATCGTTTATTCATGGTGTACTAAAATACATGGAAGGGTACCAGTTATCTACATTTACAGTTGGATCCACATAGAATCCACTGGAACTGAACGTGGTAGCGTAAGTGAAAATGATGCATAAAATTCTTCTGAGGACTCGGGAAGCATAGTTCTATAGAGATATCGATATTTAGTGATTACAAGAAACAAGGCGTAAGA
Source organism: Dendrocalamus sinicus (assembly GCA_036346575.1). Taxonomy (NCBI): domain Eukaryota; kingdom Viridiplantae; phylum Streptophyta; class Magnoliopsida; order Poales; family Poaceae; genus Dendrocalamus; species Dendrocalamus sinicus. The sequence goes on along the minus strand of CM070660.1, from coordinate 28,667,062 downwards.
GCAAACACATATGCAAAAATTAGCGAGACAAGCTACAGTTTGAGTGCAATAAACCATATGCAAAAATTTCCATATATTTTATATCTTACCTTCCACCACATATAGCAATAACCCATTGCTCCAACTGCAGCTGCCGGCAGTATGTAAGATGATGATAAACTGCATGAAAAAGGAATGCATATGCAGGCAAAAAAAAAACAAGAGTCAGCGGAAAATACATTAAAATGAAAGGGGTAAGTAGCTGCTGTCATAGGTTTGTAAATGTTGTGAGAAAACAGCTGAATATTACCAGCATTATTATTCTACTTGGTATTAAACCGCTATAAGTAACCAATGTAAATGTTTCAAATTGTCAGCTTTGAAGCGTTTCAGATTCATGAATCATTCATTGTCAAATCAGCGATGCACACCCTTTCATGAGTTTTAGCAAAAGTATGACTACAAACTCCTTTCAACTGTAGATATTGTAGGAGAGTAGGTACGGGCTTAAGTAACTATCTATCTAAATTTCTTTCGAACATTCATGGATAATCGAAGTAAAACTGTAACAAAGACTCTGTACAGATTGGGTTATTTGCATAGCTTTCTAAGAGAGTCAAAACTGAAAACAGTATGAAGTGAGGATCAAGCAGGTACCTACCTCCTGAGTCAAGAGTTGCCACTCAATATGGTAATGGGCCTTGATAAAGTTAAATTTCTGACTTCTTCGGCTAAATTCCGAATCTAGTAGCAAGCATCAACACGCAAAAAATAAAAACAACAAATTACAAGTGGTTTTACTAAAATTAAAGGCCACAAATGTAACTTTCCTGTAGCTGCTGATGCCAAGATGCAATAAATATAAACAACTGCATACCTGAGCTTGAAGAAGGGCAATGTCGTAGGGGCTCGAACCTTGTCCTTGACTTACATCCTTCATGAGCTCCTAATAACAGAAAAAACACAGCATTTTCCTTCAATAAACATCTATGATTTTGAAGGTCAACAATGAATTATTACAAGTGAAAGCTGAATAACATATCATCAAAACCTTTGCTGTATGCTTGGCAAACACGATGAAACTATTGGACAATAAATTATGCATGATTTGGGAGTGCCAATTGGCACATTGACTTGCTATGTGGAAAATGAGATTTTAGAATCTCATCAAAAGCTTTGTCCTACATTTCATACGGTATGGAAGAACTAAATGCGAAATGGCATGCCTCTATATACATGAGTATGACGGAGCAGATTCAATTGTAAATTTAGGTAACAAAAAATTCTGCTCCGTGTGCATCGTTTTACATCTCATCGGTACAAACGCAATGTGTTTGAGCAGTTAGGAGTCGTACATGCAGATTTATAAGCATGTGCTGATCAAACATGCGCTCCTATTAGCCTTTTGTCAACTTATCAGCGAATCATTTTGATCATCTGATGATCAATAACGCGAGACAAATAACAAGGTTGGATGCTTAGAGCCGAACTTCTTGAGAACACACGGTATTACAAACTCTACCGACCTGGAGCTCGGCCAGTACATCCGACAAGCGGCCATTCCTCAGCACGATCGAGCCCGTCAGGCCTGCGGAAACACCAAATCACCATGTCAGGATCAAAACAGCCGCCAATCCGAAGAGATCGAATCGAAAATTGATAGATTCTGAGCTGGAAGCGAGGGATGAAGACCTGCGCCGACGAGGATGAGGACCTTGGAGGCGGCGACTCCCGTCTGCGTCGCCATGCCCTGCGACGAGGGCTGATGGTTCATTTGGGGCAAAAGAGTCATTTCGCGTAGAGAAAAATAGGCTGGAAAATAAAAATGAAATTAAAATGGAAAAAATACCATATTTGCAAGAAGGTACTCAACTCAGTCCTATATTTACAAGGACAATAAACTTGGTCCTACTTTATCAAAGCACTCTCAACTTGGTCCTATATATTCAATTTTCCCAATAAAAATCCCCAAATCGAAACTAAACCTACAAGTTAAAACGAAACAACAACTAATCGATCGAACACGCCATTGCGCGTGAGCACTCAAGAAGACCACGAACCCCCCACACACACGGGATCTCGCGCATAAAGAATCGATCGATCGTAGGCGCAGCACAGACTAAACCAACCAAGTCTAGGGTTTATTACCTCCAGACGAAACCCGGGGAGTTGGTCCCGGACGAGATCGAGGTCAGCAGGCAGCGACACGGGCGCCTCGGCGGAGACAACCGAAAGACAAACGGCGTCCCCGACGGCATATTGATGGTGAAAATATCTGTGGAGGAACCGTCGTTGGTATCGATTCCTCTACTTTATACAAAACAATATCAATTATAGAAAATAGAGAATAGATTAAAAATCAGAGAGACAGAGAGAACTTCTGATCTTTTTTATTGATTCTTTCTGATTTTTATATACAAATTTGCCAATAGCACTTTCTATTTATAGTTTAATGATAAGATATCCACTATGGGCCAAGACTTCAAATCCAGACCCAGATTTTCTAACAATATTTACTTCCCCTGATGGAAAGAAAAAACATCTACGTTATGCATTTTAGTTGTATTTTTTCTAACATCCACTATTCATGTTATAAATAGAGTGGAGCAAGTGTAAAAATATGCAGTATAAAAAATAATAATATGTCCCTTTTATTTGTTACGCTTTTGCAACGGTGCACATTTTTTACATATATAATTTTTTAATTTTATAGTATATTACTAAAAACAATAAAGTTGTAATACTATGCTAGTATCTTATTTATAGATGCAACCGTGTCATTTTCATACTTTAAAATATATGAAGAGTTAAATATAAAAAAAATCAAACAAATATAACCTTAAAATTCTATTTGGAATGGAATTGTGTATAATCTTAAATGGTTCTAAACATATATTTACAAGAAAAGTTTGTTTAGTATATACAAAATAGTCTTAACTTTGTACCGAGATACAATTCATCAAACTCTATTGTATCACAGTATAAATAATCAAGTGAACATCAAACCAAAACACAAAGAATCCAAATAGCAAGAAATTATGTGTTTCATGGTTTGTGACTCAAAATAATAATCTAGGGCACATTACACACACTGGTCCTTATGAAATTGAATGACCTCATTCTAGAGCGAATTTCCAGCCTGTTCATTAGGGGCTTCAATCACACGTGCTGCAGATCGCCTGATGCTAGAAACGCAATCTCTAAACTTATTGAGGCAAGGATTGGTAGCCTCAGTAGAGCATATCATCTCCAATAGTATGTCAATATCATACATTGCCTGTATAGAAATCATATATTTACCATTATAAAAGTGTGAGTTGGTGGTTGGTCTATTTTCACTCCTCTCTTCTCAGCCATCCAATTTGATCTGGACCATGCGTCTCTCTTCTTCTTCTCTCTCTCAGGATACAACCGCCCACCCCCTCCACTTTTCCCATCTCCTCGCGCATTCTGGCCACCATTCTATCTCTGTCACTTGCTCTCCAATGTTTGATATGTGATGTTGGCTAGGCAGTAAGTTCCGTCTCATTATTTTTATAACTCCGTTACAACGCACGGGTCTCTAACTAGTATATGTTAGTGAACGTATTGACAGCAAAGACATTTAAATTTGTATAGGTATGCGAGAAATCAGGTGGTTAGCCACCAAAGCCAAAATAATTATAGGGAGCATTATGTTGTAGGTAGGGGTGCAATCGGAGCGGATACGGTCGGTAATTGCTCATCCTGTATCCTATACCATATTTTTTCTCGGAATCGGAGTCGGACACGGATAGTGTCGGATACGAATACGAACGCGGATAATATCGGTCACGAATACAGAACAAATATGGAGCGGATTCGATACGGTAACTATATTTCATCGGATAACACGCGAGAATACAAATGTAAAACATGTAGAGACTCCATAGCTAGCGTCAAGGTTTGCACAGCATCAAAATATTATCAACAATTGGCTTCAAAATCTCTGAACATATGTACCTAATCCTTATGACATTCTCAAGCTTTGCATAATTAAAATGTTAGCCAAATGACCTCTAGGTCATGACTTTCTAGAAGTATTAGGTCATCGACCATCCACACCTCATTATACACAATAGTTTATACAAATTATGAACCACTACAACACTTTACAACATCATAAAACTTGATCTTCAGCTTGAACAAGTTCCGCCACATCACATGAACAAGTTCGCCCTTGACGCCTTGAAGGTGGTCTTCAGCTTCCTGGTGAGCAGGCAGGACAATCAAATAAACGCCACATACTGAGAAAATCAGCACTGAAGGGAAAAGTAACACATAACATTAAGGCATAACACAGTACAACATTTTAACCAATGAACACAAAGTTTCCTATCACTCTAGATCCCCCAACTTTGCCTTGAATCCTAAAGTGACCAAAATGGGGGTAACAAGCTATCCCATAGACCCATAGGATAAAAGTATAAAACTACTCTGGCCTGGTCCAAATGCGGTTAAGCAAAACCACTCAAGATCTACAGAAAGAACTAAATAAATAATTTAGCACAACTGCACAAGTCAACTGCCAATAATTTGAAGAACAACTTATAATGCTTGATTGCTCACGGTCTTTTATGATGCTGGATAAGCACATGTCATCACAAGTCATCACCAGTCTCAAAGGGAAGTTGGACGCCATCCATAATTAGAAATAATAAAGCAATTAAGTTCATGATCAGAACCAAGTAACACTGAGTAACACTGAGTTGGGGGAGCAATGTAGAAACCAAAACAGCACATGCATTCATGATCAGATTCATCCGTATCTATAAATATAGAAGATTTTATGTAAAAAGAAGAGCTAGCCTTTTGTAGTGTCCAGAATAGCTGGGGCTGAAATTTAGTATGAAATGTGACAGCACTTGCCTGCAAAGAATGAAACCACGATTACTGACTGAGCAAAATGAGTTTGCAGTAAGCACAAGTATACCATTTTTACAGCTTTCTTACCAATTCACCATTATAAACTGTTTCAACAGCACTATTAGCAGCTTTAGATTTCAGAACTGCAACATCAAGACTGCAACATCAACATCAAGGCTGCAACATCAAGTAAGGCATAGATTAGAACATTAGGCTGAAAAAGTAATTAGCTCTATCAACCTGTATTGCAAGAGTACAAAAGGTGGCTTACATTCAAACCTGCAAAATATCTTTTGCTCTATTCTCACCACCCATAAACCTGCAAGCAGTAACAAGCAATAACAACAAGGAGTAACATTTAGCAAACATTTAGCAGTCCAACATTTAGCACACAGCCAACTAGCCAAGTGTCCAACATGATTACAGAATGCTTGCATTCTGTAAAGCACAACTGCACAAGTCAACTAGCCAAGGATGGACAGCACACAGTAGTAACATTTAGCAAACATTTAGCAGTCCAACATTTAGCACACAGCCAACTAGCCAAGTGTCCAACGACAGCACACAGCCAACATTTAGCAAACAATATAAGATAAGAAACAGGCAGTCCAACATTTAGCAAAAACAGGCAGTCCAATAGCAGCAGCAAGCAATCCCCAATCCATCAATCACTGTCAGGATCAATCCAAGTTTCATCCTACAAGTAAAATTTTAAAGATATAGTTAAACATGAACAACAACAAGCAATCCAACCAGCAGTAAGATAAGAAACTTGAAAACCTCATGCTCTATAGCCTTAGCCACCATGTCCATGTCGAACTCATCCATGAGTGATGCAATCTTCTTCTTCTTGGAACCTAACATTTTATTGTGGCAGAAGGAAATTAGTAAATTGGAAATCATATGAAAATATGAAGTAAATGAATCAATAATGTTTATTGCCTTTTTTGGCTGCAGCCGTCCAATCCTTGATACAAATTAATTCTTCGACCACCTCAGGATCTAGTCGACTACGAAAAGGATCAACAACACGCCCACCAGCACTGAACGCCGACTCAGAGGCAACCGTTGACACTTGCATAGATAATACATCACGGGCTAATCACGATAGAATAGGAAAAGTCCCTTGTTTACCCCTCCACCAATCCAATATATCAAATTTGGCGTCATTAGTATCAATCCACCGAAGTAGTGGTTCTTTCATGTATGTCTCTAATTCAGTTTTCTCACTTTGGCTTGGCACATTAGCATCATACAAGAAGTCTTCAATCTCCTGGTCAACACCACATGTTTGAGAATCGACAACTGCGACTATAGTGGTAGCCTTTGCCTCAGAAATGCTAGACTTGTAAGTTTGAAATAATTTGTGAACAACATCCATGAAATCATTCAATTCCACTTCCCACCCATACGTGTCACCATGAATCTTCTTCAAAAAAAAACTCTACCAATTTTTGCTTATATCTTGGATCAAGAAAGCATGCAACGGCAAGAGCTTTATTGGACTTGTCCCAATACTTCTCATATTTAACTTCCATTGATTTTGCCATAGTAGAAATGGTTTCATCACAATCACAAACCCAATCTCTAATTGCTAACTTTATCTCACAAAATTTCCGCCAAAAGAGATTAGCAATTGGATATGAATGTCCAGAAAAGATATTTGTTACATCACAAAATTTCTGCAAACACTTAGTTAGAGACACTGCCCTATCCCAATCATCTTCACTTGGAGCACATCTTCTATATTTGCTCTCATTCAAGAACATTAGCCTTTGAAAAGCCTTCTTGAAGTAAACAACGTTATTCAACATATCAAAAGTGGAGTTCCACCTTGTTGTAACATCCAATGAAAGACTTCTAGTGACATCCAACTCACATTCAGATGCACGTTTTTGGAATTCGTCCCACTGCAATGGGGAATTCTTCACAATTGCAACAGTATCTCTAACATTTTGGACTGAAGATGCAATTGCTTTTAATCCATCTTGAGCAACAAGGTTTAATATATGACATAAGCATCTCACACAGAAAAAGCCCCCATCACAGATCAAGGGAGCATGCTTATGGAGTATTGGAATAAGTTCTTTAACACATTTGTCATTAGATGATGTATTATCTAGAGTTAAAGCAAATAACTTCTTTTCAAGGTTCATGGACATCACACCCTTCACAAACTCATTGGCTAGATTTGTCCCAGTATGGCTACCTTTCACATGCATGAATTTGATTATCCTTTTCTGCATTTGCCAGTTATCATCTACCCAGTGCACAGTGATACACATGTACCCTTTATTTTGATTTGAAGTCCACATATCCATGGTAGCAGAAAAGCGACATGACATAGTTTTGAACATATTATACAACTTTTCCTTTTCCTCTGTGAACATTTCTAGTATATTGTTCCTTGTGGATGTGCGACACTTAAATGAAAACCCAGGACGCAATGACTTAATGAAGTCCACAGAGTACTCATGCTCAACCATATTAAAGGGATATTTATGCATAACAAGTGCCAATTGCCACTTTTTAGGCTAGCTTCTAGATCATACTGTATGCACGCTGTGGCGTTGTCATCATTCTTTTCAAGCTTGATTGTTAGTTAGCCTTGCTTTACAGAATGCTTGTATTCCACATGATTCCAAAAGGCCTTTGTACCCCTTGTGGTCTCAGCACGACCCTTGTAACTACACTTCTTGCATTTTGCCCAGAGTTCTTTCACTTCAATGCCATATGCTCTAGTTTTTGTCTCCCAAGTCTTTGTGAAGTACTGCCAAACCATAGAGATAGATTTCTTTTGCTTCTTCACAGGGGGCTCATTTTCCACAGTGATTTCCGCTTCATGTTCACTTGCTGCCACTTCATCACTTCCTATTGGTGCCACTGCCACTGCATTCATACTATGTGCATTGATGCTTGCACTAACTGCGGCAGCAGTTGCACTTCCACTTCCAGTTTCCATCCTATTCAAATCACAGCACAGTAGCACAGCAGCGACATATGCATCAGATCAGAACACATACTAATTACTAAATTATGACACATACTAAATTCACAGTACAACAGTGTTAAGCAGTGATATATAACAGTTAACAACATTCACAGAATCACAGTACAGCAGTGACATATATGACAGAACATATAGTTTACAATTATCATCTACCAGTAATACTCATGGCTCAGTAATATAACAGCACATTTCTTGAATAACAGCACAGGCTCAAAGTGTTGTTGGCAACTATATGTTGACATATACAGCACAACAGTGACATATAACAATTAACACATATGCATCAGAACATTATCATCTACCAGTAATACTCATGAGTCATGGCTCAGTAATACTCATCAAGACATCAACTCATGGCACTATGGCATCAAAAACTAGAGTTTACAACTTTACATTACATACCCGGGCGTCGGCACTCGGCACACGGCGTCGGACGGTCGGAGGCTAGAGGGGGAGGCACTGGGCACGGGCCGAGGGGGAAGCTCGCGCTGGAGGCCGGAGGGGGCTCGCGGGTCGGGGGAGGCCGCCGTGCCGGCTGGATCTGGATGGAGGGAGGCCGCCGTGCGCCCGTGCCGGCTGGATCTGGATGGAGGGACGACCGGACGAGGGAGGCCGCCGTGTTAGGGTTAGGGACTTAGAGAGTTAGGGTCGATGTGGTGCGGTCTGCGGAAGAAGTGCGGAGCCAGGAGCTGGGTGTTAGGGTTTGCCGGGGTGAGCGCTGAGCGCAAGTGGGCTGGGCCGACGGACGGAGTCACAGACTCACGGTCAGATTTACCGGATAATACCGATTGCACATGTCGGATATTACCGAACAAATTTTCGGATATTCTCGTATCCGTCGGAAACTGCTCTCCTGAATCCGATACTGATTCTGAAAATTACTATCCGATTCCGACACCGTATCCGACAAAATCTGTCGGTTACCGAGATTTTTCCCCGAATCCTATCCGAAACTATCCGGTCGGTCAGTCGGTCGGGAGATATCCGATCCGATTGCACCCCTAGTTGTAGGTACCTGTTCTTTTATGTTACTGTGGAGTCCTGCAAGTAAGCTAAAACGATCTCTAACCCGACTTCCTGCATATCAAATTGCCTATTCATATAATGATGTTATATTCTACCAAGAAACGAATTGATAACATTAATTTGAAAATTAAACATACCAACATATTCTTGGTGATCATCACGGCCAAGGTGATAAGTTGGCCTTTTAGCCCTCCCATTAGTTCTTTCATTGTTTGTGCTGACATCATCCAACTTGTTCTTCAGACTGTAGACTTGTGGCATTGCCTTATCGAAGAGATCATGAGCATACTCTGTCTTCTTTGGGCATTTCAACCACAAGTGGTCCAAGATAGTCTGTGTAATGTTGTCAAGATTGTTGAAAACTTGCTGTCACAGTAAGCACCGAATGTTTACTTCTTGGGTCCTCTACTAATCTTGAAAGCAAGGCCACATTTTACTAACACACTAGTTACTGTGCCTATACACGAAAGAAAATAATTTTAGTTGCATGAATGAGAGCTATGTATATACATGGAAGATGTGATATACAATGTATTACCCAATGGCAACGGAAAGTGAAACTGCATATAATTGTTGATTTTGTCAGCAATGTCATGTGGTTACTAAATGTAAATAAGAGAATGTAAGTCAAATAAAGCTTATATGCCACTATATGATGATAAGTGGATAAGCGGGATAAGTAGGTGGAGATTACATGTTGCTAGTCAGTTTGTCCCAGATGGTAGTAGTTTGTGACTTAATAGGTGGGTTCTTTTGGGCTGAGACTTATGACTTATAGCTGCGGTTTTTTAATTCTATATGTTTGTGAGAAGCAGTACGCAGAGAGAAATAGTTGTATGAGATTTTGGCCAGTACAGCTAAACTCAATATAGTTTGTACTATAATTTACTTGTGGATCCCGCCTTAATAAGTACGCCGTTTAACAGCAAGTTACTGTAGAAATGGAAGCCAAAGCCTAAGCATAAGCCCAACAAAACTGAGCCAATATCTTCATGATTGGTGTATGGGCTAAGCTGTTGTGGCGAAGGAGGGAAGCGAGAGCAGGTCCTCACCCAATGAGGTGTTCCACCGCGGGGCCTCACCTAACAGCCTAAAAGCTCATGCAACACGAAGGAGAAACAACACACAAGGCATCCCAAGTTGGTCGCCAAGGCAGCAGCGAGTCGCCTACAAAGCAGCCGTTGCACCGCAGTAGGTCTCCATTGTGATAAGAGGAAGGGATTGCCAGTGCTGCCACAACAGGAAGGCTTGCTTTCCCACAAGAGGCAAGGGATCCCTTACTATTGTGACTGTGGGAACCTCCAACCCTAAAGTTTAAGAAATTCATGGAGATGGAATCATACAAAATTCATGCACAAATAGAGGGAATCTAAGGGGTTAGAGTGAGGGAGATGGCACTTGATGATGGTGACTTATTAGAGGTAGGTGAGTGGATGGGGGATCCGTAAGGTGTAGGTGAGTGGACAGGGGATCCGTGAGGTAGGTAATTATCTTATATAGACTTGCTCCGGTGGAGAAGCCCTAGGTCTTGGAGACATGAACGTTGATCGATCAAGCTCGCACAAGTTGAGTGCGGTGACACAAGCATCAGTCTCCACCCAAGAAAATGATAGTTGTGCGCCATCGTCGATTCACTGGTTTGCTCGATGGGAGCCAGGCCAGCCAACTCTCGACCAAAATAAGAAATCCTCTCTAACAGACAAAACTCATGTTGTGGTCCAACTTATTGGAAGACATCAAGGTCAGTGGTAGATCAGCCAACCGATATCAAGTGCTCGGCAAGCGTATGCAAATCGAGTGACATCACGAAATGTCCAATGTCTAGTTAATTAAAAAGTGTCCATGTTTAATTGCAAACTGAAGTGTCTAATTAATTACAAAGTGTCTAGGTTAATTGCAAACTTTCAAGTGTCCAAGCTAATTACAAACTGTCAAAGTGTTCAGCCAATTAGTTTCATGTCCTCACTAGCAAACAAAAAATACACAACTGGAGGTAGACCCATCACAAGCACTAGTGCATTGAAATACACTAGTATGGCCACATGAAATCGTCGGGCACATCCCATGCTTGCACCTTCACCTCATGCTGGCTCGAGCTTGTCATGGTAGTCGCACACATGGCCAACACCTGCATGCATGCGTCCAACTCATGAGTGACTTGTCACCAAGACTAAAGATTAGACCACGAGCAATGGAAAATACATTTGACAAGCTTGAGGAGAGGTGCTACTTCGAGGAGAAACATTAGGCATCTTCTTTTCAGCTTCTAAAAGTTATTTTCGGTTTTTCTACAGTAACTAACTTCCAAACAGTGCCTTTTCAAGGCAGGGTTTACGAGTTGATTATAGTACACACTATAGCGACTTCATTTATATCGGCCAAAACTACATACTAGTTTTTGTTACTCCATACTCTCTTACGAACAACCCAAAAATCATAAGCCGCAGCCAAAAGCCATAAATCGAAGGCAAAAGAACAGGCCCATCGCACATAGGTCACACTAAATACGTCCATCAGAGTGATCATTATGAGTTGGTTGAATGCAGCTATTAGGTTGAGGAGGCCAACTAGAGGGTAGTGAATGGACGACTTTACAATCTCTATGGCTAAAACCAAGGTTTGTATGCGAAAGCATAAAAAAAATGATTTTGCACAATTAAAGTCTAAATCTCTCACTAAGCACACCAATAACCTAATTCTATATCAAAGTTTGCAATCCTAGGTGACAAGCAATCAATTCAATTCTAGCAATGTAAATTGTACACTATAAATGAATACAAGTAAGCAAACCACAAGATGATGCACGATCTTTTTACTGTGGTGTTCAGAGATTATCAGTCTCCCTTAGTCTATGTTGAGGTAAACCCAAATAAATTGAACCGACTCTATGAATTAAACCTAGCATCTCAATTCACTAGTGGTAGCTCTTCCCCTTCCAAATAGGTGAACTTCAGCCTTTACAACACAATGAGACTTCTCACAAGCTTCTTGAGAAAATCACTATACCATGATGTCGATCTTCATGCCGTCTTGGTGTTGGCAAACACCAAAAACAATAAGCTAAGCTTCTTGCTTAACTCTCACCAAATACCATAGTAGCACACGTGGATGCTCAATCACCTTTAGAAGCAACACATATAACTAGAGATCTCTCTCCTTACTCACATGGTGTAACATATATACAATTGAGAGAAAAATATCACACTAGCTCAAAAGAATAAAATAGGATGCTAAGAGCCATGATAGAAGGCCCAAGCTAAGCTTATATAGCCCCCAACAAGAAACTAGCTGTTACTCACAAAATCAGCAAAAGGAAATATTCCCTAGACATGTCTGCTTAGGTTAGCAACATATAACAGCTAGTTTGGGTACATGTGGCAAATAGCTGTTAGGTCGAGACGATGATACCGAAAGACATGTCTGGGGTTCCTCTAGACATGTCTAAACCCCCTTGGGAGCTCTCTGGATGGCCTATGCTGAAAACTTGATATCAAGTCAAATTTGGATTTCCAATGCAACGATGCATGTACTTCAATCATTTACAAAACACATTTGCAAATTATAATCACATGCTACAAGAATTAGATGCATGATCCTCAATTATTTATAAAACACATTCGCAACCAATAGCATCATACCACGAAGAGTAGATGCATGGACCTCAACCATTTGCAAAACACAATTATAAATTATAGTCTCATGCTACAAAGAGTAAATGCATGAGTTTTAATTATTTGCAAAACACATCCGCAAACAATAGCATCATGACTAGAAGAGTAGATGCATGGACATCAACCATTTACAAAACACATTTGCAAATTATATTCTCACACTACAAAGAGTGAATGCATGAGCTTTAATTATTTGTAAAAATACATTTGCAAACAATAGCATCATGTCACGGAGAGCTAGTGATAGCTAAATTCATGTGGTATGGCCATACATTTCCTTTATCCCATCACATCGAGGGGTCTAGATATATCTCTACTGTTATATAGGAGGGAAAATCTCTTATCCGACCAATCACATTCCTCCGCATTTTTATAGCAATACCTAAAAGCTACTTTTATAACTACCTAGTTACAGAGTAGCATTTAGTAATCCCTAAGTGTACTATTACACATATAGAAAACTATATTGACCTTAGGTAAAAGGATTATACATCATCCACTACAAGAAAGTAGGGATATTGAAGCAACCCTACTGAGGCAAGCATAGTCTGGTTGCCTCACAATAGTTTTTTGAGGCAAAGTAGTTGGCGTCTGAAACTATTCTGAGGCAGACTACATTTGCCTCGATATTCTCTAGGATTCTAAGGCAAAGGATGAGATATTGAGGCAGCTGATTCTACCTCAGAGAGGTATTGAGGCATACTAGAAGGTTGCCTCAGAATCCTACTACAAGAAAGCAGGGATACTGAGGCAGCCTTGTTGAGGCTAACGACAATTGTTTGTCTCAAAAATATATAGGCAAAGCGTTAGCCTCACAATACTATTTTGAGGCAAACATTGCTCGCCACAAAACCATACTCTAATCTAAGGCAAAGTATCCAAATTTTGAGGCAGCCACTTTTGCCCCTAGAACATTATGAGGCTAATTGGTCATGCTTGCCTCCAAACATATTAACATAGGGACAATTAGAAAAAAAATCAGAAGATGCATGGTGAGTGCTGTGAACCAAATTTGGGCAAAGCGATAAAATTTTAGAAATGGCGCCATTGACCATTTTGTTGCCTCCTTTTATTTCTCTTAATAAACTACAAGATGGCAAGGCTACGGAGGCAGGCACAAATTGGTTGCCTTCAAATCACTTTTTTGAGGCAAAAGCATTAGACTCAAAACCTATTCTAAGGCAGACTATGCTAGCCTCACTATGTTATGCATTTCTAAGGCAACAGATAAGCTATTGAGGTAGCTAATTCTGCCTCAGAGAAGGTTTTAAGGCTACTGCCTCGGAATGTTACCCATGCAGCAAAATATTTTTCGCATTCTATGACTATTATCTATCATTTACACGCTTATTTATAATTAATTGTCTGAATTGGACCATTTTATATTTTTTATAATTTTTTGTAGGGCCGCACATTGAGGCTCATTATCTTCAGAAATAGGTGTGCTAAGACTGCTTTGTACAGATGTACGTATTGCCACAGACGTGTAGGATCTTCCCAAAAAGAAATCAGAGCATTAGAGGGCCACTTTGTAAGAATTCATTGCAGCTGAGAACCCGCTTGCAATATATAAAATATTTGTGGGCCGTATCACAAAAATGACAATCCCCAATGCTCCCATAGAATCCCTAGCCGCCAGCAATTTTCATCGAGCCTCGCATTCTTCTTTCTTGCCCTCGATTGCTTCTCTCTCCTTCGATCCCTTCTTCTCTACCTCCGGCCGCCGACGAGCCACCAAGCGCCACTGCCTTCCTCCCTTCCCTCTCTCCTTCCACCAAGCCACCATCTTCCTGCATCCATCGCACTGCCACCACAGTAACTCTACCGTGCCACTCACCTCCGCCCTTATCTTCTCCATCATCGGCCTCCACCATAGCGCCGCTGCTCCCTCCCCCAGACCTCGCTTCCGCCATGGGCCCTTGCAGCCGACGATTCCTGAGGAGGGCGGCCCAGGGAGGGAAGGGTGCTCAACAAGGGGTTCGGGTTCAACAAGGGATTCGCGGCCAAATACGAGATGGGGGACAAGGCGGGGAGTGGCCACTTCTGCTGCACCTACGCCGCGAGGATCAGGAAGGGGGCATGCAATGGTGAGGCGGTCGCAGGGCCGACTCAACGTTTTCAAGGGCTCTAGGGCGAATTCGGCTCTATAGGCCTTTTACTATAATTTTTTTACTTATAAAATATGCAGTTTAAACTTTATATTATCTAAAGTGACACAAATTAATAGTTCTAACATGATAAACTAATTAGGTACTAACTAGTTCATAAACCAAATGTAACTAGTAAGAATTAATTTACCTCAAATAGGAGCGACAAATATCCAATGTCTTTCATAAAAAGGAATTTCTTCTAGCACTTCTTGATGCAAAATCATTAATAATAACATCGAGATCAATGTCGTCCAAGATATTCTTCTCAATGCAGCACATAGCCAAGCCATTCAATCTTTCTTGTGACATAGAAGACCGCAAATAGTTTTTCAGCAATTTCAATTTTGGGAAACTCTTTTCAGCTGAGGCTACAGTCACAGATATAGTTAGAAGAATTCGATATGCAACAGAGAATTCAATTGATTTTCTTCTGCACAAAGGACAAGGTGCAAAATTACGAACCCTGGAGCGCACATCACATGTATGTAATTTTTCTGTAGGCCTAAGCTGACCTGAGAATGTTTGTATTGGCTTTTGTTGAAGGTTTTTAGTTGTGACTTATAACTTGGCTGAAAATAAATAGTAATGACTGAAAGAAATGCCATTTAGAAGGAGTGGACGAGTCATGAAAAAAGTGATAGAGGGATACATGCACGTGATGAAAGCAAGAAGAGTGGGGTGCGTGATACATACGTGACCCCTATCCTCGAAGCAAAATGGTAGCGAAAGGAGTGGAGAAGCTGCTTCGAGAAGCCGGATATTCATATTGGCTTTTGATTTTTCTAAACAGAAACCAGAAACAAAAACCAATATAAACGCGATCTAACCTATGCCTCAAGGTGTATATACAATACTCATGTTATACCGGTAACGTCAGAGTTAGATGTTTATGAACACATATATGCATGCTCTGGAATTAACTTCCTGCCATTCCATTTCTCTAGCTAGATCCTCCATCAACATGCATGGGCTAGAGGCAAACAGTTATGACGAGATCTTTCGTTTCAGTCACGCGTGCATGCACAACATGTTTAATACATGCATGTTTGGTATGTATGCTCTGCGTACGCATGCCTCCATGCATACATGCCAACGCTTCTTCTTCTTCTTCTTTTGACGCGAGAATATAGTGCTTCTGTACATTCTGAAGAGTATCTGTTGATCAGATCATAACACACTTAACGTACGGCCGGGCATGTGTGACGCATTACTACCTACTCCTGAGCCCTCGATCCCGAATGCTGCTACGTAGTACGTACTGGGCTACTTGGGGGTGGGCCCCCCGGCCCGGGGCCCTAGGCCGGCGCCCCCCCAGCCTACCCCCAGAGCCGGGTCTGGGCGGTCGCCCGCAAGGTCATTCCCAAGGCCAAGGTGATGTGACAAATGCCTGAATTTAGATCCTTGTTTTGGTGTACTTTCAGTTGAATTTGAAGAAACCAGGCATGCATCTGCATACTAGTTTTATGAAAAGTGATGTTGGCGCGAGACCGATGCGGCTGAATGTCAGACACTATTCCTCTCTTGAGTAAGTTGTGGGCTTATCCTTCCTTTTAGAGCTTGAATCATGTTTGTAAATTGTGCTGGAAGTATTTGTGGCCGCTGTGGTGCTAAACAAGGAGAACAATGGAATGCTGAAAGCATTGCTATAGCTACCATTATCAATGTAAATGTTGTTAATGGCGCCGATGACTATTGCAGTGTGTTTCTCCATAAAGTATATGATGGCCAGCTTGTTGTGAGGCTCAAGAAAGGTGTGAATCTTCCTGCAATGGATCCATGGGTATGATGATGCATAGGCAACTGTGTAGTCATTATTTGTTTTCTTCATGCTATTTGCTGCGTCTATTAGGGCATCTCCAATGGTTCTAGCTAGCAACTAACTATAAGACTTCCATATCATTTATATAGTACACACTAAAGCTAGCATTCTAAAGAACTATCTATAAGGATAGCTATTTGATGCTTACATGCACACACAGAATTTATAGAGGCTGCCTCGTTTGGCGTTATAGACTAGTGCTTAAGGAAGAGCTGGCTCTGTTTTTTTTTTGTATACTCTCTTTTCTCCACATAGGATATATGCTGATGTGTACATGCATATAGCTAGCTGACTCAGACCATTGGAGATGCCCTAATTTGTCTCCTCCATGCTCCATTTATTTTGTTGTGGTGGATGAGTAGACATCTTATATTGCTAAATGAGTAGTGAAATTGATTGTTGAAGAATTACAAAAATATATAATTATAACACTTAAGTTTTTCTCATCGACTTGGAGAAGTACAGGAATTTTTTGCAGGTCCTATGTGCATCAAGTAATGCTTTTGTTTGAACTCATCTGAAAATTCATTCCTTCTCTTGGTACTCAGGTTTATATAGTCAAAACACGCCATGATTTAGCCTGTATGTCCCAATCTATAATCTAGTTGTCTAGGATATTTGGGACAATTGGTAGATTGTATTCTCAGTTTTAATGTAGTCTCTTAAGAATTTTTGAAATCTGCCACATTTCTTTAATGGAGTAGTAGTTTGCACATTTTAACTATTATTGCTCAAACAACTTCCTTCTCCTAATCCCTTCCATTGTAGGGCACAAGTGATCCTTTTGTAGTTCTACAACTAAATGGTCAAACTTCAAAGAACAACATTAAATGGGCGCGAGTAACCTTTTCCATTTCTGTGTATGCTGGGCCCTGGGATTGCTTCTCTAGACAAGAATGCCCTCTCTATATTAAAACAATATATGCAATAGATACCACTACCTTTTTCTTGTATTTTGGAATATTTTGGCCACTAATGGGTCAACTCCTTGATATAATATTTGATACGCTTGAAGATTGTTGTTTTTTTTTATCATTGCTGTATATTGTGATTTCAGTAATTGATCAACATAGGATGGAGGATCCAACATGGAATGAAGATTTCACATTTAACATTAGGAAATCTCGAGAAAATCTACTGCATTATTTGTCTATTATTTTTGTGGGCACTGTTTTACTACACAATTTTAACATCACCTGCTGGTTGATCTTTTGTCATATGACAACATCTATTGTCCGAAGGGAGGTGAAAATCTTGGAAGGCTTTGGCAGGACACAAGAACATGGTCCAATTCTGTGTGCCTATGAGGACAACAAAAATTTGTATATAGTAATGGAGTAAGCTTCTAATACCTACAAAGTTGTAATTTGTTTTCACTTTATATTCCATATGCTATGAGGATGCCCTCCTTAATATATTAGGTGTGCTGGCTTCGATTTGGTTTTTCCTCTGTTCTTCTTGTTCTCTGTTCTTCGATTGTTTGTTTGCTGTCTTAATCTGAGAGGAAGGTCTTGCTTGTCTTGTTGATGATCTGACTTGCTGGGTGTTGTGGAATCATTCTCAAAGCCATCTTGGCTATTCTATTCTCACAGGCATGGTCTGATTGTCTTTTCGATTTCACAGTTTTAATTCTTGTGTGCGCTCGGTGAAATCTCATAAAGTTCTCGATTTGGTTGCTAAGTTTTCAATCAAAAATTAGAGCAACCTCTTGAGACCTTAACTATGTTGTGTACAAAGTTTCATGGTTAGTTGATTTTTTAATCAAAAGTTACGTGGACTTTGGATCTTGCGATCGTGCGCTCTCTATTCTTCCTTCTTTGTTACAACCGCTTCCAGTTTCGACCACGGTCAAGATTCCGACCACATTGCATCTCTTTTCAACTAGGTTCTGATCTTTCGATCACTTCTCGTTATTTTATTGAGTCTGAATTGAAGCAGTTGGAGGTTAGTGAAATCTTGGTCTGAACGTCGATCGGTTTTACGATTTGGTTGTTCGACCACTCATTGGCTTACGACTACGTTGGTTATGACAACGTTGCTGACTGGTTACGACAACATCGATTGTTCGACCACTTGTTGGCATTCGATTAGACGATCACATTGTTTATGACCACGTCAGTTTTGACTGCAACCATTTTCGATCATGTTGGTTCTGGTCTCGGTTGTTATCGACTACGATGATTTTCGACCACGTTGTCAGCTATCGACAACATAATTGAGTTTACAACCACGTTGTTGAATTTACGACCACGTTGTCAGAGTTTGACTGCGTTGTTGTATTTTGACCATGTTGCTGGCTTCCGGCCATGGTCAGTTTTCTGCTGTGCTCTCTCTGTTGCTCTGGTTTTTCAAATGTGTTTTTAACTTTAGTCTTTATAGCTCAGTAGCTATCGGAGAAAAGGGTTAAGTGAATACTTGAGGAGAATTTAAAGGCA
This sequence comes from Dendrocalamus sinicus, assembly GCA_036346575.1. Lineage (NCBI taxonomy): Eukaryota > Viridiplantae > Streptophyta > Magnoliopsida > Poales > Poaceae > Dendrocalamus > Dendrocalamus sinicus. The sequence goes on along the minus strand of CM070660.1, from coordinate 28,648,088 downwards.
TCATTCACCTCCTTCTGTTGCCTATCTTGTCCTATATATATATTGTGGCGGCTGGCTTGATTGAAAAGGTATACCTGGCCGAGACCTGTGTAGATTAAGAGAAAAAGAAAGAGAGTTGATTAGGGCTAGTAAACACGAGATTAAGTGCTGCATGTATTGATCTGGGAATTGGCATGGCGGCTTGTGGAAAAATTGTGTTGGCCTTTGCTTCTCTTGATGCTTACATGCACTGGCTCTGAGGTGATCACGTGAGGGAGGCCAAGAGAAATAGCAGTCGGGTTGCTTTCGTCTCGTGAAAATCAATAACGATGACAACAGGTAATGCTTTAGCTTCCTGGTTTTCGCATGGATTTGTTGTGTTGATGATCCGTTTGCATGCATCTTGTGCCCTTCTTCCCAACAAGCCATCTGTACCCAAAAAACCCTACCACTTGTCGCTGTTTCTACAAGTCTTGTGCATGTGATTTTGACCGCTGATGAGATGGCGCCAATGGCTTGGCCGAAAGATTTGATATGCATTGATTTTTGAGATCATGATGCTGCTTTTGGTGCTTTCATTGCATGGTCATTGCGTAAAGCAACGGCTGCGGCTTATTGCTTTTGACTAAAATTTTTGAATTTTGGCTATTTACAATATATATTACGGAGAGAGATATTTATTTGTGATTTTGGCTGGTATAGATGTTGGGTTTTTAACGTGTACATCGTTTAACTTGTAAACTCCGCATTGAGAAAATACTCCGTTTGAAAGTTAGGTACTATAACAAAAGTCAAAATCCACCGGTTTTGGAGGAAAAGAACAGCCCCAGGGAAAGGCTTTGTGTTGTTTCACTAGCGGCGGCGACTTTAGTTTTTTGGCAAAGCTACAGTACCCAATAGTATTGCTACAGCACCGAATAGCATTGCTATAGTGCCCGAATAGTGTTGCTACAGTCACCTAAAAAATAAACCTATTATTTCTTTTGCTGTCTTGGCTCCTTTTGTTTTTTTACATTGGCTGACAGATTGAAAGAGCAAACGATAACATACTTTGAAAAAGGTTTTCACTGGGGATTTCAATTATTCACCTCCTTTGATTGCCATCGACGATCCTACAATTCTAAAATTTTATCTCTTTCATTTGTTTCGCTGCTTGGCGATATTTTTTCTGCTCCCACAACTATGCTTAATTACTCAACCAAGATCTATGATCTCATAATTACTCAATCAATACGTGTAGAATAGAAATTGCAGACATATATATAGTAACATATAAAAACTTTTAGCCATAGGAAAATAGAGGGTGCTTTATTAAGATAGTTTATTCTTCACGTGACATGTACAACTAAGAAATATTTTACTTAGTAAATAGGTCCATGCATGTGCTTGTGCATCCTCCAATTACACAAACTACAAATCACCCAACCCGTGGAACCCTAAACATGATGAAATTTTCAAGTTCAAGGCCATTACAGTTGCCTGCGTAATCGACCTAGATCTGAATGCGGTTGCAGCAGTGGTCTTCTGTAACGAGTCATGAGATATATAAAACAGTCCATTAATACGAGGCCTCTCTTTCTCAATCAAAGCTTTTGCTTCCTTGCCCTTCATGCCTAACAACTTTGGCCACTCTATCTTGCTAACTATATATGTGAAATTTTGCAAGATTGTTATATTATGGTCATCACTTCGACTTCATAAATCATAATTAACTCTCAAAAAGGAAATTGCAGTTGCATATAGTCGTATGAGAATTATTCAATTAGAAATCAACAAGAGCAGTTGCATCTAGTCGTACGAGAATTATTGAATGAAATCAACAAGACATCTTACAACAATGATCAGGACTAGAGCTGCAGGCCCACTCAATGGCATTCCTAAGCTTTTGTGTTGTGCCGAAGAAGAGGTCTGGGGTGCAACCATACTTATATGCAAAACTAATAATGGGACTCATTAAATGCAATACAGTGAATGCATATCCATCCATGCAAAACTACATGCTTGTTTTTGGTGGTTCAGAGAGCGAGAAGCTCGGTGAATGCACGCAATGAATGAGGGGCGGGTTGGGGGAAATGGTGATATGTTCAGATGGCTTTTGACCAAGGGTAAAGGTGTGAGAAGGCGAGGAGAAAACGACAGCCGTAGTGAGAAATCGCGATCTCATGGTGTCTCCGCCGCGCGGATAAGCAGAGGGGACAAAAGGGCATTCATGGGCGTGATGAAGGCACTGCGGTGATGAGACAGGATGACCGGTCACAGGGCTCATGTGTGGAGTGTTGCGGTCAGGATGAGCAGTGAGACCATGAAGCTATGTGCGGTGAACAGTGCGCACACGCTCAGGCTAGCCTGAGGCAGCAAGGTGGTGAGCAAGGCTTATGGCGTGGGGTCAGGGACCCAGTGCGTAGCAAGCGAGAGGGAGGAGTAAGGGAGAGGGAGTCACAGGTGTGAGCGCACGGGAATGAGGCGGAGCTAGCCACCGTGATGCTTAGTGCAGGCGCGAGGTGGACAAAGGGTCCTGGTTAGGGGTGGAAAACGGTAACGGATAATTCGTTTTATCCGATATTTGTATCTGAGAAAACACAAATATGGTAAGCAAAAATCCGTATTCGAAAATATTCATATTCGTATTCGAGAATATTCGTATCCGTATTTGAAAGTATTCGTATTCGCATTCGTATTCGAGAATATTCGTATCCGTATTCGTATTCGAGACTATTCGATTCGTATTCGATCCGTTTCTAGAATTTATGAAAAAATCGTACAAATTTTGTGATTCAAAATTTGAATTTGGGCAGTTTAAAACCGGTAACCGGTCAAAAACTGGTAAAAAATCGGTAAAACCGCTAGGAATCTGTTTTATCCGATATTCGTATCCGAGAAAATCCGTATTCGAAAATATCCGTATTCGTATTCGAGAATATTCGTATCCGTATTTGAGAATATTCGAATTCGTATCCGTATTCGTTTGAAAAATATGAATTCGTATTCGTATTTGAGACTATTCGATCGTATCCGATCCGTTTCCACCCCTAGCGATTAGGTAGCCCAACCGTCCGCCCATTTGCCGCGCCGCTGGGCCCCGGAGGGGAGGCCACGATAGGCACGGCCAGCTGCTCCTCCCCGCACGCAGGAACCCTCGAGTCCTCGGCGAGCGTCGCTGGTGTTCCTCCCATGAGTGGGTGGGGTGGGGTGGGGTGGACCACGTCGCACTGTCACGACCTAATCCGGTCGCTCTCGCCCGCCGTGCCATCACATCGCGTTTCCCATTTGACCCCCACGCGACCGGCACCCACGCACGCCGCTGCTTGCTGGGATCTACTAGCTACGTGCCTAGCTAGCGCGACGGCTTGCGGAGGAGCAGCGCGAGATCGATCGGGCTCGATTGGTCAGCCTACCGCCAACTCTCGGTCACATGCGGTTCACTTGTGTGGACCGGATTCGGTGAGCGTTCTTCCGGTCCTTGACCAATTTTTCGCGTGCAGTAGAGTATCACGCTCATTTTAGACCATTAGATTTACTTATAAAAATAATTTTATTAGTATATCTTAGCGTAAAGTTATAAAAAAAATAACGGTCAAACTCATATTTTAAAGATAGTAAAAAGCAAAAATGTTAAGTAAAAAACAGAGTGAGTAACTGGTAATCGTGCATGCTACTCGTAGCTATTATGCACTTTGACGCAAACACGGTTTTTATGGCTAAAACGTCATGCACTCGCGCTCATCTTTTTGTGTTTCTGCGATGCGCCTGTTGTTTTCAGAAATAATAACGTCCGTCTTCTAGAATTCTCTCCAAACATCATCATTCCATCTTAAAAAGATATAGTTGGAAATAAACAGAATCATGTCAGACATCACATCTCAGACCTCAGGGCATCCGCAATGGTAATAGCTAGTACTAGCTATATAGTCAGCTGACGTGGAGGTGAGAGACAAAAGTAAAGACTATTTTATACTGTTGGACCCACATGCTCCTCTCTCATGTTCTTGGACTACGTGAAATAAATCAGCTATTTGCTCGTCGCTAGTGACTACTCTCTCTCCTACTTTTTCCTTGCCACATCAGATCTAGCTAACTAAATAGCCAGCTGTTGGAGACGCCCTCACCATGGGCACTCCCAGGAAAAAAAAGAATGCTTACTGATGCTACTAGAATGAAAAAATTGATCATATACCCTCCATTTAGATGAAAATTAAGGATTTACCCTCCTGGCCTACGTGTCAGTGACTTATAATGACCCTACGTGTCATTGAGATGTGGAGGGTAAATCCTCAATTTCCCAACTAAAGGGAGGGTATATGATCCAATCTCCCTACATTATTACTTCATCTGACTGCCTGCCCATCTCCGTTGGATTTTGGCCCTGATCAACTCGGCTTCGGCTTCTGGCTTATTTTTCACTATTCATAAGTTTCGTCTTTTTCTGAACTTTTGGCTTTTCGTTGAGCTTTTTTGCCGGTTCTTTTTTTCCCGTATTGTTTGTATTATACGTAATGGGCTAACATATTTTTTATTTTTAAAATTTTTAAATTTAATTATGCTAAATAAGCCTCTGTCAGCTACAATGCTTTTTTCAGCCAGCTACAGTGTTTTCAGTCATAAACCACGAGCTTTTCAGCCGAACCGATCACCACCTTTTTTTGAAGAAACAGCAGAAGATCTGTTATTATTGCATTAAAGAAGGACAAGTAAACTGAAATACAGAGATTGTTTTAATACATAATTGCCTTATGCTACAGGCAAACTACTGTTGTGTGGGCTGAAAAATTGTGACTTATGGTTGAAAAATGCATTGTAGCTGTCTGCAATTTTACTATACCTGAACATGGCTTATTTGACATAATTAAATTTAAAAAATAAAAAAATAGAAAAAATATATTAGCTCATCTCGGATAACACAAACGAATACAAGGAAAAAAGAACCGAAAAACCAAAAAAATTAAAAAAAGATAAAATTTATAAATAAAAAAAAATAAGCCAGAAGTTGAAGCTAAAACAGGCAGGGTAACTAGATTGCATTGAACTCATCCCCATCCGGCAGATATGTTGCAAGCTTGGTCGCGCCGCTTATCCATGCGCGAGCTGCTTCTTTGATAATTTGCCATCGTCCCAACTAGGGGTGGAAAACGGTAACGGATAATTCGTTTTATCCGATATTCGTATCCGAGAAAACACAAATATGGTAAGCAAAAATCCGTATTCGAAAATATTCGTATTCGTATTCGAGAATATTCGTATCCGTATTTGAAAGTATTCGTATTCGAGAATATTCGTATCCGTATTCGTATTCGATCCGTTTCTAGAACTTATGAAAAAATCGTACAAATTTTGTGATTCAAAATTTGAATTTGGGCAGTTTAAAACTGGTAACCGGTCAAAAACTGGTGAAAAATCGGTAAAACCGCTAGGAATCTGTTTTATCCGATATTCGTATCCGAGAAAATCCGTATTCGAAAATATCCGTATTCGTATTCGAGAATATTCGTATCCGTATTTGAGAATATTCGAATTTGTATCTGTATTCGTTTGAAAAATATGAATTTGTATTCGTATTTGAGACTATTCGATCGTATCCGATCCGTTTCCACCCCTAGTCCTGGTGGGTAGGGTCCGGTCTGACTCGTCAGGTACTGAGATTAGAAGATCCAGAGAGAAACCACATTTGTGAAAATATGCTTTGTGAAGTGGAAAGCGGAAAAGAGGAGAGTTAGGATTAAAATCTATTTTTGAGTTGAATTTTTAAGTTTCTATTTGCACTTAGATTTTTGGGAATTTTTAAATATAGTAAACATACTCCAAAAATTATGAATATTTTTATGTAGGTTCCTTACATAGTGTAGATTCTTGTGTATATTTCTCTAGGATTTTATCTACTTCAAAGTTTCCTTGAAAGTTCTTTGAAGATTGCTATTTTATTTCCTTGAAAGTTCTTGAGTATATTCGGAAGGAAACTTTTTTAAAAAAATCTAATAGTACATCAATAGATCAATGAGTCCCTCTGACTCAACAACAGGGAGAGCACCAATGAAGAGGGAAGAGGGGCCTGAGGTATACAAGAAAAACAATAACACTACAACTAAAAAAAGATAGTCGAGAAGCTTTGCACCAGTGTCGTGAATACTATTGCTTTCGCAACTACAATCGGCCACAATTACCCTAGGGTCAACTATATTAAACCTTTTTGTTCTACCATGACAAAAGAAATTACGTGACATAATACATGCGTGTGATGCAAAGGTGCATGTTTGTTTGACATGCTTATTACTCCTGTAGTCACAAATACATGTCATTTTTCGATGAGTGTAGTTAAATGTTTGCAATTTTGACCATGATATCTTCTTAAATATTTAGGTTAGATTCATGAAAGTCATATATATAGATTTGGGTCAAAAAGTAATCTGTTATAATTTTATTGGGTTTTATAAATATATTACAATATAAATTATTGTTAGAGTTGAGTTTTCGGGACGTGTCAATAGCCAAAATGATATGTATTTGTGATTGAAGGGACAAATAAGTACAAAATTTTATATTGCCAAAAAGAATTGCCGACTTTTTGCTTTAGCCTAGCGTTTAGTCTGAACACTTTGAAAACAAGCCTAAGCCTATGTTTAATGGGATTTGGGGCATTAAAATTGCACGGCACATATATACTCTATCGTAGGTCCTACCGCAATGTTTATAAATGCCAGCCTAGCAAGAAACAAGAGGGGCATTTATAAACAACAACACAGGGTCTACTATAGCATTTACAAGCTTCGACCTAATACAAAACAGCCGGTGTGTACAAATGTTAGCTTGGGTATACTATAGCGTTTATCAAATATCAACCTAATTAGAATCAAGGGGCCAAATTTTCAATTACAGGGAACATAAACACCACACGCACATGCACACGAGTGCTCCCCTTAGCACGCACATAGAAATACGAAAACTGGGCATAAATCTACACCTCACAAAGATCTTATGAGGCGTACTCTTGTGTGTGTAATAGTGGGCGCCCGGGTTTGAACCCCTGGTGCATGGAATCATACCCATAACAGTATTGTCCCATCAAGAGGTTATTCCCATCTCCTTAATTACTCAGCCAATATATGTAGAATAGAAATTCCAGACATATGTATAGTAACATATAAAAAACTTTTAGCCATAAGAAAATAGAGGGTGCTTTATTAACATAGTTTATTCATCACAAGACATGTACAACCAAGAAATATTTTTTCTTAGTAAATAGGTCCATGCATGTGCATATGCACCCTCTAAGTACACAAACTACCAATCACCCAACCCTTGGAACCTTAAACACGATGGAATTTTCAAGTTCATGGTCATTACAGTTGTCGCCCACGCAATCAACCCAGATCCGAATACGGTTGCAGCAGTGGTCTTCTGTGACATAGAAGTCACGAGGAATATAAAATATTCCATTAATACGAGGCATCTCTTTCTGAATCAAAGCTTTTGCTTCCTTGCCCTTCATGCCAAAACACTCTGGCCACTCTGTCTTGCCACCTGTATATGTGAAATTTTGTAAGATTGTTAGGGTCATCACTTTGAGTTCATAAATCATAATTTACTATCAAAAAGAAAATTACAATTGCATATATTCGTATGGGAATTATTCAATAAGAAATCAACAAGGCATGTTACCACAACGATCAGAACCGGAGGCGCAGTGCCACTCAACATGGTATGACATGGTTCCTAAGCTTTTGTGTTGTGCCAAAGAAGAGGGCTGGGTGAAACCATATTTATATGCAAAACTAATAATGGGACTCATTGAATGCAATACATTGAATACATATCCATCCATGCACCACCACATGCATTAGTTTGGGCAATTATTATTGGAGATATATCCTGAAGACATATCCATCCATGCACCACCAGACGCATTAGTCTGGGCAATTATTATTGGAGATATATCCGGTAAGTATATCAATTGTGTGATTGTAGATAGACACATTTAATTGATATCAATTGTGGAATTCAAATAAATCCCATGTGCATATCTGATGTGTGACCATAGATAGAAACACATTTATTTAAATCAATGCGAAGTAATTGTGTGTATGTTTCGTGTTAAATATGTTAATTAAACACTTTAATTACTTACTCTTTTAGATGCGATTCATAATTTTGCACATTCAATGCCTTGGATATGAATCAAATTCAAATAGCACTTGGTTTATCATATGCTATGAAATCTAGGCCTGAGCAAAACCTGGGCAAAATTTGCTCAAGTCCATATAGTGTTAGTCTTTAATATGCACTCGCATAGAATTAAGTTTCTTCATCACTCCATTCTGTTGTTTAAACTATTGGTCGTCCCAAAATTTTCCTCCATTATTGCAAAATGCGTGAGATCTTCAAAGTCCAAGCAACAATATCCAATTTATTGGGTTTAACATCGAAGGTGTTGCACAATACTGCCGAAGAGCAACAAACCTAAGCAGCAGCACTGGTAAGAGCTGTCAACCTTACCAGTAGTGTTGGATTGACATATACGTTCACACACGCACACACACATATAGGTAGATAGATAGATTTCCTGGTAGGGGCTATGGGCTCAACTGATCCAAAGTGTTTTGCATTACCCTTTTATTTGTCATTTTTATACTATATATATATATATATATATATATATATATATATATATATATATATATATATATATATATATATATATATATATATATATATATATATATATATATCTATCTCTACATACATACATACATACATACATACATACATACATACATACATACATATATATATATATATATATATATATATATATATATATATATATATATATATTATCTCTACTACTTAAAAAAATACTAGTTTGAAGTGGTCATTTCTTTGCCTCGTTCTCCGTAGCCAACTAATCTAGCCATGAGTTAGGATCTGGGCCATCCAGCTTGGGCCCTCCCCTCCTATCAATCGGTTGAATTCGTCCTATCCCACGTATAGAGCTAAAAGTAGATAGGTGGGCCTAGCATGTCATTCTCACATCTCTCTTTTCCTCTTCCTTTCGCACAACGCAACTACCCCACTTTTCTCCGCACGTCTCACCTCTCTGTGCCACCAGCGCTACTTCCTGCCTCCTCGCATCTCCCCTCCCTGCCAGTCTCCGTCGTGCCACGCCGCTCTATCTCCTTCGAATGCCACTTCTACCAGGCAGCGCTGCTTGGGTTCCTCCAAAGGTTGCAGCCACCCTACCATCTTTGAGTCTCAGGGTCGTGGAATCTCGGGATCAACTAACATCTACATCCATCCACACTGAGCCATTGACCACCATTTCAAAATAATTTGGCTCCTCACCTTTGCCAAGCCCCTATCTCAGATCCCCGAGGTAACCATCTCCTCACCTCCTTCCTTTAGATCTAAGACACCCTTTTTGTTTTGTGTTTGGATCCAGGATGCTAGTGGTTCATGGGACAGGAGCGCCTAGTCGTTGCTCACCATCGGGAATCTCCTAAGTGACCTCACCGTGCGTGATCGCTACCCTAGTGAGTTTCTTCATCATCCTCTCATTTCTAAACACATTCCCAATAACATCGAAGGTGTTGCACAACACTGCCGAAGAGCAACAAACCTAAACAGCAGCACTGGTAAGAGCTATCAACCTTACCAGTAGTGTTGGATTGACATATGCGTTCACACACACACACACACATAGGTAGATAGATAGATTTCCTGGTAGGAGCTATGGGCGCAACTGATCCAAAGTGTTTTGCATTACCGTTTTTTATTTGTCTATTTTCTGTACTATATACATATACATATATATATATATATATATATATATATATATATATATATATATATATACATATACATATATATATATATATTATCTCTCTATATATATATGGCGGTGGTCATTTCTTTGCTTCATTCTCCGTAGCCATCTGATCTTGCCATGAGTTAGGATCTGGGCCATCCATCTTAGGCCCGCACCTTCTATCAATCAGTTGAACTACCCCTCATCGTCCTATCCCACGTATAGAGGAAAACGTAGATAGATGGGCCCAACATGTCATTCTCACATCTCTCTTTTCCTCTTCCTTTCGCACAATGCAACTACCCCATTTTTCTCCGCACGTCTCACCTCTCTGTGCCACCAGCGCTACTTCCTGCCTCTCCGCGTCTCCCCTCCCTGCCAGTCTCCGCCGTGCCACGCCGCTCTATCTCCTTCGAATGTCACTTCTACCAGGCAGCGCTGCTTGGGTTCCTCCAAAGGTCGCAGCCACCCTACCATCTTTGAGTCTCAGGGTCATGGAATCTCGGGATCAACTGACATCTACATCCATCCGCGCTGAGCCGTCGACCACCATTTCAAAATAATTTGGCTCATTACCTTTGCCAAGCCCCTATCGCAGATCCCCGTGGTAACCATCTCCTCACCTTCTTCCTTTACATCTAAGACACCCTTTTTGCTTTGTGTTTGGATCCAGGATGCTAGTGGTTCATGGGACAGGAGCGCCTAGTCGTTGCTCACCATCGGGAATCTCCTAAGTGACCTCACCGTGCGTGATCGCTACCCTAGTGAGTTTCTTCATTGTCCTCTCATTTCTAAACACATTCCCAACAATCCTCTTCGTTTCCCTCAATAAATTTGGGGTTTCCTCTTCTGCAGCTTGCTAGTGAACATGTCTTCCTCGTGCACGGCCAAAAACCACCGTGGGACCACATCGTTAGTGAGGGAGGGGTGGTCAAAGTCACCGGATCGAGGACGTTGAAAGCATCTAGGCCCTTAAAAATGATTTTAGTAATTAATGAATTTATGTGAATATGGTAGTTTTGAATTCGAAATAAAGATTTTAGTAGTTTTGAATTCATGATCTGAAATGTCATATTCTATTATTATGTTCATTATTTGCACTTGGGAGTTTTCTTGACTATTGATTTGCATAGCATGAAACTCAAAAAAATTCAAATAAATATTTAGAAGATATTTGAATGCCAGTAAAATGCAAGGAAAAAGTTTTTTAAAAAATTCATATTTTCTGAACACCCGAATTTTGGGATGTTACATCGCCTGATTTTCAGCACCTAACTTAGATGGTAGTTTGCTAGAAGCTAGAGGCCAACATGCATGATTTTGAATTATCAAAACTAAGGGATACCAAAACTTTGATATTAAAAATCAAAACCAAAAATCTACCATGTGAATGCATTCCTTGCCCGCCCTTGACCGTGGGCACGGCTATTCGAATAGTTTAACACTATGCAGAGATTGTACAACTTTACCCCCAAGAGATAAATTATCCTAATAGTCACCATGCTTCCTTTGGCATGAGACCCAGATAAAATATCACAAAGCTTTTACCTCACTCTAGTCTATCTAGACACCACACGCTGAGGTTTCACCGCTGAAGGGTTAAATCCACCCAGTCAGAAACCCCCTCTTGCGCCATATGAGTACAGTAAGTCCCTGTCCCTCACTGTGAATAACCAGTAAATTCTTGGCACCCACTTTCCACTAGTGGCACCTAAACTAGACTATCGTAAGTTAATCAGCTAGGTCATACCCATATAGACTTGGGGTTGCACGGTAATGCTCAGTCTGGACAAACACATGAGTCGGTCCTTAATCGACTAGGGTGGAACATACACTTTACAAAATCTCATGCTAATCCGCACCAATCCAATCTAACCATCCGCCCTGGTCTAAAATAATTTTCACATTTTATTTTATTTTAAAAGAACAGTGGCAACACCAATCGCCACTAATCTCCGAATACAAAGACTAGTTTAATGAAATATAATTTCCCATTCCAAGGTTACAAAAGTTAAATAGCATGACTAAGCATTTACTACCGTTCTAATATTTAGCAAAGAATTATAATACTCTCATTACTGAGACAAAGGAGATCCTAAGGTTACAAAGGTACATGGCATTCAACTTCAATCGAGGGCATAACAATAATTGGTTTAACTAATACTTAAACAAGAAACTAGTGTTCTATGTAAATAGCAATGCAAATAATATTTAAAATAATGAAAAACATTTCACAACACATAGGTATAAAATGTTCAAAGGAGACTTGCCTTCATGCACGCTGTTTGGATCTTCTTGCTGCGGAGTGGAGAAGTCTTCGGCAACGACGGGTTCTACGCGTGAAAAGACAAAACAAACGAAAATAAATAAATACATATAAATTCAAAAATTCAAAAAGAGTGTATATTTGGGTAGTTTATGATTTTAGAAAAATTTAGAAATTTGAACAGGTCAAATCGGAGTTAAAATGAGAAAGTTATGGCTTCCGAAAGTTTAATTAGAAGAAAAAGAAAAAGGCTATTTTGCTGATTTATTTTTATACTGAAAAACAATATTTATGACGTCAGCAAAATTTCAAAATTCAAAATTTCAAACATGTGGGCCCGGTCTACCTTGGACTGAGTCCACGAACCACGGCGGGAGCCGACATGGCACACACGGCCGACGTGGCGCCACGCGGCGCACACACAGAGGCCACGCGGCGTGGCGGCCGACGTGGCGAGCAGAGCGGGCGCCGGCGGCGCATGGCGGCGCTCGTCAGCGCCGCAGGCGGCCGGCGGGAGGCGGCGGCGAGCTCGATGCTTACCGGCGCCGGGCTTGGGGCGGCGGCAGGTAGAGAAACGGCAGCAGCGGTGGTGGAGAGAGAAGGCGACGGCGGGAGCTTGGCGCGGCGGCTCCGGCGTTCGGCCGAATGGGGAAATGATGAGGTCATCCCAACCAAGCATGATCCCTCAAGCATCAATGATTCACCATCCAACATAAAAGATACAAATCATGGACCACTTACTAGAAGCCGCGCCAAGAAACTACAAGAACAGGTGAATTCATTCCTAACTGATTGTGGTCTCAATAATTCTAAGAATGTTATACTACCTAAAAGTTCTACATTGATGTTACTCAGGTTTATTGGAGCAACAAGTTTACCGGATGGTGAAATCGGACAAGCAAAAACGGACCAGTTGGGACTGCTACAGTAAAAAACGGACCAGTGAAAGAAATATTCATAACTTTTGATTCCCAAAAGCTATGAATGCAAATGAAGACATTTTGGAAAGCTCATGAAGTCTACCTTCCAATGCAACCAGCCCCATCTCATTTGGACTTCTCAATAATTATTTATGGTCAGATTAGTGAAGGCTACTCTGAAGATTAACAGTCTCCCAGGACAGAATGTTGGTATAACTTTCCATGCAAAACTGTACCATTCTACAATAACTCGTGATGCATGGTATACATGGATGGAAAGCTTATCAAGTCTAGTTTCACACCCAACAAACGGCTTATCATTTTGACTTCCCATTAGGGAGATATGACTCATTTAGTGCAGACTGGTCAGGAGCTCAACAGCCGCGCGAAGACTATCGGAAACTCCATTTCGTGGATGTCTGTTCACATACTCTATCTTTTCATTTACATTTCGTGTTCATACCTATCTAGGAGGGTTGTTCCTAGTATAAATATCCCATTGCTCCCAAGCAAATGGAGACTTTTGATAATCAAAATACAGAACCTTTTGTTCAGCTGTGTGCTAACAAAACCAGAGAGAGATCTCTACCCCTTTGCTCTTGTGTTTTCCTTCGCGGAGATTACGAAGCGGCGCGTTATCGGCACCCAATCCGTGCTCTGGTCCATTGATTCCAGGTTGCGAGGTTGGTTCTTTGAGAGTGTGGTTGGGCGAATCCTTGGTTCAGGCTGCCGTATAGAGACGGTGGTTGGCTCCTTGTGCGTGTCGTCGAGTTGCACTAGTTATCGCTGCTTGCAGCAAGTTAACGGTTGTTCTACAGCTAGTTATCAAGATTGGAATCCTACGTCGTGAAGATCGGGACCAATACTTCATCATCTGGTATCAGAGCTTTCGTTGCCACGGTAGGTTTCATTACCCTTAGCTACATATATTTTGTGTTCGTCCTATCCACCAAAAAGCCACAAAAATATTTTACCATAGCCCTTTGTTTCAATCTGTTATTCTAGTGAGTTTTGTTAAGTTTCAGTCCATTAGAATCTTGTTTAGTTGCTGATCATATTATCCTTTGCGTGTCCTTTGAGCCTCTTTTATATATCTGAAAATCCCTTTAAAAAAATCTGAAACTTGTATCATCCTTCGCGTAAACTTTGATCCTATCAAGTTATAGCTACTGGTTGTGTATTGTTTTATTATAAAGTGTGCAAGTGTTATATCTGATCTTTGTGTTTAGTCAAAAAAAAAGTGTCAAAAAAAAAGAGAGAAAGAAAAGTTGTAAAAAAAAATTGAGGAAAGTTGTGAAAGAAAAGTTGAAAGATGAGTTGTTTATGTGCACAAGTTCTAAAAGTGTTTCACATCAAGTGAGCAACCAGTTTGCTATCTTTGTTTGGTGCAAAATTTTGCTTGGCTTGATTGCAACACTTGCATCCTAAGCATACTCCTTGTTTGTATCAAATCTGAAATTTCTTTGCGCGTGTGTTTGATCAATTTACATCACTCATATCTTGTGGTCAGCACTAGGCATTGATCTTCTAGTTTGGACTGCGATTTAGCTTTACAATAACTAGAATTCAGATTGTATTCCTTGTTTATCACTCCCCACCAAGCTCCACATACAAGCCACCGTCATACGAACGCTGATCTTGTATTCGCTAACCATCACTTTCTTGTTACCACCACGCATTGCCCTTACGTAATCCGCAGGAATTCATAAGAGCTTGGTTGGTAAGAGAGGTGAGGTTGTGAGATTTCACATAAATTTTTTTTCTATTACATATATATATACATATATATATATATATATATATATATATATATATATATATATATATATATATATATATATATATATATATATATATATATATATATATATATATATATATATATATATATATATATATATATATATATATATATATATATATTGCTTTGTCCTCACTAATCATACAGAAGATGTCTGACAACTTTGAGATTGATGAGTGTGTAACCATGCTACAATTCAATGAGATGAAGCAAAGCATGGAGGAGTTGACAAACAATGTTCAAGCACTTATGGCTCAGTTGCACAATCGTCGTCGTGATGATGCAAATGCAAGTCATCATGAAGATGAAGTTGAAGAAACGAAGAAGAAGCTGCTGCTCGACGTGCAAGAGAACAGCGAGGGCGTAGAGAGCGAGCTGCTGCAAATGCGAGAAGACCTCCACCTCCGGGCGTGGGAATGGTGGTAGAGGTGCTGGTCGTGAACGTGGGAGAGGTGATGAATTTGAGGAAAGTGGGACTGAAGAAGAGCATGAAGACGAAGAGGTGGAACAGCCCTATAATGATGATCGTCGTCATCGAGGCAATCGTGGGCGTAACCAGCCCAATGAGGAGAGATTTGGCAAGCTGAAATTCAACATGCCCAAGTTCGATGGAGGGTCTGATCCTGAAGCATATTTCACATGGGAGTTGAAGGTTGATAAAATTTTTCGCTTGCACAATTATTCGAGCGAAGAAGATGGCCATGGCTGCTCTTGAGTTTGATGGTTATGCTCTAATCTGGTGGGAACAAATGCTCAATGATAGAGAAGAAGCTGGGCAAGGTGATGTTCGTTCATGGGCTGAAATGAAGAGAGAAATGAGAGCAAGATTTGTCCTAAACATTATCGTCGTGATTTATTTAACAAGCTGCAGAATTTGAAGCAAGGAAGCCTTAATGTTGATGAATATTATAAAGAGATGGAGAAGGCAATGATTAGAGCCAATGTATATGAAGATGAAGAGCAATCAATTGCCCGTTTATGTCAGGACTGCATCGCAATATTCAGCGCATTGTTGAATTTCAGCAGATACCGTAGTCTTATTGAATTGGTACATCAAGCTAGCAAAGCTGGCGTCGATTGCAGCAGGACATGAAGTCCAACAGAGGAGTATCTTTCAGCACAAGCAGTACACCAAGTGGAAGCAAATTCACACCAAGAAGTAGTGCAAACCGAGGTACAATTTCCAACTCAAGTGGTGGTGCCCGGTCAAGCAATTTTGGTGCTTCTAGTGGCAAGGAGCTGGCTGCTCCAAGTGAGAGAAACAAATCAGCAAATTCATCATCTACTTCGATGGGTTCTTCAACCAAGAGTAGTGGAATTCAATGCTTCAAGTGTGGAGGTCGTGGTCATGTGTTAAAGGAGTGTCCAAACAATCGAACCATCGTTGTGAATGACCAAGGAGAGTATGACTCTGCTAGTGAGGAAGAACAGGAAGCTATTGAAGAAGAAGATAATTATGAGAAGGAAGTGCGTGAGTTTGAAACTGGTGCTGCTCTTGTTGTAACTCAGATTTTGAGTGTACAAATGAGTGAAGCTGAAAATGGACAATGACACAATCTTTTTCAAACCAGAGCCAAGGTAGAAGACAAGGTATGTAAGGTAATCATTGATGGTGGGAGTTGCCACAATCTTGCTAGCAAAGAAATGGTTGAAAAGCTTGGTTTAAAGCTGCTGAAACATCCTCATCCATATCATGTGCAATGGCTAAATAATTCAGGTTCTATTAAGATTGCACAAAGAGTGAAAATTCCTTTCAAGATTGGTGAATATGTTGACACCGTAGAGTGTGATGTGGCACCCATGACAAGTGTGCCATATGTTGTTGAGAAGACCATGGCAATATGATCGGTCATCTCTACATTGTGGTCGAACCAATCAATACACCATCAAGTGGAAGGGCAAGGAAATGATACTTAAACCAATGACACCGCAGCAAATCCTAGCTGAACACTTGCAAAAGAGCTCCGATGTGAGGCATGAGAGTGGAAAAGAAGGAGAGAAAAAGAATTCGAGTGTCCTCCACAAATCGGTGAGTGAGAGCCACAAGCCAAACATGAGGGAAAGCAAGAAAAGAGAGGGAGAGAACTTAGTGATGATAGCCACCAAATCTGAAATGAGAGATGTGAGGAAAAACCTAGACCAAGTATTGATTATACTTGTGTGCAAGGACACATTGCTTTCAGCTAACGACTTAACATCTGTCCCTAGTGTTGTTGCACGTGTTTTACAGGAATACGAAGATGTTTTTTCAGAAGAAACCCTGCTGGACTTCCTCCCTTGCGTGGCATTGAACATCGATTGATCTCATCCCTGGAGCTGCACTTCCAAACCGTCCAGCATACCGCACCAACCCTGAAGAAACCAAGGAAATTCAAAGGCAAGTACAAGTACTTTTAGATAAAGGTTATGTGCGTGAAAGTTTAAGTCCTTGTGCTGTCCCTGTGATTTTGGTGCCAAAGAAAGATGGTTCATGGAGAATGTGTGTAGATTGTAGAGCCATAAATAACATCAACATTCGATATCGACATCCTATTCCTAGACTAGATGACATGCTAGATGAATTGAGTGGTTCTATGATTTTTTCTAAAATTGATTTGAGAAGTGGATACCATCAAATTAGAATGAAAATTGGAGATGAATGGAAAACTGCATTTAAAACAAAGTTTGGGCTGTATGAATGGTTAGTTATGCCTTTCGGTTTGACTAATGCACCTAGTACATTCATGAGATTGATGAATCATGTCTTGCGAACATTTATTGGAAAGTTTGTTGTTGTTTACTTTGATGATATACTTATTTACAGCAAGACATTGGAGGAGCATGTTGATCATATTCGGCAAGTTTTAGATGTGCTTAGAAAGGAAAAGTTATTTGCTAACCTTGAAAAGTGCACGTTTTGTACAGATCAGGTTGTGTTTCTTGGCTTTGTTGTTTCAGGTCAAGGAATTCAGGTTGATGAATCAAAGGTGAAAGCAATCAAGGATTGGCCGACTCTGAAAATGTAAGCGGTGAGAAGTTTTCATGGACTTGCTGGTTTTACAGGAGATTTGTGAGAGATTTCAGCACCATAGCTGCTCCATTAAATGAGTTAACAAAGAAAGGTGTTGCCTTCCAATGGGGTGAGCCACAAGAGAAAGCTTTCCAAGAATTGAAGAAAAGATTATCCGAAGCCCCCTTGCTTGTATTGCCGGATTTCACTAAAACCTTTGAGGTTGAATGTGATGCAAGTGGGATTGGGATTGGAGGTGTGCTCATGCAAAATGGACAACTGTTGCATATTTCAGTGAGAAATTGGGAGGAGCACAACTGAACTATTCCGTGTATGACAAGGAGTTGTATGCGTTGGTAAGAGCACTTGAGACTTGGCAACATTACTTATGGCCAAAAGAATTTGTTATCCATTCAGATCATGAGGCTTTGAAGTATTTAAAGGGCCAAGCAAAACTGAACCGTAGACATGCCAAATGGGTTGAATTCATTGAAACTTTCCCATATGTTGTGAAATACAAGAAAGGTAAGGAAAACATTGTTCTTGATGCCTTATCCCGTAAGAATATTTTGTTAAATCAACTTGAAGTAAAAGTGCGAGGACTTGAAAACATAAAAGAACTATACTCGGTGATCATGACTTCTCGAACCTTATGCAAACTATACAATTGGAAAAGGATGGGAAAAATATCATATTCATGATGAATTTTTGTTTAGAGCTAACAAGTTGTGTATTCCAAGTTGCTCTGTTAGGCTCTTGTTATTACAGAAACACATGCGGTGGTGATGGGTCACTTTGGATGGAAAAAGACCTATGAGTTGCTAGTGACCATTTCTATTGGCCAAAGATGAGAAGAGACGTTCGAGAGACTTGTCCAAAGATGCATCACTTGTCACAAAGCTAAGTCAAAGCAGAATCCCCATGGTTTATATACTCCCTTGCCTATTCCTAGTGCTCCTTGGGAAGACATTAGCATGGATTTTGTTTTGGGTTTACCAATGACAAAGAGGGGAAGAGATTCAATTTTGTTGTTGTTGATAGATTCTCTAAAATGGCACATTTTATACCATGTCATAAAGCGATGATGCTTCCCACATAGCCTCTCTATTTTTAGGAAATTGTGAGATTGCATGGCATGCCCAAGACGATTGTTTCAGACCGTGACACCAAGTTTTTAGTTACTTTTGGAAGACACTGTGGGCAAAACTCGGTACAAGGCTGCTGTTTTCTACCACTTGCCACCCTCAAACGGATGGACAAACTGAAGTTGTGAATAGAACACTCTCTATGCTGCTGCGAGCCTTGATTAAGAAGAACTTAAAAGAGTGGGAAGAGTGCTTGCCACATGTGGAATTCGCTTATAACAGGGCAGTGCATTCTACAACTAATATGTGTCCTTGTGAAGTTGTATATGGTTTCAAACCACTTGCTCCGATCGATTTGTTGCCTCTACCATTGCAGGAAAGGAGTAACATGGAAGCCTCCAAGCGCGCGTCTTATGTTAAGAAGATCCATGAGAAGACCAAAGAAGCAATTGAGAAAAGGTCCAAGTACTATGCTGAATGGGCAAACAAGCATCGCAAGAAGGTGACATTTGAGCCTGGAGATTTAGTTTGGATACACCTTCGCAAAGACCGTTTTCCAGAGAAGCGCAAATCCAAGTTGATGCCACGAGGAGATGGTCCATTTAGAGTGTTGTCCAAGATCAATGATAATGCCTACAAGATTGACCTCCCTGAGAATTATGGTGTTAGCACATCCTTCAATGTTGCTGACTTAACACCATGATTTGGACTGGAAGAAGAGTCGAGGACGACTCCTTCTCAAGAGGGGGAGGATGATGAGGTCATCCCAACCAAGCATGATCCCTCAAGCATCAATGATTCACCATCCAACATAAAAGATACAAATCATGGACCACTTACTAGAAGCCGCGCCAAGAAACTACAAGAACAGGTGAATTCATTCCTAACTGATTGTGGTCTCAATAATTCTAAGAATGTTATACTACCTAAAAGTTCTACATTTATGTTACTCAGGTTTATTGGAGCAACAAGTTTACCGGATGGTGAAATCGGACAAGCAAAAACGGACCAGTTGGGACTGCTACAGTAAAAAACGGACTAGTGAAAGAAATGTTCATAACTTTTGATTCCCAAAAGCTATGAATGCAAATGAAGACATTTTGGAAAGCTCATGAAGTCTACCTTCCAATGCAACCAGCCCCATCTCATTTGGACTTCTCAATAATTATTTATGGTCAGATTAGTGAAGGCTACTCTGAAGATTAACAGTCTCCCAGGACAGAATGTTGGTATAACTTTCCATGCAAAACTGTACCATTCTACAATAACTCGTGATGCATGGTATACATGGATGGAAAGCTTATCGAGTCTAGTTTCACACCCAACAAACGGCTTATCATTTCGACTTCCCATTAGGGAGATATGACTCATTTAGTGCAGACTGGTCAGGAGCTCAACAGCCGCGCGAAGACTATGGAAACTCCATTTCGTGGATGTCTGTTCACATACTCTATCTTTTCATTTACATTTCGTGTTCATACCTATCTAGGAGGGTTGTTCCTAGTATAAATATCCCATTGCTCCCAAGCAAATGGAGACTTTTGATAATCAAAATACAGAACCTTTTGTTTAGCTGTGTGCTAACAAAACCAGAGAGAGATCTCTACCCCTTTGCTCTTGTGTTTTCCTTCGCGGAGATTACGAAGCGGCGTGTCATCGGCACCCAATCCGTGCTCTGGTCCATTGATTCCAGGTTGCGTAGGTTGGTTCTTTGAGAGTGTGGTTGGGCGAATCCTTGGTTCAGCTGCCGTATAGAGACGGTGGTTGGCTCCTTGTGCGTGTCGTCAGGTTGCACTAGTTATCGCTGCTTGCAGCAAGTTAACGGTTGTTCTACAGCTAGTTATCAAGATTGGAATCCTACGTCGTGAAGATCGGGACCAATACTTCATCAGGAAAGGAGGGCGGCGGGGAGAGGAGAGGCTAAAGGAGGGAAAGAGAGCGACGAAGGGAGGGTTTTATAGGCGGGGAAGGGAGGGGAGATGGCGGCGGTTTGGGGGCTCGCCGGAGTAATTGCGGCCGGTGGTTTGGAGAGGTTTAGAAGGGGGAAACGGCAGGCGGTTAGTGGATAGTGATGGGGGCAATCAAACGCACACTCATTCAGGAATTAAGGAGGAAGTAATGGCCGGATTTTAAAGCTTTGGTGCGGCTTTCAATGGAGTAGGAGAGAGAGGGCTAGAGGAAGAAGAAAGGGAGGAAGAAGAAGGAGATGACGGGTGGGGCCCGCGCGTCAGTGAGAGGGGGAAATGAAGGGGTACGGGTCGTCGGATTGATGACACGTGGCAAGGGAATAAATCAAGGCCGTTGGATTTGATTGAAGGGGTAAGTGGTTATGGATGGCTAGGATTAGATCAAAGAAAGAGATGGATTCAATCTGAGAGCGCCACGTGGCAATCTGGGATTAAATTGATTTAATTTTCGGATTAGCTTTTCAGAAAATACTAGAAATATTATAATTGCTTAGAAAATAGTAAATAATATCTAAAAATTCCAGAAAATGCAGAGAATATTCCTGGAGCTATTTTAGACTTGGGAACAATATTTTTAATTTCAAATATGCCTTTAATAATTTTATAAAATACTTTTTAACTTTTAAAAATTGATTTTTAATTCCAAAAAATTCTCAAAAATTATATAAAATTTAGGGAAGGTTGGGAAAAATAAAATGAACTCTTTTTGGCTTTAATAAAATATTTAAAATACATTTTCTTGATTTAGATTTTGAAATAAAATTCAGATAAATCCAAATAAAATTAAAATACTTTAAAATAATTAGTTTGAAATTAAATTTTACAGAAAACGAATTTTTGGGATGTTACAAACCTACCCTCTTAGAAAGAATCTCGACCCCGAGATTCGGACGGACTTGGAAAAAGACTAGGAAAATATATGTTAGACTCATAAAACTAGCATGTCTGATCGTGGTTGGTGACATGATTCAGAAGTCTCACGGAATACCAGAAACAAGTGGGTCACTTTATAACACCTGGAAGTGGAGTCTATAAATAGGTCCTTACCCTCTAGCCTCATTATGCATTTGCCATGAGCAGAGTTTAATGTAACTCTCAGATATTTTCCTTTGATCTGCTACTGGTGTAGTGGTTTGGCTTACTTCAAATAAATTTTATGATTTTTACGGAGTCACATCTGATTTGGTTTTGGTGCCAATTGCTTTATTAAGATCATTAAACTTTTGCTTCCTTTGTTCGATAAGGAGAGAATTGAGTGACTGTGCTGCTTACGTGAAATATCACTCTGGAGTGAGAAAAATCTAAACATTTGAGAAGTTTAGTTGCACTAGCGTGGTAGCAACTGGCCTCATAATTAAGTTGAATACCATGTAGTAAATGAGGGTGGCATTTTACTCCATTGGATCTTATCACATCTAGTTGGATCTGACAAGAGAGTGCCCCATTCCCAATTATCACTTTATTCAGAAGTGTTTAATTGCTCAAAATCAAACCGCTGATTGAGGGGTATCCTGAATAATGAAAACAGTGATGAAATATGAGAACGCATGTGGTGCTATTTACTAACAGTAGAGCTTAATCCAAAATCTAAACAAGCTGATTCCTCGTTAGAACTATAAACTTTTCGTTGTATTAAGAAGTGTTCCTATATCAGCATCTTGCTAATTTTGTTTCAAAATGCTACTTTACTTTTACAAGATATGACAGATATGAGGAGTTGTTATGATAACTTGCTTGCTGTTGCGGTAGCAATTGCAAACAGTGCATATGGTATTTTTCTTGTCCGAAAATATTTTTTGCTTTGTGAGATCAATTGTAATACCTTTATGTGTAATCTTCATTTCAATTTACAGATTTCCTGCAATACTTAATAAAGATATGTTTAAAAAAATACTTAATGGAGATATTTTGTTGATCACTTAAGTTTTGTTTTTGTTGAGTACTTAGGTTTGCACGTGAATAACTAGTTATCCTTTTTCAAATGGATGGAAAATCTTGTCAACATTTTTTTGGTTGACTAGGAGCGCATTATGATCAATATTCCATGGTTGTTCACTCATGCACGCAGGGCACATAATCTTAAACATTTCTGGTTTTTTCATCATACTAACATTGTGTGACCATAGTTCATTTGCTTTGCGTTTGTCTAATGTTAATAGCTATTTGACTTTATGGGTTATTGCTTTATAAGGTTATAGCTGTTACAACTCTTCAAATCTTGACTCTTTATTAGATGTCAATAATTAGTTGAAAATGTAGTCTTATAGAACTGTTGCTTTTGGGCTGAAGCAAGCATTGAAGTTAGCTAGCAAATTTTATGAGCCATTCAGAGGTTTGCAAAAGGTGGGAAAAGTTGCTTACTGAATTTAGCTTCCTAAAAATGTGAACATCCTTCCTGTATTTCATGTAAGCCAGCTCAAGAAACACTATGGACCAAATGCCATACCCAGCCCAGATTTACCTCTAGTTGGGAAAGATGGAAAAATCAAGACTGAACTGGCTGTAG
The DNA here is from genome assembly GCA_036346575.1 of Dendrocalamus sinicus. NCBI lineage: Eukaryota > Viridiplantae > Streptophyta > Magnoliopsida > Poales > Poaceae > Dendrocalamus > Dendrocalamus sinicus. The sequence continues at coordinate 28,624,782 of CM070660.1, read as the reverse complement.
TGCTAGAAACCAGAGCTTTGCCTAGAAATCATAATTTTGTAACTCAAATGGTTGATTCAGTGGATTAAGTTAGCTCCCGAAGATGCATCATGGGAAGATGCCAGCCTCATTAAAAGTACATTTCCTGAATTTTATTCGACAACTATTAAGTCTTGGTTTCCTGACTCAAATACTTGAGGGCAAGTGATCTGTTAAAGGAGGGGAGTGTCAGGTCTGAAGAAAAGAGCTCTGGAACTCAGTCTCTGTTTCTTTTGGAAGTTGTGCTTGGTTGAATCGTTAAGTGGCAAGGAACGGTCCTGATTGATCCATACCTCTTCGAGAAGGATCAACGGTCATTTTACCGCCAGTAATTATTGTTGATAATTTGAAACGTTAGCTTACGGTGAACAGTCTAGACACAAGGATTAGAAGCCAGAATTATGCTGTAATCTTTGTTTTGCATTAACACTTAATTGTAAACACTCATGTATACACTTTCGGCTAATGAATGAGAAGGCATGACGCCAATACAGCCAATTATCTAGTTGTAGTTCTAGAAATGTAGTTCTTTTTCTTTCGCACTTTCCCCAAATCCGGATCCTCGCGGTAGTCAAGTCCATAACTACAATAGCCACTTGCAACGGATCGACAGCAAGTTCTTGTAGCTATTATATTTGGGCATCAATGATCCGAAATAAACTAGCCAAACAAATTTTAAAAAATATCTCTTTTTTCTCCTGCAGTTTTTGATCTGGGCGTTGATTGTTGATCTAATGCATGCACAAGCGTCCGGACGCCAAAGGTTTGCGACGAATGCGTCTCCATGGGCGAGTGAGGTAGCTAGTGGCCTAGCGATGGCAGCCAAGACACCGTCAAGCACGGTACCACTGGCCTCCTAGTGTATGCAAAAGGTAGAAAACATTACTAGTTGTGTACGTCTCCTGTACACATGAAAAGCAAACCGATTCTTGGACCAAAGATGCAGCACGAGGACCGAGAAACAAAAAAGCTCTTGCTGCTCGCTCTCCGTTGTGCTTCACGATACGAAATCTTTTTGTTTAGCACAACAATCGAGATGCAGCGATTCAGCCCGAGGACATGAAGCTCTTGCTCTGCAAAAATCAAATCATGTGATGCATGTACAGGAACAGCGTACTGCCATCGCATGAACCGAAATCTTCTAGCAGCACTGCACGCGGACGAGAACCGAAGAACAAGGCGTCGCCAAATTGCCTTCAGGATAAAATATGGAACGAGCTGTCGCACCTTTTCTCTGAAAGATAGCAGGCGTTCGCGTGGTCCGCTACTGCTCTGTGCTCAGTCGGCGACTCCGCGTGGGGATGACTGATGAGGGATCGGTAATTATCGACGGTATATTATCGGATAAATACGGTATTTTTCGAAAACGATCGGAAGAGAGCTAAATTGTTTTCGTTTTCATTTTCGGATTTTTTTACCGTTTTCGTTTCCGTTTTATCGGTTACCGTCACCGTTTTCGTTTAGGGGAAAAAATCGGTAATATCTCAAAAACGATTTTCGGTAACCGAGAATTACCGTTTTCGTTTTCAGCCCTACCACTGGCAAACGTCGGGCAAAGCGAGAGAACGATTCACGGTTTAGCGACGAAGAGGGGACTGGAGAGCTGTTGAAGGCCACGGAAGATAGTGGGAGGTGGTGGTCGGCAGCTCAGGCAACGGCGCCGCAACCTAAGGCCAACATGATGGGCCGCGCACGGTGATAGGAACTAGAAAGGCCAGCGTGGAGTGGTGAGGCAGCAAGAGGCCGTATGCATTACGGATGGTGATGAACTGGTGCTGAACAAGCAAGGAAAATGCTGTATTTTTAGCTGAAATGATTCGATAGGGCTGTTGCTTTTTCTTAAAAAATAAAAAATACCATTATATCTCCTTAGATAATACAAAGCCTGTTTGGAACAGAGCCTGTGGACAGAAAACAATCCTACAGACCCACACGCATCGCGCTAGAAAACTGCACCACACCTAAGACAACAATAGAAAACGTTATAGGCCATTTATTGGGCCAATAGAACACATCACAACAATCTCCATTGACGCTTACGCAGACGCACAATCAGCAGAACGTGCCAACGACCAAAGAACTAGCATACCAGTTTGATGCAAATCTTAATACATGCAGCACGAAGATATATTAGCATGCTGGAGCAAACACATGAGAGGAGGGAAGCCAAGGGGTGAGCCACATTGTCTTAGGACAAGTTTACACATAGACAAGGTTCCAAGAGTTCATGGATCAGACTTAACAGCACTCTGACAATCCTTGAGCATTTTTTACAGCAGCTCGGCCTCGGACATCAGATTTAACTACCACAGAAAGTTTTTGCGTTCGACATCCAACACCATTGGCCTAGTAGCCCTGCTTCACCCTTTCCTCGTACCTGGTCTTCTCGTCCTGAAAACGAGAATCTCAAAAGGTCAGTAGCATATAAATGACTTCAACACAAATCCTAACATATATCTTACATGTCATCTTCAAAGGGGAACAATAATGTTCACAAGGGGTTCTCGTCATACATTTAATATATGCATTCGCAAAAATAAATCAAACAAAACATATCCAAGAGATTAATTAGGATGCAGCACAGCTGACAATGTCAAATAGGCTTCATCATGAAAGATATAAACTCAAAGAACATAACATTTAGCCAAATAAAACCCATGTAAGGATCTAAGTCCTGGCATTGGTGCTTCATTATTTTTGTACAAAAGCAAACAATTCAAAAGAAAACCTGAAAGATGCTAGGCAAGCATCATGCATCAGATAGCCTAATGAAGATCTATTTGCATCAGATAGTCTAATGAAGATCTATTTACGTCCTATTAGCAACAAAAGAAATGTCTAAATACAATTTCATGAATTCAAACCTGACAAATATGTGGACATGCTATATGATTTATTGGTTATGTAGTTATTTGTTCTTCCCCTGGCCAAAGAAAACGTGTATAGAAAAGGAACTGCTATGGCAGCAGGATCTGTGCAATTGATTTAGGCACCAAATTCTATTGCATACAGATATGTACTAGCAGTTCAAAACATGTATAAGCTATTTGTAATGTTGAAGAAGTTGATAATTGAGTGTGTGAAGCTAGAGGTATCTATTATGTTTCGTAACGTAATTATGTTCTTATATACTCCTCAAAAAGCCTACATCAAGTCATCAATAAGACAATAACCAAATCCATTCGCGAGGCTTTGGTGACCTCCATTTAGCCATCTCTAATTTTTTGAAAAAGTTACTATTGTAAAAGGCAACACGACTGTTTAAAATAAAAAAGTCAAGTCAAAACAAGTTCATATCAATCAAAGGCCAAAGCACTCAAAACATACATTTTCCAACATGCAAATCCTTTGTAATGACAAAGTTTTAACACACATACACGAAATTAACCAATTTTCCCTTCATTATTAATCAATTTGAATAGATATTTATTCTTAAGAATATTTGAGCATCTTGAATGTACCTCACAAATTCTTCCTTGGTTTATACCATGATTCAGTACAAACCGAACAGGTAAGGATGTTGGGCAAACGACCTATGTTTGCCTCTATGTAGGGTCAGTTTGGCAGCACTTATGGCTTAAGGCCCTGTTTGTTTCGGATTCTAGGCAAGCTAGCTACCTCTAGTAGCCAAAAGCTCTCCCAAACAGTCCAGCTTTTGGGCCAGCTACTGAGAATCTGGGAAGCCACAATTGTACTGGGACCGAGAAGCTGCAAAAACCCAACTTCTCACAGATTCTGCGGGCTAGTGCCACTAAAATACCACTAAAAGTTGAAGATATTTACCCACAAATGCCACTGAATAAAACTCCCGCCTCCCGTCGCCTCCCCCAGGCTCCCGCGCCCTTCTCTCTCCCCGCCGCCCGTCGTCCCCTCCCCGTCGCCTCTCCCCCTAGATCCGCGCGCCGCCCCATCCTCCCCGCGCACCCTTCTCTCTCTCCCCGCCGCCTCTCCTAGATCCGCGCGCCGCCCCATCCTCCCCACGCCTTCCTCTCCCCCGCCACCCGTCGCCCCCTCCCAGAGCCCCCGCGCCCTTCCTCTCTCCCCGCCGCCGTCGTCCCCTCCCCGTCACCCTCCCTCCCGGATCGCGCGCCGCCCCATCCTCCCCGCGCCCTTCCTCTCCCCGCCGCCCCGTCGTCCCCTCCCCATCGCCCCTCCCCCCCAGGTCCTCGCCGCCGCCCCTCCTCCCCGCACCCTTCCTCTCTCCCCGTCGCCCCTTCCCTCCTCCCCTCCCGCCTCTCTCTCTCCTCCCCCCGCCGCCTCCTACCCTCCTCCCGGTGCCACGCTGGGTTGCCGACGTTGGAGTTCAATCCGTTCATCTTGTTCCAGCTCCCCTACTCGGACGGATCTGAGATCCATCGAGAGCCTCTTTGCCGCGAGGCGGGTCGAGATGTGGCGACATGATGAACAATGACATGAACGATGTCGACCTCTAGAACCGATGAGTTCCCAATCGATGGCGCTGCTACGATGTATGCTATGTAGTGCGATTATGCATTGAGTTGTAAGCATCTCAATTCACCATCTCGATTTTTGCTCGTCATGTTCATATACACACAATTCCTTTTCTCAAATATTGTTTCTTGCTTGCTGATGAAATTATATTGTACTGTTTGAATTTGCTCGTTAGATCCTGTATGTGTACTGCCGGCCTTCTGATCAAATTATATTGTACTTTGTGATAATTTGTGCTACTCGTACGTGGTCTTTCGTATTGTTGGTCAATAGTCCTATGAATTGATCATGTCGGCAATGTCGTCTATTGCTGATGTTGTGATTGTTAATGTCAAATAAGTTTCTGAAACTGGTCCTCTCGTTTGTATGTGTCATCTACACATCCTGTCATTGTTGAGTTGGATTATGTAAGAAAATCATAATGTTCTGAATTCAGCCAATTTTGTTCTGAAAATCATAATATATGTGCGCCTTATATGCCTATGAACACCTTTTGTACGCTCCTTTTGTATGGAGATATGGTAGTTATCCATATTAATATTTAAAATTATGATTTGGAGTCAAATTTATTGTCATGAAATTTTAATATTAGTTTTTCAATGTTTGAACTAAGTATTACAAATTTACTGATATGGATATCTCTTCTATCAATACATAATCAAGACATCAACTCACCTAAGGGCATTTCGGTCAATACATCTATTAGGATACCAGTGCTGACTAGAATCCGAGGATGCCAAGCAGGCTAGCTACTCGGATCGGATGCTACTTAGACTAGCCGGCTACTCAGAATCTCGGCTAGCTACTCGGACCAGCTAGCTACTCGAATCTCTGACTCCCAAAGCAGGCCCTAAGGCTTTTCGCTATGCTCTGATGCCTAGCTTTTAAGCGGTGCATTTTTTCAAGGCGGATTCTACAAGTATATTGTAATACAAAGCTGCATGAATTTAACTATATTAGCCAAAATCATAGCGACTATTTTCTCTGCATCTGCCTCTATAAGCAGTCCGAATTCAAAAATTTCAGCCATAAGCCACACTCAAAAGAACCCACCGTAGCAATCTGATGTAGTAGAACAAATGATGCAACTGTAAAAACACAACCGACAATAATGTTTAAGAAAGCGAAGATACAAAGAGTGCACTATTTATCCAGGGAGCAACATAAAAAGTTTTACATGATGAACTAAAGTGACAAGACTTCAACCTTAGAAAATAAAAGGAAAAGACCTTCAGAATGAAGTTGAGATTATACTAATAGAGTTAGAAGGCAATCTATACAGTGATCTAAAAGGCGGGCTGGGCGGCCGCCTAGGCCCCGCCTAGGCGCTCGGCGGCCACCCGGCGCCTCGCCTAGGGGAGTTGGGCGGGGAAGAAGAGGCCAGGCGGCGAGTCGGCCCAAGGCGGGAGCAAGGCGGGGCAGCGGCCTAAGCGCGCGCGAGGAGCGCGAGGGGGGAAAGCGCTACCGCGACACAGCAATCGCCGCCGCCGTCGACTTCGCCGGATTCGGCCGCCGCCGCCGGATCCGGACTCCGCACCAGATCCCACCGCTCCGTGGGACGCCGCCGCCGATCCGGACTCGCGCCGGATCCGCCGCGCCGCGCGCCGTGGCGCCGGAAGATGTCGAGTGGTGGGGAGGCGCGGGGGAGTAACCTGGAAGAAGCGGCGAGGGAAGCGGCGAGGCGCGGCCGGATAGGGGCGCGAGGAGCGGAGAGGAAGCGGCGGGAGGAGCGGCGCGATGGGAGCGGAGGAGCGAGGCGTCGGGTTGGGAGTTAGGGTTTCTTGCAAGGCGAGCGGTCGGTTAGTTTAGATAGGAACAGTCGGCGGGGTCCGGTTTGGATTTTTTTTCATTTAGTCCTCCGATTTTTAAAAATTACAAATAGACTTTTTTCTCAATAGATTTCTTTCAATCTAGACCTCCTAACTATATATATTAGACGAATCCTAGTAACACTGATAATTGTTGATCAAGGTAACAATTTTCTTCATCTAAACAGCAAATATATATACACGATTGTTTATTTTTACCTAATATCTTTATTTTTAATTCGGCCGCCTAGGCCCCCTAGGCGCTAGGCCCCACCTCGCCGCCCGCCTAGCGCCTAGCGCCTTCTTGAACATTGAATCTATAGTCTTTTCTTAGGAAAAAAAAGAGAGGATACAATAGTACTCACAAACAATGAATTGAAAATGAACTGGCAATATCTTGCTGAACAAATGGTCATTTATTGGAAATCTCTAGTGCATCAAGAAGTTCATTTATTATCACAGAGCAACAAACTAAGTACCATCATACTCTCGTTTGCTGTATGTGTTCGAGAGGTTAACATGGGGCAAGATGATATGTAACCACAGTATTCAAGGGATGTGTAGACCCAAATTCATAGTTTCATATCTAAGGTGTACATTCAGCCAGATTTTTTTTGATGCTGAGTGGTAAATCAATCGGTGACCTCAAAAGTGATGCATACGAAAGTTGCATTATGCATTGTAAAAGCAGCTTTGCATAAAGGATAATTGTTTCCTCTAATATGTCACCACTACCTATTGCTGAATGAATGTTTCATGTGGGAAAGCTCTAGATAGTACCCAATGTCCAAAAATCTGGAAAGATCCAAGAGTGACTTATGTCTGGTTTTAAATTATCAAAACTAAGAAATAAGAAGACCTCAGGTTCTCAACTACATTGTTTCCCCCTTTCTTTTCAAGGAAGGGAGTTTGCACTATTTAAGTGCTTTCTCCCAAAACTATTGTCTTGGATCACCAAACACACACACACAATTCTTTGGTTTGACTCTTTTACCCCGACTGTGGATTCAAATCAATCATCATCTTTGTATTAAATCCACTCAAATATACTGGCCCGTAGCAAACATCAAACCAAGGATGACATGGCAGCATGCATCACTGTTATCTCAGGACAACAGCATGAGAAATCAAGTGTGTTAACTTTCATCAACTTTGTTGTGTGAAAATCAACATAAACCACCTAAATATAAAATCTCATAATCAAGTTATGAAAGAACTGGTAATGAAGATGCAGATTAAAAGAAGCAGAAGCCACTGCCTTTTATACAGTAGCATTAACTTACAAATGTAATTTTTTTCCACCTTTCTGTTCAATGTCATAATGGACTAATGGCACACCATAGGCTAGCAAAAGTGACTAAAATTGAAGCAACGGCAATAGGAACAGACCTCAAAAGCTTGCTTCAGGTTCTCAAGCTCCTTGTCTAGATCATTGATCGCCTGGGTATACGCCTGCGTCGGAGAGGACTGGCTTGTAGTATGGATCTGCCCACATGACAACCAATGAGACTACTTGAATAAACCCTAATTCAACAAAAGAAATAGAACAAACAGAATTTGCATCCTACCCTGACAATGATCTTGTACTGAAGGGGGTGAGGGAGCTTATAGCCAGCAAAGAGCACATTTGGGTCCCGGTGCAGCTGCCTGCAGTCTCTCGCAGATAAAGGAATACTTATACGGGAAAATCCAGGGAACATAGCAAGGAAAAAAGAGGTACAGAAATTTTTCTACTTACATGCGGAGGATGTTGCCAATGGTGTGGTCCTCACGCTCAATTGTGAATGACGCAGCATTCACAATCTTTGTATCCCGCTCATATGACACCCTGCTCTAATAATCATCTGTACTAGAACCATAATCTGTAAGTAGTAGAACAACAAGCAAAGACTACTAAACGGCAAATTAAATCATAGAAGCAAAAAAGATTAAAGCAAGCAAACCACCAGGCCAAGCATCAGAGTTCCATAACTTCATGTCAAAAGATTCACACAAACAGGCGCAAATGGCTATTAACGGAAAGTAAAAGAAATATTGAAATATTTCATGAAACTTGTGTCTCACTATTCTTTTTTTCCTAAAAAACACAAGCCATACCCAACAAAAGATTAATTGAAACAACGTCCTAGATAAATCTTGGGCCAAGTGTGGGGATAGACTGACTTCTTGGTGCCCTCAGGCACGACAAAGCGCTCGTAGCGGTCCGGGGCATTCATCTCCAATCAACCGTGTGCTCCTTCCTCTCCAATTACTGCAAGCATGGTTCAAGTCCATTTCAGAAGTCAGATTTTAATTCGTAAATTTCAGCTAAGTACACCCTACCCTTGGAGGTAAGTAGAACCCATCAAATTTTAGAGTAGTGACCGATTCTCCTACGGAAATCAACTAAACACAGCGCGGGATAAGAAACGCATAGAACATGTGAACAACCCAATAAAAATCCCCAAATCGAAACTAAACCTACAAGCTAAAACGAAACAACAACTAATCGATCGAACACGCATTGCGCGTGAGCCACGAACTCCCCCCACACACACACGGGATCTCGCGCATAAAGAATCGATCGATCGTAGGCGCAGCACAGACTAAACCAACCAACTCTAGGGTTTATTACCTCCAGACGAAACCCGGGGAGTTGGTCCCGGACGAGATCGAGGACAGCAGGCAGCGACACGGGCGCCTCGGCGGAGACAACCGAAAGACGAACGGCCTCCCCGGCGGCAGATTGATGGTGAAAATATCTACTTCCCCTGATGGAAAGAAAAATATCTACGCTACGTTCGTTTGTACTTTATGTATTTTAGTTGTATTTTTTCTAACACCCACTATTCATGTTATAAATAGAGTAGAGCAAGTGTAAAAATATGCAGTATAAAAAATAACTAGCCTCATTTGCGTGGTGAGACACCATGCAGGCTAGTTTGTGTAAAAAGTTGATTAGTATTAATATATTTATATTGGTGTTGTTTTGTTGTTTAATTTAGTGAATTTAATATAGAGAGACAATATATATATATATATATATATATTGTGATGTATTTTGTTATGTTTATTCTTTTTATATTACTAATGGAAATAGCGTAGATAATAAATGGTATTAACAACAGTAGAGGAAAACGTAATGGTTAGGTAAAGTTAGAATAGGTAAGTAACATATGTTTTGTTTGTAGAAGACAGTATATGTTTTAGAGTATGAGAAAAGTGAATGATTTATTTAGTATGTTTACATTTGCTAGAGTAGTGTATTTTTTATTTTAGTGTAGCTAAATAGTAATAGATGTAGTAGTAGAAACCGGTATATTTTTATTTTGGGAGAACATGTAGTGTATTGTATTTGAATCTGTACTAATAAACATGATAATAAATAAAATGATAGTTGATGTGCGGTGGGAAGCAGTAAGTGCTTATATGGTATGAAACACTGTAGTATAATGATTTGTTAATGTTATGGTTGTTGCTTGGTTGTAATCATGTGAATTACAAGCGAACAGACAAAAGTTCAAAAGCTCTCAAGTATCATGGTGTAGATTGAAGAAGAAACTAACAGGAAGTCGAGAAGAAATATGTGGTAAGAAGAAACAGATGAGTAACTAAAAAGCAGAAACAAAGTAATGTAGGGGTGTTAGCATCATAAGCACGTAATTTTACAGTTCTAAGCACTATAACTGACAGTAAGTGCTTTTCTTAGTACGACTATGGAAAACCAAAAGCGTAATCAAAAGTTTGTTGCATCTAGTTGGTGTAGCCTGGTGGTGACGACAGCGCTGTTCAGAATGTAAACGGATGGAATTTGTTGGCAGAAAGAATGCTGGGAGATTCTCCAGTAGCTGATATTTCGCCTGCTTCAATCATATGGAAACACTGAAGTTCTTCTGTGAGCCGCTGCAGTTTTTGTTGAGCTGTGTGAAGTTCATAGTGTAGAATCTCGTTTTCATCTAGTGTTCTTGAATATAATTCCTCTTGGTCAATAATATACTGTGATGCCACTTTGAGGCGCGGATCATAGTGTTCTGGTGGTTCTTGGATAGACAGATAAATTGCTTGATTTGTTCTTTGGGGAATAAGATCATATGGGGACTGGCTGAACTCCTCGTTGTAATAACATCGGAGATAATGAATTGCTTTCCTTGCAGCTTCTTGTATGGCATCTTTCTCTTCGATTCTGTTGCCATAGAAGCGTTGGGGTTCATCTGGGCAGACTGGTAATGGTTCTAAGGTTACCCATGTTTTCCATTCATATCTTTGATTGTTTATATATTGAGTAACTGAGTGGAAAATGGTCTTTGTTTCTTAGTAGCTCCAAGGTATTGCTGCATTTTCCATAAATGCATGGGTAAACCTAGCAGGTCTTCTGGTTTTGAGTGCACAATATGAACCATCTGTTTAGCAATGAAAAATTGAGGAAAAGTACAAAAACAGCAGGAAACATAAAGAGTATATGGTACAAATGGGATAGCTAATGTGGAGGAAACTGAGTACATAAAGAAGATAGATATGAGAGAAAAGACTAACCGAGATTGCGTAAAGATGTAGTGGTAGAACGGTGAATTAAGAGAGCGTTTTCTTAATGTTATATAAGGTGGTCGATAGTAATGCTGCAGAAAGGTGTGCTAGTCCATAATAATATCTGCATTTAGGAGAGAATAAGAAAGTATTATTAAAAGTAGGTGTAATTAGTTGATGGAAGCAGATAAAAAGCATTGGTATAATATGAAGAAAGGTTTCTTAATAATAGGATGTAGAAAATACCGTGAGAGTTACCTAAGTGGAGAGGCATAAGATTGTGAGGCTTTTTGGAAGCATTGTTGTAAAGCATTAAAAAAAAAGCTAGGTATGCAAATCTGTTTAGAACTATGCAAAAAGCATAAGCAAACAAAAAAGAAAGCAGAGGGGATTGTATGTATGTATATCGCAAAAAGTTCTTGTTATTATAAACAAACTGGGATCTCAGTATATCAATGGTAAGAGAACAGTAAGCAATACAGTGTGTATGAACAAAGATAAAAATACAAACCAGCAGTTCTGGATAGAAACAGAGAGAAAAGAGTTGGAGTAATGCTTACGGTTGGACGAAAGGAAGAACAGCTAAGCGAAGAGCCGGATTGAGAGTATGAAGAAACCAAAAAGTAAAGCATGCGAGATGGAGAAGAAGTTAGACGGAAAAGTAAGCGGACGTGTGAAATGCGAAACGCAAAATGTAAATTTGTCTGACAAAATCTGGCCTTCATTTAAGCAAACAGCGCAAAAAAACGATGAGTGAAGGGAATGAAAGAAGGGGAGGAATACTAAGTGAACCGGACCCATTTTGTCAGTGACTGGGTAGCGAGGAGCGGTATGTGTGTAAACAAATTTTTTTGAGTAGATTTCTGTTAGGAAGCGGTTTTTGATATAGGATCTTTGTGCTAAATACTTGGATGAGAAGGCGAATGAGCTGTGTTGATCTATGTCGTGGGTAGCAGCGTTTATGTAGGTAGTTTGTGTGCGTGACTGTATATGTGTTAGTTCTTTTTTATGTAGTTATGCAATGGTTTATATACGTGAGTTATCGAGCATGATTTATTGTATGTTGATATAAGAATGCAACCTTTTTGTATTGTATATGTTTTGTTTAGGGATTGGCTAATTTTTCTACTCTATGTGTTTTTTAATCAAATGTTTATGCAGCTGAGATACATTAGGATTTGCTTCTGTGTGCGAAGCCAAAAAGAACAAGATATGGTATACTTGTTGCAAGAATTAGTAGATATGTTTTGGTAAAGCAACAAAGTGGTTGGGTATTAGTATTAAATTTGATATAGAATAAATTGGTGAGATTAGGCTGGGCATACTGATGAGATAAAAGTAATGAATTGTGGGAGACATTAATGGTTGTGGGAAAAAATGTAGCGTGGAAACAAATTGCGAAGAGGAAAGCAGTGAGTAGGTGTATGTATGAAGCGGTATATGTTATCGAAGACAAAGCAAGCGAAGAGCTTTCTGGGTATGCTCAGGTAACCAATATAGTATCTATTACATTAGAACACTATTTAGTCATGGCGGGTTTGCTGGGGGGCAGCATGACTAAAAACAGTTTGTACAGCAAAATGTTTTTGTCTACGCGAAGGAAGTTTTGCTTCTAGCAACGAGCTTAGCGATATTAGTGCAGTTTGTAGTAACATACGTACACCGTTGTAATGTGCTGATGTAAGGACAAAATGTAGGCTATGGTGCGAACAAAATATGGCGCCTCCCTGAAAGAAACAGATGATTCAAAATAAGTAATGTGTGTTGTGTTGTTGTTTTGTTTTGAGTAGCAAGTAGGTGTACTAAAGAACACATTAGTATGTACCTAGGATCATGTCTTACTGTTTTTCACCTGGGAATAACTCCTTTGCAGCTCTGCTTTTTTTGGCAGATCGAGTTACTCTGCAAAAAGACATCGAGAAGAAGAATTATAGACCTAGAATATATCTTTTGTTATTTGTTTAATAATAGTGTTGATAACAATGTGTTATGTCGAAGGAGAATACTTTTTGTTTTCTTCTGTGGATGAGGTTGGTAAGTCAGTTCTGGTAGGCATGCGTGCCGGACACGGTGTTTTCTGACAGTGCACTGGCGATGGTATCTTGTAATAGATATGTAAATGGTTAGAGATGGATAAATATATATAAGAAGCATCATGTATATAAATTGCATAATGTATGGAGAGTTGTTGGAAAGTAAATAGTTATGTATTTTTTACCAATGGGGTATGAGTAGCCGCTACTGTTAGTGGAGTAGTTATCTCTGCATATGTAGTAGCAGGAGGTGGTGGCATTGATGGAACAGGAAGAAGGTGCTGCTCATGATGTCCATAGCTTTGTGTTTCTGTGGATGGTAACAGTGTATCCTCTGGCTTGTTTGTCAACAGTAATATATTTTGATCTGGTCGAGCTGTTATTGATCATACATGGAATGTTGGAGCATCATTTTGTAAGGATCCTTGTGACATCTGAACAATAACTTCATACTGTTGGCTAATAATTGTTTTGATCTCAGCTGGAATACGATTTGGTTGACCTTCAGTTGCCGCAACTAAAAGCATAGGGGGTTTTCCAATTAGTTGCTGGCCTTTGTCACCAAAAAACATAAACTCTACATAGACGCGTGTGTTTTTCTCATTAGTGTCAGGATCAGTACCGTAGATGTTTATTTTGTACCTGTTGCAAAATTTGGAAAATATGTTAGGTACTATATGTTTTTGATTAGATAAGCACTAATAACAATAAGAACCTGAAGTGTGCAAGTGTGTGAATATTTGTATACCTTGAATCTGCTGCTGTGCCATCGCATCTTCGACATTTGTATCCATCTCCGTCTGGGAAAGTCTTTTTCCAGCATGCAGAGCATGATATATACCACTATGATTGTGTTGGCACTAAGTCGGTGATAAGGATGGTAAGTTTGTATCGCTGGCCCTGTATGTAATATATTTGAAAGACATAAGTTTGTAGTCTATGAAAAGGCTGGGCTCTAAACATATGTTTGAACTATAGTTTTTTTCCGTACCAAAACTTCGTGAGGTATGAGGTCTATTAGTTCACACACTGTTGTGAAAATTGGAGCGTTATGGTTATGAGCATCTCCTTGCCATTCAATCTCGTGTGAATGGCTGGTAATTCTGCACACCACATTATTAATAAAAGGAAAAAGAATGCAGAAAGAGTATTTTAAAAGCGTTTTATTTGTTCAATAACTGGTTAATTGATTGGAGAAAGGATGATGAATAGTACATGCTTTGTAGAGCGTGGATTTCTGGAACTGGTATATTTATATACCACTTTGATGCTGAACTGGTCTGTAATGTGAGCTGACCTGATCGTACATATAAAATAAGCAATATGTGTTAGCAATGCAGGGGGAGGAAAAGCAAAAAAGTTAGTTTTTGTTTGTGTATAACTGATAAATGAAAAAAGCTATGATATAAACCTGAGTATGTACCAACAGACATGCCTACAAATAAAGCAATGATCGGTGTGGTTTGAGAGTTGGTGAAGAGGAGTTCAGCATTAAATGATTCAGAATGCTTGCCCCATAATGTTATAGTTGCTGCCTCACTGTGAATCAAATATAAGGTAAACTATTTTATGAAAGCTGATGTGCTAACAATATTGGTATAGATTATCAATAGTAAGAAAATTATCAAGAAGTAAAAATTTGCAGAAAGTTTCTATACCTTCCATTTGTTATTTTGACAGTGTGTTTAACTGTTGGACCTAGCTTTGTTGTTGTATGCATAATTGGTGAGACAACAGTTATGAGGACAACAATATCTAACACATATGGAAACTAAATGAGTAGACAAAAAAGAAGACAATGTAAATGTATAAAAATAGCATATTAATTGTATAACTATAGGTGTATTTATACCTGATAGCAAATCTTTTTTGCCAACACGACTGTTTAAAACAGAAAAAGGCACCGCATCGTATGCATAAAGGGGAAAATCATCTAGTTCTGGTGATATTTAGTTAACCCTAGTATACTTTGAAAACCGAGAAGAAATGGTATTATCAACTGCCTTATATGTCTGCTTTGCTTCAAGAACTTTGAAATATTCAAATTCGTAAATAGATCCTTCCTTTAGCAAAGATGCAAATTTATCAAGCCATCTTTGGGGAACCACTCCTTCCATAAGATGTCCCTAAAAAGGATTGTAACTGTTTTTAAATGATAAGAAATAACTCTATTGTATGTATAAGAAAATAGAAAGAGAAATAGCAATTTGATAATAATACTATGTATATTAAGGAGAGAATCACTGTAAAAGAAAAAGGGATACAGTTTGTATAGAAGAAAATAGGTAAATGAGTTGAGAACTAAAAACATGTTCATCGAGCATGATGAAGTCTAGATGGTATACATTTGTTGGATCCTGTGGATTGCAAAATTCCCAAAGCCGTGCTAGACGAACCAGGATTTTCCATTTGTGTGAACTTCGATTGATATGATTTAGTGGTGTATACATACTGGAAAATCTGCATAAGAGATGAGGTTATAGAGCAAGTATTATAGAAACAGATGCTTATTACAAAATGGCAAAACATATGTTTATAACAGACTGGTAAACAATAAAGTAAAGAAAGCAGTTATGCTATGTATGAGCAAATAAGTATGTATATATTGTGTTTTTAGTAAAAGATACAAATCTGAAACCACTAAAGCCCACCTGTGTTGAATTCTTTTAAGAACACACTAAAGTAGTAGGAAAGTCCACAGAGCAGAAAGGAGGGAGTATGTAATTTATATTTATGATAAAGTATAGACATATAGATTCATATATGGAGTACATAAGGAGAAATCTACTTGTTAAACAGTTTTTGTATAACTAGTCTGGTTATTCTATATGAAGGGGCTTGGGATAGTTTTTTGAAGGACCAAGGCTAAATAAGAAGGGGGAAGAAATACTAATAGCAAAAAGTATTATACAGAAGTGAGCACTTCTTTGTATACTATATTTTTTTGTTTCATCACAAGCAGCACCGTTGTGGTCTTCAATGAGTATCTTCAAGTCTGAACGTGACGTAACACGGGATACTGCCACATATAACTGTGCATGGCAAAAGACTGGGTTTCTTAGATATATGCCAACTTTGTTTAAAGTCTGCTCTTGACTTTTGTTTATAGTCATTGCATATGAAAGTCTGATTGGGAACTATCGCCGCTGAAGAGTAAAAGGCCAACAAGGACTCGTTGCATTTAGAACAATTCTAGGAATACAAATAGATTGACCAATGTTAGTGCCAGTAATTATACGTCCTTCAAGCACTTGGTCACCAAGCTTTGTTACAATCAACCGTGTTCCATTGCAAAGACCCATAGATTGATTTATATTTCTCAGCAGCATTACTGTAACACCTATTTTCAAGGAGATAACATGATGTGGAAAACCATTGACCATTATAGAATTCAAAAATTCAGGTGGATATAGCAGATCAGCATCGCCAATATGGCTGTCAGACTGAGAAATGGAATCAAAATTGAGATATTCTTTTGTATGGCCAGGAATTTTGGTAAAAACAGCCATGTTTAGTTCATCAGCAACATCATTAGTTGGGCAAATAATTGCACGTTCTGCAAGATACAGACTATTTTGGTAGTTGATAGGGAATGAATCATAGGTAGCGTCCACAAGTGCATCTAGATTGTTATTAATTGGCAATAACAAAAGATCTTTTGGAATAGTTATCCAGGATGGTTGAATTTCTCCTTGTTTTTTGTCATTGGTATTTGGCCGTTTCCAATATCAAGTATCCACTGAGCAAAAGCAGAAAGAGCATCACGTTCTGTAACTGAAAGATTTGGATTATGAAGCCTCATATTTGTAGTTAGCTTTAGTATTTCAACATGCTGCCAGAGCAAAGATCTAATAAGTGATGCTTCGATAATTTCTGTTCTGGTACCATTTTCAATGACAGGTAAGATTTGTCGGAAGTCTCCACCAAGAACAAGAAGCTTTCCACCAAAAGGTACAGTCATGTAGGTAGTATCTTCAGCAGACATAAGATCACGTAGTGTTCTATCAAGTGCTTCAAAACAATGTCTATGTGTCATAGGAGCTTCATCCCAGAGAATTAAAGAAGTCTTCATAATAAGTTCAGCTAGCATTATTCCACGTGGTATACCACATAAACTTTTTCATTAATATCAAAAGGTATTCTAAAACGGGAATGAGCTGTGCGACCACCTGGAAGTAAGAGCGAAGCAATTCCAGACGAAGCTACAGCAAGGACTATTTGAGCTCTAGCTCTTAGAGTTGCTATAATAGCATTCCAATGAAATGTTTTCCAGTACCTCCATGCCCTGACACAATGTAGAATCCACCTTTACTATGAGCAACAGATGATAGAATCTTGTTATATATAGCAGATTGTTCAGCATTTAGCTTAGCATACATCATTTGGGCTTCTGTTATCAAAACAGTGCGGTCATATGCTAACTCTTCGGTTACAAGTCGATTACCAAGGGTAGGATCACCGTGTGCTAATTCACTGACTATATTATATGTACCAAAGTTAAGACCATTCTTTGAGAACATAAGAAATAAATCCTTTATCCGTTGGTACTGTAGGTAACTATCTGGTATTGAATATGTTCGATTCTGTAATCCATGTCGTATTTTGTATGCTATATCGTCAGCAAGAAAGGTCCAATATTTATCAAATAAGTTCTGAGGATTAATTATACTATAGAAAGAGAGCACCACCACAAAAGATGTCTAACTGATGCGGTGTAGCCCAAACAACTGCCTCATCAAATAGCATATACCATTTTGTATCATCACCAACTAAACCACGAGCTCTGCAAGCTTCTTTGAAAGTAGGATAGCATACACCATTGAAAACTCTAACATCTTCATAATTTTGTGCTCCATAGACAACCATCAAAAGCATTCTCAAATAGAATAGCTCACCAGTAGTTGGATGCACATTATATATTCGACCAATCTTTGAGGCTGCTCGTCTTCTTTTTTTCCATTTTCTGTTAGTAACGTCCCATGTCCATCTTGATGGAAACTGATAATAAGTATAAGATCTTGCATCTCCAAATTGTTGATTAGCAATAAACCATTCAGTTAGCGTAGTTTTGGATCAGCCATAATTTGTTCCAAATTTGTTTGTTTATGATACATAACCTTGTTCATACCAGGCATATGCACAGCTAATCGCTCAACAAAAGGCATTCGACCGTGTATCTCAAATTCAAGTAATCGCCAAATTGCTTCGCACGAAGACAAATATGTATATTTTTAAATAGAGAAATATTAGTTTTTAGTAAGAAACATCTGCATGAAAATAAATCTATATAGTTTCATGCAACAAAGCATCAACACAACATGGGAAAGTAGAAGTACTGAAAACTAAAATCTATATAGGCAAACCTGTATGGATTCATATAAGAAAGCACTAACAACAGATGCAAAAAAGGAATTTTAAATAACTTGTTGCAGGAAAGCAAAGTCCATTAAATGCATAAACTATTACCTGCATTTAATATAATCAACAATTTCATCTATTCCTTGTTTAATTTCTGAATTAGGTAAGTTTGATGGCTGGTTAGCACTGGAGAAATTCATTTTTGCTCTATCTTGGCCTTTAGTAAGATATTTAAACAAATACTTCACAAGATTTGTTTTATTGCACCTTTCAACGTTGATATGAGCTTGGAATTTTTTGAGCAAAGCAATATTGTATGGAACAACCCATCTATTGTCCAATTTGATTCCATTCTTGACAATGAAATGACCATCATCTCGTCGACGATACACTGGAAAAACAGATTTATCAATCGTTGTTTCTAGGTTGAATTTTTTAGGATATCGTTTTGAGCACAAGCCATCTTTCATACATGGACATTTCTTGTTTAAATCTCCACATGGACCATGCATCATAAATTCATCAACAAGAGCATATCCAAGTGGGTCAATAGTTGGATCAGGAATTTCAGCACATATAAGGCTATCTCTATACTCAGCAGTTAAGTCTGTGTCATGATGAGCAAGCCATATAAGAGTATGAACATGAGGTAATCCTCTCTTCTGGAATTCAATAGTGTATAAAATTACTACACACAAAAAAAGTACTTAAGAGTGCAAAAAACTGTATTACTTTTAAGATGGGAAAAAAGTATATGTATAGAAAAAAACAGACTGACCTGCTCGCACAGGACCAAAAGTGTGGCCAGCTTTAATGTCAGAAATATACTCGGTAAGCTTCATATGGAACACTCGAGTTACAATATCAGAACGATCAATATATTTTTGACCAGGCTCGTATTTCAGTGCGTCAACAATTTCTTGCCATCGTGAATTGCATGTGAAAGTAGAAAGCAAATCAGGAGCACCATATTCACGACAGATAGCCATAGCGTCTTGATAATTGAGTGTATTATATCGAGGTCCACCAGTGAAACTCGCAGGAAGCAAAATCTTGACTCCAATGTTTTTGCCTTGCGATGTGCCTTCACCAAGTGCGTCTGAAATACCTTGATATGTTTCTGACCTTAACACATCTTGGTTGAAAAAAATAAATGAAAAACGGTTTGCTTCAAGACACGAATAACAATCGACTTCTATCTGATTTGAAAGTCAACCATAACATGTATAAGGATTTGGTTCATTTCTTTGATAATGACATTCATAGCAATAGTATTCAAGCATAGATACTTCATCTCTGGCTGAAGATACACTGTCATCAGTCTCTTTATATTTGATACGAAGATGAAATCCTTTTTCCCCATATGGAAATAACAATGGATATTGAAGAGACATAAGACTGGGATTCAGAGGTGAAACATGGATTAGTTCACTGTAGTGGGTTTCAACAACTATATCAAATCTGTTATTCTCTAAAGACAAGTCACCTACGACTAAAGCAGCTAGTTCAGGAACACTTGGCAGAGAATATCTATCACCATGATTATCAGATGAGCCAATAAGCCGAATGTACACCTCTGGGTTTTCTTCAGAAAATAACCGATCACGTGCTAGTCTGAATTTTTTGACTAACACATTGCAACAGTCAAGCATATTAATCAAGGCAGCAACAATATTAGGATCTGCTTCATCCTGTGCATTATCTTCTTTATTGAACAAAGATAATCTGTTGTCGATTTCATTAAATGTATCATAAATATATAACTGAGCATACTGAGGTTTCTGTCCTTGAACTGGGATTAATGAACCAATACGATGATGAACAACACCATTTATACGGAAAACATAAGGACCTTCACCAGTGTTAATGGTTCTATCAACATCTATGCCTAAAGAGGTGAACGCGAACAAGGAATTGTAATGGCATATCAAACGCATAAATTCATTTGAACGGGGACCTTTATTAAAACCAATAAGTTCTCGAAGTGGATGTGGCAATTCTTTATGCGGTGGAAGGGAGACTTTTCCACCTCGGCAACACTTATTATAAACAATTCGACGATGTCTAGAGGAACTCCTATGCTGAGACCTTTCTTGAAACCAAAAAACAGCACCACACCTATTACATTCGTAATCTGGACCGCCATAATATGATCGATTGGCATACATGGCTGAAACAATATAAGAAAAAGTCTATTGAAAGAAGGAAAAGAAAGAGATGGTATAACAATGCAAAACACATAGAGAGGATGCAGAGAAAAAAACAAAAACAGCATAGTTAAGGCATATTGTCAAACCTTTTAGGTTAGAAATTTGTTCCTTAAAAAGAGAAACGCCTGCCTCTCTAGGTGAAATTCGATTAAAAGGGTACATGCTACCTGAAATGAGAACAAAATGCAATAGAAACTATAGAACAAAACATGCTGAAATCTCTGTGATTAGAACAAAGAACAAAATAAAGAACACAGTAATTAATCAAAAAGAAAGACAAATTGCGAAACAAGCTATTGTCAAATCTCTATGGTTGCAAGTAAGGACAGAACAGAGAATAAAAAATAATTTTGGAAAAACTGTAATAAAGCATGCCTAAATCTCTATGATTCAAAGAAAAGAAAATCACATGTTCTAGCAACATTGCGCAGCAAATTGGATAACCTCCTTTTTTCTATTGTTGGTTGCATCAATAGAACTAACCAACGGTGAGAAATGGTGTCCTGCCATGTTGACAGGAAGGAAAACAAATTGGTAAAAAATAAGAATATAAACCACAAGCTTTAAAAAAACAGAAAGCAAATAGCTATGAAGAATGGACATAACCATGTTGACACCTCCATGGAAAAAGTGTATTAACATATGTGGAAAGCACTGTAGAGTAGTAAAAGAAAAAACAGTAAGAAATGGAAAGTATTTAAAAAACTTGAAAAATAGAAAGGATTCGGTGTACACAAGTTATGCAATGGTAACAACAAACATTCATGAATCACATGTTGCTTGTAAAGGTGCCGGTGTAAAGTCATTAGACAAAACATCTATAAAAGGGACCGATGAAATTGTCGAGACAACTGGTTGTTTTCCACGTAAAATTCCTTCACGGTGGGCTTTAGCAGAGGCCGACGAATCCATAATATAAAATAGCAAGAACTAACACACAAATAATGTAACCAAAACCCAATGAGAACAACAAAATTATAAAAAGATTTATAAATACAATAATAACTAAAAACATGTACATAAAAACTATTCATCAATCACATACTATGTATATATGGAACGCTAACAGGTGTGCAATCAGTAAATCTATCTAATTACTACAATATGAAAAGTGTTTAAAAAACAGCTAATCTAAAAAACTATGTATTCTCATGTAAAACTTTTTCACAGTGGGCTTTAGGAGAGCGAAAAAAATTAGTAAAATAAAATAGTAAAACACAAGAAGAAAACAATTTAACGAAAACAATAACATCCCAAAAGAAAAATTGAATAATTGAAAAGAATATTGTTAAAAATAGCAGAATCGTACAAAATTGTATAACTATATTAATACATACAAATGTAAACATAGAGTTTTTTTGCTGATGCGTAAACAATACTAAATACTATATATAAACACCAATGAATGCAAACACATAAACATCGAGTTTTTTGGCCGATGCCATATTGCAGTCTAAACAGCACATAAATAATATTAAAAGCTATATGCGAACCACAACATGAATGACATGTTTAGATACCTTACATAAGAAAATATGCATATTCTATGATAAACTACATGCTAACATGTTCAGATATCTTATATGAGAAAATATGCATGTTCTATTGTAGGCTATACGTAAATCACAATACGAACAACATATCAACATGTTCAGATATCTTATATGAGAAAATATACATTTTCTATTGTAGGCTATATGTAAACCACAATATGAACAACATATTCAAACATCTTATATATCAGAAACAAAAGCGTATCAAAAGTCACGCTTGCAGAGTGCATAATGGAGTGTTGCCCTCCTGAATAACAGAGCGCTATGCTTCAATAGCGATTTAGTACCAGCGCACAAGAATACTCCTGTGATCTACTCTCAGCCAGGCAATAACAAACAAACACAGAAAAACATAAAGTGCTTGCGAAAGTACGTAGATAATGTCATAAAAACAAACTGGAAGTATGTAAAACCAAGCATTCTAATCTAAACACACAATAATGTCATAAAAACGAACCAGAAGTATATAAAAACAAGCATTCTAATCTAAACAAACTCGAAGTATGTAGAAACAAGCATTCTAATCTAAACACATGATAATGCCATAAAAACAAACTGGAAGTATGTAAAAACAAGCATTCTAGTCTAAACACCCGAACTGTGAATAAGTATCTTTTGTTAATGCTATAACACAATCTAAATACTGCAAAAACAATGCTAAAAACTATATGCAAATCACAATACGAATAACATATTTAGATATCTTATATAAAACAACATGCATCAAATGACGATACGAACAACATGTTGAGATATCTTATATAAGAAAACATGTATGTCGTATTACAAATTGGATATTACAATCTAAACATCGCATAAATAATGCTAAAAGCTATATGTAAACTACAAGACTTAGCTACACGAAAAACATGTTCAAAACAGAATATGTATGATGATATGTATGAACCGTAGAAGATTCTGTAAATGCATGAATATAAACGAATATAAACATAGAGCATTTTTTTTGCCAACGCTGTATATGAATGACATATTCAAACATCTTATATAAGACAATATGCATTTTGTATTATAGGCTGAAATAAACAACGGTAAAAACTATAGGCGAAAATGCATGTTCTATGATAAACTACATGCTAACATATTCGGATATCTTATATAATAAAATATACTCCGTGCTATCCTTCCGAATAACGAAGCGCTACCCTTCAGAAGCAATCTAGTAGCAGCGCACAAAAACGCTCCCCTGATCCACTCTCAGCCAGGACAAACGAATCGCTAATAAGTATCTGCAAAAATACGCAGACAATGTCAAAAAAACAAAATAGGAGTATGGAAAAACAAGCATTCTAATCTAAATACGATGTCATAAAAACAAAATAGGAGTATAGAAAAAAAAGTATTCTAGTCTAGATACGTAAATCGTGAGTCCAGATGTTAGTGGAGACTAAATACAACAACAGAAACCGCAAAGCCAAAAAACGTTTTACAACCATCAGAAACAAGAGCACATAAAGCACGAGGCCACGTTTTAATCGCAGCTAGATACAACAATACCACAATAGGAACTGTAAATCCAAAAAGCAAAACATAACTATCAGAAACAAGCAGCAACAGAAAACATAAATCCAAAAAGTGGATTACAAACATCAGAAAACAAAACTTTTATCAAGAACGAAAACGAAAGAACAGGCTGGAAGCTTTCAGTAGCAAAATAACGAACACGAAACAAGAACACCAACGAAAAGCGCAAAAACAAAATAGAAACCAAGAAACAACAGGGATCGTAAAAAGAACGCTAAACCGCCTAAAAAAAGAGCCGATGAAATGCACCAACCGGCTTGCTCACCTTTCAGCAACAGAACAACGAACAAGAACAATACCTTCAACGAACAAAGTCCACCCAGCACACGAGGAACACCGGCGGAAAGCGCAAGAACAAAACAAGAACCAAGAACAAAGGATGCACCACACCAAATGAAAAGCGAAACGAAAAACTTCCTGACAAACTTCGCAACCTGTGCGCACCATGGCAATAAAAATAAGAGGAAAACGAGTTGCACGACGGAAAAGCTGACCACAACAGAAACCAAAAAAGCGGGACCCAAACATCATTGACTAACCCATCGCTAAATCGCGTAAAAAATGAAGCCAGCTTGCCCTTCGCCTGGAAGCTTTCAGCGACACTGTTTCTCTGGCGCGGAAGAGAAGACAACGACCGAGTGCAAACCGAACCCGCGTGTCACTACCAGTGCACAGTGAGCGCAACTAGCGCGCACCCACGCGACCACGCGTCAGACAACGAGCGCAGCACGCACACGTGGCATAGGCGAGCGAACGGGAAGTCCCCCAACCTTGATATACGGTAGATGAGTTGTCCCTTTTATTTGTTATGTTTTTGCAACGCTCCACATTTTTTAAATATATAATTTTTAACTTTATAGTATATTACTAAAAACAATAAAGTTGTAATATTATGCTAATATCTTATTTATAGATGCCACCGTGTCATTTTCATACTTTAAAATATATGAAGAGTGAAATATAAAAAATTCAAACAAATATAACCTTAAAATTCTATTTGAAATGGAATTATGTATAATCTTAAATGGTTCTAAATATATATTCACAAGAAAAGTTTGTTTAGTATAAATAAAATAGTCTTAACTTCGTAGCAAGATATAATTCATCAAACTCTATTGTATCACAGTATAAATAACCAAGTGAACATCAAACCAAAACACAAAGCATCCCAATAGCAAGAAATTATTTGTTTCATGGTTTGTGACTCAAAATAATAATCTAAGGCACATTACACACCTGGTCCTTATCAAATCGAATGACCTCATTCTAGAGTGAACTTCTGGTATGTTCATTAGGGGCTTTGTAGGATCGGAAATGGCAACAGAAGGGGGTGAATGGTGCCTTCTAAAATTTTCCCCCAAGTATCCACAACGAATCTCCTCTCCGATACTTATGAAAGCTATGAAGAAGATGATTCATGCTCTTTGGAAATCAAAGGAGAAAACACTTAGAAATGAAGAGGCAAGACAAGACAATCAACTGAAGCTGGCAGCAGAAAGCATAGCCGGTCGGACCAGAATGGCATGGCCCGTCAGACCGCAATGCTTATGCCGGTCTGACTGCCCCCTACCGCCGGTCTGACCGCCTTACTCCCACCGATCTGACCGCCTGCAGTGCACCGGTCAGACCGCCATGGCTTCCGCGGTCTGACTACAGTTTAGGGACCGGTCTGACTGGTCGAAACCCTAGAGGTCAGACCGGCCCCCTGAAAATGGAGCATCCGACTGAAATTTTTGCACAAGTTTTACTGAAAATGCATTCTTTAGGGAAATTGAGGTTTTGCTGCTGATCTTCTCAAGCCAAAACAGCAAGACCTTGACCTAAATAGCCACTAGACCTCAGGAATCTGGAGAAATCATCAAGAGAGCATAAAACCAAGATTTGAGCAATACATTGTAAACTGAAAAGGAAATGAAACTAATTTCTAGATAGCTTATCATTCTGAAATCTTTTCTTCAAGAGCCTGTGAATCTCAGCTGGAGATGGTCTCATAACATGAAAGCACAAATTTGAAGTCATCTCTTGAAGAGAAACCAAGAGCAATAGCCATGCTCTGTCTCCAAACCCTAACAAAAGCTGAACAGAGAAAATGGAGCGAAGGACTAAGAAATCACAGAAATCATTGAATCTTCTATTCGCTCTTGGGAATGGAATGGCCAAATGGCCTTGAGTATTTTCCCATCACAGAGCAACCAAGAGACTGCTACTCAAACAAAAATCACTCAAAATCAAGAAGGAGGAGAGAATGAAAGCACATTTCACCAAGACAAACAGAACTCAAACTCAAGGATTCTTTGATGGATTCAGAACCATGAATGATTACAAAGAGTGTTTCTACTACAACCCCATATGCAATTGGGAAGAAATGTCACTCATCTCACTACATGATTCTCTCCTGAGCACACACACAGCACACACACACACACACACACTCAAGAACTCACGCAGGAGAACACACAGGAACCCACACCTTGAGGTCATTCCACTCTGTTACATCTTCTGCACTGCCAACCCCTCTTCTTAAAGCCAAACTCACAGCCTTAAGAGGAAATTCAAGAACTGCAGGCCAACATCCACTCCCTTGCTCCATACACACATGAGGGAAAGAAGTCAAACCCTCTCACAACACAAGGAATGGAGAGAACCAGCCACTCCACTCAAAGCTTGAGTCAATTCTCCAAATTGTCCCTCAAGCACCTTCCCGGAAGCTTCCCGCAACAGCACCTTGACCGTCTGGACCTCGACTCCTTTCTGAGTCTAGTCCCGGTCCGCTTCGCTTCACACGATCGCATCCAGCATCCTGACCGTCTGGACCCCGACTCCACCTGAGTCTAGTCCCGGTCCGCCTTGCCGCTGCCCGTCATGTCCACCCGACTCCGATCGACTGGACCTCGGACTCCACCTGAGTCTAGTCCTGGTCTGTTTCGTCGCACACGACCGCAACCGACATCCAACCGTCTGGACCTCCGACTCCTCCCTGAGCCTAGTCCCGGTCCACTCGTCGTTGCCCGTCATGTTTTCCACCGGTAGCTCCAGCTCCGGTTCCACGTCTCCCGACTCACAACCACCTCAGCAGCCTCGATCATCTTTGGCATCTCTGACCGTCTGGACCTCAACACCTCCTGCGCCTAGTCCCGGTCCTCCTCACCTCACCATGACCTAGCTCCGAAGTTCTGCAGTCACACAGACAAGCAAACCATCATACAACACCGCACGAAACAGCATAATCAACAATAGCATTAATGAAAAGTACTCAACCTAGAATACCCAAAACAAACTCAAACTTTCTAACACAACCATCAATTACTCATCACAAACATGGAGATACCTCCACATGGTCTAAAAGAGAAGCAACAAGATGCAAGACCATGTAGACAGAAAGGAGCAAAAGAGAGAGCAAGTTTTCCTCAAAAGCTCCCAAAGCTCCCATAAATTGGCTTTTTCTCCAATATTCTCCCCCTTTTGGTAATAGAGTCATCAAGATGCAAAAGAGAGAATATAGCATGGTGTGGCTGAAATTTATTCAATCTAAGCAAATAGAGCCATGAAGATTATCCAAAATGACCATTGAGTATTACACCAAGCCATAACTCATATGAACGCTATCAAGATCATGACAAGATATGCATAATCAAGCAAAGCCACATAAGTAACAATCTAAATATTAGATGAATTTCTGAGCATGTCAAGCCATTCAAGATCAAAGTCTAGCTAGAGATATCCAAAGTTGATGCAAGCCATGTCAATAATCTAAGTGGAACCAAGAAGCTAGAATTGAGTCAATTTAGAGTGCTACAAGTTCAAGAATGAATCATTTGTTCAAGTACTTTAGTCTTATTGTAATGAAGCAAATTGAGCACAATTGACATATTTTTCTTTTAAAACTCATGGTCGTTTCCAACCAAAATTTTAGTCATGTACTAGATCTCAAACCTTATGCGACCACTCCAAGCAAGAAGCTTAAGGAGATGATCTTGGTCATCCAAAACTCCCCCTAAGTTCATGCCTAGTGCAATGGCAAGCAGTCTCATGAGAAGGAATTGGTGAGATCAGTTCTTTCGCACACAAAAAGAGATCTTTTTTCTTTCTTAAACAGTTGTACTAACTCATGTTTCATCAAGAAACTAGCATAGCTCAATCTAAAGCTCAATAAAGATTCAAGACTCAACTCAGCCTATTTGACATGGTATGAATCATAAAAGGATAACTAAAGACAGACTAGTCTCAAGAGCTAACATGACACGTCTTAATTCAAGTTGTGCATTTTAATCAACTTATCATTGCAAAGGCTTGACGACATATGTAAAGGCATGATAAATCTAGCAATTAAGCACGGATCATGGCAAGATACAAAGAATTGTAAACATGTCATAAAAGGATAATAGTCAAGGCTCCATGAAGTTATATTACAATGCTGAATGCTGAAATGCAAGAAAATCCAACTCCCCCTCAACATGTGATACACTTTTGGTTCAAGTTGAGTTAAGTCAAAATTAAGCTCCAGAAGCTCCCAAATGAACTCTCCCTGAACCAAAGCAATAAAACGAGAAGCTAGGAAGAAAACAGAAAAGGCAGTCCTTAAAGCATAGACAAGATATAGAGAATAGTATGGCTCAAACTGACTCTCATCTACCCCATATGATACTAGGACTATCAACTGCTCTTCTAACACACTAAGAAGCAACACATTCCTTGTCTACCCAAGAGTGACCCAACCCTTGCTAGAACCTATAAGAACTGAGTGAGCTCAACCTAGTGAGAAGAGAGACAGCTAATAAACAGCATCCTAGAACCACAAGATGAGAGGAAGAAATCTAAGCAATTAGACGAGAGAAACACTCTAATCTATGCTAGGAGGACTAGCCCAATGCACCCAAATGCAATGCAACAAAAATGAGAACACAAGCATAATAAATAGAATAAAATAGTAAAGCACAAAGCTCCCCCCTCACTATAGTCCATAAGGACAGACCACCCCAACCTCTTCCCGCAAGGCTGAAAATCTAGAGCTATCCAAAGGCTTGGTAAAGATATTAGCCAACTGGTGATCACTCTCCACAAACTGGAGCACTATGTCACCCTTCTCCACATAGTCTTTAAGGAAGTGATATCGGATATCAATATGCTTGGTCCGAGAGTGCTGCACTGGGTTCTTGGCAATGTTAATAGCCGAAGTGTTATCACAAAAGAGTGGAACACTATTTATAACTAACCCAAAGTCCCGCAGGGTCGAAGCCATCCAATGTACCTGGCTGTAGCAACTGGCAGCAGCAACATACTCGGCCTCTGCGGTTGACTGTGCAACACCGGACTGCTTCTTGGAAGACCAAAAAACAAGAGAAGTGCCAATGAATTGGCAGGTATCAGAAGTGCTCTTCCTATCTATCCTACAGCCAGCAAACTCTGCGTCCGAGAAGGCTCTAAGGGAAAGACAGGAAAAGGAAGAGTACCAGATACCATAGTTAATGGTAGCTCGAAGGTATCGAAGAATGCGCTTCACCGCCTGACGATGAGATACGCGAGAAGAAGCCTGAAACCGAGCACATAGACACACAGAGAAGTGTATGTCCGATCTCGAGGCAGTGAGGTACAAGAGAGAGCCAATCATGCTTTTGTACTTTTTTTGATCAATTGGCTCGCCATCCTTATCTGGGTCAAGTGAAGCTGTTGATGCCATTGGAGTTGACACTGGCTTGCCATCACTTATGTCAAAGCGTCTCAGGAGGTCACGAGTGTACTTGTCTTGATGCAAGAAAGTACCCTCCCGAGTCTGCTTGATCTGAAAGCTAAGGAAGAAGGTCAACTCGCCCATCATGCTCATCTCAAACTCGGTGCTCATGACATCCGAGAACTGTGAAACAAGAGCATGAGAAGAGCTGCCAAAGATGATATCATCCACATAAATCTGGACGAGTAGAATGTTATTGCCAGGCCTGCGAATGAACAAGGTCTTGTCTACCTTACCCATCTCAAACCCATGACTCAACAGAAAGGACTTAAGCATCTCATACCAAGCTCTAGGGGCCTGCTTAAGTCCATACAAGGCTTTGGAAAGCTTATAGATATGGTTTGTGTATTTGGGGTTCTCGAAACCTAGAAGCTGTCTAACATAGACCTCTTCCTCAGTAAACCCATTGAGGAAGGCACTCTTGACATCCATCTGGTAAAGCTTGAAGCCCTTAGACGCTGCAAATGTAAGCAGAATCCTAATGGCCTCTAGCCTAGCTACAGGGGCAAAGTCTCCTCAAAATCTAGACCCTTAACCTGGGAGAAACCCTGAGTTACCAGTCTAATCCTGCCTCAATATAGTTTGGGCTAAACTCATGTTGTGGTCCAACTTATTGGAAGACATCGAGGTCAGTGGTAGAATCAGCCAACTGATATCAAGTGCTCGGCTAGCGTATGCAAATCGAGTGACATCACAAAATGTTCGATGTCTAGTTAATTACAAAGTGTCCATGTTTAATTGCAAACTGAAGTGTCCAATTAATTACAAAGTGTCTAGGTTAATTGCAAACTTTCAAGTGTCCAAGCTAATTACAAACTATCAAAGTGTTCAGCCAATTAGTTTCATGTCCTCACTAGCAAACAAAAAAAATACACAACTGGAGGTAGACCCATCACAGGCACCAGTGCATTGAAATACACTAGCATGGCCACATGAAATCGTTGGGCACATCCCATGCTTGCACCATCACCTCATGCTGGCTCGAGCTTGTCATGGAAGTCGCACACATGGCCAACACCTGCATGCATGCATCCAACTCATGAGTGACTTGTCACAAAGACTAAAGATTAGACCACGAGCAATGGAAAATACATTCGACAAGCTTGATGAAAGGTGCTGCTTCGAGGACAAACATTAGCCATCTTCTTTTCAGCTTCTAAAAGCTATTTTTTGGTTTTTCTACAGTAACTAACTTTCAAACAGTGCCTTTTCAAGGCAAGGTTTACGAGTTGATTATAGTACACACTATAGCGACTTCATTTATATCGGTCAAAACTGCACACTAGTTTCTGTTACTCCGTGCTCTCTCTTATGAACAACCCAAAGGTCATAAACCGCAGCCAAAAGCCATAAATCGAAGGCAAAAGAACATGCCCATCATCCACATAGGTCGCACTAAATATATCCATCGGAGTGATCATTACGAGTTGGTTGAATGTAGCTGTTAGGTTGAGGAGGCCAACTAGAGGGTGGTGAATGGACGACTTTAAAATCTCTATGGCTAAAACCAAGGTTTGTATGCAAAAGCATAAAGCAAAAATGATTTTGCACAATTAAGGTCTAAATCTCTCACTAAGCGCACCAATAACCTAAATCTATATCAAAGTTTGCAATCCTAGGTGACAAGCAATCAATTCAATTCTAGCAATGTAAATTGTACACTATAAATGAATACAAGTAAGCAAGCCACAAGATGATGCACGATCTTTTTACCGTGGTGTTCAAAGACTTATCGGTCTCCCTTAGTGTACGTTGAGGTAAACCCAAATGAATTGAACCAACTCTATGAATTAAACCTAGCATCTCAATTCACTAGTGGTAGCTCTTTCCCCTTCTAAATAGGTGAACTTCAGCCTTTAAAACAAATGAGACTTCTCACAAGCTTCTTGAGAAGATCACTATACCATGATGTCGATCTTCATGCTGTCTTGGTGTTGGCAAACACCAAGAATAATAAGCTAAGCTTCTTGCTTAACTCTTACCAAATACCATAGTAGCACACGTGGATGCTCAATCCACCTTTAGAAGCAACATATACAACTAGAGATCTCTCTTCTTACTCACATGGTGTAACACATATACAATTGAGAGAAAAATATCACACTAGCTCAAAAGAATAAAATAGGATGCTAAGAGCCATGATAGAAGGCCCAAGCTAAGCTTATATAGCCCCCAAGCAAGAAACTAGTTGTTACTCACAAAATCAGCAAAAGGAAATATTCCCTAGACATGTCTGCTTGGGTCAGCAACATATAACAGCTAGTTTGGGTACATGTGGCAAATAGCCATTAGGTCGAGACGATGATACCCAAAGACATGTCTGGGGTTCCTCTAAACAAGTCTGAATCCTCTTGGGAACTCTCTAGATGGCCTATGCTGAAAACTCAATATCAAGTCAAATTTGGATTTCCAATGCAACGATGCATGTACTTCAATCATTTGCAAAACACATTTACAAATTATAGTCACATGCTACAAGAATTAGATGCATGATCCTCAATTATTTATAAAACACATTCCCATCCAATAGCATCATACCACGAAGAGTAGATGCATGGACCTCAACCATTTGCAAAACACATTTATAAATTATAGTCTCATGCTACAAAGAGTAAATGCATGGGTTTTAATTATTCGCAAAACACATCCACAAACAATAGCATCATGACTAGAAGAGTAGATGCATCGACATCAACCATTTACAAAAACACATTTGCAAATTATATTCTCACACTACAAAGAGTGAATGCATGAGCTTTAATTATTTGTAAAATACATTTGCAAACAATAGCATCATGTCACAGAGAGCTAGTGATATCTAAATTCATGTGGTATGGCCATACAATTCCTTTATCCCATCACATAGAGGGGTCTAGATATATCTCTCCTGTTATATAGGAGGGAAAATCCCTTATCCGACCAATCACATTCCTCCGCATTTTTTTAGCATACCTAAAAGCTACTTTTATAACTACTCAGTTACAGAGTAGCATTTAATAATCCCTAAGTGTACTATTACACATATAGAAAACTATATTGATCTTAGGTAAAAGGATTATACATCATTCATTACAAGAAAGTAGGGATATTGAGGCAACCCTACTGAGGTAAGCACAGTCTGGTTGCCTCACAATAGTTTTTTGAGGCAAAGTAGTTGGCCTCTGAAACTATTCTGAGGCGGACTACATTTGCCTCGATATTCTCTAGGATTCTAAGGCAAAGGATGAGATATTGAGGCAGCTGATTCTACCTCAAAGAGGTATTGAGGCATACTAGAAGGTTGCCTCAGAATCCTACTACAAGAAAGCAGGGATACTGAGGCAGCCTTGTTGAGGCTAACGATAATTGTTTGTCTCAAAAATATATAGGCAAAGCGTTAGCCTCACAATACTATTTCGAGGCAAACATCGCTCGCCACAAAACCATACTCTAATCTAAGGCAAAGTATCCAAATTTTGAGGCAGCCACTTTTGCCCCTAGAACATTATGAGGCTAATTGGTTATGCTTGCCTCCAAACATATTAACATAGGGACAATTAGAAAAAAAATCAGAGCTAGCCCAAAAAAATCAGAAGATGCATGGTGAGTGGTGTGAACCAAATTTGGGCAAAGCGACAAAATTTTAGAAATGGCGCCATAGACCATTTTGTTCCCTCCTTTTATTTCTCCTAATAAACTACAAGATGGCAAGGCTACAGAGGCATTCACAAGTTGGTTGCATTCAAATCACTTTTCTGAGGCAAAAGTATTAGACTCAAAACCTATTCTAAGGCAGACTATGCTAGCCTCACTATGTTATGCATTTCTAAGGCAAACAGATAAGCTATTGAGGTAGTTAATTCTGCCTCAGAGAAGGTTTCGAGGCTACTGCCTCAGAATGTTACCCATGCAGCAAAATATTTTCGCATTCTATGACTATTATCTATCATTTACACGCTTATTTATAATTAATTGTTTGAATTGGACCATTTTACATTTTTATAATTTTTTGTAGGGTCACACATTGAGGATCATTATCTTCAGAAATAAGTGTGCTAAGACTGCTTTGTACAGATGTATGCATCGCCATAGACATGTAGGATCTTCCCACAAAGAAATCGGAGCATTAGAGGGCTACTTTGTAAGAATTCATTGCAGCTGAGAACCTGCTTGCAATATATAAAAAATTTACGGGCTGTATCACAAAAATGACAAACCCCAATGCCCCATAGAATACCCGAGCGAGATTCTCTGACGTAGAGAAGTAAAGTCACAGCGTGACTTTACTTCTCTCAGCCATCCAGATTGCAAAGAACGGTCCAGATTTTTTTTTTGAGATTTTGATTATTTTTACTTCTAGTTTTTAGTTTTTTTACTTTCATCTTTTTCTAGCTTTTTTCCTTATATTTCTTTATATTATCCGTGTTAAAATAACCTATTTTTTAATCAGCAATCATCGAGCCTGGCATTCTTCTTTCTTGCCCTCGATTGCTTCTCTCTCCTTCGATCCCTTGTTCTCTACCTCCGGCCGCTGACGAGCCACCAAGCGCCACTGCCTTCCTCCCTTCCCTCTCTCCTTCCACCAAGCCACCATCTTCCTGCATCCATCGCACTGCCACCACAGCAACTCTACCGTGCCACTCACCTCCACCCTCATCTTCTCCATCATCGGCCTCCACCACAGCGCCGCTGCTCCCTCCCCCAAACCTTGCCTCCGCCATGGGACCTTGCAGCCGACGATTCCCGAGGAGGGCGGCCCAGGGAGGGGAGGGTGGAAGGGTGCTCGACAAGGGGTTCGGGTTCAACAAGGGATTCACGACCAAATACGAGATGGGGGACAAGGTGGGGAGTGGTCACTTCCGCTGCACCTACGCCGCGAGGATCAGGAAGGGGCATGCAATGGTGAGGCGGTCGCCCTCAAGGTCATTCCCAAGACCAAGGTGATGTGTCAAATGCCTGAATTTTGATCCTTGTTTTGGTGTACTTTCAGTTGAATTTGAAGAAACCAGGCATGCATCTGCATACTAGTTTTCTTAAAAGTGATGTTGGCGCGAGACTGATGCTGCTGAATGTCAGACAATATTCCTCTCTGAGTAAGTTGTGGGCTTATCCTTCCTTTTAGAGCTTGAATCATGTTTGTAAATTGTGCTGGAAGTATTTGTGGCCGCTGTGGTGCTAAACAAGGAGAACAATGGAATGCTGAAAGCATTGCTATAGCTACCATTATCAATGTAAATGTTGTTAATGGCGCCGATGACTATTGCAGTGTATTTCTCCATAAAGTATATGATGGCCAGCTTGTTGTGAGGCTCAAGAAGTGTTAATCTTCCTGCAATGGATCCATGGGTATGATGATGCATAGGCTACTGTGTAGTCATTATTTGTTTTCTTGATGCTATTTCCTGCGTCTATTATTTGTCTCCTCCATGCTCCATTTATTTGTTGCGGTGGATGAGTAGACATCTTATATTGCTAAATGAGTAGTGAAATTGATTGTTGAAGAATTACAAAAATATATAATTATAACACTTAAGTTCTTCTCATCGACTTGGAGAAGTATAGGAATTTTTTTGTAGGTCCTATGTGCATCAAGTAATGTTTTTGTTTTAACTCATCTAAAAATTCATTCCTTCTATTGGTACTCAGGTTTGTATGTCAGAACACACCATGATTTAGCCTGTATGTCCCAATCTATAATCTAGTTGTCTAGGATATTTGGGACAATTGGTAGATTGTATTCTCAGTTTTAATGTAGTCTCTAAGAATTTTGAAATCTGCCACATTTCTTTAATGGAGTAGTAGTTTGCACATTTTAACTATTATTGCTCAAACAACTTCCTGCTCCTAATCCTTCCATTGCAGGGCACAAGTGATCCTTAGAGCAAGTTTAATAGAAGAGGTGGCTGCCACCTCTAGGACTAGCCAAATAAGCAAAAAGAGTACACGTGGCTCATGTGGAGGTAGCTAATACAATAAGTTGAGTAGAGGTTAACTCTACTAAAGCACTCAAACATTTAATACTTGCATAATATATCAGGGGTCACCTCTTGCATGAGGGGTAGTTTGTCTCTCTCTCCTCGTATGATGTGCTAGAGGTCACCTCTTATATAAGGGGCAGCTTGCCTCTCTCTCATCTTGTCTCTCTCTTCCACATAGGATTGTGTTGACGTGGATTTCGCTAGAGGCGACCTAGTCAGCATTATTGTACTTGCTCTTATGTAGTTCTACAACTAAATGGTCAAACTTCAAAGAGCAACTGTTGTGGCTACAGACCAAACAGAGAGAGAGATGGTAGTGGAGAGTGATGAAGATAAGTGTAATGGCCTGGGTCCTCCCCATGGCTTGCACTCATATATATATGCACATGAGGAGTGCTTTTACAGTTATACCCTTACATCTGGTTATCCCTTCTGGGGTAGTTATGTCATTACACATGGCCTATTCTGGGCCTTATAATCTCTGCCGAGCTCTTTGGGTTTAGGTGGGGCCACCCCTACGACAGAGCCTCTCATGGTAAAGGGCTTCACAAGGCCGCCGGCCATGCTATCGAGTCCTTGGCCCTCTCCCCCGCGGCCGTGAGCTGTCCGATGCTTGACCCGGGCCGTGCTGCGGCGAAGCGAGCGCGCTCTGCGCGCGCTCGGACTTCCGGCGCCCACGTGGTGCAGCGTGCTTGGCGTGGTGTGGGCGTTGAGGCGTCGTGACCATTAATATGGTGGCGGACTTCGGTGGTTGGACTTCGCGGTTGGTTCCCCGCTGATTGGGGTATATATGGCGCCGTGAGGCGTTGCTCCTGCGTACATTGTGATAGAAGATGTTCCCTAAAATGGGCTCGCGTGCATCAACATTCTGGATGACGCCGAGCGGCTTGGGAATGTTGATGCACGTATGATGTCTATTTTTCCCGGAGCTTGATCGCGCGGTTATCGACAACCAGCCGCGCTTCGACTCGCGCTGCGCTCAGAGGCGGCGGCGAGGTTCGCCTATTTTTCTTAACAAGCCTACCTACAGTCGGTGTTCCTGAGGGAGCCCGCTGGCATTACCTTGTACGCTGATGCACTGTAGGTGGCCTGTTAAGGAAAACGAGGTAGATTTCGCAGGACGAGACTCCCGAAGTGGACTCACGCGCTCCGTCCCCTACCCTTCGAACGGGTGGCGGTGAAGCTGGCGCCTAGGTTGAAGTAGACGCGCGCGCTCCGTCCCCTACCCTTCGAACGGGTGGCGCGGCCGGGCGCCTAGTCGGCAGACGCGCGCGCTCCGCCCCTACCCTTCGAACGGATGGCGGCGGCCGCGCCTACTCGAAGTAGGCGCGCGCCCGCCCCTATCCTTCGAACGGGTGGCGCGGCCGGGCGCCTAAGTCGGCAGACGCGCGCTCCGTCCCCTACCCTTCGAACGGGTGGCAGCGAAGCTGGCGCCTAAGTTGAAGTAGGCGCGCGCACTCCGTCCCCTACCCTTCGAACGGGTGGCAGCGAAGTTGGCGCCTAAGTGGAAGTAGACGCGCGCGCTCGCTTCCTACCCTCGAACGGGTGGCGCGGGCGGCGCCCGGTCGGCGGTAGGCGCGCGCGCTCCGCCCCTACCCTTCGAACGGGTGGCGGCGTAGTGGCGCCCGATCAAAGTAGACGCGCGCTCCGCCCCTATCCTTCGAACGGTGGCGCGGCGGGCGCCCGATCGAAGTAGACGCGCGCTCCGCCCCTACCTTCGAACGGGTGGCGCGGCGGGCGCCCGGCCGAAATAGACGCGCGCTCCGCCCCTACCCTTGAAC
The DNA here is from genome assembly GCA_036346575.1 of Dendrocalamus sinicus. Lineage (NCBI taxonomy): Eukaryota > Viridiplantae > Streptophyta > Magnoliopsida > Poales > Poaceae > Dendrocalamus > Dendrocalamus sinicus. The sequence continues at coordinate 28,587,839 of CM070660.1, read as the reverse complement.
GGGTGGCGCGGCCGGCGCGCCGGTCGGTAGACGCGCGCGCTCCGCCCCTACCTTCGAACGGGTGGCGGCGAGTGGCGCCCAAGTCAAAGCAGACGCGCGCCGTCCCCTTCCTTCGAACGGGTGGCGCTGGCGGCGCGCCTGGTCGAGGTAGACGACGCGCTCCGCCCCTACCTTCGAACGGGTGGCGGCGAAGGCGGCGCGTAGTCGGCGTGACGCGCGCGCTCCGCCCCTACCCTCGAGCGGGTGGCGGCGGCCGGGCGCCTGGTCGAAGAAGACGCGCACGCTCCGCCCCTACCCTTCGAACGGGTGGCGGCGGCCGGGCGCCTGGTCGGCGTAGACGCGCGCGCGCTCCCTCCCTACCGAACGAGCGGGTGGCGGTGGCGCCTAGTCGGCAGACGCGCGCGCTCCGCCCCTATCCTTCGAATGGGTGGCGCGGCTGGCGCCTAAGTCGAAATGACACGCGCGCTCCATCCCTACCCTTCGAACGGTGGCGTGGCGGTTGAAGTAGGCGCGCGCCTAAGTGGAAGTAGACGGGCGCGCGGCCGCGCCCCTACCCTTAGAGCGGGTGGCGAACGGGTGGCGCGGCCGGCGCCAGTCGGCAGGCACGCGCGCTCCGCCCCTACCTTCGAACGGGTGGCGCGTAGCCGCGCCGAAGTCGGTAGATGCGCGCGTCCGCCCCTATCCTTTGAACGGGTGGCGGCGGCGGCGCCCGGTCGAAGTAGGCGCGCGTCCGTCCCCTTCCTTCGAACGGGTGGCGCGGCCGGGGCGCCGGTCGTAGACGCGCGGTCCGCCCCTACCCTTCAAACGGGTGGCGCGGGTGGCGCCGGGCCGGTAGACGCGCGCGCTCCGCCCCTACCTTCGAACGGTGGCGCGAGCTGGCGCCAAGTCGGCGTAGACGCGCGCCCGCCCCTACCTTCGAACGGGTGGCGCGGCTGGCGCCTAGTCGAGGTAGACGCGCGCGCTCCGCCCCTACCCTTCGAACGGGTGGTGGCGGCCGGCGCCGATCCCACGAGACGCGCGCTCCGCCCCTACCCTTCAAACGGGTGGCGCGGCTGGCGCCCGGCCGAAAGACACGCGCGCTCCTTCCCTACCCTTGAACGGGTGGCGCGGCCGGCACCCGGTCGGCAGACGCGCGCCCGCCCCTACCCTTCGAACGGTGGCGCGAGCCTGGCGCCTAAGTGGAAGGAGACGCGCGCCCGCCCCTACCCTTCGAACGGGTGGGCGCCGGCTGGCGCTAAGTCGGCGAGCGCGCGCCCGTCCTCTACCCCTCGAACGGGTGGCGCGGCCTGGCGCCTAGTCGAAATGAGACGCGCGCAACTTGGGCTCTTTGATGCGCCTTGCGCTATCTGAGTTCGTTGAATCACGCCGTCCCTCGCCCGACAGGTTAGGTTCCCGCATCGTGTGACCCGACGCGCCGGGGCACGCGGCGCCTATGATCTGCGGGCGGCGGGATGTGGGCGGTTGCGTGTTTGCGCCGCCGCCTCCTCCCTAGGCAAGGGGACACGGGCGGGCAGCGAGTGGCGCTGTGGTCGTGACCTTCCAGCGTTAGGTGGGGCGTTGCGCAGACGGGCGCTTATACGATGCGGTCGCGCCTCGTGCACGGACCTCCGCGACCTTCGCTGACACGAGGAAGTGTGCGGGCGGGCCTTTACACCGCAGCTGCGGTTGCATCTCGCACGCGGATCGTTGCGGCGCCGATGGCGGTGGTATGGGCGAGGCGGCTTGAAATAGTCCCCGTAATAGCGCCCCGCACCTTTGCGCCTCTTTCTGCTTGCTCGGCCTTCCCACCTTCGCGCTATCTTCACCGTATTAGTCTCGTCGGGGAGCGATGGCCTCAGCGGCAGCGCGGCCAGCGGTTGGTGGCTCGCCATTCGCCGCGATCCTCGCCGTTGGAGGTAAAATACGCGCTCAAGAGCGCGGCCCGGCGGCTGACCAGAGCGGTCGGGCGGCGGAGGAAGGCACGTTTTCCGCGAGCTAGGCCCTCGCCGTGGACCGAAGACGATCCAAGGGCTCTTGCGTGCGGGAAGTTGTCCGGCGCCAGGCGTCGATTGCCGCCGGAGACGAGGACGGAACCGCATCCCGAGAGGTCGAGGCGGTCGATTTGTTGCCTTTTTCGACGGGCTCGGATCCCAGCGAGAGCGTGGTGGGTGACATCTCGCGGACCTTGGCCGAGTGGCGCAATCGACTCAAACGCCGTGGTTCGACTCGCGGTGTACTGCTGGGCCTTGCGCTCGGGCGTCTTGGCCCGGCCGCGTCGCTGTTCGCCTATCTCCACGAGGCACGATGCCGCCCGAAGGGCGGGGCGGGATCTTTGTCGAGCCGGTAGCGTCTCTTTTACTCTTCGCTCGTCTTGCAAGAAGCTCTTCCCGCAAACTCAACTCGCGGAAGTGGAGTCCTATCGATGAAGCGGTGGTTCTACCACCGTGTGGAGAGCGGAGCGGTCTCGCGTGCACGGCCGACCGATCGCGTTCAAGCTTTCGCCGGCGAGCGCTCGATGATGAGGACAAGCGAGGGTCAAACGGCTCGTAGGCATGGCCGCCGCTTCAACATGCGCGACCTTGCCGAAGAGTACGTGATGTACGGCGTGGCCCCGCTTTTACGGCGGCATCTTGCCGCCGAGGCGTCGAGATGACAATGTTTCGCCGTGGGTTTGCTCGCCACGCGCCGCCCGGTCCCCGTAAGCCTCGATTGCGCCCCTCCTTTGTTGACGCGAAATGCGTTGCGCGATGCTATTCTCCTTTGCTTCGTGGATTTCCTTGAGGAGGCGGAGCAAGCCGTGCGTGTGTTCCGGTCCGTACACCACCGGTGGAGCACGAGCAGCAGCGTGTGCGTCTGCCGCGCCAAGGCGGTCGGGCGACTAAACCGCGTGTGCGAGGTCACGGGCCTCGCCGCGCGGGACGTGTCGCCCACCGATGGTGGAGCGAAGAAGAAGAAGACCTCGTCTCGGAAGAGGGCGCGATGGGGCACTGCGCGCCGCCGCTAGTGTTTCCGAGGACGCGGCGGACGCGGAGTCAGACTCTGCGAGGTACGCCGATTCGGGCTTGGGTGGCGCAGGCGCCGAAGGTGAGGTGTCTTCGGCAGGTGTCCCGGACGGTGGGTTTGCCGCGGGCGGCCGGAGGGGGGAAGCTTCACCACCCGCCGAAGTCGCCGAGGTGGATCCCGTGCGGGCCAGCGTTGCCGAGGTGGAGGCCTCGACGGCAGCCGCTGCGGTGCCGGAGGCGCCCTCCGCGGGGGCGCACGTAGCCGTGCTGTCCTTGCCAACAGCAGCGGGGACTGAGGTGCCCCCTTCGACGACTGCCACCGTGGAACCTTCGCCCCCGGGCGCAGCAGCCGCGGGGTCTTCCCCGGCCACGGCTGCGGGGGCGGTGGCGCTGCTAGCTGCCCCGGCCAAACGGCCATGTGTGCTGCCGGAGCTCCACCGGACACCACGGGGGTTCATCGTGGCCACGGGCATCCGAAGCCTGTGGGACGCCAGCGCAAGCGCCGGAGGCCCTGCGACATATGCACCCTCTGCCCCCCTGACGACGCCGTCCACCGCGCGGGGGCAGCCGCCGGCCTCCCCGAACGCGGAGGCCTCCGCTCACGGCGGGACCATTCCTTCTGCTACCGAAGGTATGGTGACTTAGCTTACTCTGGTGTATGCTTTTACGCCTTGGAGTGGTCACCCGTATGCTTATGCACAGCGTTGCTTATTCCGGAGGGGGAGCATCCGACGGAACATGGGGCCTCGGAGCACGTGAGTCCTGCGGACTTCGTGCCGCCTCCGGAGACGCTGAGGGCGTGGCGGGATTGTGAATGATGCGGCCACGAGCATCGACCCGCAAGTGCTGCAGGCCTACGGTGCGGGGCGCCTCGAGGACGCGTTCGAGGTGTCTGGGGTGAGGGTAGGTACTCATGCGACCACGCCCGAGTTTAGCTGCGTTTGCTAAGCCTTTTCCCTTCTACAGACACTCGTGCTGGGGCAGGCCCTGCAAGCGGCATATGCTCGTAGCCAAAAAGCGCTCGAGGATAGGCTGCGGGCCGCCGAGGAGGAGCTGCGCGAAGCCTCTGGCGCCCGCTCCGCCCAGGACGCCCGCATCCACCAGCTGGAAGCTGAACGCGCCGAAGTGGGGGCGCATGCCGAGGAGCTTGTTGCGTCGGCGCAGGAGTCGACCACGGCAGCTGCTGAACAAAAGTTCACGGCGGAGCGGGACGGGCTCCTGGAGCAGGTCGCCGCGCTAGAGAAGGAAAAGGGGGAACTTGCCTTGACTCTAGCGGAACGCAACCGGACGCTGGGCGACGCCTCGGTGATTGCTTGGGACGCCATGCAAGCGCTGGAGAGCCATCTTCAAGGGCTGGTGGCGGAGGTGCCGGGACGCGCCTTCGGTCCGGAGGAGCTGTCACGGGCACTCCGCTGGATCGGGGATGCCGCCAACGTCGCACGCGACGCGGCGACATCCTTCGGCACCCACTGCGCGTACCGCCGGCTGCGCGGTGTGCGCGCTCCTCCCAGCACCGCGGCCAGACGCATGTCGCCGGGCTGAATGACCCTAGCTGGAGATGCCTGGCGGGGCCGGAGTAATGTCCGGCGCCGTCCGCTCCGCTCACCGTGCCCTTGGGCCCTTCTGCGACCGGATCTGGGATCCCGTCGGGGCGGAAGCTGACGGATCGAGCTCGGAAGTCGCTCACGGACGGGAGCCTTGGCCAATTTCTGGGCGGGTCCTCGACGCGATGATGGCGGCGCTGGGCCCTCCGGCGCCGGAACCCGCAGGTCGATGCCGCGCGCCTAGGTGTGGCGTGGCGTTGTCTTGTCCCTTGTTTTTGCTAATAAAGCGCACACTTTCGCATGCATGCTGATTTTTACCTATATCGGGCAGCTTCCTTGCTGGGGGCGGCAGGCGGCCGACCTTTCAACCCGACGACGCCGACCGACATTTGGCGGGGGCAAGATTCGCTCGACTTTTGGCGAGCGGCCTTCGTCGGCGAGGCCCGACTTTGGCGCGTGTTGGGGCGAACCAGCGGGTAGCGGCTTAGAGCGGCCGGGATGTTGGCGGACCTTTGTATATGTGACTCTTCCGGTGAGCAGATCTCCTGGCATTTTAGGTTGTGTGCTATGTGCTGATGCCGCCGTTGGCGACGTAGCTGCGCCAGGGTTCCGTAGAACGGACAGTCCGCAGACTGACGTGTGCGGAGGCAGACCTCTGCGGTTTGCCTTACTTTATAGCCCGGAGACTCGCGCGTGCGGAGGCGGACCTCGACGCTACGACTTCTTTTATAGTCCGGAGACTTGCGCGTGCGGAGGCGGACCTCGACGCTGCATCTTATTTAAAGTCCATAGACTGGGGCGTGCGGAGCTAGGCTCAACGCTACGCCTTATTTATAGTCCGCAGACTCGCGCGTGCGGAGCTAGGCTCGACGCTACGTCTTATTTAGAGTCCGTGGACTATTGCGTGCGGAGCTAGGGTCGACGCTACGTCTTCTTTATAGTCCGGAGACTCGCGCGTGCGGAGCTAGGCTCGACGCTACGTCTTATTTAGAGTCCGTGGACTATTGCGTGCGGAGCTAGGCTCGACGCTACGTCTTCTTTATAGTCCGGAGACTTGCGCGCGTGAGGCGTCCCCGTGCGCGTATTTTGTTTATACTCACCCCGTCACCTTGGCGACGGCGGTGCACTGCGCTAACGCGCGTCTTTGGTTTATACTCGATCCCGCCCTCCTGGCGACGGCGAGTGCACACGCGAACGCGCGCGTCTTTGGTTTATACTCGATCCCCCCCCGCAACGGCGAGTGCACACGCGAACGCGTCGTCTTTGATTTATATCTGCGGCGCGCGTTGGCAAGCGGCGCCCTCACCGCGCTTGGATGTGCCGCGGCACCGTTCTTGCGGGTGAGCGACTACAAAGGGTGAATATATTGACCGCTTGCCCTTGGTGCTGCCGCGCAGCCTCTAGTCGCTAGACATCTGCGCAGGCCAGCGCGCAGCGCCATGGGCGACCCCACGGACCTCGCGCTGTGGCGTCGGCTCTAAGAGCGGCGCTGGGCTTCGCGACGCGGGCATCTGGTGCCTGGCTCGATGCGCCGAGCCATATCCTGGTCGCCTCGGACGGTGATGACGGTCCGGGGACCCGGGATCTTCATGCACAGATAGCCGTGATGTGGTACCGCGCCGAAGGAGTTGAGGATTGGGCGCCCCAGTATGGCATTGTAGGGATACGGGAGGTCAACCACGTCGAAGGTGGCATCTTCGGTCCGCACATTGTCATCTCGGCCGAAGGAGACTTGAAGGCCGATCTGGCCCAGCGCCCGTAGGGGCTGTCCCCCGAAGCACTGCAGTGGGATTCCCGAGGGCCCCAGGCGGCTTCGAGGGATCCCCACTTGGTCGAAGGCCGCCGCAAACAATACGTTCGCGGAACTACCCCGCCCACCAAGCGCGCCCACGTCGCATCCGCGATGGTGACCGGATGACCGGGGTCCTGATGAGGGAAGTCCACACCTTGGGCGTCATCAGGTGTGAATGTAACCTCGTGCCGCGCCCATTCCGGCGGTGCTTGCGCTGGGTATGCCGCCACGTGATGTAGTCTTCGCGCGTAGGCCTTCGCGCGCGCCGAGGCGAATCCAGCCAGCAGAGCGCCGGATATGACATTAATGACCTGCGGTAGGTTGCGTCGGGGCCTGCAACGACAGGAGGCCTTCCCGAGGCTGCTGTACGTGAGCTTGGATCCGCAAGGTGCCTTCCTGGGGTTGCATTCCCTGCGCCTGTACCTGCATCCCCTGCGCCTGTACCTGCATGGGGGCCTCGTATGGGAATTGGACGTGGGCCACCGCAGGCGGGCGCGCCTCCGGGTTCCTGTCCCTAGCGACGCTGTCGCGGAGCGCCGCGATGGAGGTGCAGTTACGGGTATCGTGATTGCCGCGGCCGTGGACTAAGCACCACAGTCCCTGATGCTGGTCGTCGTAATCTCCACGACCCTTATCGTCGCGGCCCCTGCCACGGCCGCGGCCCCGGCGCCCCCGGCCGCCTCGGCCCGCTGGAGCACCCTCGTCGGACCCGCCTTCGATGTCGAGGACGTACCGGTTTCGCCTCGACCTTTGCTGGCCGCGCTTGGGCTGATCCGACGACTCCCTGTGCGAGTTGTCCCTGCGGTCGGGCGCGTCCTTGGACGACTCCTGCTTACGCTTTCCCTTCGAAGAGCCGGCCTTCGACGGATCTTCGGTTTTTGCCGAGGTTCCGGCCTGGTTAGTGTCGGAGTCGTCACCTTGCCTTCGCCGCGCGTCTTCCTCCACCCTGGCATATTCTTCCATCTTGTCGAAGAGCTTCGCCACCGTCTTGATCGGCTTCCGCGCATTGTACTCAGCCATCGGGCCTGGACGAAGGCCCTGTATGGCTGCATTGACGATGGTGGTCTCGTTGACGTCCTTCACTTGACATCGAATCTTGGCGAAGCGTTTGAAGTAGTCCCGGAGCTTCTCCGAGGGTTTTTGCTTCACGGCAAAGAGCTGGTCCGCATCAACCCGGTCGACGTAGTTTACTTGGAAGTTGTTGTGGAGGCGGACGCGGAGCTGCTCCCACGCGTAGATGGAGCCCGGCTCTATGGTAAAAAACCAAGAGAGCGCCACTCCTTGTAGCGCGAGGGGGAGTCCCTTTGCCTTCGTGGTGTCATCTCCGCCCGCGGCTTCGATCGCGGTTCAGATATCTGCGCACGAACTCACGGGGTCCGTGTCGCTTTATACGAGTCGATGGCGCTAGGGAACTTGAAGTCTTGGGCCATGCCGCTGCTGCAGCCCGCCGAGAGCGGGACTCGGATCCACGCGTCGCAGCGCACGCGGCCCGGGCGTGGGGGCTTCGCGATCGTCCGCCTTTTCGGCGCGGGCTCGGACGCGATTCTTTGGCGCAGCCGCCGACTCCGAGCCTCTTGTATATCTCTGACGGCTCCGCGAAGGTCCCCCAGCTCCCGCTGGAACGCGTTGAGAGCCACCAGCAGGGCGCTTTCCATCCCCGGTGCGGGCGGGGTCGCCGGTGCTTCCGACGGGCGGTCGGCGCGGGACGACCGCATCGCGGGTCCCGAGCTGCGGTCGCTCCGTCGTGGCTACCTTGGACCGCTCGTCCGCACCGCCGCGAGGTTGCGTGGGGGGGCGAGGTCGGCCGTCGTCGGTCGGCGGTCGGTTGTCGCCGCACCGTGTCGACATCTTCGACCGCCGGTCCGTCCTCGCAACGCCGTGGCGGGGTTGGTCGTCGCTGTGCGGTGTGGGGTTGGTCGTCCGTGCGGTGGCGGGGTTGGTCGTCGCCGCGAACGCCGACGGCCGCCACCGCGCTGCATCGCCACCGCGTCGCGCTGCCGATGCCGGCTCGTACTCATACGACGCCCGGCCGCCGCCTTCTTTCCTTCCGCGCGCCGAGGAAGCTTTTTTCGGTGCCATCTTTTTCTTCGGTCTTCAGGCTTGTCTTCGTCCTCCCCACGGACGGCGCCAACTGTTGTGGCTACAGACCAAACAGAGAGAGAGATGGTAGTGGAGAGTGATGAAGATAAGTGTAATGGCTTGGTCCTCCCCATGGCTTGCACTCATATATATATGCACATGAGGAGTGCTTTTACAGTTATACCCTTACATCTGGTTATCCCTTCTGGGGCAGTTATGTCATTACACATGGCCTATTCTGGGCCTTATAATCTCCTACCAGGCCTGCTGGGTTTAGGTGGGGGCCACCCCTACGACAGCAACATTAAATGGCGTGAGTAACCTTTTCCATTTCTGTGTATGCTGGGCCCTAGGATTGCTGCTCTAGACAAGAATGCCCTCTCTATATTAAAACAATATATGCAATAGATACCACAACTTTTTTCTTGTATTTTGGAATATTTTGGCCACTAATGGATCAACTCCTTGATATAATATTTGATACGCTTGAAGATTGTTGTTTTTTCATCATTGCTGCATATTGTGATTTCAGTAATTGATCAACGTAGGACAAAGGAGCCAACATGGAATGAAGATTTCACATTTAACATTAGGAAATCTCGAGAAAATCTACTGCATTATTTGTCTATTATTTTTGTGGGCACTGTTTAAACTACACAATTTTAACATCACCTGCTGGTTGATCTTTTGTCAAATGACAACATCTATTGCCCGAAGGGAGGTGAAAATCTTGGAAGGCTTTGCCAGGACACAATAACTTGGTCCAATTCTGTGATGCCTATGAGGACAACAAAAATTTGTATATAGTAATGGAGTAAGCTTCTAATACCTACAAAGTTGTAATTTGTTTTCACTTTATATTCCATATGCTATGAGGATGCCCTCCTTAATATATTAGGTGTGTTGACTATTAGCAATTTGGTTTTATGTTAATATCAGCTGGGATTTGCAATGTGAAACTGTGATGACCCTAGACATGTTAGCATATTATATATCTCTTGTTGATCCCAAACCAAACAATGCTTTGGATATTCTCTCTTAAATATTAGTATTTCACTAATTCATTCGTTGCTTTCATTAACAACGATAAAGACATAGAGTAGCTATTATGAATTTGTAATGTTCTGACATAAACTTATATACTCTTGGCATGTTTCTTATTGCTACTTGAGTTGGAAAACATGCCTGCAAAAGTTGTTTTAGATTCTGTTATCGAGGCCTCTCGCGGTACAACAATTTGTAGTGCTCATTTTGTATATAATGTCAATTACTTTCATACTTTGACCATTGTGATTTGTTGTTGTAGCTGAAGTAAGAGGCTGTTTGTCTGTTTTGATCTTGGTTTGAAAAATTAGACTGTCCAGTCTGCCATTATGTCCTTGTATACTCTGGTTTAAATTGCCTTGCCTATAAATTTGATTGCCTCATTTGCTCATAATTTAGGCTATTTTGATCACCATCAATAAAACTTTGCAGAAGTTTAAGCTCCAAATATAGATGCACCCTATGGTGTATTACATGCATTGGTTATACAACTAGTCATATCATAATGCACCCTATGCTAGCAATCAAAATTCTACAGGAGCTTAAAATTTACTTAGATCATGCATGCAAACCGTTATATACTTATCTAGATATTGTATTTCAACTACTTTAAGATGTAGTAGTTCATAGTTGTCTCCTAATTTTGTATAATAATTGTAGGTGGGCACCTTCTTTTGGTAGATCAATTAGGAGCTATGCAGGAGTTCCAATCGATAAGCAAATATTTGCTACACCTTTTTGTGCTGAAACACGATGTCTTTATTTGTTGATAATAGTGTACCCATTGATTCATCCATATATTACATAAATGTACAATTGAATCTATATTTATGAGGATATATTGGCAATATATGAATTTGCTTGATATACATGAGCCCAATGTTTAGTTGTATTTGTTAATTGTATTGCAATTATTATATAAGGTGCATATAAATGGTATTTATTTTTATTAATTATTTTATTGATAGGAAGGCTTCTGAGGCAGGTTGTTTAGTTTGTCTCTGGAGACTTCCGAGGCAGCTTAGTTTGCCTCTGGAGGCTTTCGAGGTGGCTTAGGTTTGTCTTAGTAGAAGCTTGGCTTGCCTTGTAAAACTTTTGAGGCAACCTCTTTGCTTTGCCTCAGAAGGCCTTTTAAGGTAGCTTGTTGGCCTCGGAATACATTTTATGGCAAGGGTACAAAAGGCAAGCAAACTCTACCTCAGAATGTCTTTTGATGCTGATTTTGCCACTTTTGAGGCTTATTTTGCCTACCTTTGTAATGCTTCCGTCTTGTAGTGATCATTGCCTGCCTTTTCTGCTTATATCGATATAGTTAGATGTTCACTCGTCGATGATATACTTTTGCCCTGTCCTTTTTCATACATGGTCGTCTTATCCTTTTTCATATAGGGTCTTAATTCAACTCTTTATCATATGCCTAGCCTTGTTCTTTTTTATACAGGGTCACCCTATCATTTTTCATACATGGTCTCGGCTCACACTTTGTAACATGAATGAATCAACATGCAATGCAATAATCATAATTTCTATTTAATTCATTTCCATCATTTAAATAAAAGGTGTATTCATCATCCTACCACAATTCTCATCTTCATCATCATGTTATAAGCATGAAGCAACATAAATAAAACATTTTCATAAAAATAATCTAAGGCAAGTAATCATTCAACCACAATTTTAAACACTCGAATACTATTCTATAGTGTACTTGTCTTTCTCTTAATTGCGATAGCCGGAAAGATTAGAAGGTGACAACACACCCGATGCTACTTATACAAAAGTTATTCACTCTCAATACAAGCCGAAGTATTACAAAACACAAATAAATGACAACACTTCGACACGCTCTCCAAAATGACAATTTTCCCTCTTTTTACCGAGCAGTCCCCTTGCTGTCCTGGTGCTAAAGATATTACAACTCGCAAATATCACATTGTAAAATAAGAAACTATACTATTTCCACAATCTACACACAATTTTTCACACTTTCTTAGTTGGCATAGACTTCAGATTAATCCATCTAAATCACAGATTTTAACCTACAAGATAGTTCTGTCATCCTTTGGACAGTATATATCTTTTAATCTGGAAGGGCAAATATTGTAAAAAATGACATTATAGAAATCTACAGGAAATTTGCCATCACTTTCTAGTTATCACTAAATTTTAATTCTCGCATTTAGTTAATCAAATTATCACTTTCCCACAATTGATCCAACAGCCACCCGGTGTCGGACAACAGCACTATAAAATTCATAACTTCTAATCCACCTATCTAAAAATTGTGTTCTTAGATTCTCTGATCAAAATTCCAGATTAATTCATCTTTTTCTTTAATCTGTTATTTACTACAAACTACCGAAACCCAACAGATAGATTGAATAGTAGTGCTGAAAAGATCATAGATCCCAAAATACACATCAGATTGATGTGAACAAGTACTCTACATAAAGCTATTGAGATCCTCTACAATTTTGTAGCAGACGAATTTCCCAATTTTGCACCCAAGGGACCTGAAATCACAGTACAAGATAGACTGCACAGAACCGATCTACTCCCGAACAGAAAACTGCTAAGAATGAACGAATGAGAAATTAATCATCACCCTTAGAGACCAACGAAGATCTTTGGAATTCCCGTGAGACTCACTTTCCTTCTTTCTCCTTCCTCTTTCCCTTCTCATTCTCCCTCTCAACTAATGGGGGAAAGATGGCGTAAGGGGAGGCAAGGGGGCTGCTACAGGGAGGGGAGGCGCAAGGGTGGGGTTGGCAGCTAGGGGGAAGGGGGAAGGGGCAGCTAGGGTTAAGGGGAATAGAGGGGGTGGCCGACCAGCCCTAAATACCTCACATATTTCCTTGGACATGTGAATCAATCACCATAAGGCTTTTTACAATACTTCATCTTATTGCCTGATCAGTCGTAAGCAGTCAATCTCCTCGATCGTAAATCAGCGGTCGAAAACAAGTAACTCTTCGGACTGCTCCGATCACACGTAATGCCGTTCGGAGTGGTTCGAACATTCCGACGTCAATCAAACCATCAAATCTTCCCGGTAATAGTTTGCTTTTGAGTAAACTTCTTGCCATATTCATTACCATCTGATTTCTCTGCTCGACTACTTCATTCTACTGTGGACTATAAGATGCTATGAAGTACCTTTTGATTCCTTTCGTCTTGCAGATTGATTCGAATTCTTGTGCCAAGAATTTACTTCCACGATCTGATCTCACGACATTGAGTTTGTGATCAGTTTCCTTTTCAACCAGTGTCATAAACTTTTGAAACTTGTCTTTGGCTTCTGATTTTCTTTTGAGTATGTATACCCACATTACTCTAGAATAATCATCAATAAGAAGTAGAAAATATTTATTACCTCCATTTGACTCAGGGGTAATAGGACCACAAATATCCACATGTAGTAATTCTAGGGCCTGTGTCACTCTATATTGTATTTGTTGAGGGAACGTGAGTCTTGTTTGTTTTGCAATAATGCAACCTTTACACACTTGAGATGGACGATTGATGGGTGGCAGTTCATTAACCATCTTTTTCTCTGTCATCAGCTTCAAAGAGCGAAAATTGATATGGCCAAGTCGATCATGCCATAACCACGCCATATTATTCACCCTAGCACTGAAACAAGCTGGTAAACTTCGGTAGACACCTCTATAGGATAGAGATAGAGGATGACATCAACAGGTGTACCTTTCACTATACTAGTATAAGCTACAGAGGAGACATGAGTATAAGCATTGTACTGCATTAAGAGAAATTGAGATAAGCTATTGAGATATGTGGATGAGACCTTTGATAAGATTGAGATGTAAAATTTGAGTTAAATGGTATGAGTTAATGGTAAATGGATTTACATTATTAAAATGATGTGAATTCATTTATTATTTTACTTTGTGCTTATTGAGTTGTGGATTCACCTTTGCCTATTTGTTATTTTTAAGTAAATGATGATGGCGACATGCATGGGTGGATGTATGATAGGAATTATTGCACTTTTGTAACTCTTCACTTCACCTAGCAATTCATCACTTGTGAACATGAACAATTTAGTAGCTCGCATTGTAATAATATGATATTTCTAGTTTCCTTAGTTCCTTATAGTTATTAATATTGCTAATTAATAGTTTCTTGATTTTGATTATCAATTGATTCATCTTAGTGATTATTTAGTTTATCTTAAGGTCAATTCGTTGTTTACCGTGTTGTTGCAATTTATGCTTGTTATCATGTTGAATGTTTATTCTTAAAGTCTAGATGTTGATGCTTGATTGTTGGTTAAAATTGGTAGAGATAGTAGTGTGGGTGATATCTTGGGCTTTTGAGAAACCGGGGTGTTATATATAGTCATCAATCAATACATATGCTGATTTATAAATCATAATTGTCTCACGTAATGATATAAGATCTGGGATAATTAAGAATTACATCAAAACAAAATAAAGAGTTTCATAAACAAGTCAATACTTGTTGTCAATACGAAAGATATTTGTTCCAAAGAAAAAAATTACATATTATTCAAAAAGATCATAAATATAAAAGTAATACAATTATCTCTATAATTATTTCCATAATCGTCTTTTAGGGCATTTCCCTAGTAAGCGCTCCCTCATCTTGGTCACTACTGACGCCGCCCCCAAATGGGAACTCGTGAGCACGTGTCCGCACAACTACATAAGTGGAAGAGATGGGATGCCTGTGCCGTGTTGTCACAATTGTCATCGTGCACCCAGGAAGTCTGCCGAGTTTAGGCCTCGCTCAGTTTGGCGATGGCTTATAGTTTTTTCACTATAGATGGCTTATTTTTTACTGTAGCTGCTGTTGACTTATTTAACGTAATTAAAATAAATAAAAATAAAAAATAAGTTAGCCCATCACAGACACTGCGAAGGAATACGGGAAAAAAAAGAAAAAGGTAAAAACGCCAAAAAACTAGAAAAAGATGAAATAAAAAATAGTGAATTAAAAATTAGTAGTCAGAAGCTAAAAGCCTGAGACGAGTATTGCATCATAAGAATTTGTTTTTTTAAAGTACATCCACTTTTTTTTGCGAGGAAGGTACACCCATCTTAATACGACAAGTTGTCGGCGACCTACGGCTTGAATCACCTCACCGGCACAGCTGACGAAGCTAGAGATACCTCGCGGCCACCAATACCCCGGCGTCCGATGGCACTGGTTTGATGCACCACATCGGAGGCGTGGTGAAGACGATCCAGATTCGTGGCAACAAGAAAGGAAATTTACCTTGAGTTAATTTCATTTCCATGTGTGGTATAAGCGATGGTTGTTGAAATTAAATAGGCCTTTCATATTGCGACGAGGTCAGGGCAGCCTGCTAGAGCCGGTTACAGTGCAAATGGCCATAATTTGGCCCATCTATCGCAAAAATAGACGGCTCAGATTTTCCTTTCCCTCTTACCTCTTAGAAGGTTAGTTAGAGAACCTTAAAATAGATGGATATTTTGCCAACCTTCTCTCTCCTCTTTCGGCTGGTAATAATAATATAAATGACGAGGATTGGATAATCAATTAAATATAGCTTTAATACATAATATTCTAAGCTATAATCCGATAATTAGGTTTAACTTCATTTGGCTTTCCATGTGGTGAGATAGAGCACATGCACTTCTATCACCAATAATCATATGATGATTCGGCCCCGTACCTCTAACGACAACTACCTCACGGTTATCTCTAGATTTTTTTCTCCTACTGACAATAACCATTGATAGTTACTATCGGATTTCTCTATCTGACAGCAACTGATTACTCGACCAAATGTGAGGAATCAGCAAGGCGTTTATTCGCATAGACAACTGACACCTCTTCGATACTATTTAATCCTCAAGGGAGAAGATGAAGGGAAGATCATTCGATCAAGCAATAGCCAATGGAGACAAAGAATTGTAAAGTCAAGGCTAGTAGCATACCCATTTGTAATCGCTCATCAAGAGCAGACTGTAATATCAATATAGCAATAAGATAGTTTCCTTTTCTCCTCTCTAATCTTTCTGTGAGGTTTGGATTTTTTTTCTACATTTTGTAAGATCAAAAATTTGATTGTCGACAATAATGGTCGGAGTGTGTTTCAACCAATACCTAGTAAAGTTTAGTGTGCTTTGGTAAAGGCACAAAAAGCCAATGTCTTGAAGCAAATGCCACAAAGGTTTAGTGCCATGTAGCCTGTTTTGCCTAATTTCTTCGTCAACAATGGCTTGACAACCTTTTTCACTTGTTATATTCCTAATTCCTAGTTTCCTACAAATGAAAACAAGACAAACAATTTTTTTTTCGAGCTACAAAGGTTACTCCAGTTTCAATGGCTGAAAATAAACATGCTTACACAGTGTTGCGTGACACGAAAATAATACAACGATCCGCTGCATCAGACACAGTCAGCTGATGAACTCAGAGGATACTAAGCAAACTATTTTCGGCCCAAATAACCAGAAACCAAAGATGCTACTTTTGGATTCCAGTCAAATAGAACTACTGAACTACGGCATGCACAACACACGTGGCGTTGAGTAAGTGTTTGGTTGAGGAAATGAAATGGTCCTAGATTTTTTTGGTTGAGAACGGGATAGTCCGGGATGGTTTGGGTTGATGTTTAGTTGGAGGAACAAGATGGGATAAGATGGCATTAGGGGTGGAAATCGGTAACGGATAATTCGTTTTATCCGATATTCATATTCGAGAAAATACGAATATGGTAAGCAAAATCCGTATTCGAAAATGTTCGTATTCGTATTTGAGAATATTCGTATCCATATTTGAGAATATTCGTATTTGTATTTGTATTTGAGAATATTCGTATCCGTATTTGTATTCGAGACTATTCGATTCGTATTCGATCCATTTCTAGAGCCCATGGAAAATCCGTACGATTTTTGTAATTCAAAATTTGAATTTAGGCGGTTTAAAACCGGTAACCGGTCAAACACCGGTGAAAAATCGGCAAAACCGTTAGGAATCCATTTTATCTGATATTCGTATTCGAGAAAATCTGTATTCGTATTTGAGAATATTCGTATCCATATTTGAGAATATTCAAATTTGTATTCGTATTCGTTTTAAAAATATGGATTTGTATTTGTATTTGAGACTATTCGATCGTATCCGATCCGTTTCCACCCCTAGATGGCATCACGTAACCAATAGGTAAGAATACCCCTAAAACTACTCAACTTTTGGACCCTCGGATCTTGATCCAAGAGAACTCAGTCATTTCCACCACTCTTTCCCCCTAAAAGAGTCATCTCCATTACCTCCCGCATCCCCTCGGTCATCTCCCTCAAACCGAAGAGCACCGCCACCGTCCCCTCCGGTCCTGGTGTGCCGCCGGAGCCGCCGTCTCCCATGTGCCGTCGCCCCCTATGCGCCGCTGGAGACGGAGCCCCCGGTGCACCGTCGCCTCCCCTGCGTTGCTGGAGCTGGAACTGACAAGCTCCTCCACCTCCTCGACGCAAATCTACAGCACGCCAAGGACGACGAGGCAACGGCGGCCGACGTAGATCTGCAGCACGGCGAGGAAGACGAGGCAGCGGCGGCCGACGTAGATCTGCAGCACGGCGCCACTTGACGTTGAGGCCGACGACGACCGTCTCCATCGCCTCCCTGACGTGCTCCCATCGGCGGGTGAGGTGGTGACCGAATCTCACCTCGTTGTCACATGCGGCGAGCGAACAAGGAGGGACGAGTTTTTGCCAAACAGCACTGTGCCGAATATTGAGGGATTATTTCTTCGAGTGGGATGAATCCATCTCGCTTCATCCCACCTCATCCCACCAACCAAATACAGGTCACCTTTTCCCGAGACGATCCTATCCCATCCATCCCACCAATCGCTAAGGGCTAATATACAGGTAAGACCAACTCCATAGTTATATCCAGGGACTTAAGATGGACGGATGAAGAAAAATTGTATTTTAATGCTTATGGCGGTCTTTAGCTTGAGGACCCCAGCTTTTTCCACTTCTGTAATGTATAAAGTTCCTTAAGGTAGTAGACCTCCTCCATACACTGATGCCTAAGAGAACCAAAACATCTGGCCAATTGGCCATACACAAACATAATTTGCCTTTTTTTGAAAAAGAAAGGGAAACCCTCCGATTTCTATTACTAGAAACAAAGAAATCGGACAGCAAACAAAGAAAACAAAAAAACAGCAATGGATGAACCCTGCTTGCCGTCCAGGAGCAGAGCTTTTGGGATATTCCAGTTTACGAGTCACTACCAAACTACAACCAACTTCTGAGCTAGGAATTCTAAAGCACACCAACTACACCTTTTTATTCAGATTTTGCTCCAGGAACTCTTGCTTCTCCTCAGCATCAAGCAGCATCCCCTAGCAGCACCTATCCTCTTGACCGCCATCCTGTTTCAGCATTGAACACTTCAGCGACGATTTGCTCCAAAAGTCTGCTCCCCCATGCGCAGCAGGTCTTGATCTTCCCTTTTCTGCAAAATAGCCCATATGATTAGGCCAGTAGTAGATTGCATGGATTAGGGAGTTTACCTTGAAAACAACCTCGGTTTCTTGCATTCCATATGGCCCACAACAAAAGCTGCAATACAGCTGTTATTAGTTCCTCAGTTACCCTTGAAATTTGAAACCATTTAACCATCTAAACAGCTGTGTATGATTATTAGGGGTTCTGGGAAAACCCAAAGCACAGCCACAGTGCACCAAATGGATTTTGCCATTTAGTAAGAAAAGAAAGATGATCAATAGTCTCTTCTGAACCACAGATTTGACATTTAGTACTTCCTTTCCACCCTCTTTTAATCAAGTATTCCTTCGTCAGAATTCTCTTCTTGAAGAATAACCACAGGGAAAACTTTGATCTTCAGAGGGATTCTGACTTTCCAAAGATATTTCAGAGGAAAACTCACACTTTTTCAAACATAATTTGCTTACAGCGTACACTCGCAAAATGACAAGAGCAATGAACTAAATAACCAGAAAATTGCAAATAATCTCCTAAAGTCAATCAAAGTTTGGTTTACCCTCCTAAGAGTACTTTTGTAGTATATGCCCCTTTACAAGTGCATCGTTGTTTGAAATGCCTCATGGCGCCTCTTTCCCATTGGCTCGACTATTTTTTGTTGACGTAGACTTCGTAGCATGCCACCTCGGCTATGGACTAGATGTAGCGTGGTTAATATAGACACCATATCCCTCCAATCAGTTCGAACTTCGTTTGTTGAAGGAGGCACAGTGGAGGCGAGCTACATGGATGGAGGAGAGGCCGGTGCACTGTGCCGGTGGAGCAGAGGCGGTGAGTTGAGATGGAAAAAGGTTCGGGATTTGGAAAAGCACCAGAGGAGGGGAAGGAGATGGTGGAGGATGCAACGGCCAGTGGAGAGAGATGATGGTTCACCGTTTGGAGACGATCGCCGAGAGAGTACGAGACTTCTTTACTACTTAAAAATAATAGTTGGTGGTGGACCTTTCTTTCCTTCTTTCTCCATAGCCATCTGTTCTAGCCATGAGTTAGGATCTGGGCCATCCATCTCGTGCCCCCCTCCTATCAATCGGTTGAACTACCCCTCATCGTCCTATCCCGCGTACAGAGAAAAAAGTAGATAGGTGGGCACAACATGTCGTTCTCACATCTCTCTTTTCCTCTTCGTTTCGCACAACGCAACTACCCCACTTTCCCCCACACGTCTCCTTCTCGTGCCACAGCGCGCTTCATGCCCCCACGTCTCCCCTTCTGCGCGGTCTCCGTCGGGCCACGCCGCTCCGTCTCCTTTGAATGTCGTTGCTACCAGCGGTCTTTGCTCGGGTTCCTCCAAAGGTGCGGCCGCCCTACCATCATCGAGTCTTAGAGTCAAGGAATCTCGGGATCGATCGACATCTACATCCATCCGTCTTTGAGCCACCGACCACCATTTCAAAATAATTTGGCTCCTCACCTCTACCGAGCTCCCTATCTTGGATCCCTGAGGTAACCATCTCCTCTCCTCCTTCCTTTAGATCTAAGACACCCTTTTTGCTTTGTGTTTGGATCCAGGATGCTAGTGGTTCATGGGACAGGAGGACCCAGTCGTTGCTCGCCACTGGGGATCTCCTAAGTGACCTCGCTGTGCATGATCACTACCCTAGTGGATTTCTTCATCATCCTCTCATTTCTAAACACATTTCCAACCATCCTCTTCGCTTCCCTCAATCAATTTGGGGTTTCCTCTTCTGCAACTTGCTAGTGAACATGTCTTCCCCATGTACGGCCAAAAATGCCACTGGACCACATCACTAGTGAGGGAGGGGTGGTCAAAGTCACCGGATCGAGGACGCCAACTGCAAGATCCGGACAGAGGATGCTCACCAACCACCAGATCCAAATGGAGGAGGGAGGCGGCCCTAGGGATGGTAGAGCAAAGCGGGGGAGACTGTGAAGGGAGGTAGTAGCTGGGACTATAAGGTGGAGTCAGGGATGGGAAAAGGCACCAGAGGAAAGAGAGGAGAGGAGGTGGTGGTATCTTTCAGGAGAAGCAGCGTCATTGGGGAAGGGAGGGGAGACGTCGATGATGCACAAGCAAGAGACAAAGGTGATGGCGTAGTTCCCTCGTTGTATCGCCGTCTCAAGTTCCCCATGTCACGTTCTCTTCATCCCAATCCATCCCCACACCGCCGCCGCCTCTGCTCCATGCCGCTTTGTACAAGTATCGCCACCTCCTCCTTGCTTACCGCCACCATGTTAGAAGTTCGGAGGCAACATGGCATGAAAACACATCACACAAAAGAAATCTAGTGGGGACTCACCAACGAAAGAACAAAAGGCTAAAACAACAATATTCGGAAGGGAACTTTTAAGAAAAAATCTAATAGTACGTCAATAGATCAATGAGTCCCTCTGACTCAACAACAGGGAGAGCACCAATGAAGAGGGAAGAGGGGCCCGAGGTACACAAGAAAAACAATAACACTTCAACTAAAAAAGATAGTCGAGAAACTTTGCACTTGTGTCGTTAATACTATTGCTTTCGCAACAACAATCGGCCACAATTACCCTAGGGTCAACTATATTAATACTTTTTGTTCTACTGTGACAAAAGAAATTACGTGACATAATACATGCGTGTGATGCAAAGGTGCATGTATCTTTGACATGCTTATTACTCCCTTAGTCACAAATACATGTCATTTTTCGATGAGTGTAGTTAAATTTTTGAAATTTCGACTATGATATCTTCTTAAATATTTAGATTAGATTAATGAAAATCACATGTATAAATTTGGGTCAAAAAGTACTCTGTTATAATTTTATTGAGTTTTACAAATATATTACAATATAAATTATTGTTAGAGTTGAGTTTTCGGGACGTGTCAATGTCCAAAATGATATGTATTTGTGATTGGAGGGACAAATAAGTACAAAATTTTATATTGCCAAAAAGAATTGCCAACGTTTTGCATTAGCCTGGCGTTTAGTCTAAACGCTTTGAAAACAAGCCTAAGCCTATGTTTAATAGGATTTGGGGCATGAAAATTGCATGGCATATATATACTCTATCGTAGGTCCTACCACATTGTTTTTAAATGCCAGCCCAGCAAGAACCAAGAGGGGCATTTATAAACAACAGCATAGTGCCTACTGTAGCATTTACAAGCTTCGACCTAATACAAAACAGCCAGTGTGTACAAAGGTTAGCTTGGGTATACTATAGCGTTTATCAAATATCGACTTAATTAGAATCAAGGGGCCAAATTTTCAATTACAGGGAAGATACACACCACACACACATGCACACAAGTGCTCCCCTTAGCACACACATAGAAATATAGAAATTGGGCATAAATCTACACCTCAGAAAGATCCTATTGATGCGTACTCTTGTCTGTGTATTGGTGGGTGCCTGGATTTGAACCCCTGGTGCATGGAATCATACCCATAACAGCATTGTCCCATCAAGAGGTTGTTCCCATCTCCTTAATTACTCAGCCAATATATGTAGAATAGACATTCTAGACATATGTATAGTAACATATAAAAAGCTTTTAGCCACAAGAAAATAGAGGGTGCTTTATTAACATAGTTTATTCTTCACATGACATGTACAACCAAGAAATATTTTTCTTAGTAAATAGGTCCATGCATGTGCATATGCACCCTCTAAGTACACAAAATATGAATCACCCAACCCTTGGAGCCTTAACCACGATGGAATTTTCAAGTTCATGGTCATTACAGTTGTTGCCCACGCAATCAACCCAAATCCAAACACGGTTGCAGCAGTGGTCTTCTGTGACATAGGAGCCACGAGGAACATAAAACAGTCCACTAATACTAGGCCTCTCTTTCTGAATCAAAGCTTTTGCTTCCTTGCCCTTCATACCCAAACACTCTGGCCACTCTATCTTGCCACCTGTATATGTGAAATTTTGTAAGATTGTTAGGGTCATCACTTTGAGTTCATAAATCATAATTAACTATCAAAAAGAAAATTGCAGTTGCATATAGTCATATAGGAATTATTCAATAAGAAATCGACAAGACATTTTACCACAATCAGAACCGGAGATGCAGTGCCACTCAACATGGTATGACATGGTTCCTAAGCTTTTGTTTTGTGCCGAAGAAGAGGGCTGGGTGAAACCATATTTATATGCAAAACTAATAATGGGACTCATTAAATGCAATACACTGAATACATATCCATCCATGCATCACCACATGCATTAGTTTGGGCAATTATTATTGGAGATATATCCTGAAGACATATCCATCCATACACCACCACATGCATTAGTCTGGGCAATTATTATTGGAGGTATATCCAGTTAGTATATCTGATGTGTGATTGTAGATAGACACATTTAATTGATATCAATTGTGGAATTCAAACAAATCCCATGTGCATATCTGATGTGTGACCATGGATAGAAACACATTTATTTAAATCAATGCAAAGTATTTTTTTGTATGTTTCGTGTTAAATATGTTAATTAAACACTTTAATTACTTACTCTTGTAGATGCGATTCATAATTTTGCACATTCAATGCCTTGGATATGAATCAAATTCAAATAACACTTGGTTTATCATATGCTATGAAATTAGGCCTGAGCAAAACATGGGCAAAATTTGCTCAAGTCCATATAGTGTTAGTCTTTAATATGCACTCGCATAAAATTAAGTTTCTTCATCACTCCATTCTATTGTTTAAACTATTGGTCCATATAGTGAACATGGTATGACATGGTTCCTAAGCTTTTGTTTTGTGTCGAAGAAAAGGGCTGGGTGAAACCATATTTATATGCAAAACTAATAATGGGACTCATTAAATGCAATACACTGAATACATATCCATCCATGCACCACCACATGCATTAGTTTGGGCAATTATTATTGGAGATATATCCTGAAGACATATCCATCCATGCACCACCACATGCATTTGTCTGGGCAATTATTATTGGAGATATATCCGGTTAGTATATCTGATGTGTGATTGTAGATAGACACACATTTAATTGATATCAATTGTGGAATTCAAATAAATCCCATGTTCATATATGATGTGTGACCATTGATAGAAAAGTCTTTAATTTAATCAATGCGAAGTAATTGTGCATGTTTTCTGTTAAATAAGTTACCTAAACACTTTAATTACTTACTCTTTTAGATGCGATTCATAATTTTGCACATTCAATGCCTTGGATATGAATCAAATTCAAATAGCACTTGGTTTATCATATGCTATGAAATTAGGCCTGAGCAAAACCTGGGCAAAATTTGCTCAAGTCCATATAGTGTTAGTCTTTAATATGCACTCGCATAGAATTAAGTTTCTTCATCACTCCATTCTGTTGTTTAAACTATTGGTCGTCCCAAAATTTTCCTCCGTTATTGGAAAATGCGTGAGATCTTCAAAGTCCAAGCAACAATATCCAATTTATTGGGTTTAACATCGAAGGTGTTGCACAATACTGCCGAAGAGCAACAAACCTAAGCAGCAGCACTGGTAAGAGCTGTCAACCTTACCAGTAGTGTTGGATTGACATATACGTTCACACACGCACACACACATATAGGTAGATAGATTTCCTGGTAGGGGCTATGGGCTCAACTGATCCAAAGTGTTTTGCATTACCCTTTTTATTTGTCTATTTTCTATACATACATACATACATACATACATACATACATACATACATACATACATACATACATACATACATACATACATACATACATACATACATACATACATACATACATACATACATACATACATACATACATACATACATACATACATACATACATACATACATACATACATACATACATACATACATACATACATATTATCTCTACTACTTAAAAAAATACTAGTTTGCAGTGGTCATTTCTTTGCCTCGTTCTCCGTAGCCAACTAATCTAGCCATGAGTTAGGATCTGGGCCATCCAGCTTGGGCCCTCCCCTCCTATCAATTGGTTGAATTCGTCCTATCCCACGTATAGAGCTAAAAGTAGATAGGTGGGCCTAGCATGTCATTCTCACATCTCTCTTTTCCTCTTCCTTTTTCGCACAACGCAACTACCCCACTTTTCTCCGCACGTCTCACCTCTCTGTGCCACAGCGCTACTTCCCGCCTCCTCGCATCTCCCTCCTGCCGGTCTCTGCGTGCCACGCCGCTCTATCTCCTTCGAATGCCACTTCTACCGAGCGTGCGCTGCTTGGGTTCCTCCAAAGGTCGCAGCCACCCTACCATCTTTGAGTCTCAGGGTCGTGGAATCTCGGGATCAACTAACATCTACATCCATCCACGCTGAGCCATTGACCACCATTTCAAAATAATTTGGCTCCTCACCTTTGCCAAGCCCTATCTCGATCCCGAGGTAACCATCTCCTCACCTCCTTCCTTTAGATCTAAGACACCCTTTTTGTTTTGTGTTTGGATCCAGGATGCTAGTGGTTCATGGGACAGGAGCGCCTAGTCGTTGCTCACCATCGGGAATCTCCTAAGTGACCTCACCGTGCGTGATCGCTACCCTAGTGAGTTTCTTCATCATCCTCTCATTTCTAAACACATTCCCAATAACATCGAAGGTGTTGCGCAATACTGCCGAAGAGCAACAAACGTAAACAACAGCACTGGTAAGAGCTATCAACCTTACTAGTAGTGTTGGATTGACATATGCGTTCACACACACACATATAGGTAGATAGATAGATTTCCTGGTAGGGGCTATGGGCGCAACTGATCCAAAGTGTTTTGCATTACCATTTTTTATTTGTCTATTTTCTGTACTATATACATATATATATTATCTCTCTCTCTCTCTATATATATATATATATGGTGGTGGTGGTCATTTCTTTGCTTCGTTCTCCGTAGCCATCTGATCTTGCCATGAGTTAGGATCTGGGCCATCCATCTTGGGCCCGCACCTTCTATCAATCGGTTGAACTACCCCTCATCGTCCTATCCCACGTATAGAGCAAAACGTAGATAGATGGGCCCAACATGTCATTCTCACATCTATCTTTTCCTCTTCCTTTTGCACAATGCAACTACCCCATTTTTCTCCGCACGTCTCACCTCTCTGTGCCACCAGCGCTACTTCCTGCCTCTCCGCGTCTCCCCTCCCTGCCAGTCTCCGCCGTGCTATGCCGCTCTATCTCCTTCGAATGTCACTTCTACCAGGCAGTGCTGCTTGGGTTCCTCCAAAGGTCGCAGCCACCCTACCATCTTTGAGTCTCAGGGTCGTGGAATCTCGGGATCAACTGACATCTACATCCATCCGCGCTGAGCCGTCGACCACCATTTCAAAATAATTTGGCTCATCACCTTTGCCGAGCCCCTATCGCAGATCCCCGAGGTAACCATCTCCTCACCTCCTTCCTTTACATCTAAAACACCCTTTTTGCTTTGTGTTTGGATCCAGGATGCTAGTGGTTCATGGGACAGGAGCGCCTAGTCGCTACTCACCACCAAGAATCTCCTAAGTGACCTCACCGTGCGTGATCGCTACCCTAGTGAGTTTCTTCATTGTCCTCTCATTTCTAAACACATTCCCAACAATCCTCTTCGTTTCCCTCAATAAATTTGGGGTTTCCTCTTCTGCAGCTTGCTAGTGAACATGTCTTCCTCGTGCACGGCCAAAAACCACCGCGGGACCACATCGTTAGTGAGGGAGGGGTGGTCAAAGTCACCGGATCGAGGAGTTGAAAGCATCTAGGCCCTTAAAAATGATTTTAGTAATTAATGAATTTATGTGAATATGGTAGTTTTGAATTCGAAATAAAGATTTTGGTAGTTTTGAATTCATGATCTGAAATGTCATATTCTATTATTATGTTCATTATTTGCACTTGGGATTTTTCTTGACTATTGATTTGCATAGCATGAAACTCAGAAAATTTCAAATAAATATTTAGAAGATATTTGAATGCTAGTAAAATGCAAGGAAAAAGTTTTTTTAAAAAATTCATATTTTCTGAACACCCGAATTTTGGGATGTTACATCGCCTGATTTTCAGCACCTAACTTAGATGGTAGTCTGCTAGAAGCTAGAGGCCAACATGCATGATTTTGAATTATCAAAACTAAGGGATACCAAAACTTTGATATTAAAAATCAAAACCAAAAATCTACCATGTGAATGCATTCCTTGCCCGCCCTTGACCGTGGGCACGGCTATTCGAATAGTTTAATACTATGCAGAGATTGTACAACTTTACCCCCAAGAGATAAATTATCCTAATAGTCACTATGCTTCCTTTGGCATGAGACCCAGATAAAATATCACAAAGCTTTTACCTCACTCTAGTCTATCTAGACACCACACGCTGAGGTTTCACCGCTGAAGGGTTAAATCCACCTAGTCAGAAGCCCCCTCTTGCGCCATATAAGTACAGTAAGTCCCTGTCCCTCACTGTGAATAACCAGTAAATCCCTGGCATCCACTTTCCACTGGTGGCACCTAAACTAGACTATCGTAAGTTAATCAGCTAGGTCATACCCATATAGACTTGGGGTTGCACGGTAATACTCAGTCTGGACAAACACATGAGTCGGTCCTTAATCGACTAGGGTGGAACATACTCTTTACAAAATCTCATGCTAATCCGCACCAATCCAATCTAACCATCCGCCCTGGTCTAAAACAATTTTCACATTTTATTTTATTTTAAAAGAACAGTGGCAACACCAATCGCCACTAATCTCCGAATACAAAGACTAGTTTAATGAAATATAATTTCCCATTCCAAGGTTACAAAAGTTAAATAGCATGACTAAGCATTTACTACCGTTCTAATATTTAGCAAAGAATTATAATACTCTCATTACTGAGACAAAGGAGATCCTAAGGTTACAAAGGTACATGGCATTCAACTTCAATCGAGGGCATAACAATAATTGGTTTAACTAATACTTAAACTAGAAACTAGTGTTCTATGTAAATAGCAATGCAAATAATATTTAAAATAATAAAAAACATTTCACAACACATAGGTACAAAATGTTCAAAGGAGACTTGCCTTCGTGCACGCTGTCTGGATCTTCTTGCTGCGGAGTGGAGAAGTCTTCGGCAACGACGGGTTCTACGCGTGAAAAGCCAAAACAAACGAAAATAAATAAATACACATAAATTCAAAAATTCAAAAATTTGAACGGGTCAAATCGGAGTTAAAATGAGAAAGTTATGGCTTCCGAAAGTTTAATTAGAAGAAAAAGAAAAAGGCTATTTTGCTGATTTATTTTTATAATGAAAAACAATATTTATGACATCAGCAAAATTTCAAAATTCAAAATTTCAGACATGTGGGCCCGGTCTACCTTGGACCGAGTCCACGAACCACGGCGGGAGCCGACATGGCACACACGGCCGACGTGGCGCCACGCGGCGCACACACGGAGGCCACGCGGCGCTGGGCGGCCGACGTGGGCTGTGAGCGAGCGAAGCGGCGCCGGCGGCGACGGCGGCGCGCGCGCGGCGACGGCGCCCGGCGGAGGCGGCGGCGAACTCGTTGCTTACGGCGCCGGGCTTGGGCGGGCGGAGAAGAGCGCGCGCGGTAGAGAAACGACGGCAGCGGTGGTGGAGAGAGAAGGCAGCGGCAGGAGCTTGGCGCAGCGGCTCCGGCGTTCGGCCGAATGGGGAAAGGAGGGCGGCGGGGAGAGGAGAGGCTAAAGGAGGGAAAGAGAGCGGCAAAGGGAGGGTTTTATAGGCGGGGAAGGGAGGGGAGACGACGGCGGTTTGGGGGCTCGCCGGAGTAATTGCAGCCGGCGATTTGGAGAGGTTTAAAAGAGGGAAACTGCCGGTGGTTAGTGGATAGTGATGGGGGCAATCAAACGCACACTCATTCGGGAATTAAGGAGGAAGTAACGACCGGATTTTAAAGCTTTGGTGCGGCTTCAATGGAGTAGGAGAGAGAGGGCTAGAGGAAGAAGAAAGGGAGGAAGAAGGAGATGACGGGTGGGGCCCGCGCGTCGGTGAGAGGGGGAAATGAAGGGGTACGGGTCGTCGGATTGATGACACGTGGCAAGGGAATAAATTAAGGCCGTTGGATTTGAGTGAAGGGGTAAGTGGTTATGGATGGCTAGGATTAGATCAAAGAAAGAGATGGATTCAATATGAGAGCGCCACGTGTCAATCTGGGATTAAATTGATTTAATTTTCGGATTAGCTTTTCAGAAAATACTAGAAATATTATAATTTCTTAGAAAATAGTAAATAATATCTAAAAATTCCAGAAAATTCATAGAATATTCCTGGAGCTATTTTAGACTTGGGAAAAATATTTTTAATTTCAAATATGCCTTTAATAATTTTATAAAATACTTTTTAACTTTTAAAAATTGATTTTTAATTCCAGAAAATTCTCAAAAATTATATAAAATTTAGAGAAGGTTGGGAAAAATAAAATGAACTCTTTTTGGCTTTAATAAAATATTTAAAATACATTTTCTTGATTTAGATTTTGAAATAAAATTCAGATAAATCCAAATAAAATTAAAATACTTTAAAATAATTAGTTTGAAATTAAATTTTACAGAAAGCGAATTTTTGGGATGTTACAAACCTACCCCCTTAGAAAAAATCTCGACCCCAAGATTCGGACGGACTTGGAAAAAGACTAGGAAAATATATGTTAGACTCATAAAACTAGCATGTCTGATCGTGGTTGGTGACATGATTTAGGAGTCTCACGGAATACCAGAAACAAGTGGGTCACTTTATAACACCTGAAAGTGGAGTCTATAAATAGGTCCCTACCCTCTAGCCTCATGTCGGGACCCCGGATTTCCGAACACGGACCCTCTGTGTATTACTGCACTAGTCCCAGATCAAAGCTAGTGCACACAGTTAAACAGAAATGAATACATAACCAAGCAACGCTTTATTACAATATTACAGTGCAGCAGAAAGGTCTCATTATTACAATTGAGGTTTCAAGACCTCGCACACACGAAACACAATGGAAGCAAAAGATAAACTTCGGTGAAGACCCATCAATACGCCACAGCAATTGATGGGAAGCGCGACCTAGAACTCTGGAATCCTTCATCGAAGCCACCGCGAAGTAGTCGTAGTCACCTTCTTGAGCTTCGTATTCTTCGAGATTTATTTTTGAGTGTAGCATGTGAGTACATAAAGTACTCCGCAAGTCTTGGGAAAATGCATAGATGCAAGGCTTGACAAAGGAAGGCTATATGGTTCTTTTGCACAAAGCAATGTTTTAAATTCAATTACCAATAACTATTTTCAAAGGCATCCATTTATTAAAATAATTGTTTTAACAGAACTAACATTAACTCACTAGTGAAGGTTCCATCCACCAACACCGTTTAATCAAGTTTAATCGAACAAGTTTAGTCTTTGGGTTACATCCACCCTCTCGGCTCCAACCGCCAGATACCCTTCCGAGAGTTCCTTCACCTCGGAATACAAAACTTTGATTTTAAAACAAAACAAGAAATCTACCATGTGAATGCATTCCTTGCCCGCCCTTGACCGTGGGCACGGCTATTCGAATAGTTTTACACTCTGCAGAGGTTGTACAACTTTACCCACAAGAGATAAATTATCCTAAAAGTCAACACGCTTCCTTTGGCATGAGACCGGATAAAATACCACAAAGCCTTTACCTTACTCTAATCTAGCTAGATACCACCCGCCGAGGTTTCACCGCAGTAGGCTAACCGCCCAACCGAAGCCCCTCTTGCGCCATATGAGTACAGTAAATCCTGTCCCTCACTGTGGATAACCGGTCCACCCGGCACCCACTTTCCACTGGTGGCACCTAAACTAGACTATCATAAGTTAGTCAGCTAGGTCGTACCCATATAGACTTGTGGTTGTACGGTTAATGCTCAGTTTGGACAAACACAAGCGTCGGTCCTTAATTGACTAGGGTGGAACATACACTTTACAAGATCTCGTGCTTCCTGCACCAATCCAAACCAACCATCCACCCTAATCTAAACCAACTTTCACATTTTAGTTTATTTTTAAAACACAGTGACAACTCCAATTGCCACTTCCTTTACAAACACAAGGGTTCAACAATAAATCATAATTTTCCCATTTTCAAGATTTTTCCAAAGGTATTAGATAGCATGACTAAGCATTATACTACCATTCTAATATTCACAAAGATTAATATTAATCTCATTATTGAGACAAAGGAAGTTCTAGGGTGACAAAGGTACATGGCAATCAATGTCAAATGAGGGCATAACAAAGTTGGAATAACTAATTCCTAAAGATTTGAACTAGTGATTTTATGTAAATAGCAATGCACATAATTTAAAATATTTAAAACATTTTGAAAGCATAGGTTCAAGATGATCAAAGGAGACTTGCCTTCTTGTGCACTGTTTGGTCCTTCTTGCTGCGGCTCGACAAACTCTTCGGCGACGTCGGGTTCTACGCGCGAAACGACAAAACAAACAAAATAAATTCAAATAAAATTCAAATGAACTCCAAAAACTGCAAAACTAGAACCAAAAGATAGAGCTCAATTTTATATGAATTTAGGAAGAAGAATCGGGTCGATCGGAGTTCGGACGAAGGAGAACGAGCGATCTAAAGTTTGCCGGGGCGAGAAAATGCTGGAAATTCACAGATGCTACTGTTCATCCGAGAACAGTACTTTTGGCGAGAAGGCTAGCGCTGGCGAGAGGAGACATGGGAGATGAATCTAACTAGCAAAATGGGTTGCTAGGGACCTAAGGCACACATAGGAAGCGACGGCACGCCAAACGGAGTACGGTGACGGCACGGGCGGCTACAACGACATGGGTAGAAGAGAGGAATAAAACCCGGGCATAGGACATGGAGAAGTAGGGTGAGCACAGGCTAGAACGCAGCTTGGTGAAGCTAGGAAAATTATCGGCTCGGCCAGAAACCCATCGGAGACGGCGCAATCTACGTTTGAACGACGTCGGGAAGGGTAAAGGAAAAACTTAATATCTTTATGCTCGGAGAACGAAATCTAAAACTATTTGGAAGGTAGCTACCTGGGATGGTTTGGCACAAAGTGACGCGAACGGATTGGTGAAAACATCACTGGGTAGATGGGGGACACGAGATGTCATTGACGGCCATGGCGAGGTTCGAGGCGAAAATTTGTGGAGGCTTTCTGGGAAAAGGGAGTGAGCACGGCGAGAACGCGACGAGGCAAGTCTAAGAAAATTACGACAAGGGCTAAAGCTTACCGGAGATGACGAATCGACGCCGGAAGCGCTCTTGACCTAGATTGGGGAAAACTCGATTCCGGAGATTGGCTGCACCAAACCAAATTAACTTGGCAAGAAGGTAGATGGCACATGATGGCACAATGTGACGCGAAAGGATCACGGAAAAACTCACGGATTGCTCGAGACGCGACGAGCAAATCCGAGACCGAAGGGCCTCGATGCGACGCGCCCGACCTTTGAGGAACTTGCCACGGCTTGGGATGGGTTTAGGTGTGCCAAGGGTCCTATTTATAGGCTTGGGAGGGTAGAAACCGACCGCAATTCGTGGATTTCGGTTTGAGTCCGTTTCAGAAAATTGGAGATAAAAGGTAAACGGATGAACTAAATGGAAGGAGGCCAGTTGGGATAGATTCCTTGCGTGATTTGGCACAACTTTTCTTTTGGGAAGACATTGAGATAAGGTCCGGATTGGAAGTTATGAAGAGAGAGAAAAACGGAAAGAACTGAGTACAGAGAGAACAGATCGATCGAGCCTCTGCCGCGCGGAGACGATGGATGAACAGTACCCCTCTCCTTTTTTTTTTTGGAAATTTCAAATTGAGCTCAAACAAACTCCGAAAAATTCCAGAAAATACAGGAAAATTCCTTGTGACACAAGGAACACAAATAAAATATTTTTGACAAATATTAATATTTAATTTAATCATATTAAATCTTTTTAATTAATGAAAATTCCAGTTAAGCTTTAATTAATTCCAGAAAAATCCAAATGGTGAATTTTATTTTAAAAGCTTCAAAAAGGCTCTGAAAATCAGGATGTTACACCTCATTATGCATTTGCCATGAGCAGAGTTTAATGTAACTCTCGGATATTTTCCTTTGATCTGCTACTGGTGTAGTGGTTTGGCTTACTTCAAATAAATTTTATGATTTTTACGGAGTCACATCTGATTTGGTTTTGCCAATTGCTTTATTAAGATCATTAAACTTTTGCTTCCTTTGTTCGATAAGGAGAGAATTGAGTGACTGTGCTGCTTACGTGAAATATCACTCTGGAGTGAGAAAAATCTAAACATTTGAGAAGTTTAGTTGCACTAGCGTGGTAGCAACTGGCCACATAATTAAGTTGAATACCATGTAGTAAATGAGGGTGGCATTTTACTCCATTGGATCTTATCACATCTAGTTGGATCTGACAAGAGAGTGCCCCATTCCCAATTATCACTTTATTCAGAAGTGTTTAATTGCTCAAAATCAAACCGCTGATTGAGGGGTATCCTGAATAATGAAAACAGTGATGAAATATGAGAACGCATGTGGTGCTATTTACTAACAGTAGAGCTTAATCCAAAATCTAAACAAGCTGATTCCTCGTTAGAACTCTAAACTTTTCGTTGTATTAAGAAGTGTTCCTATATCAGCATCTTGCTAATTTTGTTTCAAAATGCTACTTTACTTTTACAAGATATGACAGATATGAGGAGTTGTTATGATAACTTGCTTGCTGTTGCGGTAGCAATTGCAAACAGTGCATATGGTATTTTTCTTGTCCGAAAATATTTTTTGCTTTGTGAGATCAATTGTAATACCTTTATGTGTAATCTTCATTTCAATTTACAGATTTCCTGCAATACTTAATAAAGATATGTTTAAAAAAATACTTAATGGAGATATTTTGTTGATCACTTAAGTTTTGTTTTTGTTGAGTACTTAGGTTTGCACGTGAATAACTAGTTATCCTTTTTCAAATGGATGGAAAATCTTGTCAACATTTTTTTGGTTGACTAGGAGCGCATTATGATCAATATTCCATGGTTGTTCACTCATGCACGCAGGGCACATAATCTTAAACATTTCTGGTTTTTTCATCATACTAACATTGTGTGACCATAGTTCATTTGCTTTGCGTTTGTCTAATGTTAATAGCTATTTGACTTTATGGGTTATTGCTTTATAAGGTTATAGCTGTTACAACTCTTCAAATCTTGACTCTTTATTAGATGTCAATAATTAGTTGAAAATGTAGTCTTATAGAACTGTTGCTTTTGGGCTGAAGCAAGCATTGAAGTTAGCTAGCAAATTTTATGAGCCATTCAGAGGTTTGCAAAAGGTGGGAAAAGTTGCTTACTGAATTTAGCTTCCTAAAAATGTGAACATCCTTCCTGTATTTCATGTAAGCCAGCTCAAGAAACACTATGGACCAAATGCCATA
Organism: Dendrocalamus sinicus; assembly: GCA_036346575.1. Taxonomy (NCBI): domain Eukaryota; kingdom Viridiplantae; phylum Streptophyta; class Magnoliopsida; order Poales; family Poaceae; genus Dendrocalamus; species Dendrocalamus sinicus. The sequence goes on along the minus strand of CM070660.1, from coordinate 28,554,511 downwards.
CCCAGCCCAGATTTACCTCTAGTTGGGAAAGATGGAAAAATCAAGACTGAACTGGCTGTAGTGCTAGAAACCAGAGCTTTGCCTAGAAATCATAATTTTGTAACTCAAATGGTTGATTCAGTGGATTAAGTTAGCTCCCGAAGATGCATCATGGGAAGATGCCAGCCTCATTAAAAGTACATTTCCTGAATTTTATTCGACAACTATTAAGTCTTGGTTTCCTGACTCAAATACTTGAGGGCAAGTGATCTGTTAAAGGAGGGGAGTGTCAGGTCTGAAGAAAAGAGCTCTGGAACTCAGTCTCTGTTTCTTTTGGAAGTTGTGCTTGGTTGAATCGTTAAGTGGCAAGGAACGGTCCTGACTGATCCATACCTCTTCGAGAAGGATCAACGGTCATTTTACCGCCAGTAATTATTGTTGATAATTTGAAACGTTAGCTTACGGTGAACAGTCTAGACACAAGGATTAGAAGCCAGAATTATGCTGTAATCTTTGTTTTGCATTAACACTTAATTTTTTTCTCGAAAACGCAGGAGAGCTGCATTTCATTGAAATAAGAAGAAAACGGGCTAGAATCCCAGATACAACAGACACAAACCCAACACCAACAACAACCAGCAACACAGACCCAAGAACACTGGGCCAAAGACCAAACAAACAACCACAAGAACTAGGCGCTTTGGAACAGGTTCATAGCTGCAGTCAAGAGAGAGATCCCCTTAGCTCCAGCTAACGCCCACAGGCGGCGCTCTTCCCCCGCTAAGATCAACAATTGGGTCAAATTCGGGGATGCCTTATCGAACACACATCGATTTCTGTGCTTCCAAATGAGCCAAGCTCCTAGGATGATGAGAGAATTGAGGCCCCGCTGAACTAGACCGGACGTTGTTGCGCTGACTCTCTCCCACCAAGCCACAAAGGATCGGTCATCAAGTTGAGGAGCAAGAGAGTGGAGCCCAACTTGTCGCAAGAAGAGGAACCAGAACTGTCTTGCGAAAACACAAGATGTGAGGAGGTGATTGATATCCTCGTCCTCCTGATCACAAAGCGGACATTGCTCAGGCTTAGGCAGCCCTCGCTTAGCCAGGCGGTCTGCTGTCCAACAGCGGTTATGAGCAACCAACCACATAAAGAAATGACACTTAGCCGGCGCCCAAGTCTTCCAAATGATCTCTACTGGTCCAAAGGTTTGAGCACCCAAAAAGAGACTCTCATATGCTGATTTGGCCGAGTACATTCCGTTGGATGAGAATCTCCACACATGCTTATCCTCGGCAGCAGGTTGCAAGGAAAACTCCGACAGAACATCCCAAAGCTGCAGAAACTCAACCAGAGCTACCACCGAGAGAGCTCCATGCAGATCCGTGACCCAAGTATTATTAGAAAGCCCTTCCTGTACGGTGCCAATTTTGATTCTCCTCTTAGACACACAGCAGCTAGCGTGTTTGGGGCTAAGTCGTGATACATCGCCCATGGATCCACCTATCTCGCCCAAAGCAGCGTTCTCGAGCCATTACAAACCTCAGTGATCAAAGCAATTGAGAAAAAAGCCTGCACCTGAGATGGTACTTGAAGAGGTAGAGATGCCCATGGGCGGTGAGGTTCTGTTTTTTTGAGCCAAACCCACCTCATTCTAAGAGACCAAATCAACCGCTTAAGATCTCGAGATCCCTAGACCTCCAAGGTCTCTGAGCCCGCACACCGTACTCCAAGCCACTAAACAATGTCCTCCCGAGCATCTCTCGACCTCTCCAAAGAAAGCCCCTCCGAATTTTATCCACTTCCTTGATAACCCAATTTGGAAAATCCACGCCATAGCCGATAGATAAGCATTCTGTTAGCACAAATTTGACTGAACTAAACGTCCACCCTTGTCATGAGATCAGCTTTCCAAGTCGGTAACCGATCTGCCAACCTATCAATAAATGGTGAAAGTGTTCTTTCTTAAGCTTGGCCAAAGAGAGAGGTAAACCAAGGTATTTACAAGGGAAATCGAGACGCCACAGGCGTAATTGTTGAATGGTTTGAAGCTCGAATCACCACACCTTATTGGCAGAACATTACTTTTTTGGAGGTTCGTTTGAAGGCCGGATGCATCGCCAAACAGCCGAAGAATGTCCAAAGCAACAGCAATGTCTGAGGCCTCCGGGTGGAGGAAAACCACAACATCGTCAGCATACAAGGAAATCCGATGAAGAAGTGAACGGTGAGAAAGAGGTTTTAACAGTCCTTCACTAGCTGCCTTAGAGAAAAGAAAACCAAGAACATCCATAACTAGGATGAAGAGCATAGGTGATAAGGGGTCCCCTTGCCGCAGCCCACGTCTGTGATTAATGCTCTGACCTGGAACCCCATTTAAGAGGATTTGAGTAGAAGATGTTCCAAGCAGTCCACTAATAATATCCCTCCAAATCTGTCCAAAACCCAGTTGCTGCAAGAACGAAAGCAGGAAGGGCCAAGAGACACTATCGAAGGCTTTGGAAATGTCAAGCTTCAAGAGAAGTCGTGGCAGCCGCTGTTGATGCAAAGATCTTGCCGTTTGCTGAACCAACATGAAATTATCCTGAATAAAACGACCCTTAATGAAAGCAGTTTGAACAGGTGACACCATTTGCTGCAGCCGCACTGACAATCTATTAGCCAGCAATTTCGTCACCAATTTAGCAACACTATGCACCAAACTAATCGGCCTGAAATCACTAATTTCTAATTTCTTTGAACGTTATTAACACTTAATTGTAAACACTCATGTATACACTTTCGGGTAATGGATGAGAAGGCATGACGCCAATACAGCCAATTATCTAGTTGTAGTTCTAGAAATGTAGTTCTTTTTCTTTCGCACTTTCCCCAAATCCGGATCCTCGCGGTAGTCAAGTCCATAACTACAATAGTTACCACTTGCAACGGATCGACAGCAAGTTCTTGTAGCTATTATATTTGGGCATCAATGATCCGAAATAAACTAGCCAAACAAATTTTAAAAAATATCTCTGTGTTTTTCTCCTGCAGTTTTTGATCTGGGCGTTGATTGTTGATCTAATGCATGCACTAGCGTCCGGACGCCAAAGGTTTGCGACGAATGCGTCTCCATGGGCGAGTGAGGTAGCTAGTGGCCTAGCGATGGCAGCCAAGACACCGTCAAGCACGGTACCACTGGCAAACGTCGGGCAAAGCGAGAGAACGATTCACGGTTTAGCGACGAAGAGGGGACTGGAGAGCTGTTGAAGGCCACGGAAGATAGTGGGAGGTGGTGGTCGGCAGCTCAGGCAACGGCGCCGCAACCTAAGGCCAACATGATGGGCCGCGCACGGTGGTAGGAACTAGAAAGGCCAGCGTGGAGTGGTGAGGCAGCAAGAGGCCGTATGCATTACGGATGGTGATGAACTGGTGCTGAACAAGCAAGGAAAATGCTGTATTTTTAGCTGAAATGATTCCACAGGGCTGTTGCTTTTTCTTAGGTACTTAATTAAAGAAAAATAAGAAAAAAAAAAAATACCATTATATCTCCTTAGATAATGCAAAGAAAAAAAAAAGGAAAAAGACGCTTTAAGTAGGCAAAACGTTCCAAACGATTTTTGACCTCAAAAAGCCAGAATCCATCACTGTGTGAAAAAGAGCCTGTGGACAGAAAATAATCCTTTAGACCCACACACATCGCCCTAAAGAAAACTGCACCACACCTAAGACAACAATAGATAACGTTATAAGCCATTTATAGGGCCAATAGGACACATCACAACAATCTCCATTGACGCTTACGCAGACGCACAATCAGCAGAACGTGCCAACGACCAAAGAACTGGCATACCAGTTTGATGCAAATCTTAATACATGCAGCACGAAGATATATTAGCATGCTGGAGCAAACACATGAGGGGAGGGGAGCCAAGGGGTGAGCCACATTGTCTTAGGACAAGTTTACGCATAGACAAGGTTCCAAGAGTTCATGGATCAGACTTAACAACACTCTTGACAATCCTTGAGCATTTTTTACAGCAGCTCGGACATCAGATTTAACTACTACAGAAAGTTTTTGTGTTCGACATCCAACACCATTGGCCTAGTAGCCCTGCTTCACCCTTTCCTCGTACCTGGTCTTCTCGTCCTGAAAACAAGAATTTCAAAAGGTCACTAGCATATAAATGACTTCAACACAAATCCTAACATATATCTTACATGTCATCTTCAAAGGGGAACAATAATGTTCATAAGAGGTTCTCGTCATACATTTAATATATGCATTCGCAAAAATAAATGAAACAAAACATATCCAAGAGATTAATTAGGATGCAGCACAGCTGACAATGTCAACTAGGCTTCATCATGAAAGATATAAACTCAAAGAACATAACATTTAGCCAAATAAAACCCATGTAAGGATCTAAGTCCTGGCATTGGTGCTTCAGTATTTTTGTACAAAAGCAAACAATTCAAAAGAAAACCTGAAAGATGCTAGGCAGACATCATGCATCAGATAGTCTAATGAAGATCTATTTAACTCCTATTAGCAACAAAAGAAATGTCTAAATACAATTTCATGAATTCAAACCTGACAAATATGTGGACATGCTATATGATTTATTGGTTATGTAGTTATTTGTTCTTCCCCTGGCCAAAGAAAACATGTATAGAAAAGGAACTGCTATGGCAGCGGGATCTGTGCAATTGATTTAGGCACCAAATTCTATTGCATACAGATATGTACTAGCAGTTCAAAACATGTATAAGCTATTTGTAATGTTGAAGAAGTTGACAATTGTGAGTGTGAAGCTAGAGGTATCTATTATGTTTCCTAACGTAATTATGTTTTTATGTAGTCCTCAAAAGGCCTACATCAAGCCATCAATAAGACAATAACCAAATCCATACGTGAAGCTTTGGTGACCTCCATTTAGCCATCTCTAATTTTTTGAAAAAACTACTATTGTAAAAGGCAACACGACTGTTTAAAATAAAAAGGTCAAGTCAAAACAAGTTCATATCAATCAAAGGCCAAAGCACTCAAAACATACATTTTCCATCATGCAAATCCTTTGTAATGATAAAGTTTTAACACACATACACGAAATTAACCAAATTTCCCTTCATTATTAATCAATTTGAATAGAAATTTATTCTTAAGAATATTTGAGCATATATTTGAGCATCTTGAATGGACCTCCTCACAAATTCTTCCTTGGTTAATACCATGATTCAGTACAAACTGAACAAGTAAGAACATCGGGCAAACAACCTATGTTTGCCTCTATGTAGGGTCAGTTTGGCAGCACTTATGGCTTAAGACTTTTCACTTATGCTACAGTATATAACTTTTAAACGGTGCATTTTTTCAAGATGAAGTCTACAAGTAGATTGTAATACAAACTGTATCGAGTTTAGCTATATTGGCCAAAATCGCATGCGACTATTTCCTTTTGCGTACTGCCTCTCGTGAACAGTCCAAAATTTAAAATTTTCAACCATAAGCCACAGACTAAAAGAACCCACCCGTAGCAATACAGTGTAGTAGAACAAATGACTCAACCTGGAAAAACACAACTAACAATAGTGTTTAAGAAAACGAAGATACCAAGAATGCACTATTTATCCAGGAAGCAACATAAAAAAAGTTCTACATGATGAACTAAAGTGACAAGACTTCAACCTTAGAAAATAAAAGGAAAAGACCTTCAGAATGAAGTTGAGATTATACTAATAGAAGGCAATCTATAGTCTTTTCTTAGAAAAAAAAAAGAGAGGATACAATAGTACTCACAAACAATGAATTGGCAATCTCTTGCTGAACAAATGGTCATTTATTGGAAATCTCTAGTGCATCAAGAAGTTCATTTATTATCACAGAGCAGCGGACTAAGTACCATCATACTCTCGTTTGCTGTATGTGTTCAAGAGGTTAACATGGGGCAAGATGATATGTAACCACGATGTGTAGACCCAAATTCATATTTCATGTCTAAGGTGTACATTCAGCCAGATTTTTTTTATGCTGAGTGGCAAATCAATCAGTGACCTCAAAAGTGATGCATACGAAAGTTGCATTATGCATTGTATAAGCAGCTTTGCATAAAGGATAATTGTTTCCTCTAATATGTTACCACTACCTATTGCTGAATGAATGTTTCATGTGGGAAAGCTCTAGATAGTATCCAATGTCCAAAAATCTGGAAAGATCCAAGAGTGACTTATGTCTGGTTTTAAATTATCAAAACTAAGAAATAAGAAGACCTCAGGTTCTCAACTACATTGTTTCCCCCTTTCTTTTCAAGGAAGGGTGTTTGCACTATTTAAGTGCTTTCTCCCAAAACTATTGTCTTGGATCACCAAACACACACACACACAATTCTTTGGTTTGACTCTTTTACTCCGACTGTGAATTCAAATCAATCATGATCTTTGCATTAAATCCACTCAAATATACTGGCCTGTAGCAAACATCAAACCAAGGATGACATGGCAGCATGCATCACTGTTATCTCAGTACAACAGCATAGAAATCAAGTGTGTTAATTTTCATCAACTTTGTTGTGTGAAAATCAACATAAACCACCTAAATATAAAATCTCATAATCAAGTTATGAAAGAACTGGTAATGAAGATGCAGATTAAAAGAAGCAGAAGCCGCTGCCTTTTATACAGTAGCATTAACTTACAAATGTAATATGTTTCCGCCTTTCAGTTCAATGTCATAATGGACTAATGGCACACCATAGGCTAGCAAAAGTGACTAAAATTGAAGCAACAGCAATAGGAACAGACCTCAAAAGCTTGCTTCAGGTTCTCAAGCTCCTTGTCTAGATCATTGATCGCCTGGGTATACGCCTGCGTTGGAGAGGACTGACTTGTAGTATGGATCTGCCCACATCAATGAGACTACTTGAATAAACCCTAACCCAACAAAAGAAATAGAACAAACAGAATTTGCATCCTACCCTGACAATGATCTTGTACTGAAGGGGGTGAGGGAGCTTATAGCCAGCAAAGAGCACATTTGGGTCCCGGTGCAGCTGCCTGCAGTCTCTCGCAGATAAAGGAATACTTATACGGGAGAATCCAGGGAACATAGCAAGGAAAAAAGAGGTACAGAATTTTTTTTACTTACATGCGGAGGATGTTGCCGATGGTGTGGTCCTCACGCTCAATTGTGAATGACGCAGCATTCACAATCTTTGTATCCCGCTCATATGACACCCTGCTCTAATAATCATCAGTACTAGAACCATAATCTGTAAGTAGTAGAACAACAAGCAAAAACTACTAAACGGTTAATTAAATCATAGAAGCAAAAAAGATTAAAGCAAGCAAACCACCAGGCCAAGCATCAGAGTTCCATAACTTCATGTCAAAAGATTCACACAAACAGGCGCAAATGGCTATTAACGGAAAGTAAAAGAAATATTGAAATATTTCATGAAACTTGTGTCTCACTATTCTTTTTTTCCCAAAAAAACACAAGCCATACCCAACGAAAGATCATTTGAAACAACGTCCTAGATAAATCTTGGGCCAAGTGTGGGGATAGACTGACTTCTTGGTGCCCTCAGGCACGACAAAGCGCTCGTAGCGGTCCGGGGCATTCATCTCCAATCAACCGTGTGCTCCTTCCTCTCCAATTACTGCAAGCATGGTTCAAGCCCATTTCAGAAGTCAGATTTTAATTCGTAAATTTCAGCTAAGCACACCCTACCCTTGGAGTAAGTAGAACCCATCAAATTTTAGAGTAGTGACCGATTCTCCTACGGAAATCAACTAAACACAGCGCGGGATAAGAAACGCATAGAACATGTGAACAACCCAATAAAAATCCCCAAATCGAAACTAAACCTACAAGCTAAAACGAAACAACAACTAATCGATCGAACACGACATTGCGCGTGAGCACTCAAGAAGACCACGAACTCTCCCCCCCACCCCCAACACGGGATCTCGCGCATAAAGAATCGATCGACCGTAGGCGCAGCACAGACACGGAACCCGGGGGGTTGGTCCCGGAAGAGATCGAGGACAGCAGGCAGCGACACGGGCGTCTCGGCGGAGACAACCGAAATACGAACGGCGTCCCCGACGGCAGATTGACGGTGAAAATATTTACTTCCCCTGATGGAAAGAAAAATATCTACGTTACGTTCGTTTGTACTTTATGCATTTTAGTTGTATTTTTTTTCGAACATCCATTATTCATGTTATAAATAGAGTGGAGCAAGTGTAAAAATATGCAGTATAAAAAATAATGAGCTGCCCCTTTTATTTGTTATCTTTTTGCAACGCTCCACATTTTTTACATATATATATTTTTAATTTTATAGTATATTACTAAAAACAATAAAGTTGTAATACTATGCTAGTATCTTATTTATAGCTGCCACCGTGTCATTTTCATACTTTTAAAATATATGAAGAGTTAAATATAAAAAATTCAAACAAATATAACCTTAAAATTCTATTTGGAATGGAATTATGTATAATATTAAATGGTTCTAAATATATATTTACAAGAAAAGTTTGTTTATTATATATAAAATAGTCTTAACTTCGTAGCGAGATATAATTCATCAAACTCTATTGTATCATAGTATAAATAACCAAGCGGACATCAAACCAAAACACAAATCATCCGAATAGTAAGAAATTATTTGTTTCATGGTTTGTGACTCAAAATAATAATCTAAGTCACATTACACACCTGGTCTTTATCAAATTGAATGACCTGATTCTAGAGTGAACTTCCAGCTTGTTCATTAGGGGCTTCAATCACATTGTGCCGCAGATCGCCTGATGCTATAAAAGCAATCTCTAAACTTCTTGATGTAAGGATTGGTAGCCTCAGGAGAGCATATCATCTCCAATAGTATGTCAATACCATACATTGTCTATATAGAAATCATATATATGTTAGTGAATGTATTGACAGGAAAGACATTTAAATTTGTATAGGTATGCGAGAATTCAAGTGGTTAGTCACCAAAGCCAAAATAATTATAGGGAGTATTATGTTATAAATACCTGTTCTTTTATGTTACTGTGGAGTCCTACAAGTGAGCTAACACGATCTCTAACCCGACTTCCTGCATAGCAAATAGCATATTCATATAATGATGTTATATTCTACCAAGAAACGAATTGATAACATTCATTTGAAAATTAAACATACCAACATATTCTTGGTGATCATCACGGCCAAGGTGATAGGTTGACCTTTTAGCCCTCCCATTAGTTCTTTCATTGTTTGTGCCAACATCATCCAACTTGTTCTTCAGACTGTAGACTTGTGGCATTGCCTTATCGAGGAGATCACAAGCATACTCTGTCTTCTTTGGACATTTCAACAGCAAGTGGTCTATGATAGTCTGTGTAATGTTGTCAAGATTGTTGAAAACTTGCTGGCATAGTAAGCACCTGAATGTTTACTTCTTGGGCCCTCTACTAATCTTGAAAGCAAAAGGCCACATTTTACTAACACACTAGTTACTGTGCCTATACACGAAAGAAAATAATTTTAGTTGCATGAAAGAGAGCTATATATATACATGGAAGATGTGATATACAATATATATCGCCCAATGGCACCGGAAAGTGAAACTGCATATAATTGTTGATTTTGTCAGCAATGTCATGTGGTTGCTCCAACTTACTAAATGTAAATAAGAGAATGTAAGTCAAATAAAGCTTATATGCCACTATATGATGATAAGTGGATAAGCGGGATAAGGGGGTGGAGATTACTTGTTGCTAGTCAGTTTGTCCCAGATGTTAGCAGTTTGTGACTTAATGGGTGGGTTCTTTTGGGCTGAGGCTTATGACTTATGGCTTATAACTATGATTTTTGAATTCTACATGTTCATGAGAGGCAGTACGCAAAGGGAAATAGTTGCATGAGATTTTGGCCAGTACAACTGAACTTGGTATAGTTTGTACTATAATTTATCTATAGACCCTGCCTTAATAAGCACGTCGTTTAACAAGTTACTATAGAAATGGAAGCCAAAGCCTAACATAAGCCCAAAAAAACTGAGCCAATATCTTCATGATTGGTGTATGGGCTAAGTTGCTGTGGCGAGGGAGGGAAGCGAGAGCAGGTCCTCGCCTAATGAGGCGTTCCGCCGCGGGGCCTCACTCGACCGATGCCTAAAAGCTCATGCAGCACGAAGGAGAAACAACACACAAGGCATCCCAAGTTGGTCGCCAAGGCAGTAGTGGGTCACCTACAAAGCAGCCGTTGCACTGTGGTAGGTCTCCATTGCAATAAGAGGAGGGGATTGCCAGTGCTACATAATGGGAAGGCTCGCTTTCTCACAAGAAAGCAAGGGATCCCTTACTATTGTGACTGTAGGAACCTCCAACCCTAAAGTTTAAGAAATTCAAGGAGATGGAATCATACAAAATTCATGCACAAAGAGAGGGAATATAAGGGGTTAGAGTGAGGAAGATGGCACCTGATGATTTTGACTTATTAGAGGTAGGTGAGTGGATGGGGGATTTGTGAGGTGTAGGTGAGTGGACAGGGGATCCGTGAGGTAGGTGATTATCTTATATGGACTTGCTCGGGTGGAGAAGTCCTAGGACACTTGGAGACATGAACATTGATCGATCAAGCTCGCACAAGTTGAGTGCGGTGACATGAGCATCAATCTCCACCCAAGAAAATGACAGTTGCGCGTCATCGTCGATACATTGGTTCGCTCGATGGGAGCCAGGCCAGCCAACTCTCAACCAAATAAGAAATCCTCGCTAACAAACGAAACTCACGTTGTGGTCCAACTTATTGGAAGACATCGAGGTCAGTGGTAGAATCAGCCAACGGATATCAAGTGCTCGGCAAGCGTATGCAAATCAAGTGACATCACAAAATGTCCGATTTCTAGTTAATTACAAAGTGTCCATGTGTTAATTGCAAACTAAAGTGTCTAGTTAATTACAAAGTGTCTAGGTTAATTGCAAACTTTCAAGTGTCCAAGCTAATTACAAACTATCAAAGTGTTCAGCCAATTAGTTTCCTGTCCTCACTAGCAAACAAAAAAATACATGACTGGAGGTAGACCCATCACAGGCACCAGTGCATTGAAATACACTAGTATGGCCACATGAAATAGTTGGGCACATCCCATGCTTGCACCTTCACCTCATGCTAGCTCGAGCTTGTCATGGTAGTCACACACATGACCAACACCTACATGCATGCATCCAACTCATGAGTGACTTGTCACAAAGACTAAAGATTAGACCACAAGCAATGGAAAATACATTCGATGAGCTTGAGGAGAGGTGCTGCCTCGAGGAGAAACATTGGGCATCTTCTTTTCAGTTTCTAAAAACTATTTTTCAGTTTTTCTATAGTAACTAGCTTTCAAACAGTGCATTTTCAAGGCAGGGTTTACTAGTTGATTATAGTACACACTATAGCGACTTCATTTATATCGGCCAAAATCGTACACTAGTTTCTATTACTTCGTACTCTCTCTTACGAACAACCCAAAAGTCATAAGCCGCAATCAAAAGCCATAAATCGAAGGCAAAAGAACAGGCCCATCATCCACATAGGTCACACTAAATATATCCATCGGAGTGATCATTACGAGTTGGTTGAATGTAGTTGTTAGGTCGAGGAGGCCAACTAGAGGGCGGTGAATAGATTACTTTAAAATCTCTATGGCTAAAACCAAGGTTTGTATGCGAAAGCATAAATCAAAAATGATTTTGCACAATTAAGGTCTAAATCTCTCACTAAGTGCACTAATGACCTAAATCTATATCAATCCTAGGTGACAAGCAATCAATTCAATTCTAGTAATGTAAATTGTACACTATAAATGAATACAAGTAAGCAAACCACAAGATGACACACAATCTTTTTACCGTAGTGTTTGAAGACTTGTCGGTCTCCCTTAGTCTACGTTAAGGTAAACCCAAATGAATTGAACCGACTCTACGAATTAAACCTAGCATCTCAATTCACTAGTGGTAGCTCTTTCCCCTTCTGAATAGGTGAACTTCATCCTTTACAACACAATGAGACTTCTCATAAGCTTCTTGAGAAGATCACTATACCACGATGTCAATCTTCATGCCGTCTTGGTGTTGGCAAACACCAAGAGTAATAAGCTAAGCTTCTTGCTTAACTCTCACCAAATATCATAGTAGCACACGTGGATGCTCAGTCCACCTTTAGAAGCAACACATACGACTAGCGACCTCTCTCCTTACTCACATGGTGTAACCCATATACAATTGAGAGACAAATATCACATTAGCTCAAAAGAGTAAAATAGGATGCTAAGAGCCATGATAGAAGGCCCAAGCTAAGCTTATATAGCCCCCAAGTAAGAAACTAGTTGTTACTCACAAAATCAGCAAAAGGAAATATTCCCTAGTCATGTCTACTTGGGTCAGCAACATATAACAGCTAGTTTGGGTACGTGTGGCAAATAGCCATTGGGTTGAGACGATGATACCTAAAGACATGTCTGGGGTTCCTCTAGACATGTCTGAACCCCCTTGGGACTTTCTCAATGGCCTATGTTGAAAACTTGATATCAAGTCAATTTTGGATTCCAATGCAATGATGCATGTACTTCAATCATTTGTAAAATACATTTGTAAATTATAGTCACATTCTATAAGAATTAGATGCATGGTCCTCAATTATTTACAAAACACATTCGCAACCAATAGCATCATATCACGAAGAGTAGATGCATGGACCTCAAGCATTTGCAAAACACATTTATAAATTATAGTCTCATGCTACAAAGAGTAAATGCATGAGTTTTAATTATTTGCAAAACACATCCGCAAACAATAGCATCATGACTAGAAGAGTAGATGTATGGACATCAACCATTTACAAAAACACATTTGCAAATTATATTCTCACACTGCAAAGAGTGAATGCATGAGCTTTAATTATTTGCAAAACACATTTGCAAACAATAGCATCATGTCACGGAGAGCTAGTGATAGCTAAATTCATGTGGTATGGCCATACATTTCCTTTATCCCATCACATCGAGGGGTCTAGATATATCTCTCCTGCTATATAGGAGGGAAAATCTCATATCTGACCAATCATATTCCTCCGCATTTTTATAGCATACTTGAAAGCTACTTTTATAACTACCTAGTTACAGAGTAGCATTTGGTAATCCCTAAGTGTACTATTACACATATACAAAACTATATTGATCTTAGGTAAAAGGATTATACATCATCCACTACAAGAAAGCAGGGATACTAAGGCAGCCTTGTTGAGGCTAACGACAATTGTTTGTCTCAAAAATATATAGGCAAAGCGTTAGCCTCACAATACTATTTTGAGGCAAACATCACTCGCCTCAAAAACCATACTCTAATTCAATGCAAAGTATCCAAATTTTGAGGTAGCCGCTTTCCCCCTAGAACATTATGAGGCTAATTGGTCATGGTTGCCTCCAAACATATTAACATAGGGGCAATTAGAAAAAAATTAGAGCTAGCAAAAAAAATAAATCAGAAGATGCATGGTGAGTGGTGTGAAACAAATTTGGACAAAGCGATCAAATTTTAGAAATGGCGCCATAGACCATTTTGTTCCCTCCTTTTATTTTAAATCCACTGATATTGTATCAAGACTGCCCTAGAAATCTGATTCTTCCCGTCATCGTTTCATAATCTCAGTCTGCTCACCCAATAATCAACTAAGCTTCTTACTATTTGCTTCTGAATTAATTCACTATTATAAATCCACCGAGAATAATATCATGATCAGGGTCGCAGTCCAACAATCACCATTATTAGTATCCACTGTAAGCATTACCATTGATTAAGCTTAAAATCCGATTTAAAATCGGATTATCACATTCCCCATTTTTTCAAAATTCAGTTTATCCATCCATCTAGTCAATCCAATTCAATAAATTTAATCGTTTCATCAACTCAAAATACATGCTACTAACTCTTCCTGATAATCAAACATAATTCCACCAACATCTTTAATTATTCATCACTTCATCTATTCTCTTACAGTTCTCCTGAATGGAATTTAACCTATTCATTGCAATCAGGAATTCACATTTAATTTTCCTATGAGATTTAGAGCATGAAGGGTGAGAGAGGAACAAGGACAAAAAGAATATAGGTACGAATTGAGAGGAAGTAGGGTAGGAGCAGAAAATCTTTTAATATAAACTTTACTTAAAACCATAAATTAGTTTTGCACAAATTGCTTATATAACGGCCTAACAGGCTAATAGTGCAATTTGGCTATTATTACAATCAGAAAAACTTCATCTACTCAAATGGTCTTACCCGTTGCATCAAAGGAATCAAACGAGTATTATGTACTGACTACTCGAGCGGTGACCTTACAACTTTTCAAAAGGAAAAGTCTTGGTCAAGGCATTCGTGCTATTCTTTTTAACACCATCCTTAGCACTTCTACTAGAGTTAGCTTTCGTTCCATTCGGTTAATACATAGCAAGAAATTAGTCTAAACGACTACACATCTTTTTTTTGACAAATTCGAAAAGAAAGCTTTTAATGCATGTCTAAGAAAGATGAGATAGACATAGGAAAGACGAGATAGCAATACTACTCATGATTTTCGCAATACTTTTACATTAAAAACTAAAATCTTGTAAAACCGAATTCCTATCGAAACCAAACCTATACTTAGTGTTACAATCTACAGTCAAGCTTGCTCTAATACCACTTTGTAACGCCCCCCTTTTTGGAAACAGGGATGTCGCATCACCTGCAATAGCCCAGGAGTTCAGCTGCGGATAGAAGGAGTATCATGCCTGCTCACAAATAATTAAAAGAAGTTAATTTGATTGAAATAAGACCTAATGGCCAACTTTAGTAACAATATGGGCGTCTAAGCCCAAAACTTGACTTACAATCAGAAGAGCTAAAGAAAACTCCACAGGAACGCTTGAATGCGGTCGTAACCCTAATACGAAAACTTGCAACATCCTCTTTTCCTCTGGTATCTGTTGTGGTGGAGACATTGCAAGACTGAGTACCATCAACCGTACTCAGCAAATCACATGAAGAAATGCTTTATAGCCACTTGCCAGGATTCTCAAATGATGGAAATATAGTTGTTTCATTATGATGTGGATGCAATTTTATTTGTCAATATTTTTAAACACAAAAGAATAATAATAACTTCTTAAAGATTTTGGGTTTCAAAACTAGATTAACAGACCTCAGCCTTTTCCACTCATTTCCAATTCTACTTATGCCTCGTTGTTGTAATCACCTATGAACATAGCTTCTTTTACCGAAAGCACGACGTATTCGAGATACTATTGTGATTACTTCGTAGAGTTGCCCAGCTTTTCCCACAAGAATTTCTTAACCCTCATGACCGAGTTAGGAAAACAAGGTCGTTTCATTGCTCATTTCTTTATATAGGCTCTACTTGGTAGACCTCCAACTCAGACCCGGGTATCCGTCGACATGGCCAGGTTTCTGCCCGTCCTGAGAGGAATCTACCATTGTTCAGTATGGTTTTACCGTGTCCATACTAACTCTCCTGCACTCCTGTAGAAATTCAATCGATTTGAGCAGCTACTAAACCAGGTTTGAGAAATCAAAACTTGTGGTTGGGCGATCACTATGTTTTTTGCTCAGCATAAGGTCATCCTTACTTTCTCCAACTTTACCGTCACTTTACTCTGATACATTTTCTGCACAAACCTCCATCTAGGGTAAAGTCGCGGACGAGAGTCACCTTGTGGCTTTCCACTAGACCCCCTTACCCCATAGTCATTTCAACAATTCTATCCAAAAGCCAACACATGGTTCTCATGATAATCAATTCTCAAGAAATACTTTAATAAAAGTGCAGGCAAATTGATATGTTAAACAATAGTATGAAATAGTTGAGTTTTCTACACTACCTTGGTCATATAAATAGTAAATTTAGTATTACTAAGTTTTGTCAAGGTGAATGTGGCCATCAAAGTAAACATGCTTTTTCAGTGGTAGGATGTAACTAGGCATCATGTCATTCTAAATATTTATTGTATATAAAATATCTGCGCGCAAATAAAAGATAATGGAAATACTGATAAATAAATAATTAACAAAATTTAGGTTCAACATGATCAAAAACATGTGACTTGCCTTGCGGATTTATAACTTCGACAATTTTGTACTCTTCTGTCTCTTGATCTTGAGTTTGATCCAGTGTTTCTCCTTCTTGAATTAGTCAATCTTCGACGTCGTGTGCTAGAGTAAAGCAAGGAAAATAATTTAATTCCACACTCGAAGAAAATGAGCTAGGAATAAATAAAGAAAATTCAAAAAATCCAAATAAAATAGGTTTTGGGCTTTTAGGAGGGTCCAAAAGATGAAATGGGCCTAAGAAATGGGTCAGCGGGCTCGAAACGGTCAAAATGGGTATAAATATACATTTTTAGGTTTTGTGTGAATAGTAATGGGTCGGGTTCACTATTCACTGCGGGTTTAGTCGGTCAGATCTGACACTATTCATACGGGTCAAACACTGTTCACTACGGGTTCGGTTGTTCGGATCCGTTACTGTGCATTCGCGAGTTCGGTTTTTGGTTTGCCGGGTCGAATGAACAGTGACAACCTGTCACTATTTTTCTTCCCCGATCGAACGGGTGCGTGGCAACGAAACAGAAGAGGGGGCGACGGCGACCGGCTACACTGCTGTGATTTGTCACGCGATCAGAGACCATGGATGGGTTCCTGGGAGTACCAGGGGTCCATTTTTTAGGTCGGTGGCGACTGGGGAGGCGGCGTTCGCCGGCGGTGAGCTCAAAAACTCGGCACAATTTTTGAATGGTGTAGGGTGATGTTGGATCAAGGATACCGACTAGAGGGAGTGAATAGGAGGTTTTAAATTTTTCTTTTTACTTGATTAATTCTTCACAATTTAAATGACAAGAATGTAAAGCAATTAATCCTACACAATTCTAGTCAAGAATATAGCAATCCTAGCTCTAGGCAAACAAATGATCACAATGAAGTATATAAACAAGAGCTAAGAGAGAAATGAACACAACCGATGTTTTTACCATGGTGATCAAAAACTTGCCGGTTTCCCCTAGTCCACGTTGAGGTTAGCCCGAACGAATCGGACCGGCTCCACGAATTAAGCCGAAGCACCTTGATCACTAGTGGTAGCTCTTCCCCGCTCCGGGTAGGTGAGCTCGGACCTTCACAAATCACCGGGTCTTCTCACAAGCTCCTTGAGAAGATCATCGATCGAACCCTGCCCAATCGTCCAAGTGCCGGCAAAGCACTAAGAGTAATGAATCCGGGCTTCACTTGAATGCAAACTAGTGCCAAGTGGATCAACTAATGAATTCTAGCACTATTTGCTCAACCACCTCAAATTTAATGCTCAAGGAGAGAATGAGAGTGGAGTGAATGCTCTAGGGCTCAAGAAATGTGCAATGAGTCTCTAACCTTAGCCCTTGTGCAGTGGTGGGGGGTATTTATAGCCTCCATCAACCAAAACTAGCCGTTTGGCACAAATTCCTGAAAAATTCAGGATGAGCAGTACTACCGCTCCCATGGGCCGGTACTTGACATGCGTCATATTTACATATATTTACTTGTCATTATACCCTCATATTTTTCATATTTTGGGACCATTTATCATCATTTACACGTTTTTCTATAATTAATTGCTAAATTTGGATCATTTTATATTTTTTGTGCTTTTTCACAGGCCGACGCGATCTAGGTGCATAAACGACAAATCTGGACTGCTCCGTACAGATGTACGCGCCGTCACGGATGCGTAGGATCAAACCGCGATGAAATCGGACTTCCGGAGGGCCAGAATAGAAGAAACGAAAGGGGAGAAGGATCAATTTGTAAACCCTAGAAACTATGGGGACTAATCTGCAAAAGCCAAAAATCCCCATCTCCCATCAAAAGCCAGTGCCGCCGTCTGGGATTGGCTTGAGCCCGGTTCTTCTTCTCCATTGCCCCAACTTTGCTTCTCCTGCTTCCTCCCCTATCTTCTCCACCGGCGCCGGCGAGGGCCGGGCCTTACTTCGCCGGTCGCCTCTTTCTCCACCCGCAGTGCCGCTCCTTCTTCTCCAGCTGCCTTCCTCCCCTTCCGGCGCGCCACCAAGCCTCTTCATTCCGGTCGGCCGCCTCCACTTGCTCCTCCATTCGAGCTGCCTCCCTTCTCTTCACCGCCGCCTCTCCCTCCGGCCGTATCTCTTCTCCACCCTTGCGCCCTCACCACTCTACTCCGCTGTCGGTTCGGCCGCGCCGCCGCCTTAGCTCCACTTCCCTTTCTCTACCGCGCCGCCTCCATCTTCTCCGCCTCCAGCGCCTCCCTTCCTCCCGGTTCTTCTCTCTCCGCCACTCCCCTTTCACCCGTGCGCCTCCCTTCTCCACGCTCTTCTTCCCCGCTGCCTCTCCCTCCGGCGCGCCGCCCTCTCCCTTCTCCATTCACCGGCGCCGCCCCACTTCCTTACCTCCAGCGCCGCCATCCCTCTTCACCACCGGCCGCCACTCCCCTTCTCGGCTGCCTACTCGCCACCGCCGCCATCTTCTCCACATCAGCGCCGCCACCGCACCAGCTTCCTCCGGCGCCGTGACTCCTCCGTGCTTCTTCACCGCCACGCCTCTTCACCGACGGCG
This sequence comes from Dendrocalamus sinicus, assembly GCA_036346575.1. Classification (NCBI taxonomy): domain Eukaryota; kingdom Viridiplantae; phylum Streptophyta; class Magnoliopsida; order Poales; family Poaceae; genus Dendrocalamus; species Dendrocalamus sinicus. The sequence continues at coordinate 28,535,899 of CM070660.1, read as the reverse complement.
GCGACTCCACAGTAGGATTTCTGCCGCCACCGACACCTTCCTCTTCACCACCGACGCCGACCGACACCACCTCGGCCCTCTGCTGCTTCTACTCCCCTCGGTTCACTCCAATTCCCAATTATTCCTCTTACTTGGTTCAGTTACTCTGTTAATCTTTTGCTTAATTGTGCACTGTTAATTACTACTGTGAATTGTGTTCAGAGAGATTGTGAACTGTGATGTATGTGAACTGTGATGTATGCATGTGCCCAGTTAATTTGAGTTCTGTTATTGTGATATGTGCTTTGTGATAATTGTGCAATTTACGCTCTGTTAGCAGTTTAGTAGGATTTTCGGTAGTGTTATTTGCTATCTGTGATGGTGATATAGATCTGTGATGTTTGTGTCAGTGGTTAGTTTGTGCTTATAGTCAGTTTGTGATTAGTACTTGTGTAGGGTATGCCCTGTTATGCAGTTGTCAGAATTGATATATGTGTTTGTGTGTTGTGCACAGATTAGCTAAGCCGGCAACCGTCTCCTCTCCTCGTGCTGTCTCGACCCACCTTGTGCTTCTCAACCTCCCTCTTTTCTTCTATCTCGCGGTCAGTCGGTTGTTAAGTCGTGCGTGCGTTCTAGTTCAGTGATTTGTCCTGCCGTCGTCGTCTAGTTAGCCGTCGACCGTCTTCCCCTTCTTTCTCTCTCGACTCCCTCCATGCTTCTAGATTCCCTTCGTGCTTCTCGACTTCCTCCTGCTGTCTCGCGGTCGGTAGTTAGTTAGATCGTCGGTCGGTAGTCGCGTTCGTTCGTGTTGTCGTTAGTTTCGTCTGTGCGTCGTTCGTTTAGTCTCTTGTCGTGTCGTTCGTGTAGTCATCGTAGTCTTTTGTGTAGTTAGACCGTTTTGTAGTTTGTTCGTTCGGTTGTACGACGTCCATTCGTACGGTCGTTCGTCTGTTGTCCTTGGTTCGTTCGTTTATTTAGTTCGCTCGGTAGTTTAGTTTTCCTCCCCTATTTTGATTGACCTAGCTTTAGCTGAGCACCGGTAGCCTCTGTCTAGTCCCTGTGGAGAACACGACACTCGCCGCTATTTCAGTGGCAACCCGTGCACTTGCGGGTGTGCTATTTTTGCACGATCAAGTAGTACTACCGCTGCCAAATCTTCGTGGCAGAATGGTTATGTCAGAGCGCTGCAGTGACCGTTGGATTCGGTGGCGCGGTACTACCGCCGTTGTAATTTGCAGTACTACCGCTCTCTGGTAGTTCCACAAAATCGGCGCGGTACTACCGCTCTTCGGAAATCCGAAAGGTCCCAAACTCTGGCGCTCTCTGGAAAAAAGGCTCCGCTCCAAAACCGGAGCTTCCGGACTCCGGAAGTACCGCTCGGAATAGCGGAACTACCGCAACCTACGGACTACCGCTCGGAATTACCGCTTGGAAATTCCGAGCGGTACTTCCGGACTCCGGAAGTCCCGCTCGGAATAGCGGAACTACCGCAACCTACGGTAGTTTTGGCGTTGAAATCACCCGTACTTCCGCTCCGAGAATTTCCAAATTTCATCCAGAGGAGCTCTCTGGAAAAAACGTTCCGCTCATCCTTTGGATCTTCCGGACTCCGGAAGTACCGCTTGAAAATGCGGAACTACCGCAGCCTGCGGTAGTTTCGGCGTTGAAATCACCGGTACTTCCGTTTCCAGAAAAACTAAAACGCATCCGGGGGTGCTCTCTGGAAAAAAGTCTCCACTCAAAAGTTGGAGCTTCCGATCGCCGATACTACCGCTTCTGGGCGCGGAACTACCGCTCTCCGGTAGTTCCGACGTTCAAATCTGCGATACTACCGCTCGTCCAGACAGAGCACAGATTTTGATTTTGAAATCAATCTTTGATGAATGCAAGCTTCTAAGTTGATTCAAGTGGCACATAAATATGCTATCAAGTTACTTGCCAAGATCCCTCTTTATGGTACGATTATCTACCCTATAATCCGGTCTTCCACCTTTCTCCTAAGACCGGTAAAAATAAAAGAGATCCTATTCTAAGTATATCTTTGCCTTTAGCCAATCTTGGGTCTTCTTTTGCATCCTTTGGCTTGCATCTTATAACTCACAAATGGACTACGCCTTCACATGCTCATTAAAACATGTTAGTCCCATATTCATATAAACTCATTAATTACCAAAACCAATTTTAGGGGCCTAGATGCTTTCAATCTCCCCCTTTTTGGTAATTGATGACAACCCAATTTTATATGAGAGAAATGTTTTTGAATATACTAACTGTTTGGAAAACAAGTTGTATATTCTATTTGGTTTTAAATGAAAGTAGTTCTTTGCAATAAGATTTCGTATTGACATAAGATGAACTGTTTTCATTTAAAAGTCCAAGAGAGGAGAGAACTCCCCCTAAACATGTGCGTGAATAAAATTATGACATTTGAAACAAGATGCACAAGACAAAGAGGTATCATGACATGAAAGTAAATTGACATTTAAGCAAAAGGTATTAAGATAAGCATCCATAATCATAAGGTTCATTACATCCAAGCGATCATAAAGATAAACAAAGGTTAACAAAGGTTCATTACAGCCCAAAAGCAAATAAAATAGATAAATAGCTAGCCCAACTACCCGACTTCCCACACTTCTCCCCCTTTGGCATCAAGTACCAAAAAGAGATCACTCATGTGGTTGAGTAGAAGAAGGAGGATCACAACGGAGGCGGCGACGAGTGTAGCGAGGAGGCGACGGAGGCGGCTGGGATAAGGTCTGCTCGATGGCTGCAACTCTGCCATCCAAAGACGTCAACCTCTCATCCACTGTATCCATCCTGGAGTTGAGAGTGGAGAAGCCCTCGAGGATGGTCGAGTAGATCTGTGAGAGGGAAGGCTGGCCATGCTCCTGTGTCACTGTTGCTGTTGCACCTGCTGCTCCTGCTACTACTGAAGAAGACCCTGGTGCTGCTGGGTTTGATTGTCGAGCTCTAGCAGCTGTGGGAATGGGAGGCTCGGGTCTGGGCTTGTATGGCTTGTGTACTCCACCACATCCTCCCCTAAACTCAAACTTGGTCCTAATCAATGCCATGATATAAGGCGCATATTTAATGTGCTTAAGCCTGTCATTTTTGGATGCAGCTATTTCCCTGATGATTACATCGACAACATCAAACTTTTGTCCCTTCATGATGTAATCAATGAGGTTCCAAGCATGACCTCTAATGGCATCGAAATTCCCGCTCTTGTGGTATGGTTAATAATTCTATTAACCAGACTGGGAATGGGCAAAAGACCAACCAACTTTCCTGGGACAAACCTCTCAGCGGTGTTGTAGTAAATAGACATCTCATGAATATCAAAAGCGGGTTTGTCATATACCTTCTCATCGGCACTTAGCTCTGCTCTTAATGCTAGCTCAAAGTCATGTTTGGTGGCCTCCAATTTTGTGCACACAGTCATCCAAGTAAGATACTGAAAATCAGAGGAGACATATACTGTGGCATAGAATTGGTGAATCATCTCTTCATTGTAGTTGCATGGAAGGGCCACGAGATGATGAATTCCTGCCCTCTGAAACAGTCGGTAAGTGCCCTCATATTTGTCAATGGAATCCAAATGATTCCAATCAACATACTTGTGATCAGCAAACTGCCTGTCCTATCCATACAGTTGATCAAAGACTTGCTCATGGAACTTGGGATTAATGGAGTTGCAAGGGAGTTCGAACTGATTCCTGTGACGTAACCTTGCATACTCATCTGGAATGATTTTCTTATGATCAATCGCAGGATCCTCCCTGTGTGTCAAGTCCTCTTCCGATGCTTCCATTGGAGAGCTCTCACGGTTTTCTGACTCTTGCTGTTCTGACTCTGTCTCAGAGTCGGAGTCGGATTGAGATGCCAGAGCTTTCCCTTTGTCTTGAGCTGCCTTTTGGGAGGCCTCAGAGGAAGGGTGAGTAGGAGTGGCCGAGGACTCCCTAGAACCAGAGTACATCCTCCTACCCGCAGCTCTTGTTCTAGGCATCTAGAAGCAAGGAAAATAGTTCATGAGAATCAAGGAAGAATGATCAATTTAGATTGAAAAGGATTAGACAGAGTTTGCTGCACTGTCAGGAAAATCGGTAGTACCGCCGTCCAGGGCCGGTATTACCGCTAAGCGATAGTACCGCACCTGTCGGGCGGTAGTTCCGCTTCCTGGCAGATTCTAGGGTTTTGACAATGTACATAGATTTTTGGAGTTTTTCTTGGATTGAATCCATGAGTTTGCTGTGCAAATACCCTTAAACTCCAAATCTACTAATTTACCCAAGAATCAAATAAGAAAATCATCTACATTTCAAATCAATCTAAAATATGACCTAGGGTTCAAAAGAGAGATCAAAAAGAGGTTTTGATTTGAGATACCTTGAGGATCGGAGGAGTTGAACCCTTTAGAAATGATTAGACTTGAAGGCTTGAAGAAAATTCCGCTAGATTCAAAGATCTAGGGGCGGTTTGGTGGATCTTTGTGGAGGGAGAGAGAGGAAGAGGTGCAGGCGGTTGTGAGGAGCGGAATAACCAGTGAGGAGGGAGAGAGAGGAAGAAGGGGCCGTACTAGAAACCCTCGGGCGTGGGCGGATTCTCCTCTTTAAGTCACAACCGGTAGTTCCGCTGATATGGGTGGTAGTTCTGCTCTGCGGAAGTACCGCTTCCACAGCCAGTAGTACCGCTCTTCGGAAGCACCGCAGGAGACAGCGGTAGTTCCGATTTTTCTGGGACTTGAGAGATTTGGAATAGAATGAGAATAGATGCAAATGATCCCTAGTTTTTGCACTCAACTAAAATATTTAAGGATCATTATGCATTAAATATCTCAAAATATTATCATGAAATAGTTTTGACATTAATTTTAAACCAAAATCCTTTTGCATAAAAACTTTTGCACACAAACTCTCAAGCTTTTACAACTGAGCATGCATTTAATTTTGCCGTAAATTTATGCAACATTAGAGCAATCTAGGACATTCAATTCACTCCTTAGTTTGCAAAAGCGACTTTCATCTAAGGGTTTGGTGAAAATATCCGCTAATTGGTCTTCGGTCCGGATGTGGCTAATACAAATATCTCCCTTGCTAACATGGTCCCTCAAGAAATGGTGGCACATATCTATATGCTTGGTTCTTGAGTGTTGGACAGGATTATTGGATATTTTGACGGCACTTTCATTATCACACAAGAGAGGCACATTATCAAAATTAATTCCATAAGCCATCAAGGTTTGCCTCATCCACAATAATTGAGCACAACAACTTCCGGCGGAAACATATTCGGCTTCGGCGGTTGAAAGTGCTACGGAATTTTGTTTCTTTGAGGACCAAACACTAAAGATCTACCTAAAAATTGACAACTCCCCGAGGTGCTCTTTCTATCCACTTTGCAACCCACATAATCGGAATCCGAATATCCAATTAATTCAAATTTAGCACCTTTGGGATACCAAAGCCCTATATTTTGGGAGTGTTTCAAATATCTCAAGATTCTTTTTACGGCTTTTAAATGACACTCTTTTGGTGAAGCTTGAAAGCGAGCATACATGCATACACTAAACATGATATCGGACCTAGATGCGGTAAGATAAAGCAAGCTACCAATCATTGATCTATAAAGCTTTGAATCTACCTGTCAGACCTGAAATTTTCAATCCAGAATTTACTGTGTTTATTGCACTATTCCCTGGATCAGTAGATAGTGCACACAGGTATATTGCTGAATCATTTCATACATCGCGTGAATATTAATAACAGTACTGAATTAAAATACACCACATCGGGTGAGAGTTTTACAAAAGGGGCCATCCAGACCAAATGTTTACATTGGTTATAGCAGCAGAATTAAAAGCAAAAGTGAATCCATTGCCACAGGCAAGCGACTGTGGGTAATTATGTACCATGTATATTATCTAAGCCTAGATAATATATATGCACACAATCTCCATCAAGCCCTCTTGTCTATGACCCAAATACACAAGTAACGCCCTAGTTATCGCCATTGCTTCCTCCAACGTTAGTAGGGGCCTCCTCATAGGCTTAATGTCCTTGAGTTCCTGTTTCTGCTTTGGTAATGCGAGTATGAGCACAAAACCACCGTGCTCAATGAGCCAACACACAGAATGCAATACTATAGAGACCCGAATATACAAATCCGGACTCTCCTGTGTATTCTGCACTAGTCCAGGATCACGCTAGTGCACACAGTATGAACAAATATAAATATCATCCACATCACGATATTCTAAGGAAAAACCAAATTATATTGATAATCATCAGAGTACGACCTTATGGCCAAGCTTACAATAGACTAGCCCGAAGGGCTTAACAAAAACTAGCAGCGGAAATCCAAAAGAAAGCGCAGCAACCAATCGACACGCCCACAGGCTATCGAGTGGAGAACGAAGCCTAATCCGCGAAGACGTCGAAGTACTCTCCTTCTGGAACCTTCTGCTGGTGATTCTCCTCCTCAATTGAGCAACAGGGGCATAAAGCCGTGAGTACATAGAGTACTCAGCAAGTCGTTTGTAACAAAGATGCAATATAGTATGCAAGGCTTACCAATGGATGGCTGAAAGGTTAATTTTGCAGAAAGCAACAATTTAAAGTAAATACAATAAGTAGATTGAAAAGCAAGCTTTGTAAATGATAATAAATAAGTAACCAAAGGAATTGAGACCAACCACAAGTGAACTGACCATTCACCCAAGGAATCCACCATGAACCAAGATCCATGAAAAGAACACCCGTGAACTAACCATTCACTTTCCAACTTAACCCAACCAGGTTTTTAGGAAAACTCTACCCCTCGTGTGAAATCACCGAGCATTGTCCATGACCGAGGACGCGGCTATTCGAATAGTTTTACACTCTGCAGAGGTTGTACAACTTTACCCACACGATATGATCATCTTGTAATGTCACCGGTATAACATGCTTCCTTTGGCATGCCGACCAAGAAGATCACAACAAGGCCTTTACAATGTTCAATCTCAACCCAGTCCCGTCTCGCTAAGGTTTCGCCTCTCACCCCCTCTTTGCGCCGATGTGGGTTCATGGCCACGCCAAACCACACTCATCACAATGACGGAACCGAAATTGAAACATCCCAAATTAATTAGCCAGGTCCATCCCATACTGGACATGTGGTAGTACGGTAAGGCTCAGATCAATGGCGCACAACGTTAAGTCCTTAAATTTACTCAGGCGAAACATCCACATCCCATGTGCCTCTCGCACCCCCTTTACTGCACGATCAATCGCCCAAGTGAAATCCAATTTGTATAACCAACACTGTTGTAGGGGTGGGCCAACCCCCCGTGACTGGGCCGTGCAACTAGTCCAACATGTAATAGGCGCAATAGTGTAGAGGAATATACCAGTGTAAATATACCAATGTACCCTCATCCTTTGTAAATACTAAGGGGTAGAATGGGGATTTCCCATTCTACCCCACTCATATATATAAAACCCCCAGGAGGGGCAAAGGGGGGGACATCCTCTCACTATCACTACCTCTCCAGATCTAGCTCTCTTCCTCTTCTATCGATCCCCCTCTCTTCCTGTTTAGCCCGTAGCTACAACAAACACCAATGACACCCCAATGTCATGGCACACACATTTTATCAATGTGGTTACCACCACGATTCAATATCTCATTAAGTCAAGATTAATTATCCACATGTGATGATAAACCCAACGTTACTATAAGCGTGGCTAAGCAATTTAAACGTACACCCCATGTGACATCTAATATTGCATCACTAAATAATTTCCTATCCTATGGTGACAATAGAATCATGGCTAATAAATTATCAAGGGGGAATAACCAATTAGGTCATTAACTACCAATACAAGGGTTTTATAATAAAGTAGCAATGCATGATAATTTAAAGCAACATAATACATAATAGATTTGAAAACTGGGTTCAACATGATCAAAGGACACGACTTGCCTTGGCCTTGCTCAGCTGAGGGCTCTTGATCTTCGAATCCAACTTTCGCTCCCTCGAACACGTGATCTAACGAGAGAGAAAGCACATCGAAAAGACAAAATAAAATCAAATAAAATTCAAATGAACTCTAAAAAAACTTTCAAACCTGAACCAAAAGGTAGAGCCCAATTTTAGATGAATTTAGGAAAAAGAATCGGGTCAATCGGAGCTAGGACGAGGGAGAACGGGCTCTTGGAAAATTGGATCTAAAGAAAATCGGGAAATTGGAAAAAGGCACTGTGCTATGGACCGGGTGCACGGGAGAACGGGTCTACGGTGGACTCGGCGCACGCGACGCGACGGGCCGAGGCTTGCCGACGCATCGCGCGCAATCGCCGATCGGGCCCTAGGGTTGACGTGGCAGCTTGCGCGGCGGCTGATGGGCTGCTGACGTGGCCAGATTGGCTCACGGGTCCACGGCCGGCGCGACCGCCGGCCCGATGCGCCGGTGGCGCGGCGCACGGCCGACCCGATGCGCACGGGAGACGGCGCACGGCGCGAGCGGGACGGAGGAGGCGCGGCGCGGTCCGTGGACGCGGCGGCGGCGCGCGCGGATGGCGGTCCGGTGGCGGCGGCGCTAGCCGGCGGCGCGGCTCACCAGCGACGACGGCGGCGGCGGCAAGCAGCGGCAAAGGTGGCGGACGGCCGGCGGCGGCTCACCACCGGCGGCGGCGGCAACAATGGCGGCAGCGCCGGCGGCGCGGAAGGCGGCGGCTCGAGGATGCGAAGAAGCGGGGCGGGCTCGGTTTTATACCCGAGACGCGAGGACTCCGGATGGGCACGACACGGAGTTTGAGTCGGCACGGACGCCGACGCGAAAGCGGCGGCGGAGTTCGACTTCGAGACGGGACGAGTCCCGGCGGAGACGACGCCGACAGTGGGCCCCACTGCTCGGCACGGAGAAAGAGCGGTCGGGATGCGGGGGCGCGGGCGGCGGGCGGCCGAGATGACGACCACGCGGCGGCAATCGCGCGGGTGCGCGGCGCGGAGTCTCCCGATGGGCGACGCGTGGCTGGGGATGCGGCGGGCCAGGCGGGCGGCTGGCTGGGCCGGCTTGGTGGGCTTCGGCCCACCGGCTGGTTTTTGGAATTTCTCTCTTTTTTTTCTTTTTCCAGAAATTCATTTAAAGGCTTTTGAGCTCTAGAAAATAGCAAATAAATCCAGAAAAAACCCAGAAAATTCCAGAAAAGCCCTTGAAACTCAGGGAACTCAAATAAAATATTTTTGGCACATGTTAATGTTTAACTTAATCATATTAAACCCTTTTAATTCATAAAAATTCCAGTTAAGCTTTTAGTTAATTTCAGAAAAATCCAAATGGTGAATTTTATTTTAAAAGCTTCAAAAAGACTCTAAAAATTAGGATGTTACAAATACTTAACATGCACAGCTGGTCAAAGGATGGCTCGGGTTTAATTTATTTTGCGAAGAGTGCTTTTGAATAGAATTACTTAAAAATCCCTAAGATCTAGCATCTTAAAATTTTACAACATTACGATATGGAAATAACCAGAGTATTAGTGTTACAGATTCCATCCACCCTTACATGGCATCTGCACCATATATCATTTTCCTTCAGCGTTATAGCCGCTTAATTTACCACTGGGACAACACCCAGGACAATTCAAACTAGGGCAGTCCTTCGCCCTTAATAGTTCAATACCCAACCTCAAGTTATTTTTAAATAGAACTATATCTAGTTAAGTTTCCATGTTTACCCTTGACCGTGGGCTCGGCTATTCGAATAGTTTTAACTCTGCAGAGTGGGTACACTTTCACCACAAGAGATAATCAACTCGTTGCCCCATATGATTCCTTAGACATATGGTTGAGCGGACCATCACAGCGACTTTTCAAAATATCTAGTCCCTTTTCACATCTCACTCTATGGGCCGCTCCCACTTGCGGTGGGTCCCATACGTTGCACGGGATGTTCGCCACTGATACTAGCGTAGTCGGGCTCCACTCCCCGCAACGCTAGCACGACTGGAAAACTTCACCCTCCTCTCGGTGTCCCTTTAGGCCTCCCCTTGCCCTTGCATATCCACTCATATCCACTACCGGTGAGATGAGTCCTGGGGTTTCGATAAATTTACTTAGCCAAGTTGTACTTTACAGACTTGTGGTTGTACGGTTTTACATAGGATAACCTGACAAGATTCGGTCCTTAGGACTACCTGGATGGTTCTACCACATTTCATGTTTTGTGCGTCCACTGCACCAAATTCCAGCCCCCAAACCATCCATCCAGGTACATAAGAAATTTTGGGGTTTTTCAGAGATTTAAAATATAGTGTCTACTTACTACAGTCATTCCATCCATGACTGTCCCAAATATATCATACTTTACAAATGTTGTTTTTGGGGCAGCTATGTACCCCCGTGTTATCTAGCAATACTAAGCAACGCATTATTTATATGGACTTACTTGCAAAAGCTATAATAATATAATTTTGCTATGGCGACAAGGTTCACATGTACAACAAATTTACAACGGAGCATTATTAGCAAGCATCATATTAGGTGTATAACTAGCATTTCTGAAGATGAACATATTTTACCACATAAAATAGCAGCATGCATGGTAATAATTTAAAGGAAGTTAAATTTGCATAAACATAGGTTCAATATGATCAAAGTGTTAACTTGCCTTGGTCACAGTGGTCTGGTTCTTGGTGATCTTGAGCTTCTAAGGTTGCTGCCTCAGCGTCTTCTTCTTGAGCCTCGTATGCTATTTTATCGTGCGCGAAATTCATGAAAGGAAAAGCAGCAAATCAAACAAAATGTCACCAGAAATTCAAATGAACTCTACAAATCATGGTTTCAGTTCCATTGGATAGCTCTTGAATTTAGATGAATTTAGAAATTTGTTTCACTTAATTTGGAGTTAAAATGAGTAAGTTATGCTCATTTAAAGTTCTCAGTCCAGCTTAAATCCAAAAATTATGAAATTTCCTGACAGGTGATTCCCACTGGTTATTTTTAATTCATTTTCTTTATTTTATTTCCAGGTGCCGTATCTATGACAGGTGGGACCAGTAGCCTTTATTATTCGTTTTATTCCCATCTCAGGGTGTCACTGACATGTGGGACCATGCACTACACTCACTGAAAGGTGGGGCTCTGCAGTCAGTGGCCGCTCGGGTGCTACAGCCGCTGACAGGTGGGGCCCATCTATCAGTCCGAAATAAAACGCAGAAAACTCAACCCGGCGCTGCGGAGCCGGAGGCTCGAACGCGCGCGGCCGGGGAGTTGGGAGGGGGAGAAGAGAATCGGCGTAGCTAGCCAAGTGACCGCTCAGTTGTTACTTACCCTATAGGGGGAATAATTCCCTTTGAAGTATCTCCAGGAGGGGGCCGGGCAGAGGTAGAAGAAGGTGGTGGCGCCGGCGACGAGGGATGGTCGAAGGTATTCGGGGAAGTCCTAAAATGCGTTCCTGGGGCAGAGAGGGTGCCGATGGTGGGGTTGCTGAGGAGCGGTGAGCACCAGAGAGGGGTCGGCGGCGTGCGATGGCGACGGCGCTGAGAGGGCTTCGGCGACGGCGAGCTACGGCCGGTGAGATGCTCCGGTGAGGGCGGGGTTGTCTCTACGGTGAGTCGGAGGTGGTTTGGTGGTAGCGAATTAGGTTTTAATGGCTCGGGGTGGTGAATTGGGTGGTCGCCGGAGTTGGGGGTGGAGATGATCCCGCCGGCGATTGGATGGGCTAGAACCCAATTGCTTTCGGGGCTAAGTGGTGAAGGGTGTGGCGATGCAGATGAGGTAAAGCCTGGGTTTTATAGCCGACAGGGTGAGGCTGGCCACGGTAAAGCCTTGCGGCACGGCGGCAATGCCGGGCAGCAGTGACAGAGCCGTTGGGCTTCGAGGATTCGGTATGATACCGATATCCCGCGCGCATGCTGAGTGTCAGTGAGCTAAGGTCGTGCGCGTGGGAAAGCTTGGCAGAGTAGGGCGAGAAAACGAGGCGGCGACAGTGGGGAACATCCCGGCGTGGATCGGGGACGGCGGCGATGGCAGGCGGCGGAGCCTGGCAGCGAGATTCGGGGTGATGCGCTGTAACATCCTGAAATTTAAATCAGGAATATGTAAAGCTTTTGAATTAATTTTTCAATGTATTTCCATTTGCATTTGGAGTTAGAATGCTTTCCTAAAATTGGGTAAAAGGATTTAAGAGTTAAAAGGATCCAGAAAGAAACATATGTGTTTGAATAATAGAGATTTAAAAATCTAAATTAAGAATCTGAAAAGATGATCCATAAAATATAAGAAGAGAATTTTAATTAAGCATAAAATGTCATCCACAAAAATAGGATTATGAGTGGCAAGGTGGCAAGTAAAATAAAATGGGTCCACATATGAATAACAATATTTATAAATACATGTAAACTAGGTGAAAGAGTAAATAAATAGACATATATGTAAATGTAAGCAATAAATAAAGTTGATATATGTGCATATATAAACCAGAAAATAAATAAAGGTAAGTACACCTACATAGTCAAATGCAAAAGCAAAATAAACAAGAATATATATATATATATATAAATGGGAGCCAGACCAGGCCACTCAGCCCAGCCCAGCTCCCCGCTCGCCCTTTCTCTCTCAGCGGCCGCCATCCACGCTTCTCTGCGAACGAGCGCCAGCGCTGTTTCTCTTCTTCCTCCCTTCTCTTTACGTTGCGCGGCCGAGCAGCTTCCACGTCGCCCCTTCCTCCGCGCCTCCTTTCCTCCGCCTCACCTCGGAAACGCTGGACAACGTCGCCTTTCCCCATTGGTTCGCCGTGCCCTGCCGCTCTCTTTTTCTTCACCGCTCTGCCGCCGCTCTCTTTTTCCTCCCCGCGCTGCCGACCGTCTCTCCGTGCGCGTGGCTCGAGCCTTCTGGCACTCAGCAGGTGCGGCACAGGGGCATGGAGCCAAATCTTCCCCTTGAGGTTTTTCAACCGTGCCCATCATTGGCTCACCGCTCTCCGATGCACCCGCGCGGGCAAGCTCCCGAGGGCAGCCCTCTTCACGCATCTATAAGGGTCACTATTGGTCTCTACGGACTCCCCATCTCGCCTGCTCCGTCCAGAAGAAAGGAATCGGGATTTCACCCCCCAAATCGCCGCCTCACCCCTCTTCTTCCCAAACTCCGGCGAGCGGGCTCGCCACCGTATCCCGCCACTTCCGTCCAATTCCTTCCTCCCACGTCTTCCTAGGCTCCCAACGAAGCTGACCCCGGCCTCGGCCGAGCCTCTCGGCCCGTAGCTCGCGGCAACGACTCCTCCTCCGGCGCCGCCACCGCACGCCGCCGGCCCTACTCCGGTGACTCCCGACCGTCGCCGCCAACTCCATCATCTTCACGAGGACGCAAGGACTCCATTTCGCCCGCCACCCGAGCCTCCCCGGCCCCTCCACGCCGACGACCGCACCGCCGCCCATCCTCAGTCCCGAACTCTTCTGCCCCGGCCTCTACTATTGCACACCTTAAGAGGTAATAGCCCCCTGTATAAGTAAGCAACACTTGAGAAGTTCTCCTGGCTAGCAGCGTCCATGCTAAAAATCGCACTGGCCGCGCGCGTTCGATCCCTTCTCCGCCGCGCCGGTAGGTTATTTTTGGGAAATTATTTTGCCCTTTTATCAGGCGCCAATGACCCATTGACCGTGAGGATGTATGATAGTTCGATGGCAGAGATGGATAGAAAACATGAGCCATAAAATGTCATGGATAATTATAGATATACACCTATCCATGTGTGCACATATGAGCATATATAATAAATGTCTCTGTTCAAATCTTTAGCAAATAACTAGAATGGATGTTTACACATAATTTAAAATGTCACATGAAATAATGCCCCATAAATTGAAGGGTATAGAAATCAACCGTTAGCAAGATAGGCTATTAGATATTATCACTAACCCAGATCATGACATCCAAATAAAATTATGGAATGCAGCATGTTAAAATGAGTATGATTGAACTTTAGTTACTCAAAATGGGATTACAATAGCACCAAAACAAATGAAACTAGAAAATTGGTATTGAATTTATTTGGGTCTTTTGGTGAATGTTTATTGGTTTGTTGATTGCCTTTTTCCTTTTTATCCAAATTTTCGCGCACGTTAAAAATAGCTTACGAGGCTCAAGAGGAGGAGGCAGAGGCCACAGCACTAGAAGCTTCAGACGATCCAGAAAACACCCCCTGTGACCAAGGCAAGTCAATACTTTGATCATGTTGAACCTACATTTTCCGCAAATTATTTCTGTTTAAATTATCAAATTGCATGCTGTTATTTTATATGCAAATCCATGTTTAACTTAAGATCTTAGTTATATGCCCATTGGTTGCTTGATTAATATTACACCTCCTTTGGACTATTTGAATGTGTGAACCTTGTCGCCGTAGCCAAATTTATAATAGTAACCTTTCGAAAGTAAAGTCCCTAAATATATGCCATGCTTAGTATTGCGTAGATAATCATGGGCGCGAGCGCGCCCAAGCATCACTTTTAATCTTGAGAAAAATTGATTGGGCAGTCATGGTGGGAATGACTGGTAAATTATGGTATGATTATTTTATGCTCCCAAAAATCCCAACTTGCTTTAATATCTGGCGGATTGATTCGAGGTGTGAGTGTGGTGCAGTGGATGCACAAAGTGGGTTAGTGGTAGACCGCCCAGATACCAATAAGGACTGAATCTTGTCATGTCAACCCGTGTAAAACCGTACAACCACAAGTCTGTAAAGTACGACTTGGCTAAGTAAATTTATCGAAACCCCTGGACTCATCTCACCGGAAGGGGATAGGAGTGGATATGCAAGGGCAAGGGGAGGCCTAAAGGGACACCGAGTGGAGGGTGAAGTTTCCCAGTCGTACTAGCGCAGAGGGGAGGGGAGCCCGTACGCTAGTAGCCGTGGGAAACATCCCGTGCACAGATGGGACCCACCGCAAGTGGGAGAAGCCCATAAAGTGAGATGAGAAAAGGGACTTGATATTTTGAAAAGTCACTGTGATGGTCTGCTCAACCACACTTCTAAGGAATCGTGTGGGGCAATGGGTTGATTGTCTCTTGTGGTGAAAGTGTACAAACTCGCAGAGTCAAAACTATTCGAATAGCCGTGCCTACGGTCAAGGGCGGACATGGGAGCTTAACTAGATATAGTTCTGTTTCAAAATGTTTGAAAATGGGAATGGAACTGGTAGGGCAAAGGATCGCCCTAATTTGAGTTTTCCGGTGTCCTCCGGTGAGTACGTAAGTGGCTATAACATCAAGAATATTATATGGTGCGATTCCATGTAACGGTGGATGGAATTTGGGTCAATATTAAATTTAGCTCTAGGCATCATACTAAGTCATTTAAAATCTGCCAGGTCATAGGATTTTTAGTATAATATTTCAATGCAGTTTTGGCAAAACAAAATAACCTGAACCATCCATTGTTAAGACTTGCATACTATCTATTGCATACCGTGTGTTGACTCGCGGAGCACGGGGTCGGAGTGCTCATGCTCGCTTTTGCGACACAATACAGAAACAGGATCGCAGGATCACTATGCTTACGAAGACACCCCTGCCACTGAAGGAAGATCCAACGAAGGAGAATAGGACGTAGGTTTCGTTTTGCTAGCCATGGACAAGCAGACCAGATGGCTTTGTGTGCACGTATATTCCGGACTCCCGGTAATATATATTGCACACATTACCCTTCCAGTCGCTTGCCTGTGGATTTGGGCTTACTTTTGCTACTGTTTCCGCTGTATGACTGTAATGATGATATTTGACCAAAACGGCCTTTTGTAAACTGTCACCCGATGTGGTGTATTTCAACTTCTGTAATATTATTATGCGATGTATGACATGATCCAGCTATGTACCTGTGTGCACTAACTACTGATCCAGGGATTAGTGCAGTAAAACACAGTAGATTCGGATTGAAAAATCCGGTCTCACAAATATTGGTATCGAGCATACGACTGTAGGGTAAAAGCCTTAGAATGGTCGTTAGAAGGGTCTTAGGGATTTAATTTTTAAACCTCTACAAAAAGGAACTTCTAAAAATATAAAGTATTATTGCTGTTCGTATCCTTCTTAGATCTGTTCTAGTCTACTTTTCAGTTGATTATTTTTAAAAGTTACTAACGTAAGTATTGTAACCTGCAGATGGCAGGAGCCGCTGCCGAGGGGCACTGGGACTTTTTAGCCCATGGCGTGAGGGAGGGAGAGTTTGCGAGCCTGCTTCGCAGACTTCTCCACTACCTGGGCTACAAGAAGCCGCCCATTTACAGGGGTAAGAGGACTAGAGTTGGAGCAGACGAGTCTTGGCTTATGGAGGTCTACATCGACGCCAAGGACGAGAGGGATCCCCCTCATGTTTTCCCGGCCATCCATAGGAGGGGCACCACTACCGCAGCGCTCCAGGACGCAGCCCGTTTGGCTGTGGCCCGCCTCTGCGATCTTCAGGGACTCGTGCTTCGGAGGACTCCTTTTTGCTACTACCTGCTGCGCCGAGAGGGCGACCGCTTCGACGAGATCCTCATCCCCGATATGGAGGACGACCCGAGGCTGACACACCAGGTGGACCTCACCCGGGCTCTGGGGACGATCCACGTCAGGGCTCAGGAGGAGATCACGGCACTGCGTGAGCGCCTGCACGCTACCCACAGTGAGGCGGAGTCCCTACGTGAGCGTCTTGCCGCGTGTGAGGCGGCCTTGGCGGAGGCCAAGGCAGAGGCGGCTACTGCACGTGCCCAGCAGACTCCTACACCAGCTACGACCCCGCACCACCTCCGCCACGCTCGGGGGGACTACGCACCAGACTTACCGCTCGTAAGAGCGCACGTCCCCCGGGGCCGCAGTCCGCACTGCGCCGTGGAGAGGCCCGCCGTGGCCGCAGCCGTAGCCGCTCTCGCTCCCGCTCCGACACTGACCCCTCCGAGTTCAGTGGCAGTCGCTCCCGTTCCGAGTCGCCGGGCGATAGCCCCTCCAGCCCCAGTGTTGGACCCATGGAGGAGTAGGACGCTTGCAGTGTGTGGGCAGCAACGGTAGTTGCAGGTTTCCTCAGTTGTGGTAGTATTACTTTTGCTAGTTTCTTAGTCCGGTGATGTATAATTATGAACTCTATGTGTGTTATGTGGTGTGTTTTGTAAGTCCAGCTTGGTCTAGAACTTTAAAAATGCTGGCTATGTGGTAATGTACGTTTGATGCATGTTTTATGTTGTGAATTACCTTGTCTTTTGCTTTTATTGGTTTTCTCGTATGGAGTGGTATTCCTCTTTTAGTTGCCTAGTATTAGTAATAAATTACGGAATTATAACTGCAGATGGCCAGTCGAAGGACCACCAGGGCCCAGGCCAATACTAACCAAGTCGAGATAGACTCAGCACATGGGGTTTTGCCTGAAGACCAGGGTAGAAACCAGGATCACGGCAATGACGACCTTCCAAATCCTCCGGAACACCCTACAATGGCCCAAGTTATGGCACAACAAACCCAGCTTTTGCAAGCCATATATGAGGGGCAGCAAGGGAGCCAAGGAGGGCACAAAGCTGACTTAGGAGATTTCCAAAGGACAAAGCCAATAACATTTACAGCGGCAGAAGAACCACTTGAAGCTGAAGACTGGCTTCGAGATATTGAGAGAAAACTGCGCTTAATTAAATGCGCAGAGGAGGACAAAGTCATGTTCGCTGCACACCAGCTGCAGGGTGCCGCAGCGGCATGGTGGGAGAATTACTTGGCTGCTAGAGGCCAAGAGGATGCCACCACTGGGAACAACGCGAAGCTATCCCTTGGTCGAATTCAAGGCGCTTTCAAGGCAAATTTCATCCCGACAGGGGTGATGAGAATGAAGAAAAATGAGTTTCGCACTTTGAAGCAAGGGAGCATGTCAGTAAGTGAATACCTTACCAAGTTCACGCAGTTGGCTAGATATGCCCCAAAGGACGTGGAAGAAGAAGAAGAAAAGATTGATGATTCCTTGAAGGGATGAGTAAGGAACTAAGGGTGCGATTGATAGTCCAAGACTTTGCTAGCTTCCATCAAGCTGGTAAATAAAGCTCTAATTCGGAAAATGAAAAGAAGAGCATAGAAGCCACCAAGCGCGAAATTGTCATCCAGCGACCTCAAGGAAGGTTTATCCGAAGTTCTTCAACAACCCTTCCTTCTCAAGGTTCAACCCATCCGGTGCTTCCGCGCGGTTTCGGCCAAGGGAGTGTATCCCAAGTTCGCGTGACAGAGGCCGTACAATCCGCGGCTAATCTTAATTGTTTTAGCTGCTGGGAAAAGGGACACTTTGCCAATAAATGCCCCAACAAGCGAATGTTCCGGCCGCAATCAAGCACCAGCCCCTAGCAGAGGACAACAGAGCTCGGGCGGTAGAAATTCAGCCGCACTCAAACCGTGGTCGGTCAACCACATCACTACCGAGGAAGCTCAAGAAGCCGTTGGAGTTCTGATGGGTACGTTCTCTGTCAACTCCATACCAGCACAAGTTCTTTTTGATTCTGGGGCTTCACACTCATTTATATCAAAGAAATATGTGGATAAACTAGAGCTACCCACTTACCCTTTAAAGAAACTGTTGGCACTTAGCTCCCCTGCGGGAATTATTAATGCCACCTTAGTCTGCCCTGGGGTAGTGATTACCATGGAAGGATGGGACTTCCTAGCAGATTTAATAGTTTTGCCTTCCCAGACCCTGGACATCATACTAGGGATGGATTGGCTCGCGAAATATGAAGGGATCATAAGTTGTGCCACTAGGAAAGTCAAGCTAACCAAATGTCCGGGGTTAACAATAGAAGTGAAGGTGGACCGCCCGTACCGATGGGGTAGGGCAATCTATTATTGTGAAGATGTACCGTTGGAAGGAATGATAGTGGTACAAGATTACCCCGAAGTATTTCCCGAAGAACTTCCGGGCATGCCACCCGACAGAGATTTGGAATTTGTCATCAACCTAAAGCCCGGTGCTGCCCCCATCTCTAAGAGGCCCTACAGAATGACTGTGGATGAGTTAGAAGAGTTAAAGAAACAACTATATGAGCTGCAAGGCAAGGGATTTATTAGGCCGAGTTCCTCACCTTGGGGATCTCCGGTAATTTTTGTGAAAAAGAAGGATGGTACAGCCCGCATGTGTGTAGATTATCGGGCCTTAAATGAAGTGACCATCAAAAACAAGTACCCTCTGCCTAGAATTGATGATCTATTTGACCAGCTTGGAGGAGCCATCAGATTCTCCAAAATTGACTTGAGGTCAGTTACCATCGATTGAAGATCGGGCCCAAGATATTCCAAAGACTCGCTTACCACTAGATATGGGCTGTATGAATTTACAGTCATGTCTTTTGGATTGACAAATGCCCCAGCCTACTTCATGAATCTTATGAATAAGGTCTTCATGGAATACCTAGATAAGTTTGTGGTGGTATTCATTGACGATATTCTCATCTACTCCAAGACCGCAGAAGAGCATGCTGAACATTTGCGCTTAGTATTAGAGAAGTTGAAGGAGCACCAGCTTTATGCCAAGTTCAGCAAGTGCGAGTTTTGGTTGTCGGATATCAGCTTTCTAGGCCATGTAGTATCCGCTGGGGGAGTATCAGTTGACCCATCTAAGATTGCCGCTGTAATGGAATGGCAACAGCCCACCAGCGTCACGGAAGTGCGCAGTTTCCTCGGATTGGCTGGATACTACCGAAGATTCATAGAGGGATTCTCTCGAATTGCCAGGCCCTTGACCCAGCTACTCAAGAAAGAGCAAAAATTTGAGTGGACCAAGGCTTGTGAGGAAAGCTTTCAAGAACTACAGAAAAGGTTAACTTCCACCCCTGTGTTAGTCCTGCCAGATGTCCGCAAGGACTTTGAGATATATTGTGATGCTTCACATCAAGGCCTTG
This sequence comes from Dendrocalamus sinicus, assembly GCA_036346575.1. NCBI lineage: Eukaryota > Viridiplantae > Streptophyta > Magnoliopsida > Poales > Poaceae > Dendrocalamus > Dendrocalamus sinicus. Next base: position 28,516,036 of record CM070660.1, on the reverse strand, counting down.
GATCTGTGCTTATGCAAGGAGGCAAAGTGGTAGCTTATGCGTCGTGCGACTTCGCCCTCATGAAGTCAATTACCCAACCCATGATTTGGAACTGGCTTCCGTGGTACATGCATTGAAAATTTGGAGACATTATCTGATCGGAAATCATTGTGACATATACACTGATCACAAGAGCCTCAAGTACTTCTTCACGCAGTCTCACCTAAACCTGAGGCAGAGAAGATGGCTGGAGCTAATCAAGGATTACGACTTAAGTGTTCACTACCACCCGGGCAAGGCTAATGTGGTAGCTGACGCCTTGAGTCGTAAGGCATATTGCAACAACCTTATGGTTATGGAGCAGCAACCAGAGTTGTACAAAGAGATATTGGCGCTCAATTTGGAGATTTTGGATCAAGGCACTTTGGCGGCCATGGAAATCAAATCAAGCATAGAAGAGATGATTTTGACTGCGCAACAAGAGGATCCAACCATTTTGAGAATAAAAAGACTGATGGAAGCAGGGAAGGCTCCCAAAATGACAATTGATGATGAAGGTGCTCTGCGGTATGGGACACGCATCGTGGTGCCCCATCAAAAGGATCTTAAGGACCTGATACTGAGAGAAGCTCATAGTTCTCCGTACTCTCTCCACCCTGGAAGTACCAAGATGTACCACGGCATGAAACAATTCTGCTGGTGGCCTCGCATGAAAAGAGACATCGCTGAGCATGTAGCATGCTGTGATGTGTGTCAGCGAGTGAAGGCAGAACATCAGAGGCCCGCAGGGTTGTTACAACCATTGCAAGTACCCCAATGGAAATGGGAAGAAGTCGGCATGGACTTTATAACTGGACTTCCTCGAACAAAATCCGGTATGATTCCATATGGGTGGTAATAGACAGATTGACCAAGGTTGCACATTTCATCCTCGTTAAAACCACCTACAAGGAGACAAGTGGCAGAATTATATATGTCTCGCATCGTGAGTTTGCAGTGTACCCAAAAGGATAGTCTCAGACCGAGGATCTCAATTTACCTCGCATTTCTGGGCTAGCCTACATGAAGCCCTTGGCACCCACTTGGATTTTAGCACCGCCTACCACCCTCAAACAGATGGGCAAACGGAGAGGGTAAACCAGATATTGGAAGACATGCTCCGAGCTTGCGCTCTGGATTTCTCCAAAGAATGGGACAGATGCCTACCATATGCTGAGTTTGCTTACAATAATAGCTATCAAACCAGTCTTCAAATGTCCCCATTTGAAGCATTGTATGGAAGAAAGTGCCGAACCCCGCTTCACTGGTCGGAAGTAGGAGAAGGCTATATCTTTGGCCCAGATACACTAAAACAGGCTGAAGAAAAGGTTCGCATAATCAGAGACAGATTGCTAGCAGCCCAGTCCAGGCAGAAGAGCTATGCGGACAAGAGAAGAAGACCACTAAGCTTTGAAGTTGGAAATCATGTCTATCTGAAGGTATCACCGTTGCGAGGAGTCAAGCGATTCAAGGTTAAAGGCAAACTTACTCCACGATATGTTGGACCGTTTCCAATAGTGGCCAAGAAAGGAGAGGTTGCCTATCAGCTGGGACTACCTCCCAATCTATCTGACATACATGATGTCTTCCACGTGTCCCAACTCAAGAAGTGCCTACGAGTGCCAGAGGATCAAGCTCCAATGGAAGCAATCGAAATTGAGGAAGATCTAACCTACAAGGAGCGTCCAATCAGGATCTTGGATACTGTAGAAAAGAGAACGCGAACTCAAACCATCCGCATGTGCAGAGTGCAATGGAGCCATCACTCCAAGAAGGAAGCCACCTGGGAACGTGAAGATCAACTGCGAAAAGATTATCCCGACCTGTTTACTAGCTAGGTGAATCTCTGGTCGAGATTCTTTTAAGGGGGTAGATTTGTAACATCCTGAAATTTAAATCAGGAATATGTAAAGCTTTTGAATTAATTTTTCAATGTATTTCCATTTGCATTTGGAGTTAGAATGTTTTCCTAAAATTGGGTAAAAGGATTTAAGAGTTAAAAGGATCCGTAAAGAAACATATGTGTTTGAATAATAGAGATTTAAAAATCTAAATTAAGAATCTGAAAAGATGATCCATAAAATATAAGAAGAGAATTTTAATTAAGCATAAAATGTCATCCACAAAAATAGGATTATGAGTGGCAAGGTGGCAAGTAAAATAAAATGGGTCCACATATGAATAACAATATTTATAAATACATGTAAACTAGGTGAAAGAGTAAATAAATAGACATATATGTAAATGTAAGCAATAAATAAAGTTGATATATGTGCATATATAAACCAGAAAATAAATAAAGGTAAGTACACCTACATAGTCAAATGCAAAAGCAAAATAAACAAGAATATATATATATATAAATGGGAGCGACAGGCCCACTCAAACTTTTGACTCCGCTCGCCCTTTCTCTCGTGTGGCCGCCATCCACGCTTCTGCCGAACGAGCGCCCAGCTGTTTCTCTTCTTCCTCCCTTCTCTTACGTTGCGCGCCGAGCAGCTTCCACGCCGCCCTTCCTCCGCGCCTCCTTTCTCCGCCTCACCTCGGAAACGCTGGACAACGCCGCTTTCCCCATTGGTTCGCCGTGCCCCGCCGCTCTCTTTTCTTCACCGCTCTGCCGCGCTCTCTTTTTCCTCCCGGCTGCCGACCGCTCTCCGCGGCGCGTGGCTCGAGCCTTCGCACTCGGCAAAGTGGCACAGGGGCATGGAGCCAAATCTTCCTTGAGGTTTTTCAACCGTGCCCATCATTGGCTCACCGCTCTCCGATGCACCCGCGGCAAGCTCCCGAGGGCAACCTCTTCACGCATCTATAAGGGTCACTATGGGTCTCTACGGACTCCCATCTCTTTGCTCCGTCCGTAAGAAAGGAATCGGGATTTCACCCCAAATCGCCGCCTCACCCTCTTCTTTCCAAACTCCGCGAGCGGGCTCGCCGCCGTATCCCGCCACTTCCGTCCAATTCCTTCCTCCCACGCCTTCCTAGGCTCCCAACGGCCGACCCGCCCCGGCCGAGCCTCTCCGCCGTGAGCTCGCCGGCAACGACCTCCTCCCGGCCGCCGCCACCGCACGCCGCCGCCCTACTCCGGTGACTCCGACCGTCGCCGCCAACTCCATCATCTTCACGAGGACGCAAGGACTCCATTTCGCCGCCACCCGAGCCTCCCGGCCCCTCCACGCCGACGACCGCACCGCCGCCCATCCTCGCCCCCGAACTCTTCGCCGGCCTCTACTATTGCACACCTTAAGAGGTAATAGCCCTCAGTATAAGTAAGCAACACTTGAGAAGTTCTCTGGCTAGCAGCGTCCATGCTAAAAATCGCACTGCCGCTGCTGCTCGATCCCTTCTCCGCCGCACTGGTAGGTTATTTTGGGAAATTATTTTTGCCCTTTTACTGTGCGCCAATGACCCAAATTGACCGTGAGGATGTATGATAGTTCAGTGGCAGAGATGGATAGAAAACATGAGCCATAAAATGTCATGGATAATTATAGATATACACCTATCCATGTGTGCACATATGAGCATATATAATAAATGTCTCTGTTCAAATCTTTAGCAAATAACTAGAATGGATGTTTACACATAATTTAAAATGTCACATGAAATAATGCCCCATAAATTGAAGGGTATAGAAATCAACCGTTAGCAAGATAGGCTATTAGATATTATCACTAACCCAGATCATGACATCCAAATAAAATTATGGAATGCAGCATGTTAAAATGAGTATGATTGAACTTTAGTTACTCAAAATGGGATTACAATAGCACCAAAACAAATGAAACTAGAAAATTGGTATTGAATTTATTTGGGTCTTTTGGTGAATGTTTATTGGTTTGTTGATTGCCTTTTTCCTTTTTATCCAAATTTTCGCGCACGTTAAAAATAGCTTACGAGGCTCAAGAGGAGGAGGCAGAGGCCACAGCACTAGAAGCTTCAGACGATCCAGAAAACACCCCCTGTGACCAAGGCGAGTCAATACTTTGATCATGTTGAACCTACATTTTCCGCAAATTATTTCTGTTTAAATTATCAAATTGCATGCTGTTATTTTATATGCAAATCCATGTTTAACTTAAGATCTTAGTTATATGCCCATTGGTTGCTTGATTAATATTACACCTCCTTTGGACTATTTGAATGTGTGAACCTTGTCGCCGTAGCCAAATTTATAATAGTAACCTTTCGAAAGTAAAGTCCCTAAATATATGCCATGCTTAGTATTGCGTAGATAATCATGGGCGCGAGAGCGTCCAAGCATCACTTTTTAATACTGAGAAAAATTGATTGGGCAGTCATGGTGGGAATGACTGGTAAATTATGGTATGATTATTTTATGCTCCCAAAAATCCCAACTTGCTTTAATATCTGGGCGGATTGATTCGAGGGTGTGAGTGTGGTGCAGTGGATGCACAAAGTGGGTTAGTGGTAGACCGCCCAGATACCAATAAGGACTGAATCTTGTCATGTCAACCCGTGTAAAACCGTACAACCACAAGTCTGTAAAGTACGACTTGGCTAAGTAAATTTATCGAAACCCCTGGACTCATCTCACCGGAAGGGGATAGGAGTGGATATGCAAGGGCAAGGGGAGGCCTAAAGGGACACCGAGTGGAGGGTGAAGTTTTCCAGTCGTACTAGCGCAGAGGGGAGGGGAGCCCGTACGCTAGTAGCCGTGGGAAACATCCCGTGCACAGATGGGACCCACCGCAAGTGGGAGAAGCCCATAAAGTGAGATGAGAAAAGGGACTTGATATTTTGAAAAGTCACTGTGATGGTCTGCTCAACCACACTTCTAAGGAATCGTGTGGGGCAATGGGTTGATTGTCTCTTGTGGTGAAAGTGTACAAACTCTGCAGAGTCAAAACTATTCGAATAGCCGTGCCCACGGTCAAGGGCGGACATGGGAGCTTAACTAGATATAGTTCTGGTTTCAAAATGTTTGAAAATGGGAATGGAAACTGGTAGGGCAAAGGATCGCCCTAATTTGAGTTTTCCTGGGTGTCGTCCCAGTGGTACGGTAAGTGGCTATAACACTGAAGAATATTATATGGTGCAGATTCCATGTAACGGTGGATGGAATTTGGGTCAATATTAAATTTAGCTCTAGGCATCATACTAAGTCATTTAAAATCTGCCAGGTCATAGGATTTTTAGTATAATATTTCAATGCAGTTTTGGCAAAACAAAATAACCTGAACCATCCATTGTTAAGACTTGCATACTATCTATTGCATACTGTGTGTTGACTCGCGGAGCACGGGGTCGGAGTGCTCATGCTCGCTTTTGCGACACAATACAGAAACAGGATCGCAGGATCACTATGCTTACGAAGACACCCCTGCCACTGAAGGAAGATCCAACGAAGGAGAATAGGACGTAGGTTTCGTTTTGCTAGCCATGGATAAGCAGACCAGATGGCTTTGTGTGCACGTATATTCCGGACTCCCGGTAATATATATTGCACACATTACCCTTCCAGTCGCTTGCCTGTGGATTTGGGCTTACTTTTGCTACTGTTTCCGCTGTATGACTGTAATGATGATATTTAACCAAAACGGCCTTTTGTAAACTGTCACCTGATGTGGTGTATTTCAACTTCTGTAATATTATTATGCGATGTATGACATGATCCAGCTATGTACCTGTGTGCACTAACTACTGATCCAGGGATTAGTGCAGTAAAACACAGTAGATTCGGATTGAAAAATCCGGGTCTCACATGCGCTCGCGTCATCCCTGCTCTGCTGCCTGGCGGGATCTTTGCGGCCGTGTCCCTCGGCTTTTGACCGGAGCCGTGCGGTGAAGGAGAGGTGGGGGGTCCGGGCGCGCACGGGGAGAGAAGGGAGGAAGAAGAGCTTGACGGCTCGGGTCCACCGGCCAGCGAGAGAGGAGGCCGAGGGCCCGCGTGGCAGCGACAGAGGCATGGGCGAGCCGGGCTGGCGAGGCTGGGCCGCGCGCGTGTGCGGGGAGCGGCTGGGCCACTGGGCCGCAGCAAGAGGGGAGCGGGGAGAGGTGGGGCTGGGCCGGGGCAATGGCCGGCCTGGTTTCATCTCTCTCCTTTTTCTTTTTATTTTGTTTTCCTTTTGTTTTGAGGTATGTATTTGAGTATGTATATAAGTATATTTATAATTCCAGAAATTTTTGCTTTGTGGATCATCTTTTCAGATTCTTATTGTAGATTTTTAATTCTCTCATATTTAAACATGTTTATTTCTCCTCCAACATTTGGAACCTTCATCAACTTTTTCAAAAAAATCCCATAACTCCAAATTCAAATAAAATTCCTTGCAAAAGAAATTCAAAAACTTCACATTTCCAAAATTTAAATTTTCAGGATGTTACACTACCGACTTATCTCCTTCATCAAGGTCTAGATGCCCGTTTGTTGCCATTGGTGTCTTGATGGGTTTTGCATATTCCATGCCAAACTTCTTGAAGAGGTCTTTAACGTACTTTGTTTGGCTTATAAAAGTCCCATCTTTGAGTTGCTTGATTTGGAGTACAAGAAAATAGCTCAATTCTCCTATCATGGACATCTCAAATTCCCTAGACATCATATCACCAAATTCTTCGCAAAAATCTTGGTTAATAGAACCAAATATAATGTCATCAACATAAATTTGGCATACAAAGAAATCATTACCAATGATTTTTATGAATAATGTTGTATCTACTTTACCAATTTTAAATCCTTTCGAAACAAGGAAATTTCTAAGGCGCTCATATCATGATCTAGGAGCTTGTTTTAAACCATATAGCGCCTTTGAAAGTTTGTAAACATGATTAGGGTATTTAGGATCTTCAAACCACGGTGGTTGTTCAACAAATACAAGTTCGGAGATGGTTCCATTAAGAAATGCACTTTTAACATCCATTTGAAATAATTTAATATCAAAACTAGATGCAAAAGCAAGCAAGATTCTAATAGACTCAAGTCTAACAACGGGTGCAAAAGTTTCATCATAATCTAACCCCTCGACTTGAGTATAACCTTGAGCAACTAACCTTACTTTGTTTCTTACCACAACTCCGTTTTCATCTTGTTTGTTACGGAAGACCCATTTTGTGCCAATGACATTGTGCTCTTCGGGTCTTTCTACCAAGGTCCATACCTCATTTTGTGCGAAATTGTTCAACTCTTCATGCATGGCATTTACCAAATCCGGGTCATCTAGTGCTTCACCTACAAGTTTAGGCTCAAGAGAAGACACAAAATAGTAATGTTCACAAAATAAAAGCTACTCTAGAGCGAGTTTGAACACCCTTACTCACGTCACCCAATATTTGATCTATTGGATGATCCTTGGCGATTGTGTTGTGAATCTTGAAATTGTTTTGTTGTTGATCCTTTTGTTCTTCTTCTATGACTTGAACGTTGCTTGTTGTAGACGAGGTAGGTGGCTCCACTTGTCTTGATGAGCTTGGTGATGATGAATCTTCCTTTGGCTTGAAGTCTCCTATTTGCATGTTTTCCATAGCCTTACACAATCCTTCATCCCCTATATTATCCAAAATTTCTTGCTCTTCTTGAGAGCTATTAGTTTCATCAAATTGTATATCACATGATTCTTCTACTAACCCCGAATTTTTATTATAAACTCTATAGGCTTTGCTATTTGAAGAATATCCTAATAAAAATCCTTCATCACATCGACTTTGAAATTTTGAAAGCCGAACACCCTTTCTTAAGATATAGCATTTGCAACCAAATACTCTAAAGTAGGAAATGTTCGGTTTTCTTCCAATGAGAAGCTCATAGGAAGTCTTTTTCATAAGACGATGTAAATAAAGGCGATATATGGCATGACAAGCGGTGTTAATAGCTTCCGCCCAAAATTTATCGGAAGTATTATATTCATCAAGCATTGTCCTAGCTATTTCAATTAATGTGCGATTTTTCCTTTCTACAACTCCATTTTGCTCCGGAGTGTAGGTTGTGGAAAGTTCATGCTTTATTCCAAGTTCATTACAAAAATATTCAATTTTAGTGTTTTTGAACTCGGAACCATTGTCACTCCTAATTTTCTTTATTTTAAAATCAAATTCATTTTGGGCCCTTTTTGCAAAACTTTTGAAAATTCCAGAGGTTTCGCTTTTATCATTTAGGAAGAATACCCATGTATATCTAGAGTAATCATCCACAATGACTAAACAATAACTATTACCCCCAATGCTCTTATAGGTTATTGGCCCAAACAAATTCATATGTAAGAGCTCTAATGGCCTAGATGTTGACATGATACTTTTAAAAGGATGAGAACTAGCGACTTGCTTTCCGGCTTGACAAGCACTACAAAGTCAATTTTTCTCAAACTTCACATCCTTCAAGCCAACAACTAAGTCATGTTTGAAAAACTTTTTAAGTTGTACCATACCCACATGACCTAGTCTCCTGTGCCATAACCAACCCAAAGAAGTTTTTGCAATTAAACAAGTTTTTAAGCATGAATCATTTATAGTAAAATCTACTAAATATAGATTTCCAAATCTAAAGCCTTTGAAAACAAGTTCATTATTATTCTCTTTTGAAATAATTACATTTTCTTTTGAGAATGAGCAAGTTAATCCTAAATCACACAATTGGGCAACGGATAGCAAATTGAAATTTAATGTTTCGACTAAGGATACATTAGAAATGGAAAGGTCATTAGATATTGCAATTTTACCCAAACCAAGTACCTTCCCTTTGCTATTGTCTCCAAAGGTGATTCTCTCATTGCTCCCACTCTCAAAAGTGGTAAACATTTTCCGGTCTCCGGTTATGTGTTGAGTGCATCCACTATCCAACACCCAATGCCTTCCACCGGTTTTATAATTTACCTACAAAAGAAAATCAAGTTCTTTTATGTACCCAAATTTGTTTGGGTCCTTAGAGGTTAGTAACCAAGGTTTTGGGCACCCAAATGGATTTCTTTTTAGCACCCAAAATTGAGGTGCCAATAAAATGAGCAATGACATTTCCATTCTTAGATTTTTTTAAGCATATAGCAAGAATCATATAAGCCAATGGAATGCATTTTACTTTTAGAACAATCATTTTGCAAATGTCCTACATTCTGACACTTAGTGCAATACTTACCATTTTCTTTTACAAACCTTGGAGGTTTGTATGCCGGCTTCTTACCTTTCATGGGAATAAACCCAAGTCCTTCCTTGTTAAAGGAACACCTTTGATCACTTAGTAATTTGTCAAGGGTTGCCTTTCCCTTGTAAGCTCTTTCTAAACTCTTGTTTAATTTATGTGCTTGTTCTTTTAAGTTTTTATTTTCATTAGCAAGTACAAGGTCATGAGCAAGAGTTAAAGCATTTATGGAATCAACATTTGAAGAGCATGGCATGGCAAGAAGATCATCACAAGATGTAGACATGCTATTTTTTGTAATTTCTATACTAGGCATTTCATTTAAGATATCACATGTAACACCAATGCTAGTACTAGTTTTCTTTTGATTTTCTTGGAGAAGTAAATCATGAGCTTCCTTTAGCTCCTCATAGGATTCTTGGAGAGATAGATGCTCTCTCTTCAAGACCTTGAATTTTGATTTCTCTTTTCCAAGAAACTCATTCAATTCAACTAGCATATCCATCAAATCATCATAAGAGGGCTCATCATCATCAAGGAGTTTTACCTTTTCTCCTTTTGCCATAAGGCATGTAGGAGTGGCGAACAGCGATGGAGCCTCTTTTATGGCGATGTCGATGAGTCCCTTCTTCTTGGGAGACTCGTCCTCGCTTGAGTCGGAGTCGGAGTACTCCGCCTCGCAATCCCACTCACCAATGTGGGCTTCATTCTTCCCATCTTTGTGAAGCTTCTTGAAGAGCTTCTTCTTGCCATGAAATCCCTTCTTCTTAGATGACTTCTCCTTGTCATCTTTCTTGGTGGGGCATTGTGAAGCGATGTGCCCCTTCTTGTTGGAGGAGGATTGCCACTTCTTGGTCTTCTCATGGCTTGCGCTTCGGTTTAAGCGCCTTCTCATGAATTTGTTCATCCTTCTCACTAGAAGGGCAAGCTCCTCTTCGGAATCCTCTTTTCATCTTCAGACTCCTCACTTGCCACCGCCTTTGCCTTGAAGGCGGTGATCTTGTTTCCTTTGGAGGTGGATTGCTCCAAAAGCTCCTCCTTGTCCTTCTTGTACAACTCATTGGTAATAAGATTACCCAAGAGTTGTGTTGGCGTCATCCTTGCCAACTCCGGAGAGTTGAGAAATAGTGTCACCAACATTTCGTACTTCTCCGGTAAGGCCCTAAGCATCTTTCTCACAATGTCATGATCGGAAAGGTTAGTTCCAAGACCTTTGAGCTCATTCACAATGTTGTTTAGCCGTGTGTACATCTCATTGATGTCCTCATGGGGCAACATTATGAATGTCTCATATTTGATCCTAAGCCGATGCAATTTTGCCTCCTTAACCGTGGATGTCCCTTCATGTATTTCCGAAAGGGTAGTCCAAATAGCGTGAGCCGTCACAAGATTGCTCACTCTATTGAACTCATTCGCATTTAAGGCTCCAAAGAGAGCTGTTGTAGGGGTGGCCCCCACCTAAGCCCAGCATGCCTGTTGGGGGAATGAGAGGTCCGAAATGGGACATGTATAGTGACATAAGTACCCCTGAGGGGATTACTCATGTGTAAGGGTATAACTGTAAAAGCACTCCCCATGTGGACATATATATACAACACAGGCCAAGGGGAGAAACCCCGGCCATTATTCACTCCCCACTACCATACTCTTTCTCTGTTTGGTCTGTAGCCACAATAGTTGGCACCGTCCGTGGGGACGACAAGAGCAAGCCTCCAGATCCAAAGGAGGATGGCACCGAAAAAGGCTTCACCATCGGCGGCGAAGAAGAAGGCGGGCGCGATGAGGTCTCGCGTCAATACCAGGGCTTTGGCTCTAGCAACTACAGCTGCAGGTACGGGTGGCGGTGTAGGTGTGACGACGGTGAGCACCGGTGTTCATGACACGACGCCCAACCCCACCGTCGCCGCCGCGACGCCCAACCCCACCACCACCGCCCCGACGATCAACCCTGACGGTGGCAACGTAGGCGCGCCCACGTTCCCACCCGACGTAGTGAGCGGTACCAGCGACGGCGCGGACCTCGTCACTAGCTCCAGGGTCCCCCAGGGCAACGCGGCGGGCAGCATGGGCACGCAGGCCGTGGTCTCCGCCGTGCCAGTTGTGCCGCCGGCTGCACCGACGGCCCCAGCCACGTCCGCGGCGGAGACCACCTTGTTGGCGGCCCTCAGCGCATTCCAGCGGGAGTTAACAGAGCTCCGTGGGGCCGTGCGGGATATGCAAGGGGCTCGAAGCCAACAGACCCCACCGGCGGTCGCGTCGGAACCCACGCCGGAGAGGGCGGACAGCCGCGACGCCCCCACATCCAGCCATGTCCCGCTACGACGTGTGGATCTGGAGTCCCCACTCTCCGCGGGCCTACAGCAGGCGGCGTGGCCGGAAGACTTCAAGTTCCCTAGCGCCGTCGAATCGTACAAGGGCGACACGGACCCGCGAGAATTCGTGCGTGTATACGAAACCGCCATTGAAGCCGCCAGCGGAGACGACACCACGAAGGCGAAGGGACTCCCCTTCACGTTGCAAGGCATGGCGCTCTTAGTTTTTCACCATAGAGCCAAATTCCATCTACGCATGGGAGCAGATCTGCGACCGCCTCTATAATAACTTCCAGGGGAACTACGTCGAGCAAGTCGATGCTGATCAGCTCTTTGCAGTAAAGCAAAAATCTTCGGAGAAGCTGCGAGATTACTTCAAGCGCTTCACGAAGGTACGCTGCCAAGTCAAGGACGTTAACGAAACGACCATTATCAATGTAGCCATACAGGGCCTTCACCCCGGCCCGATGGCCGAATACAACGCACGAAAGCCAATCAAGACGGTGGCGAAGCTCTTCGATAAAATAGAGCAATACGCCAGGGCAGAAGAAGACGCACGTCGAAGACAAGGTGACGACTCCGACGCCAATCAGGAAGACCTGGCCAAGAGCGAAGACCCGCCGAAAGATGGCTCCTCGAAGTGCAAGCGCAAGCCGGAGCCATCGAAGGATGCCTCCAAATGCAGGGACGTCCAGCACAAGGAGTCGTCCGCTGACAGGCACAAATGCGGCCAGCAGAAGTCACGGAGGCCCCGACACGTATTCGGCATTGAGGGCGGCTCCGAGGACAATGCCCCAGCTGGCCGCGGCGGTAGAGGGCGCCGGGCGAGGACGGGGTCGCGGCCAGGGTCGCGACGACAGAGGCCGGGGAGAATACGAAGACCACCACCACGGGCTGTGGTGCGAGGTCCACGACCGAGGCACCCATGACACGCGGGCGTGCATCTCTATCGCGGCACTCCGGCAAAGCGTCGCCAGGGACAAGAACGTGGAAGCACGTCCACCCGTCGTGGCCCACATCCAGCAGCCCTTGGGAGCCCCCATGCAGATCCTAGATTAGGGACCACAACCCCAGGAGGGCCTCCTGCGGATTCAACCTCACATACAGCAGCCTCGGGCAGGCCTCTTGCAGCTGCATGCCCCTGAGGGAACCCAGCGCAGGGTCATCAACGTCATCTCCAGAGGTTCCTCGTTGGGGTTTGCCTCAGCACGGCAGCGGAAAGCCTACGCAAGGAGGCTACACCACGTAGCGGTGTACCCGGCGCAGGCACCCCCAGACTGGGCGCAGCACGAGATCACTTTCACGCCCACCGACGCTCAGGGTGTGGAATTCCCCCATTACGATCCCCTTGTCATCCGAGCCACCATCGCAGGGTGCGACATTTGCCGCATTTTGGTGGATGGCGGCAGCTTCGCAAACATCTTGTTGCGGTAGCCTTCGACCAGATGGGAATCCCCCGGAGCCGACTGGGCTCCTCGGGAATCCCCCTGCAAGGCTTCGGAGGTCAACCCTTGCGGGCGCTAGGCCAGATATGCCTACAAGTCTCCTTCGGCCAGGACGACAACGCACGAAGCGAAGACGCCATCTTCGATGCCGTTGATATCCTGTACCCCTACAATGCCATCCTGGGGCGACCAATCCTCAACTCTTTCAGAGCGGTGCCTCACCACGGCTTCCTATGCATGAAGCTCCCAGGACCGCGGGCCATTATTACCATATGTGGCGACCAGGACATGGCCCGGCGTATCGAGCTCGGCACCAAAGGTCCGCACCACGAGCATCAACGAAACGCCTAAGACGGGAACAGTAATGCATGGACCCGCGGCGTCCTAGGGAACCAGCATGGTGAATCCCTGCGCAGATCGTCCCGTTACCAGAGGCTCCGGCCACGTTAGCCACAAGTGGTTAGTACCTCCCCCGTCTTTTGTAATCGCTCACCCGCGCAAACGGGAATTTAATACAGTTCACCGTCTGCCGTACTATCCTTATTGCCTACAGAGATACACGGCGAGAACGCGCGGAGGCTCGTCCCCCGCGCGTACTCCCGGAGTATAAACAAAGACACGCGTTCGCGCGCGCACTCTCCATCGAAGACGGGCATGAGTATAAACAAAGACACGCATTCGCGCGCACACTCTCCGTCGAAGACGGGCATGAGTATAAACAAAGGCACACGTTCGCGCGCGCACTCTCCGTCGAAGATGGGCATGAGTATAAACAAAGACACGCGTTCGCGCGCGCACTCTCCGTCGAAGACGGGCATGAGTATAAACAAAGACACGTGCCCGCGCGCGCATTCCCTGTCAAGGACACGGGTATGAGTATAAACAAAGACACGCGTCCACGCGCGCACTCTTTGTCAAAGACACGGGTATGAGTATAAACAAAGACACGCGTCTGCGTGCGCACTCTTTGTCAAAGACACGGGTATGAGTATAAACCAAGACGTGTGGGGGGACGCCTCCGCGCGCACTCTACGGAGTATAAATAAGACGTAGCATCGAGGTCCGCCTCCGCACGCAACTTCATCGCCCGCAACGCGCAGAGGCTTGCCTCCGCGCACAGTCCATGGACTCTAAATAAGACGTAGCGTTGAGGTCCGCCTCCGCACGCACTCTCTGGAGTATAAAAAAGACGCGGATGCTATCCCTGCGCACTCTACGGAGTATAAACAAGATGCGAACCCCACGCATGCATGGGTGTTGTTCCGATGCGTACTCTTCAGAGTATAAATAAGACGTGGATGTCAATCCCACGCACTCTCCGGAGTATAAAAAAGACGTGGATGCTATCCCTGCGCACTCTACGGAGTATAAACAAGATGCGAAGCCCGCGCACGCATGGGCGTTGTTCCGATGCGTACTCTTCGGAGTATAAATAAGACGTGGATGTCGATCCCACGCACTCTCCCGAGTGTAAAAAAGACGTAGATGCTATCCCTGCGCACTCTACGGAGTATAAACAAGACGCGAACCCCACGCACGTATGGGCGTTGTTCCGATGCGCACTCTTCGGAGTATAAATAAGACGTGGATGTCGATCCCACGCACTCTTCGGAGTATAAAAAAGACGCGGATGCTATCCCTGCACACTTTGCGAAGTATAAACAAGACGCGAACCCCGCGCACGCATGGGCGTTGTTCCGATGCGTACTCTTCGAGGTATAAACAAGACGTGGATGTTGATCCCACGCACTCTCCGCAATATAAAAAAGCAGAAGAAAGGAAGGACGCGAGACTATCCCGGTGTCCCGCGCGAGCGCACCCGCGAACGAAGGGCACCAGAGGCTGTCCTTGTGCAATCCTAGGAGGACGGAGCGCTCGTGCGTCACCACCCATTTCGGAGTGGTAAAGGATGGAGCACTTGCGTGGTTACTTCAACTGCGCGTCCATCTTGACCAACCTACCCTCCCGAGGCGTAAATCGTCGTGTGCGGGCAGAAACACTCAGTTCGCCATGGGACAGCGTAGCTAAGAGGAGCGGAGACGTACTTCGCAAGGTCCAACCAAGATTATTCTCTGCAATCATTAGAGACACTCGCACAGGCAAAGTACAAAGGCGTACGAACAACTCCGGCGCACGAAGCCGCTAATCGGCGGGCTCATCCTTAACATGTGTCCGTGCTGAGGCCCCGCTTGAAGACGCCCGACTCGCCCAAAAATCCAGTGCTTCCTTGGCCCTTCGCTAGTGCCGAAGACGTCGTCGGGTCGCGAGATCGGAAATTAGCAGCCGACCCCGGCTGTGTAACTGCTCGCAACAAGGGGGCAAAGATCAGCACAGCGGCGAAGCAACTTCGTACTCTATTCAAAAAAGAAACGACATCGTTTACAATGCACGCCAACACGCGACAACCTACCGTCACACCTGTGGGTTCGTGGCAACGCCTGGGGCCGCAGCGCCATCTTCGTCACGCCGCGGGACCTCGTCCAAAAACTGGCCAAGGTTTCCCTCCCCATGTAGGTTGTTCCGCAGCTCGACCATGGATGCGGCCTCCCCGCAGTACTCCCATATCCGCTCATGGAAGAACTTGACGGCGCGGTGAGCGACGCGCACGGCACCAGACATTACCCTGCTTCCGGCAGGCATCTCGAGGTGAGGATCGGCTAGTCCGGCAACATGTTCACAGCCGCGGAGCTGCAGGAGCGCGCACACCAGGCACGACGCCACGTAGGCGCAGTGGTTGCCCAAGATCGTCGCGGGTGCAAGGTGAGCGCGTCTCCGATCCAGCGAAGCGATCGCGATAGATCCTCGGGCCCGAAGGAGCGTGCCAGCACTTTGGCGATAAGCCCCTTGAGGGTGTCTTCCAGGGCCAGCATCGCATCCCAGGCAGCCACCGAGGCATCGCCCAAGGCTCGATCCCGCTCTGCTAGAGAGGCGGCAAGTTCGTCGTTTTCCCTCTCCAGCAAAGTGACCTATTGTAGTAAGTCGTCCTCCGTAATGAGTGTGCGGCCCAACTCGCCGGAGTATGGACCCTGACTCTTCTTCAACGCCCACCGCTTGTCTGCCGCCGCCGGATCCCGCTCCTCGAGCGCGTATTTCACCACAAGCGGCGAGGACCGTCGGCGGATGGCGCAGCCGCCCACCTGAGCACGCTCGTCGCAAGTCACCATTGGCGTCCACGGGGAACTCGACGGCAAAAGCGAAGCGCAGGAATAGGGCGAGCAAATGCAGGAGGCGGCGTGAACAACCAGAAAGCGTAAGGAGGCGTAGGCACAGTCCCACGGGGGGTACATAAAGACCCCTCGCCCCCCACCATCGGTAAGCGCAAACGGCGAGCGATAACCGCTCACCTTCCCACGTGCGAAGCCGAAGCGTCGCGACGGTACGCGTAGCCCGCATACGACCGCGGTCGTACAGAGTCCTGTCACCACACAGCGCGCCGCTAGCGTCTCGTCGTGTGTCTGTCAGCACAGGGAATAAGTGCAGGTCGCGCGACCCAACATAGCTTTCGGCGCGCGCCGGCATGGCTCTTCGGACCCTTCAACCGCAATAGTCCAAATGGGGTCTTCGCTCCCCCAACCTCGGCCGCACCTGTCCAAAGGGACACCGCGGCAAAGGCGCCGGACGGGACCGTTTGCGGCGGAGTTTGGGGTGCGAAGTATCCCCCCACACTAATTTGGGCTCCAGCCTTGGCGCTGGCCTCCGACGCCCGGGGGGGCAACCCTGCCCTTGATACCGTAGAGCAAGGAGGACTTCGCCATCCTGTATGGGGGACAACCGCAAGTCTGCGTGGCAATGACAACCGAAGGTCGCCAAAAAGCGCGCTGCTAGGGAAGCACGCTGAAGGGTGGCCAACCAGCGCGCGAAGCACCTGCAGCGCCGCGCCACGTAACCCGCCCCTCTAGGGAAGGGGCAGTCGGCCACGATCGTATCACCTCTGGCAGACCGCAACGCGCCAATCACGGCTCACCGCGTGTGTACTCCGAATGGACAAGCATGTACGGCTGCATCAGCCCGCTCGTGCTAGCCCAGGGGTCAGCACGATTCCCGGAGCCATTAAAAGCGCACTATTGCGGGGTCACGCTCACTTCGTGCTCGGAGAACATCGTTGGTGTCACAACGACCCCCGTCCCAACATCGGCTCCGCCGCCCAACGAGCTCACGGCGGTGTATACCCCACCAACGCGGTCACGGCTTCGACCTCCACTTCGGCTTCGAGGAGCGGACGCGCGCGCAGGGACCCATCCTTTGGCATTCCCCACATATGGCGAAGCCGAAGGCCATGTCACGGCAGATTTTGGTTTGTTCTCATAAACAGGCCACCTTCGGTGCACCAAAGGGCAAACCCGACCAAAGGTGAGCCTACCTATGAGAACAGGGCAAAACCTTGTCGCCATACGCAGAAACACAGCATGAAAGTATCAGGTGCGACCAGCTACCGATAACAACCGCTAACCAAGCTCCCAAGAAAAACAGGCCTCCATCAGTACATCAACATCCCCCAAGCCGCGTAACGCCCATGCGGAATGTTGATGCACTGAAGAGGCCCATTTTAGGGGAGCAGTACCTATCCGAGCACACAATGCAGGTACAATGCCACAACAGCACTATATATATACCCCATCAGCGGGGAAGCCGACCGGCAGAAGTCCAACCGGCAGGAGCCCAGCCGGCAGGAGGGAAGTCTAACCGGCGGAGAAGCGTTGCAGCATCGTACGACCACGATGCCTCCACCTGTGCTGCGCTAAGCGCATTTCGCCGCGTGGATGGCCAGAAGAAGGAACGTCGCAACATGGCATGGTCGTGACGCCTCAAGTCTCGCGCCGTGTCATTTCAAGCCTTGCCAGGTAGACCGGCAGTCATTTGACGTGCGCGATGACGTAGGGGCCCGCTCTGCCTCCTTATGCCAATACATCAAACTCCGCCAACATCTCCAATCCGGCCCGGGCAACCATCGACCCCGCCAAATCGGAGGCGACCTCAACCCCGAATCCGCCCCCTACATTGACGTCGGCCTTCGAACCCGACACCAACCTCGACTTCGACTTCCACCCCAGACGGCAGCCCCAACCCTGCCTCGGCAGGACTCTGTCGACGCTGAAGGCTTCGCTAGGCTGCCCGGCTCTATACCCTCGCAACAAGCCGAACACTACGACGAACGTTGGAATAACCTCACAGGCCGCAGGGACGGAGGATGCCAAAGGGCTCGGCAACATGGCTTCGGCCCGTGAAGCCCTTCACCATGAGAGGCTCCTGTTGTAGGGGTGGCCCCCACCTAAGCCCAGCAGGCCTGTTAGGGGAATGAGAGGTCCGAAATGGGACATGTATAGTGACATAAGTACCCCTGAGGGGATTACTCACGTGTAAGGGTATAACTGTAAAAGCACTCCCCATGTGGACATATATATACAACATAGGCCAAGGGGAGAAACCCAGGCCATTATTCACTCCCCACTACCATACTCTCTCTCTCTGTTTAGTCTGTAGCCACAACAAGAGCATTCATGGCTTGGGCGTCTAAATGAGTATTACGCCCGTCTTGTTCCGTCGGGTGCTCGGGATCAAGAGGCATGACGTAACCATGATTTACGATTTTCCAAATATGAGGGCTCATGGCCTTTAAGTAAATTGATATCCTAATTTTCCAATAAGCATAATTAGAGCCATCTAATAGTGATGCCTTGCCTACCGCAATCCCCTCACTAGCCATCCTTTTCTCTCTAGACGGTTAAGTCTAATTGTGAGAGACCAATCTCTGATACCACTTGTAGGATCAAGGATACCGACTAGACGGGGGTGAATAGGAGGTTTTTAAAATTTTCTTGTTTACTTGATTAATTCTTCACAATTTAAATGACAAGAATGTAAAGTAATTAATCCTACACAATTCTAGTCAAAAATATAGCAATCCTAGCTCTAGGCAAACAAATGATCACAATGAAGTATATAAACAAGAGCTAAGAGAGAAATGAACACAACCGATGTTTTTACCATGGTGATCGAAAACTTGCCGGTTTCCCCTAGTCCACGTTGAGGTTAGACCGAACGAATCAGACCGGCTCCACGAATTAAGCCGAAGCACCTCGATCACTAGTGGTAGCTCTTCCCCGCTCTGGGTAGGTGAGCTCCGACCTTCACAAATCACCGGGTCTTCTCACAAGCTCCTTCAGAAGATCACCGATCGAACCTCCGCCCAATCATCCAAGTGCCTGCAAGCACTAAGAGTAATGAATCTGGGCTTCACTTGAATGCAAACTAGTGCCAAGTGGATCAACTAATGAATTCTAGCACTATTTGCTCAACCACCTCAAATTTAATGCTCAAGGAGAGAATGAGAGTGGAGTGAATGCTCTAGGGCTCAAGAAATGTGCAATGAGTCTCTAACTTTAGCCCTTGTGCAGTGGTGGGGGTATTTATAGCCTCCACCAACCAAAACTAGCCGTTTGGCACAAATTCCTGAAAATTCAGGATGAGCGGTACTACCGCCCCCATGGGCCGGTACTACCGCTGCCAAATCTTCGCGGCAGAACGGCTATGTCAGAGCGCTGCAATGACCGTTGGATCGGCGGCGCGGTACTACCGTCGTTGTAATTTGTGGTACTACCGCTCTCCGGTAGTTCCGCAAAGTCGGCGCGGTACTACCGCTCTCCGGAAATCCGAAAGGTCCCAAACTCTGGCGCTCTCTGGAAAAAAGGCTCCGCTTCAAAACCAGAGCTTCTGGACTCCGGAAGTACCGCTCGAAATAGCGAAACTACCCGGTACTTCCGCTCCGAGAATTTCCAAATTTCATCCGGAGGAGCTCTCTAGAAAAAACGTTCCGCTCAACCTCCGGATCTTCCGGACTCCGGAAGTACCACTTGAAAATGCGGAACTACCACTGCCTGCGGTAGTTCCGACGTTAAAATTGTCGGTACTTCCATTTCCAGAAAAACTAAAACGCATCCGGGGGTGCTCTCTGGAAAAAGGCTCCGCTCAAAAGTCGGAGCTTCCGGTCGCCGGTACTACCGCTTTTGGGCGCGGAACTACCGCTCTCTGGTAGTTCCGACGTTCAAATCTGCGGTACTACCGCTCGTCCAGACAGAGCACAGATTTTGATTTTGAAATCAATCTTTGATGAATGCAAGCTTCTAAGTTGATCCAAGTGGCACATAAATTTGCTATCAAGCTACTTGCCAAGATCCCTCTTTATGGTACAATTATCTACCCTATAATCCGGTCTTTCACCTTTCTCCTAAGACCGGTAAAAATAAAAGAGATCCTATTCTAAGTATACCTTTGCCTTTAGCCAATCTTGGGTCTTCTTTTGCATCCTTTGGCTTGCATCTTATAGCTCACAAATGGACTAAGCCTTCGCATGTTCATTAAAACATGTTAGTCCCATATTCATATAAGTTCATTAATTACCAAAACCAATTTTAGGGGCCTAGATGCTTTCAGGTGAACAGAGGGTTAACTGGGTCATTGGGCCGGCAATTGAGCATCTGTTGAGCTAGGGTAACCTAGAGGAGGCGGCGATTTGGGCTAGGATGGACTGTGCGAGGCTACCCACGGCAAGGTACCTCGGCTGGACGGTGGACTTCGTCGGTAGAGAAGAGAGGTGCTCGGGAGCTTAAGGCAATGGTTCGGGGAGATTCCTGGGAGTAAGGGGAAGCTACAAATGCAAGCAATCAGAAAGTAATAAGTTGTGCAATGAGAATCGAAGTTTGGCTTACTTTGGCCAATTCCGGTGATCGTCGGTGATACTCTGGCCAAGGGCTCGATTAAGAGTACTGGGAGGCTCACTGGGCACTGATGCACTTTTCAGGGGAAGCTTGGGGCTTTAAATAGAGCAGAGAGGCAGTTTTGCATGGAAGAGGGGCAAAGGCGGTGGCGATGGAAAATTGTGGCCCGGAAACTCACTAGGGTCAAAGGAGGCTGGTAGGGACTGTCAGAGGAGAGGTAGGGTAAATGGCTAGGTGGCAGTGGTGACAGGAGAGCACGAGATGGCGCGAGAAGGCTCGGGAGAAAGAAAACCAGGAGTGGCGGCGGTTGTTTTTAGATGAAGCACAGTGCCAGCACAAACTCCAGCCCTTGAGGCAATGCAGCACGAATCTTGAAGCTTGGATGAGGTGGTTTAGAGGAGAATTGGCTGGGGAAGCTCAAGGAATCAAAATCAAAATGAAATTCTCAATTTTCTGAAAATTTAGTTTGTTTCAGGCCTTTCATATTGCAACGAGGTCAAGGCAGCCGGCTAGAGTTGGTTAGAGTGCAAATGGCCATAATTTGGCCCATCTATCGCAAAAATAGACGGCTCAAATTTTCCTATCCTCTTACATCTTAGAAGGTTAGTTAGAGAACCTTAAAATAGATGGATATTTTGCCAACCTTCTCTCTCATCTTTCGGCTGGTAATAATAATATAAATGACGAGCATTGGATAATCAATTAAATATAGCTTTAATACATAACGTTCTAAGCTATAATTCGATAATTAGGCTTAACTTCATTTGGCTTCCCGTGTGGTGAGATAAGAGCACATGTTCTATCACCAATAATCATACAATGATTCGGCCCCGTACATCTGACGACAATTGCCTCGTGGTTATCTCTAGATTTTCTCCCACTGGCAATAACCATCGATAGTTACTATCAGATTTCCTTATCTGATAGCAACCGATTACTCGACCAGATGTGAGGAATCGACAAGGCATCTATTCGCATAGACAACTGACACATCTTCGATACTATTTAATCCTTAAGGGAGAAGATGAAGGAAAGATCATTCGATCAAGCAATAGCCAATGGAGGCAAAGAATTGTAAAGTTAAGGCTAGTAGCATACCCATTTGTAATCGCTCATCTAGAGCAGACTGTAATCTCAATATAGCAATAAAGATAGTTTTCTTTTCTCCTCTCTAATCTATCTGTGAGGTTCAGATTTTTCCTACATTTTGTAAGATAAAAAATTTGATTGTCGACAATAATGGTCGGAGTGTGTTTCAACAAATATCCAGTAAAGTTTAGTGTGTTTTGGTAAAAGCACAAAAAGCCAATGTCCTGAAGCAAATGCCACAAAGGTTTAGTGCCTTGTAGCCTGTTTTGCCTAATTTCTTCATCAACAATGGCTTGATAACCTTTTTCACTTGTTATATTCCTAATTCCTAGTTACCTACAAATGAAAACAAGACAAACAATTTTTTTCGAGCTACAAAGGTTACTCCAGCTTCAATGGTTGAAAATAAACATGCTTACATAGTGTTGCGTGACACGAAAATAATACAACGATCCGCTGCAAGCCTGCAACAGACACAGTCAGCTGATGAATGCATGTGCACCGTCGCCTCCCGTGCGTTGCTGGAGCTGGAGCTGACCAGCTTCTCCACCTCCTCGACGCAAATCTACAGCACTCCAAGGACGACGAGGCAACGGCGGCTGACGTAGATCTGCAACACGGCGAGGAAGACGAGGCAGCGGAGGCCGACGTAGATCTGCAGCACGGCGCCACTTGACGTTGAGGCCGACGACGACCGTCTCCATCGCCTCCCTGACGTGCTCCCATCGGCGGGTGAGGTGGTGACCGAATCTCACCTCGTTGTCACATGCGGCGAGCGAACAAGGAGGGACGAGTTTTTGCCAAACAGCACTGTGCCGAATATTGAGGGATTATTTCTTCGAGTGGGATGAATCCATCTCGCTTCATCACACCTCATCCCACCAACCAAATACAAGTACCACCCTTTTCCCGAGACGATCCTATCCCATCCACTTCGTCCTAGCAGCCAACACTGCCTAAGGGTCTCTCCAATGGTTCTAGCTAACAACTAACTATAAGACTTCCACATCATTTATATAGTACACACTAAAGCTAGCATTCTAAAGAACTATCTATAAGGATAGCTATTTGATGCTTACATGCACACACAGAAAAGGACTATCATTTATAGAGGCTGCCTCGTTTTGCGTTATAGACTAGTGCTTAAGGAAGAGCTGGCTCGGTTTTTTTTTTTGCATACTCTCTTTCCTCCACATAGGATATATGCTGATAACCCTCCTAGCACTACCTAAGGACAGGATCAATTGGCCAATTGGCATACACTTCCTTAAGCATCATGCATCCCCTGTTTTTTTTGCAGGGGATGCATGCTGCTTAAGGAAGTGTTGGCCAATTGGCATACACTTCCTTAAGCAGCAGCATTGGCCAATTGCGTTATAGAACATCTGGCCAATTGGCCATACACAAACATAATTTGCCTTTTTTTGAAAAAGAAAGGGAAACCCTCCGATTTCTATTACTAGAAACAAAGAAATCGGACAGCAAACAAAGAAAACAAAAAAACAGCAATGGATGAACCCTGCTTGCCGTCCAGAAGCAGAGCTTTTGGGATATTCCAGTTTACGAGTCACTACCAAACTACAACCAACTTCTGAGCTAGGAATTCTAAAGCACACCAACTACACCTTTTTATTCAGATTTTGCTCCAGGAACTCTTGCTTCTCCTCAGCATCAAGCAGCATCCCCTAGCAGCACCTATCCTCTTGACCGCCATCCTGTTTCAGTATTGAACACTTCAGTGACGATTTGCTCCAAAAGTCTACTCCCCCATGCGCAGCAGGTCTTGATCTTCCCTTTTCTGCAAAATAGCCCATATGATTAGGCCAGTAGTAGATTGCATGGATTAGGGAGTTTACCTTGAAAACAACCTCGGTTTCTTGCTTTCCATATGGCCGACAACAAAAGCTGCAATACAGCTGTTATTAGTTCCTCAGTTACCCTTGAAATTTGAAACCATTTAGCCATCTAAACAGCTGTGTATGATTATTAGGGGTTCTGGGAAAACCCAAAGCACAGCCACAGTGCACCAAATGGATTTTGCCATTTAGTAAGAAAAGAAAGATGATCAATAGTCTCTTCTGAACCACAGATTTGACATTTAGTACTTCCTTTCCACCCTCTTTTAATCAAGTATTCCTTCGTCAGAATTCTCTTCTTGAAGAATAACCACAGGGAAAACTTTGATCTACAGAGGGATTCTGACTTTCCAAAGATATTTCAGAGGAAAACTCACACTTTTTCAAACATAATTTGCTTACAGCGTACACTCGCAAAATGACAAGAGCAATGAACTAAATAACCAGAAAATTGCAAATAATCTCCTAAAGTCAATCGAAGTTTGGTTTACCCTCCTAAGAGTACTTTTGTAGTATATGCCCCTTTACAAGTGCATGGTTATTTGAAATGCCTCATGGCGCCTCTTTCCCATTGGCTCGACTATTTTTTGTTGACGTAGACTTCGTAGCATGCCACCTCGGCTATGGACTAGATGTAGCGTGGTTAATATAGACACCATATCCCTCCAATCAGTTCGAACTTCGTTTGTTGAAGGAGGCATAGTGGAGGCGAGCTACATGGATGGAGGAGAGGCCGGTGCGCTGTGCCGGTGGAGCAGAGGCGGTGAGTTGAGATGGAAAAAGGTGCTCGGGATTTGGAAAAGCACCAGAGGAGGGGAAGGGGCTGGTGGAGGATGCAACGGCCAGTGGAGAGAGATGATGGTTCACCGTTTGGAGACGATGGCTGAGAGAGTACGAGACTTCTTTACTACTTAAAAATAATAGTTGGTGGTGGACCTTTCTTTCCTTCGTTCTCCGTAGCCATCTGTTCTAGCCATGAGTTAGGATCTGGGCCATCCATCTCGTGCCCCCTCCTATAAATTGGTTGAACTACCCCTCATCGTCCTATCCCGCGTACAGAGAAAAAAGTAGATAGGTGGGCACAACATGTCGTTCTCACATCTCTCTTTTCCTCTTCGTTTCGCACAACGCAACTACCCCACTTTCCCCCACACGTCTCCCTCTCTGTGCCACCAGCGCTGCTTCATGCCCCCCACGTCTCCCCTTCCTGCCAGTCTCCGTCGGGCCACGCCGCTCCGTCTCCTTTGAATGTCGCTGCTACCAGGTAGTGCTGCTCGGGTTCCTCCAAAGGTGCAGCCGCCCTACCATCATCGAGTCTTAGAGTCATGGAATCTCAGGATCGACTGACATCTACATCCATCCGTGCTGAGCCACCGACCACCATTTCAAAATAATTTGGCTCCTCACCTCTACCGAGCTCCCTATCTTGGATCCCTGAGGTAACCATCTCCTCTCCTCCTTCCTTTAGATCTAAGACACCCTTTTTGCTTTGTGTTTGGATCCAGGATGCTAGTGGTTCATGGGACAGGAGGACCCAGTCGTTGCTCACCACTTGGGATCTCCTAAGTGACCTCGCTGTGCATGATCACTACCCTAGTGGATTTCTTCTTCATCCTCTCATTTCTAAACACATTTCCAACCATCCTCTTCGCTTCCCTCAATCAATTTGGGGTTTCCTCTTCTGCAACTTGCTAGTGAACATGTCTTCCCCATGTACGGCCAAAAATGCCACTAGACCACATCGCTAGTGAGGGAGGGGTGGTCAAAGTCACCGGATCGAGGACGCCAGCTGCAAGATCCGGACAGAGGATGCTCACCAACCACCAGATCCAAATGGAGGAGGCAGGCGGCCCTAGGGATGGTAGAGCAAACGGCGGGCGAGACTGTGAAGGGAGGTAGTAGCTGGGACTATAAGGTGGAGTCAGGGATGGGAAAAGGCACCAGAGGAAAGAGAGGAGAGGAGGTGGTGGTATCTTTCAGGAGAAGCAGCGTCATTGGGGAAGGGAGGGGAGACGTCGATGATGCACAAGCAAGAGACAAAGGTGATGGCGTAGTTCCCTCGTTGTATCGCCGTCTCAAGTTCCCCATGTCACGTTCTCTTCATCCTAATCCATCCCCACACCACCGCCGCCTCCTGCTCCATGCCGCCTGTACAAGTATCACCACCTCCTCCTTGCTTACCGCCACCATGTTAGAAGTTCAGTAGGCAACATGGCATGAAAACACATCACACAAAAGAAATCTAGTGGGGGACTCACCAAAGAAAGAACAAAAGGCTAAAACAACAATATTCGGAAGGGAACTTTTAAGAAAAAATCTAATAGTACGTCAATAGATCAATGAGTCCCTCTGACTCAACAACAGGGAGAGCACCAATGAAGAGGGAAGAGGGGCCCGAGGTACACAAGAAAAACAATAACACTTCAACTAAAAAAGATAGTCGAGAAACTTTGCACTAGTGTCGTGAATACTATTGCTTTCGCAACTACAATCGGCCACAATTACCCTAGGGTTAACTATATTAACCCTTTTTGTTCTACTGTGACAAAAGAAATTACGTGACATAATAGATGCGTGTGATGCAAAGGTGCATGTATCTTTGACATGCTTATTACTCCCTTAGTCACAAATACATGTCATTTTTCGATGAGTGTAGTTAAATTTTTGAAATTTCGACTATGATATCTTCTTAAATATTTAGATTAGATTAATGAAAATCACATGTATAAATTTGGGTCAAAAAGTACTTTGTTATAATTTTATTGAGTTTTACAAATATATTACAATATAAATTATTGTTAGAGTTGAGTTTTCGGGACGTGTCAATGTCCAAAATGATATGTATTTGTGATTGGAGGGACAAATAAGTACAAAATTTTATATTGCCAAAAAGAATTGCCAACGTTTTGCATTAGCCTGGCGTTTAGTCTAAAGGCTTTGAAAACAAGCCTAAGCCCCTGATCAACTCGGCTTCGGCTTCTGGCTTATTTTTCACTATTCATAAGTTTCGTCTTTTTCTGAACTTTTGGATTTTTGTTGAGCTTTTTTGCCGGTTCTTTTTTCCCCGTATTTGTTTGTATTATACGTAATGGGCTAACATATTTTTTATATTTTTAAATTTTTTAAATTTAATTATGCTAAATAAGTCTCTGTCAACACAAGGCTTTTTTTCACCGACACATGTTTTCAGCCATAAGTCATGAGCTTTTCAGCCGAACCGATCACCACAATAGGATTTGGGGCATGAAAATTTCATGGCATATATATACTCTATCGTAGGTCCTACCACAATGTTTTTAAATGCCAGCCCAGCAAGAACCAAGAGGGGCATTTATAAACAACAGCATAGTGCCTACTGTAGCATTTACAAGCTTCGACCTAATACAAAACAGCCAGTGTGTACAAAGGTTAGCTTGGGTATACTATAGCGTTTATCAAATATCGACTTAATTAGAATCAAGGGGCCAAATTTTCAATTACAGGGAAGATACACACCACACACACATGCACACAAGTGCTCCCCTTAGCACGCACATAGAAATATAGAAATTGGGCATAAATCTACACCTCAAAAAGATCCTATTGATGCGTACTCTTGTCTGTGTAATGGTGGGTGCCTGGATTTGAACCCCTGGTGCATGGAATCATACCCATAACAGCATTGTCCCATCAAGAGGTTGTTCCCATCTCCTTAATTACTCAGCCAATATATGTAGAATAGACATTCTAGACATATGTATAGTAACATATAAAAAGCTTTTAGCCACAAGAAAATATAGGGTGCTTTATTAACATAGTTTATTCTTCACATGACATGTACAACCAAGAAATATTTTTCTTAGTAAATAGGTCCATGCATGTGCATATGCACCCTCTAAGTACACAAAATACGAATCACCCAACCCTTGGAACCTTAACCACGATGGAATTTTCAAGTTCATGGTCATTACAGTTGTTGCCCACGCAATCAACCCAAATCCAAACACGGTTGCAGCAGTGGTCTTCTATGACATACCAGCTACGAGGAACATAAAACAGTCCATTAATACTAGGCCTCTCTTTCTGAATCAAAGCTTTTGCTTCCTTGCCCTTCATACCCAAACACTCTGGCCACTCTATCTTGCCACCTGTATATGTGAAATTTTGTAAGATTGTTAGGGTCATCACTTTGAGTTCATAAATCATAATTAACTATCAAAAAGAAAATTGCAGTTGCATATAGTCATATAGGAATTATTCAATAAGAAATCGACAAGACATTTTACCACAATCAGAACCAGAGATGCAGTGCCACTCAACATTGTATGACATGGTTCCTAAGCTTTTGTTTTGTGCCGAAGAAGAGGGCTGGGTGAAACCATATTTATATGCAAAACTAATAATGGGACTCATTAAATGCAATACACTGAATACATAGCCATCCATGCATCACCACATGCATTAGTTTGGGCAATTATTATTGGAGATATATCCTGAAGACATATCCATCCATTCACCACCACATGCATTAGTCTGGGCAATTATTATTGGAGGTATATCCAGTTAGTATATCTGATGTGTGATTGTAGATAGACACATTTAATTGATATCAATTGTGGAATTCAAACAAATCCCATGTGCATATCTAATGTGTGACCATGGATAGAAACACATTTATTTAAATCAATGCAAAGTATTTTTTTGTATGTTTCGTGTTAAATATGTTAATTAAACACTTTAATTACTTACTCTTGTAGATGCGATTCATAATTTTGCACATTCAATGCCTTGGATATGAATCAAATTCAAATAACACTTGGTTTATCATATGCTATGAAATTAGGCCTGAGCAAAACATGGGCAAAATTTGCTCAAGTCCATATAGTGTTAGTCTTTAATATGCACTCGCATAAAATTAAGTTTCTTCATCACTCCATTCTATTGTTTAAACTATTGGTCCATATAGTGAACATGGTATGACATGGTTCCTAAGCTTTTGTTTTGTGCCGAAGAAGAGGGCTGGGTGAAACCATATTTATATGCAAAACTAATAATGGGACTCATTAAATGCAATACACTGAATACGTATCCATCCATGCACCACCACATGCATTAGTTTGGGCAATTATTATTGGAGATATATCCTGAAGACATATCCATCCATGCACCACCACATGCATTTGTCTGGGCAATTATTATTGGAGATATATCCGATTAGTATATCTGATGTGTGATTGTAGATAGACACACATTTAATTGATATCAATTGTGGAATTCAAATAAATCCCATGTTCATATATGATGTGTGACCATTAATAGAAACACATTTAATTTAATCAATGCGAAGTAATTGTGTATGTTTTCTGTTAAATAAGTTACCTAAATACTTTAATAACTTACTCTTTTAGATATGATTCATATTTTGCACATTCAATGCCTTGGATATGAATCAAATTCAAACAACACTTGGTTAATCATACTCTATGAAATTAGACCTGAGCAAAACGTAGGCAAAATTTGCTCAAGTCCATATAGTGTTGGTCTTTAATATCCACTTGCATAGAATTAAGTTTGTTCATCACTCCATTCTGTTGTTTAAACTATTGCTCATCCCAAAATTTCCCTCCGTTATTGGAAAATGCGTGAGATCTTCAAAGTCCAAGCAATAATATTTACATAATACCACCAAAAAGCAATAAACCTTACCAGCAGCGTTGGATTGACACACACACACACACACACATACATACATACATAGGTAGGTAGGTAGATAGATTTCCTGGTAGGGGCTATGGACTCAACTGATCCAAAGTGTTTTGCATCCCCCTTTTTATTTGTCATTTTTCTCTACTTTTGTAGGTGTGAAAACTAGACATGATTGAGGGGGTGGACGTCGGCAATGCTACTGGTCGACGTCTATAGGAGTGAAAGTAACATGAGGATTTATATAGATTCAAGGGTCTGAGTGGACTGTCCTACTCTTGTCGGTGGCCTACAGAGGGTTTCGAGGGTTTCTCCTGGAGGCACACCAGTTTGAATGCCTTCTTGTATTCTTTATGAGCTTGCGTTAAAAATGATGAATACATGGAGTATTTATAGGCTCTTGGGCCTGTACAAGTGATAGAAATACCCTTAGTGAGATAGCTAGTCTAGGAGCACATGAGAGGGGTATTGTTGTAAGGACCCAGATTTTACAATCCGGATTCCTCTGTGATTTCACCGCACTATTCCCTGGATCAGTAGATAGTGCTCACAGTTTACAGTTCTGAATATCAAAGTACATATCATGCGGAAGCGTAAATATAATAGTAGACTTACTCATGGGCCGATTAGGCCGAAATCATTAAATTGCAGCAGCGGAAGAACGAAGCACACAGGTGGGACCTTCAGGATATGCCCACAGGCGGCCAACTGGAGGTTTGTGACCTAGCCCTTGATGACTTCATCTTCTTCTCCGTCATAACCAAAAGTATTGCTGAAGCGTAGTGATATGATTCTTGCTTCTGGATTTGTTATGAGAGCGAGTGTGAGCACACTAACCACCGTGCTCCGTGAGCCAATACATAGGATGCAAATAAATAGTATGCATGGCTTATCAAAGGAGAGGCTCGAGTTATTTTATTTGCCATAAATTGCTTTTAGAAGTATTATTATTATTTAATCATAGTGTTATTGTTGCTGCCTAAACTCCACCTAGTGATTACTATAATTGACTTAATCCACCAAAAATACACTTTCTTTATTGATTGTTGTCTAAGACTTCAAACAGCGAGTGACATCATTTAATTAATCCACCGAACACACACTTTCTATATTCAGTGCTGTCCAAAACTCCAAATAGCGAATATCATTAATTATACAATCCACCAATCAATTGCTGCCTAAATCCCCAAACAGCGAGTATCATAATTTATATAATCCACCGATCAATTGCTGCCTAAAACTCTAGACAGCTAGTAACATCATTTATCTAATATCATTTAATTAATCTACCGAACACACACTTTCTATATTGAGAGTTGTCTAAAACTTCAAACAGCGAATATTATCAATTATACCATCCACCAATATCTTTTGTATTCCAAATTCCTAACAACCCATTCCTTTTGCTATTGATCCACAACAACAATAATCAACCTTATTTTCCATTATCTATCTCTAACTAATTCACTAGTATACCTCCACCAAGAATATCATTGATCAAGTTTATACTCCAAGAATTGTTATCATACCCCAAATTCCCAAAATTCAATTGACTCATCTAGTACTCGATTCTATTAATTCTAATATTGTCAACATTTTCCAAGAATTTATAATAGTTATCAGTGTTGTAATCCAGCAATTACTTTCACACTCCCTAATTCTCCAAAATCACATTTAAATCATCTATCTAACCTATATACTCATTTAGACTCCACCAATTTATTTCTCCCAGAATCCACACTATCATTTTCTTTTTATGATCGACATGAGTCCACCAATATCTTTATGTTTTTACCACAAACATCCATCTCCTTTACTCACGACTCTATTTATTCCTCCCTATATTTCATTTTGTAAGAACGGAAGTGTCATTATTTGAAATATAATACATAAAAATTTTCTGGGACCTAGCAGTTTTGAACAAAAACATAGTGTGTAGAGAATGCAATAATAATAGCGATCTAGATTCCATCCACCGTTACATGGCATCTGCACCATATAGCATCTTTCAGCGTTATAGCCGCTTAACTTACCACTGGGGCGACACCCAGGACAATTCAAACCAGGACCATCTGCAGCCCTTCACTTTTCCAATACCACCCACAAAGTTTTCGAAATAGAACTATATCTGGTTAAGTTCCCATGTCCGCCCTTGACCGTGGGCACGGCTATTCGAATAGTTTTGACTCTGCAGAGTTTGCACACTTTATCCACAAGAGACAGTTCGCTCGTTGCCCTACACGATTCCTTAGTCATGCGGTTGAGCAAACCATCACAGTAATCATTCAAAGTACCTCGCCCCTCCCATCATCTCACCCTATGGCATGCTCCCATTTGCAGTGGGTCCCATTCGTTGTGCGGGATGTTCCCCTCCTATGCACCAAGCAGCTAGCTACCCATACTGCTAGTGCGTCGCAGAAGATCTTCACCCTCAAACTGCCACCCAGGCCACCACTTGCGGGTGTCCCATTCAAGCCTGCCACCCAGGCCTCCACTTGCACTACTGCCATGATCATGACTTTCAGGGTCTGGTAAATCTACTAATGTCGGGACTCCGGATTTCCAAACCCGGACCCTCTGTGTAATACCGCACTAGTCCCAGATCAAAGCTAGTGCACACAGTTAAACAGAAATGATTCATAACCAACAACGCATTATTACAATTATAAAGAGTACTGACCGACAGGTCTCATTATTACAGATGAGGTTTCAAGACCTCGCACAATCATAAAACACAGCGGAAGCAAAGATAATTTCAGCGGAGATCCATCAATACGCCACAGACAAATGACTGGGGAAGCGCGACCTAGTATTCCGGAAATCCTTTGTCGAATCCACCCGAGAAGTAGTCGTAGTCTCCCTCTTGAGCTTTGTATTCCTCTGAGTATTATTTTTTTGAGTGCAGCATGTGAGTACATAAAGTACTCCGCAAGTCTTGGAAAAAATGCAATAGATGCAAGGCTTAACAAAGGAGGGTTATATGGTTCTTTTGCACAAAGCAATGTTTTATTTCAAATACCATTAAGTAATTTCGAAGGCATCATTTTGACCAACTAATTGTTTTAACTGAAACTAATAAGCTCTGCACGGCGAAGGTTCCATCCACCAACACTAGCTAACCAACTTTAACCGATCAAGTTTGAAACTGCGGGTTACATCCATCCTCTCTGGCTCCAACTGCCAGGATACCCTTCCGAGAGTTCCCTCCACTCTCAGAATACCAAAACTTTGATTTTAAAACCAAAACCAAGAGTCTACCATGTGAATGCATTCCTTGCCCGCCCTTGACCGTGGGCACGGCTATTCGAATAGTTTGACACTCTGCAGAGGTTGTACAACTTTACCCCCAAGAGATAAATTATCTTAATAGTCACCACGCTTCTTTTGGCATTAGACATAGATAAAATATCACAAAGCCTTATCCTCACTCTAGTCTAGCTAGACGCCACCCGCTAAAGTTTCACCGCAGAAGGGTTAAATCTGCCCAATCCGAAGCCCCCTCTTGCGCCATATGAGTATAGTAAATCCCTGTCCCTCACTGTGAATAACCAGTAACTCCCTGGCACCCACTTTCCACTGGTGGCACCTAAACTAGACTATCATAAGTTAATCAGCTAGGTCATACCCATATAGACTTAGGGTTGCACGGTAATGCTCAGTCTGGACAAACACAAGCGTCGGTCCTTAATCAACTAGGGTGGAACATACACTTTACAAGATCTCGTGCTTTCCACACCAAAGCCAACTAACCATCCACCCTAGTCTAAACCAAATTTCACACTTTGCTTTATTTTTAAAAGAACAGTGGCCACACCAGTAACCACTTATTTCTAAATACAATTACCAGTTGAATGACATATGATTTCCCATTTCAAGATTTCAAAAGATTTAAATAGCATGACTAAGCATTATACTACCGTCTAATATTACCAAAGGATTATGTAATTCTCATTATTGAGACAAAGATAATACTAGGGTTACAAGGGTACATGGCATTCAAAGTTCAATGGAGGGTATAACAATGTTGGATTAATTAACTTGCTAAAGTAAAATTAAGATTCTATGCAATTAGCAATGCACTTAGATTTAAAATAATTAAAAACATTTCTCAATCATAGGTTCAAAATTATCAAAGGAGACTTGCCTTCTTGCACGCTCTCGTGGTCTTCTTGCTGCGGAGTGGAGAGATCTTCGACAACTGTGGAATCTACGCGCGAAAAGACGAAGCAACAAAACAAATAAATACAAACAAAATTCAAATAAAAACTAAATAAACTCCAATAACTGCAAAACCAGAACTAAAAGATAGAGCTCAATTTTAGATGAATTTAGGAAAAAGAATCGGGTTGATCGGAGTTCGGACGAAGGAGAACGAGCGATCTAAAGTTTGCCGGGCAAGAAAATGCTGGAAAACAGCAAAAGCTACTGTTCACCCGAGAGCAACACTTTTGGAGAGAAGGCTAGCGTCGGTGAGAGGAGGCATGGGAGATGAATTTAACTAGCAAAATGGGTTGCTAGGGACCTAAGGCACACATAGGAGGCGACGGCACGCCAAACGGAGAACGATGACGGCTCCAACGACATGGGTAGAAGAGAGGAATAAAACTCGGGCATAGGACATGGAGAAGTAGGGTGAGCACAGGCTAGGACGCGGCTTGGCGAAGCTAGGAAATATGTCGGCTCGGCCAGAAACCCATTGGAGACGGCGCAATCGACGTTTGAACGATGTCGGGAAGGAAAAAGTAAAAACTTAATATCTTAGCGCTCGGTGAACGAAATCTAACACCACTTGGAGGGTAGCTACCTGGGATGATTTGGCACAATATGATGCGAACGGATTAGGAGAAAACATCACCGGATAGATAGGGACACGAGATGCCGTTGGCGGCTATGGCGAGGTTCGGAGGCAAAAATTTGTGGAGGCTTTTCGGGGACAAGGAAGTGATCACGGCGTAGAACGCGATGAGGCAAGTCTAAGAAAAATTACGGCAAGGGCTAAAGCTTACCGGAGGTGACGAATCAACGTCGGGAAGCGCTCTTGACCTAGATTGGGGAAAACTCGATTCCGGGAGATTGGCTGCACCAAAACCAAATTAACTTAGCAAGAAGGTAGATGGGACATGAAGGCACAATGTGACACGAAAAGATCATGGAAAAACTCACCGGATAGCTCGAGACGCGACGAGCAAATTTGGGACCGAAGGGCCTCGATGCCGACGGCGTCCTGAGCTTTGAGGGGACTTGCCACGGCTTGGGATGGGTTTAGAGGGGTCAAGGGGTCGTATTTATAGGCTTGGAAGAGGTAGAAACTGACTCCAATTCGTGAATTACGGTTTAGAGTCTGTTTCAAAAAATAGGGGATAAAAGGCAAATGGATGAACGAAACAGAAAGAGGCTGGTTGAGATGGATTCCTTGCGTGATTTGGCACAATTTTTCTTTTGGGAGGACATTGAAATAAGGTCCGGATTGAAAGTTATGAAGAGAGAGAAAAAAGAAGGAAAACTGTACAGAGGACTGGATCGAAACAATCTCTGCTGCGCTGGGAACACGCACGAACAGTACCCAGCGTTCATTCTCTCTCCTCTTTCCTTTTTTTTGAAATTTAAAATTGAGCTCAAACAAACTCCGAAAAAATCCAGAAAATACAGAAAAATTCCTTGTGACACAAGGAACACAAATAAAATATTTTTGGCAAGTATTAATGTTTAATTTAATCATATTAACTATTTTTATTTAATAAAAATTCCAATTAAGCTTTAATTAATTCCGAGAAAATTCAAATGGTGAATTTTATTTTTAAAAGCTTCAAAAAGGCTATGAAAATCAGGATGTTACAACTAAGCCAAGTTGTACTTTACAGACTTATGGTTGTACTTGTTTTACACAGGAGGTCATGATAAGATTCGGTCCTTAGGGTTATCCGGGCGGTAGTACCATTAACCACTTTGTGCTTCCACTACACCACTCTCATTTGCCCAGATAATTAAGCAACTTGAGGTTTTTGGGAGCATAAAATATCCATAACCAAATATATACCAGTCATTTCCACCATGACTTCCCAAACCAGTTTCTCATGATTAAAAATCATAATGATGCTGGGGGCATTTCAGCGCCCCTAAGTATCTATTCAGTACTAAGTATGGCATATAATTAGGGACTTATTTTCGCAAGGTTACTATTATAATTTTGCTAGGGCGACAAGGTTCACACATTCAATTATTCCAAAGGAGGTATAATAATATTCAAGGCAAATAATGGGCATATAACTAGAATCTTAAATTAAACATGTATTTGCATATAAAATAACGGCATGCAATTTGATAATTTAAACCAAAGTAGTTTGCAGAAAACGTAGGTTCAACGTGATCAAAGTATTGACTCGCTTGGCGCGGTTTACCGCGGTCTTGAGCTCACACAATGCTTTCTCTTGAGCTTCTGGTCTCTATCTTCACTTCGAGCTTAATCTCGCTGGATCCACTGAATCTTCACGACTCCCAATTTCTAATTACGCGATAAACGACTGATTCCAAATGAAAGCAAATAACTCAAAAGATCCAAATAAATCCGAACAAACTCAATTTAGTTTTATTATGAGTTATTGAGTGATTCGAGTGATTTGAGACAAGGTCAGTGGTAGAATTACGATGGCTCGATCCTTTTTATTAATAATCTCTTTTATTATTTTTGTATTTATCAAGGAAGTCCCATGAGTTAGGATGGACCTATGAATCGGGGTACAAATCTAGCTGGGTATTATTTTATCGAGCGTTAATTTTCAGGGCATATGATATACATATATGAGTAATGTTTGCAAATCTTAGCTTACCGAGTTAATCTTATAGTCTATGTTTATAGCATTTTGTGGTATAATATTTTATGTACCTCCATTTATCACTAGGCTAAGTTTAACTTGAATCATGGTCTACTTATACGGGTCCCAACTTGCTATATATATAATTATGCTCAATATTATTATGTATTAAATCTAGTGTTAAGATTTAATTAATAGTACTATTATTATCTTGCTTATACCTTAGCTACTATTAGGCTTAGCTTTATTTCTAACTTTAGTTTAAACTTAGCTATCTAGGCAAGGCTTGGTATATAAGGTCATATATTATAATTAGGGGGAAATCTTTAATTTAAAATTTTGTTTTTAATAGGTAAACATATTATTCATTTTTCTTAATCTTAATCTTGAATGCATTTTTCATTAGGATTTTTATTAATCTTGGACTATACACTGAAGCACATTCTATTAATGCCTTTAATTGATAATTAGACCTCAATTAAATATTTAATCTACATTTGTTGCTCATGCAGTAAATAACCAGATATTAAATGTTAAGTAACCTTGTTTTACATCCTAACTAAATTTATTATGCTCCCTAGATTATTTCCCAATTTCCCCTTGATTTTTATTGATTAACATGAGCTACAAAAATGAAAACAAAATGTAGGTGAAAAGTTGCGGCCGGCCGGAATCGAGCCCAAGACCTCTGGTTGGGTCATGTTAACATGCAGTCGGGCTAACCAAGTGGGCTTTCAGTCCTTCGCGACTGAGAGGGGAAAAAGGAGTTAAAGAAGTAAGTAAAGCCGGGGCTATACAAGAGCAGCCGCCAGCAGCCAGAACAGAGGAGGGGGGCGCAAGATATTCGGTGGTGTCGCCGGCGAGTAGCGGCCGGGGAGGGAGCGATGACCCGCAAAATGGGTTGCGCATAGCTCGGGGAAGCTAGGGGTGGTGGAACGGTGGCCGGAGCAGCAGCGAGGCGGGCGGGCGGCGGCGCAGAGCAGAGCAATAGGAGGGAGGCGACGTGGAGAGCGCTCGGCCATTGGAGAAGGAAAGAGGAGGAAATAGAGAAAAGAAAGGAGCAGGCGCTCGGGGGAAGAAGAGAGGAAAGGAAGGGGAGGCGCAGGGGAGCGGGGCCCAGCGGGTCGGAGGAGAGAGGAAGGGGAAAGAGAGAGAAAAGGGGTGGGAAAAAGAGAAAAGGCTAGGGCCCACATGGAAGGGAAAAATAAGAGAAAAGAAAGGCTCAAGCCAATTTTGTAATTTGGATTTTTAATTTAGATTTTTATCTTACATTAGTGTTTATTGATTTTGATTTTTGCACGATTCTAAAATTCAATTCTTTAATTTAAGTTTATATTTTAGGCTTAAGATTCCTGATTTCAACTTTTGAACATTTAGTTCAAATCTTGGTTCAAATATCTAGCTACAAAATCTATTATTTCTCTATTTTCTATTTTATTCAGTTTGCCCTCGGATTTCGTTTTTGATGTTATTTGGTTATGAATTGTGTACACACACACACACACACACACACACACACACACACACACACACACACACACACACACACACACACACACACACACACACACATATATATATATATATATATATATATATTCTGAATATCCCACCTTGGATTTTTATGGGTATATTTTAATATTTTATTGTCCTAAACTTGAATTCAAGACGTTGGTATTTTGAATTCATGATCTGTAATGACATCTTTCCACTTTTATAATTTACAATATTATTATTTATATTTGGGAGTACTCTTGATTATTAATTTGTATGGCACATAACTCAAAAAGATTTCAAATAAATACTCAGAAGAAATTTGAGTGCTAGCAAAATGCAAGAAAAATTTTAAAAACTCCATATTTTTGAGCACTTGAAATTTCAGGATGTTACAATTGTCATCCTTTCTAAACATAACTGTGATTCTTTAATTAATGTGTGTCTTCTATGAAGTGGGCCCCGTTAATGGAGGGGGAAGTATTCTCCTAATACTAGCCCCCTTGCCCCTTGCACTCATAAGGAGCACCTGATGGGGTAGTCTTAGCTCGCCATGTTTTCTGTGTTAGGGTTAATGCCCGGCCGAAATTTGTTGGGCTTTAGTGGTAGCCTTCACCATCGAGTGCTAGAGTCATGGTGGAGTCTCACACTTTCATGAAACATTGTTGGTCCTTGTCACAGTGAGATTCTAGGCCCATTTTGTAGTTTGCGCGATTTTCGGGCTAACTGTCGGCTGGGCTACTCATGACAACCCAACTGACCCTCAAGCTAGTTTGTTCTCTTCTTTTTTGGGCCACTGGGCCAGCCCATCCGAGCACCTGGAAGATCTAACAGGTCAGGACTGCTCTAGGGCTAGCTGTCACCCATCACCCCTTGTAGCCGGGCATTCTCCCTTTAGGCCTGGCCGCCTGGCCATCCACCGAGCGACTCCACTTTTACATCAGTGGGCCTGCTTAGTGCAATCTCATGGCCCGTAGACTGGTTGGCCTACTTAGTGCAATCCTCACAGCCCGTAGGCTCAGTTGGCCTACTTGGTGCAATCCTCACAGCCCGTAGGCTCAGTCAGCCTACTTGGCACAGGAGGACAAGTAGTAGGGAGTGGTTGCCCTAGACATTTCACCCCTTTGTCCACTGCCTCCACCGAGGAAGAAGGGAGGGAAGGAGTTTGGCAGCTCACCTGCTTTGTGCAGGGAAACCGGGTGCCCTAGCCTTCCCTTAGCCCCTCATGGCCGCCTTCCTATAGCCAGGGCCAAGGAGCAGGGGCGGATCTACAGTAATTCATGGGTATTCAGCTGAATACCCAAAATTTTTTGCAAAAAATCTGCTATATATTAGGTATAGTATATATATGTATTAGTATTTGGGTTTAAATTACAGAATTCGGAGTAAAAAACGGAGCTCGGGCCGACCGAAACCCCCATGCGCCGAACGGCCCAGTGCGCGGTGCGCCTCTAGCCTCCCACGTCCAAATGGCCCAGTGGCCCACTCCGCGTCGACGCCGCGACGCCGTCTCAAGTCGACTCAGATTCCTCTCGCGCTGATTCCTCACGCCCGCGCCGTCTTCGGTTCCTTTCCTCCTCATCTCGAATCGACTCAAGTCGCTCAACCCTAACTCTCTTTGTCTCTCAGATCCGGCGCCCGAGCGCCGGCGGCTGGCGCGCTGGGTGGCTGGCGACACCGCGGCAGGCCGCCTGCCCACTCCTCACTTCTCGGTGGCCTACCATTCCTTCCTCAGGCTCAGTTCGGGTCCGGCAATCGGCAGCGGCCGCACCGCCGCAGGCCCGCGGCGCAGTCCCTCTCCGGCTCTCCCTCTTCTCGTCAGCTTATCTCCCTCCGACCTCCGTGACTACGCCCGGTCGGCGGCCGCAGTGCAGGTTGTGAGGTTGGTTTCATTTTTTGTTGGGTATGTTCACTGATGTCTGAATCTGATGGGGTGATGGTGCTTTGTTTGCTTTTTTCTTTGGATATTCCAGCTGCTCAAGTGTGAAGTGTTGGATATTCCTCATTTCTTACTCGAATCCATGGTGATTTCTCACGGATCTGCTCTGCTCCATCTCCGTGCCTACTGAATCTGCACGCAGGGACTGTTTGCACGAGGTCGTTGAGGTGCTTCCTTAGTTCCTTAGCTGATTGGCCATGTGAAATTGTGAATTGTAGTAGATTGTGAATCTTGGTGTGCCATTGTAGTAACAGAAATTGTGAACCACCTTCAATCTTTACTGACCATACAATTCTAACTGTCAAGCTTTACTGCCACTGATATGGGTAAATTGTTCTTGACGATAATGCATAGACAAGTGTTATATGTGGATCTCGAAAGTGTTGTACAAAAGCTACAAACAATGAAGATTATTGTTGCCTACTATCGTACCATCTTTAGGAAAATTACTATTCACTTTGAATGTGCTATTAAATCACCCATGGTCTCTGCATAATGATATATTATAAACATTAATATCATACGCATGCGTTTATATTAGCCAATAACTAGCCTTTTGTTTCCAAGTGAATATTGCATTGTCTGCGCATGCAGGAAACCATACCTGTTACACAGTTAGTCTGAGAAACTGCTGCTGTTATGCAGGAGTTCACACAAGCTGAATGGTTGACATTATCAATTTTTTCTTATAGGTTGATCCGTCAGGATCATACTTCTCCTGGAAAGCATCAGCTATGGGGAAAAATGGGTCAAATGCAAAGACATTTCTTGAGAAAAGGTAAGTGGATCTGTCAAGCCTATCAGTAATATTATTTCAGTAAATTCTTTTACTCGTGGTAACATTTTCTTCCATTTGATCATAAATGTGATGCATATAATTTTATTCCATATTTCTCATTTTCGTAATATAAGTGACAAGTATGTTATGTTGGGAGAAATGGTGTGTCATAGTATCGCGTATCGGTATCGACGTATCCAAACAACCTAGCTCTAAAGTTCGAATACCCATTCTAAAAATCCTGGATCCACCACTGCCAAGGAGGCGACGCATCCCAGCCAAAGGCAGAAGGTGGACTGGTGGTGACGAGCAGAGGACTCTTTCCTGGCGAGTTGTTGCTTCTTCCCGAAGGCGATGAGCTCTAACAAGCAGATCCCCTTTGGCACCTCATGAGTTGCTCCGCTATGGCCAGAGCTGAGGGCAACAGGGACGAGGGTAGTGCCGCCATGGGAGGAGACCAAAGTGGGCAGGCGGGGCTGGTGGTCAAGCCTATGGGGCTCGATTGGAGAAGCATCTAAGGGCTACTTAAGCCCTTGATGCATGCTATGGCAGCATGGCAGCCAGTCCTTGCGAGAAGCTCGGGCAAAAAGGTAAACCTCCAATCTCTCCACTGGGGTTTCTGATTTCTTGCTTCGTTGGTTTCCTCTAGTGTAGGAGTTGGATGTGGCCTTCGCGATGTTCTGCAAGGTGATGCAAGGCGCGGCGCATGATGGGTGGCGACCGGGCGCCAAGTTATGGTAGGGCACTAGGGTGCCAATTGAGGGACACAAGATGAGGAGGTGCCCCATGACAGGGCGCTTGTCTTTGTAGCAACCAGTCATGTGTGGCCTCTTAGGAGCGAGTGTTCTGCGTGTGCGCATGTATAGATGCTATAAATCAACTTCTGCTATGCGATGTACGTAAAGAAATTTGATGTGGAATTGGATGCCAACGAG
Source organism: Dendrocalamus sinicus (assembly GCA_036346575.1). Lineage (NCBI taxonomy): Eukaryota > Viridiplantae > Streptophyta > Magnoliopsida > Poales > Poaceae > Dendrocalamus > Dendrocalamus sinicus. The sequence goes on along the minus strand of CM070660.1, from coordinate 28,474,876 downwards.
AATCCTTGAATGTGATTGCCAAGGCGCTTTGCCCTTGAGGGGTTTTGACAAGGCATGTGTTGAGTGGTTTTGGCAAGGTGTTTGCTTTTTGGGTGGTTTGTTAGGGCGTTTGCCTTTGGGGTGGTTTTGGCGTTTGGTTGTAGGGTCCTCGCGAATTGCAGGGCAATTTGGCACTTGGGTGCAAGGGCATGTGTAAGGACAAGTATGTGGGCCTTGTATGGCGCTCTGGCACTTAAGCGTTTTAGAGAATTGTAACATCCTGATTTTCAGAGCCTTTTTCAAGCTTTTAAAAATAAAATTCACCATTTGGATTTTTCTGAAATTAAGTAAAACTTAATTGGAATTTTCATTAATTAAAAAGATTCAATATGATTAATTTAAACATTAACATTTGCCAAAAATATTTTATTTGAGTTCCCTGAGTCTCAAGGGCTTTTCTGGGATTTTTCTGGATTTATTTGCTATTTTCTAGAGCTCAAAAGCCTTTGATTGAATTTCTGGAAAAAGAAAAAGAAAAGAAATTCCTAAAACCGGCCGGTGGGCCGAAGCCCACCAAGCCGGCCCAGCCAGCCGCCCGCCCGGCCTGCCTCACCCTGTGCCACGCGTCGCCCATCGGGGAACTACCCGCGCCCGCGCACCCCTGCCCGATTGCCGCCACGTGGTCATCATCTCGGCCGCCCGCCTCCGTCTCCGATCGGGAGACGCCGCCGCCCCGCGCGTAACCGAGCCGGACTCTCCCCGCCGCCCGCCATCTCCGTCTAGGACACCTCGGGGACCGGGTATAAAAGGGGGGCCGACCCCCGAGGTTTCCCTCGTCCCGCAGCCGCCGCCCTCGCCGCCGCTAGCCTTCAAGCGCCTCGTGCCCGCCGCCGCCGGGCCGTCGTCGCGCCAACGGCGTCGTCTCATCGCCGCCGGGTCGTCTCGTTTCGCCGTCTATCGCTGTCGTCGGTGAGCCCGCGGCCGCCACCGGACCCCGCCGCCGACCACCGCGCGCGACGCCTCGCGCCCCGCACACCCCGCGTCCCTTCGCCTTCCCGTGGATCGGGACCACCGTGCGTCGAGCCGCTGACAAACCGGGCCCACTCGTCAGGCGTGAGACGTAGACCCTGCCACCTCAGCCAGCCACGCAAGACGGGCCACGTCAGCCCTAGGCTGACGTGTCAGCCTCGTCACCAGCCATGTCAGCATCCATGTCAACACCCGAGGCCACCCAGATGCCACGTCAGCAGCCACGTCACCCTGCCACGTCAGCCGCCATGTCACCCTGCCACGTTAGAGCTTGTGCATGCGTGTCAACCCCGTCAGCAAGCCGGTCGCCCCCGCACTGTTCCATGCGCCGAGTCCACCGTAGACCCATTCTCCCGTGCACCCGGTCCACAGCACAGTGCCTTTTTCCAATTTCCCGATTTTCTTTAGATTTATTTTTCCAGAGGCCGTTCTCCCTCGTCCTAGCTCCGATTGACCCGATTCTTTTTCCTAAATTCATCTAAAATTGAGCTCTACCTTTTGGTTCAGGTTTGAAAGTTTTTGGAGTTCATTTGAATTTTATTTGATTTTATTTTGTCTTCTCATTTTGCTTTCTCTCTCGTTAGATCACGTGTTCGAGGGAGCGGAAGTTGGATTCGAAGATCAAGAGCCATCAACTGAGCAAGGCCAAGGCAAGTCGTGTCCTTTGATCATGTTGAACCCAGTTTTCAAATCTATTATGTATTATGTTGCTTTAAATTATCATGCATTGCTACTTTATTATAAAACCCTTGTATTGGTAGGTAATGACCTAATTGATTATTCCTCCTTGATAATTTGAATGCCCTGATTCCATTGTCACCATAGAATGGGAAATTACTTAGTGATGCAATATTAGTTGTCACATGGGTTGTGCGTTTAATTGCTTAGCCATGCTTATCACTAGTACGTTGGGTTTATCATCACATGTGGTTAATTAATCTTGACTTAATGATATACTTGAATGTGGGTTAACCATGGTTATAAAACTTGTTGCCATGGCATGGGTAGTGTCATTGGTGTTGGTTATACAAAATTGGTTTTCACTTGGGCGATTGATCGTGCAGTAAAGGGGGTGCGAGAGGCACATGGGATGTGGATGTTTCGCCTGAGTAAATTTAAGGACTTAACTTTGTGCGCCACTACCACATGTCCAGTATGGGATGGACCTGACTAATTAATTTGGGATGTTTCAATTTCGGTTCCGTCGTTGTGACGAGTGTGGTTTGGCATGGCCATGGACCCACATTGGCGCAAGAGGGGGTGAGAGGCGAAACCTTAGCGAGATGGAACTGGGTTGAGATTGAACATTGTAAAGGCCTTGTCATGATCTCCTCGCCGCACAACAAAGGAAGTGTGTTAATCTAGTGGCAATATGGGATGATCATGTCTTGTGAGTAAAGCTATACAACCTCTGCAGAGTGTAAAACTATTCGAATAGCCGCGTCCTCGGTCATGGACAATGCTCGGTGATTTCACACGAGGGGTAGAGTTTTCATAAAAACCTGGTTGGGTAATGTTGGGAAGTGAATGGTTAGTTCACGGATGTTCATTTCATGGATCTTGGTTCATGGTGGATTCCTTGGGTGAATGGTTAGTTCACTTGTGGTTGGTCTCAATTCCTTTGGTTACTTATTTATTATCATTTTTGAAGTTCGCTTTTCAATCTATTTATTGTATTTACTTTAAATTACTGCTTTCTGCAAAATTAACCTTTCAGCCATCCTTTGGTAAACCTTGCATACTATATTGCATTCTTTGTTACAAACGACTTGCTGAGTACTCTATGTACTCATGGCTTCATCCATATTTGCTCAGTTGAGGAAGAAGAACCGGTCCAGCAGGAGGTACTTGGAGGAGGATACTTCGACGACTTCACGGATTAGGACTTCGCTCCCCAGTCGATTGCCTGTGGCATGTCGAATGGCTACTACGCTTATTTCTGGTTTTCCGCTGCTAGTTTCTTCAAGCCTTTAGGCTATTAATTGTAAGCTTAGCCATAAGGTCGCACTCTGATAATTATTAATAATATTTGAGTCTTTTCCTAGTAAATCGTGATATGTTCGATATTTCATCTTTGTTTATACTGTGTGCACTAGCGTGATCCTGGACTAGTGCAGAATACACAGGAGAGTCCGGATTTGCATATTCGGGTCTCGACAAGAATCAATCAGAGCGAACCGCTTGGCTATAGGGCGTTATGGCCGTAGAAGTCTCAAGTCATGTCACTCCATATCACATGGGCATGTGGAATTACTGGGTAGATTCACTGTTGTGAAGGTAGGTGCCAATGTGTTCACTGTGATGAAGGCAGGGGGTAGGCCTTGCTGCCATGAAGGCACACTAAATATTGTGAATAGTGATGGACCATGTGGAGGTGACCCCGAGTGTGTGATGAGTAATTGACATCGGTTTAGGAAAGTCGAGTTTGATTTATGTGGTTCGGACCATGTCGTTGCGTGGTGCAATCGGCTTCGGTCGGACTTGGTCAAACCTGGTCAAAGTGATTAGGATGCATATTCTCTTGATTCGACAAGTGTGGGCTCTTTTGTGCGTAAGTATGATTTGTTATTGCTAATTATGCTTACATGTGTCGAGCGGTGCTATTTGATGTGTTTCTTGTCTGTGATGGCTGCAGGACGTCGAGATGGAGTCATGGCGAGGCACGGGGTGACCGGACTAGGCGCAGGTGGCGCTGAGGTCAGAACGGTCGAGGTGTGCTGAAGACGGCGAGGGCTCGAGGTAGCTGCGAGGCTTGAGCGGCAAGAAAGGGGGAAGCTTCCCGGAAGGTGCAGGAGGGGCGTTTTGGAGAATACGTAAAGCTGCACTAAAGGAAGTGGGTTATGGATAATGCACTAGAGTTGTTGAGGCTTAGTGGGTAAAGAGAGAGGCAAATCCATTAGTGAGAGACTATAAATAGGGAAGTGTCTCCTGCATGTAGCCTAAGTCTTTTGGAGGTTGTTTGGCTTTCTCTTTAGTGGTTGATGAGTTGGTGAGAAGGGCAGAGGGTGTCTCCCTCGTAGTCTCCTCCCTATGTGTGGTTCTTGAGTGGGGTTCTTGAGCTTGGGAGAGAGTGAGATGAGATGAGTTGAGCCACCATGTAACCATTCCTCTATATTCAATCATGTATGGGGACTCCTCTGTGATCTTTGTGCTTATGGAAATGAATGCTATCAAGAAATCATTTGAGTCTTTGCTTCTCTGTCTGTTTTATCCTTCGATGCTTCTTCAGCCTGATTTCTTGATTTTCAGTGTTTGAGTTGGTTCTTGCTGTGAAGGCCTAAAATGGGTTGCCCTGTGATGGAAATAGGTCCCAAGATCATTTGATCGATTTTTCCCGAGAGCAAATCGAATGAATCCAAGATTCTCCATTTTCAGCTCCTCTGTTCTTCTTTTTCAATTTCTAGGGTTTGAGGTGGTTTGTGATTCCTTTCATGGGATGGCTTGAAATTTGGACTCTCTAGTCCTAAGGCTATTGCTAATCTTTTTGCAAAGTTTCTTGGCCAAAGGATCAAAGTTGAGATGGCAATTTGAAGATTTGTTGTGGCTCTCTGTAGTTTTCAGTGTTTGGCCCAAATTCCAAATTGTTGCTCTTGAGTTGGTCTTTTCTTGTTTCTTTAGCTCCTCAGGTTTTTTAGGAAGTTTTTCTGCAGTTCTGGGCTGAGTATTCTAGAAGGAAGTCTTAAATTCCTTTGCCATTTGAAGCTCTCAGTTTCTGCCTGACATTTTCAGCTCCTGTCAGTTCTGAATCCCGAGGAGCGGTCAGACCGGTATTCAAAGGGCGGTTAGACCGGATATGCAAGGCCAGTCAGACCGGTGGTATATAGGCGGTATGACCGGCGGCAAGGGAGCGATCAGACCGGCCCATTACCTGCGGTCTGACTGCCTACTGGGTTTTGGCTGTGGATCTCTTTGATTTGTTTTTTGCTAGCAGTCCTTCATTCTCCGCTCTGTTCTCTTTCTTGTCTAGCATACTCTTTCAGAGAACTTGAATCTCCCTTTGAGAGACCATGTGGAGGTGACCCCGTGTGTGTGATGAGTAATTGACATCGGTTTTAGGAAAGTCGAGTTTGGTTTGTGTGGTTCAGACCATGTCGTTGCGCGGTGCAATCGGCTTCGGTCGGACTTGGTCAAACTAGGTCAAACGTGTTTAAGTTGTTTATTTTTCGGTTCGATCGGTTTGGGCTTTGAGTATTTCTTCTAGTATTTATGAATGGTTACAATATTTCGAGCGGTGCTATGTGATTTGTTTCTTGTCTGTGATAGCTGCAGGACGTCGAGGTGGAGTCGTGGCGAGGCACGGGATGACCGGACTAGGCGCGGGCGGTGCCAAGGTCAGAACGGTCGAGGTGTGCCGAAGACGGCGAGGACTCAAGGTGGCTGCGTGGCTTAGAGGGCAAGGAATGCGGAAGCTTCCTGGAAGGTGTGCGTGGGGCGTTTTGGTGAATACGCAAAGCTGCACTAAAGGAAGTGGATTGTGGATAAAACATCATGAGTTGTTGGGAGCTAATGGATAAAGCGTGTTGCAAACCCATTAGTGGAGGCTATGAATAGATAGGGTGTTCTCTAGTAGTCTTCATGAATTTGAGTATGACTTAGAGAGCATGAATTGAGAGAGTGGGTGTAAGAGTTAGGGTTTTATTTGGTTCTCTTCATGCAATGAAATGAGCATGAAAAATGAGAGTGATTTTTCGAGAGGAGGTTTGTGAGATGGATTAGGGTTTTACTCTTTGCTTGTTGAGAAAGAGAGAAAGAGAGAAGGTGAGAGGTTCTCTCTATGCTCTCCATGCGTATGGGGATGTATGGTTGATTGAGGGGATGTAAACTCTATCTTGTTTAATCTTTCATCTCTCTTTGTCTCGATTTGTGAAATCCTTGTTTGAGTGCTATGGTTGGTCTCGATTTGTTTCCTTTTTGCGCTGTCCATTTTTGAGTTGATTTCCCTTTAAGCTGCAGATTTTTTTTGTTGTTGTTCTTATCTGAGAATCTCTGCAAGATCTTTGGCTTGCTATTATCTGAGAGCAGACCGAACATTTCATCTCGGTTGTTTATCTCTTGCTGAAATCTGCAGCTCAATAGTTTCTCTCGGCAGCTTTTCTTTTGGTTTCTTTTCAGTCTATTTGCTCTCTCGGCAGCAAGTCTGTTATGCTATTTTCGGCCAACCAGCTCTCTTTTGGTTTTGTTTTTGCTGTTTTTTGCTGGTTTTGGTGCAGCTCATTATCATCTAATGATTCCGGCCAAGCTGCTGCAATTAGTTCTGCAGCAATCTCTGTATGATGGTTGCTTGATTCCTTTCAATCTCTAATCTGCCGTGTCCAGTTTTGCTGTCTAAAGCATTTGCCATTTTCAGCTTTTACTTTCTTTTTCTGATCTGTTCTTTCTCTTTTCTTTTTGCTTCTCTTTTCAGTTCATCTTTTTGGTAGTGCATGCAGTCCTTGTGTGCAGTTCGGTTCTTCAATTTGGACTGAATTCTCCTTGTTGTGCAGCTGCTTCTCAAGGCTATAATTTCAGTGTGCAATCTGATTTCTATCATTGCTTAGCTGCAGTGTGCAGTCCCTAAAATCGGATCAATACTTGCTTGTTCCTCTATCTTTCGGCTGCGCATCTACTTTCGGTTTCCTTCTTTGTGCTTGCAGTGTATGTGTGTAGTTTGGCAAATGCATTGCTCTTTGTCTCTTCGGTGCAGTTAATTGTTGGTCATCAATTCTTGTAGTTTCAGTCTGGCCTCTCTCTTGGGTTAATGATTTCTCTTTCTTTTTGAGAAATTTATGGTGATCTAGTTTTCCCTCTTGTGAGAGCTTTTTCGGTCAAATTGCAAAATCGTTTTAGTGAGCATAATTTCTCGTTCTTCATAGCTCATATAGCTATCGGAGAGTAGAGAAATCGTGTGAGTACTCGGAGGAAATTTTTAAGGGCTCCATTCACCCCCCCCCCCTCTGTCGCCATTTCGGTCCAACACCCTTTTCATAGATTTTATATCTATCGATGAGAGGATTTGAGTCAATACTTTTTGAGGGCACGTTTTTAGAAGTCGACATTCACCCCCCCCCCCCCTCTGTCGCCATTTCGGTCCAACAACTAGTATCAGAGCCGGTTAGCTCTTCTCAATAGATCTTAACCGGTCTCTGGAGCCATGGCGATAGACAAGTACTTGACCAAGCCTCCGATCTTTGATGGCATCGATTATCCGTTCTAGAAAAGTCGGATGGAGACCTACATCCAGGCCCAAGGATATGCCATCTGGAGGAAGGTCAAAGTACGGTATGTTGTTCCTGCCGATGAGAACATCAACGCTAGAAACATGCATGATGTTGAGGCAAATGCGAAGGCAAGGAACATCATAATTCAGGGGTTGAGCCGAAGCGAGTTTGACCGCATCTCTCATATTACGTCGGCTTTCGACATCTGGGTGACCCTCGATGCTTACCATGAGGGCACCACCCAGATCAAGACAGTCCGACAGGACCAGTTCAAGCGAGATTACAACAAGTTTGAAATACTCGCTGGCGAGTCCCTTGATGAGTGTTTTGCGTGTTTCCACAAGATCTTGAGCAACCTCCGAGCGGTCGGTCTTACATACCCCGACTCGGACAACGCTCGTCAGATGCTCGCGGCTCTTGACTTACGCGTTTGAGAGATGAAGGTGACTACCATCAAGGACACTACCGATTTCTCGACCTTGACTTTTGACGCGTTGTATTCACGCCTCAAGACCCACGAGATTGACATAGTCTCTCGTAGGTCCAAATCGTAGTCGATGGCCTTAGTCACCGATCCCACTTCTGGACCTTCTTCCGAGTCGACTTGCGGATTCTCCCTTGCTGCTCTCTATGACATAACGGATGATTAGTTAGAGCAGCTTACGGATGAGCAGTTAGCCCTCCTAGCTCGGAGATTTTCTCATGCTTACAAGAGGAGGAGAGACGGAAAGAGAGGAGGACCCGTGATCTGCTTCGAGTGTGGTGGCCCCAACCACATTCGAGCAAACTGCCCCAAGCTGGGGAAGGGCAAAGGTGACTACGGCGGTGTGAGCAAGAACGACTACATCGACAAGAACCGCAACAAGAAGCCTCCTGCTCACACCCAACGCAAGAAGAAGTTTCGCAACCTTGGCAAATCCAAGAAGTTCTTCCACCGCGTCCTCACCGCCTTCGACGACCTCGACCTCAGCGAGGTGGAGGGGTGGAGCGACGACGATGGGACGGACGAGCAAGACCCCAAGGGCGGCGACGACTTCTCCGGCATGTGCTTCATGGCCCTTGAGGGCGAACTGAGCGACAGCGAGCTGTACTCCGACTCCGACGAGGTATCCCCCACATACGACTAGCTTAATGATGCTTTTCTTAAGCTAGGTAGATTCCATGCTAGATCTAGAGCTAGGTGTAGCGAGTTGGAGAAGGAAGTAGATAGACTATCACGGGAGCTTACTTCACTTACATCTGCTTCCTCCCGTGATGAATGTGATACATGATGTGCTCTGTTGGGTGACATGGAGAAATTAAGGACCTCGCATGATAGTCTATCCTCTGAACTTGACATTGTTAAGGTGGAGAATATTAGTCTCTTGGCTGAACTAGAAATGAGTAGGGTTGCTTCTATTTCATCTACTACTGTCGAGACTAGTGTATGCACCTCATGTGAGGATAAAGACAACGCATTTAGAGGTCTTTATACCATGCTTCTTGATCTGCCCGAGTCTTGTGAAAATTGCAATAAGTTGAAGATGAATCTAAAATGGGCAGACCATAAAATTGCTGAACTGCAAGCTTCACTTCTTGAGCCCATTGCTTCATGTTTGAAATGTCCTAAGTTAACTTCTAAACTTGAATCTGTCTCAAAATAGTATCAAGAAATGATTGACACTAATAAGAAAATGGCTCAGTTCACCACTAAGGACCCTGTTAGCTCACCATGCATTAGTTGTGATAAACTAAAACTTGAACTCGTTGCTTTGAATAAAAAATATGTGAAGCTAACTAAGGATCAACTAGTGAAGCCATCAACTGATTGTGATGTGGTTGCTGGTGTGGGGGAGAAGCCCAAGGGTAAGGTTGAGACGCTTAGCGACGTGAACCAAACTACTAGCAGTAGGACTGTCCCTTCTGAGTCGGCTGTGCGTGCACAAGCCATTCACTCTTCTGCTATTGGTTCTTCATCTGCTCCCTTACCTCCTGCTGTCTCTTCTTCTCCCTGCTCTTCTTGCACCTCTCTGTTTCGGGAGTATCAGTATCTTATGAACACTCTCGAGAGATTTGTAGGCGGCAAAAAGAAGCTTAATCTTATTCTAGACCAATCCAAGATTTGCAGATTTAATCAGGGTCTAGGATACAATTTTTATGAGGACATGAGGAAGCATCCACCTACCGTGCTCAGACCCATAGCACCATGTCTGATCGAGATTGAGCCCAGGACCGAGAAAGTCCAATTTAAGTCAGCGGGCTTTGTCCAAGGGATTTCTGACAGCAAGGTAATTCCCCCTGCAGCTTCGGCCTCTCAGAAGGCGAAGCCTCACCGTGTTACTTCTACCTCTCAGAAGGTGAAGTACCACTGCACCTTCTGTCAGAAGGATGGACACTCGATTGAGGGATGCTTCAGGCACGCCAAGATCGCGCGTAGAGACCGTGTTGCAGCTCTTAGGCGCATTCAGGGTCAGCCCCAAACGTGAGTGCACCTAGGACCAACACGAGGTCTAGGGTTGTTTCAGTTGTTTCTGAAGTGTTTGGGCAGCATCGAGGACTTGGTTTTTCTGAGTTTTCTGGTTTTCGTCCTCATGCTCCCTTTGGTCGTGACTTTCGCTGTCCTGAGGGTAGATCTCGTTTCCCCCGTCGAGATAGCTACCCGCGGTGTGATCAGCATGTTGCTGGTGTCTTGACTCGATCCTCTGTAGCAGTCAAGCCCAACAACAGCTTCAGGTCTACACATAGACCGTCTGCTTCTTTGAGTGACAGAGAGCATGGGGTAGATAGAGGTCATTCGTGTTTGACTACTTCATCTGCTCGACGTGTTACTCAGTATTGGGTGCCAAAATCACTCTTGATTTACCCCAGTACTGAGACTTTACTCTCTGTTTGACTCAGGTTCGCGGGCAAGGAAGGGAAAGGTTTGGCTCGTAGACTCCGGGTGTTCACGACACATGACCGGAGACTCACATTGGTTCTCTTCCCTAGCCCGCGCTCCAGGTGATGAGACGATCACCTTCGGAGATGCTTCATTTAGGCGCGTCATCGCCAAAGGTACAGTGCGTGTTAATGATTCTTTCATTTTGAAAGATGTTGCCTTGGTTAGTAAGCTGCAGTATAATTTGCTTTCCGTTTCTCAGCTTACCGATGACGGTTTCGAGGTGAGCTTCAAGAAAAATGCTTGCAAAATTCTTGATTCTTCGCGTAGTCTGGTTTGCGGGATTTTTCGTTTTGGGAGGATCTTTCGTGCTGATTTTTCTGAGTCTTCTGGTGATCCTCTCAGATGTTTAGTTGCTTCTGAGTATCGCGACCTTTCTTTCTGGCATAGGAGACTTGGTCATATTGGATTTGACCATTTGACCCGAGTTAGGGCCACGACCTCATTTGTGGTTTGCCGAAACTCAAGATGGTCAAAGATATTGTTTGCGCTCCATGCCGGCACGGCAAGATGGTCGCCGCTTCTCATCCTCCGGTCACAGTTACTATGACCGATGCATCGGGACAGCTGCTCCACATGGACACAGTTGGACCAGCTCGAGTGCAGTCAGCGGGAGGGAAATGGTATGTTCTTGTCGTGATCGATGACTTCTCGAGGTATTCTTGGGTGTTTTTTTTAGCCTCGAAGGATGAGACGATTTCACATTTCTGAGGTCTCTTTAGTAGGCTTTCTGTTGAGCTCCCGGGTGCCTTACGAGCGATCCGTAGTGACAATGGCACGGAGTTCAAGAATTCCTACTTTGAGAGATTCTGCGATGAGACAGGTGTAGAGCATCAGTTCTCCTCTCCGCATGTCCCACAGCAAAATGGCGTCGTGGAGAGAAAGAACCGTACCTTGGTCGAGATGGCCAGGACGATGCTTGATGAATACTCTACACCGCGGAAGTTTTGGGCTGAGGCTATAGCCACCGCGTGCCATGTCTCGGATCGAGTTTTTCTTCGGGCGCACTTACATCGCACTTCTTATGAGTTGAGATTTGGGCGAAAGCCCAACGTCTCTCATTTTCGTGTGTTTGGTTGCAAGTGTTTTATTCTGAAGTCCGGAAACCTAGACAAGTTCGAGTCACGTTCTTGTGATGGAATCTTTCTAGGTTATTCGACTTCTTCGCGGGCTTATCGGGTTTGGAACTGCGAGTCTAGTAAAATGGTAGAGACCTGTGAGGTGACCTTCGACGAGGCCAATCCGGGGACTAGGCCCGATATCTCATGTTCTATAGAGTAGTCCGAGACCATCTTTGTGGATGATGAGGATGATGGAGATGAAGGGTATCTACCCGATCCAGTCCTTCATCCACCCCTTGAGGTGCCTTCTTCCACCGCACATCGAGGTGATCAGCCTTTGCCTTCTGCTTCTTTTGGAGCTAGTGGCTCTGTTCCTACCTCATCAGGTCATGAGGTAGAGGCCACTTCTTCATCTCATCCAGGACCTTCCCAACATATCCAAAAAGACCATCCTTCTGAGCAGATTATTGGAGACCTTTTTGAGCGAGTCACCCACTCAAGATCTGGCATGTCTCATTTCTGTCTCCATTCTGCCTTTGTTGCCTCCTTTGAGCCCAAGGACATTTTCATGCTCTTTCTGATGAGTCTTGGGTCAATGCCATGCATGAGGAGTTAGAAAATTTCGAGAGGAACAAGGTCTGGTCGCTTGTTGAGCCCCCTCGAGGTCACAATGTCATTGGGACTAAGTGGGTGTTCAAGAACAAGCAGAGTGAGGATGGGGTGGTTGTTTGAAACAAGGCTAGACTGGTAGCTCAGGGCTTCTCCTAGGTTGAGGGTCTAGATTTTGAGGAGACCTTTGCCCCTGTAGCTAATCTTGAAGCCATTAGAATCTTGCTTGCTTTTACAGCTTCTAAGGGTTTCAAGCTTTACCAGATGGATGTCAAGAGTGTGTTCCCCAATGGCTTTATTGAGGAAGAAGTCTATGTGAGACAGCCTCCGGTTTCGAGAGCCCTAAATACCCAAACCATGTCTTCAAGCTTTCCAAAGCGCTGTATGGACTTAAGCAGGCCCCTAGAGCTTGGTATGAGAGGCTTAAGTCCTACTTGCTGAGTCATGGGTTTGAGATGGGTAAAGTAGACAAGACCTTGTTCATTCGTCGGCATGGCACTAACCTTCTGCTCGTCCAGATTTATGTGGATGACATCATCTTTGGCGGCTCCTCACATGCTCTTGTTTTCCAGTTTTCCGATGTCATGAGCACCGAGTTTGAGATGAGCATGATGGGCGAGTTGAGCTTCTTCCTTAGCTTCCAAATCAAGCAGACTCGAGAGGGTACTTTCTTGCATCAGGGCAAGTACACTCGAGACCTCCTGAAGCGCTTTGATATGAGTGATGGTAAGCCGGTGTCTACTCCTATGGCTACTTCAGCCTCACTAGACCCAGATGAGGACGGTGAGCCAGTTGATCAGACATACACTTTGATCAGATGAGGAGTACCGCAGATGATTGGCTCCCTCTTGTACCTCACCGCCTCGAGACCGGACATACACTTTGCTGTGTGTCTTTGTGCTCGGTTTCAGGCTTCTCCTCGCGTATCTCATCGCCAGGCGGTGAAGCGCATGCTTCGGTACCTTCGAGCTACTATTGACTATGGTATCTGGTACTCTTCCTCCTCCTGTCTTTCCTTGAGAGCCTACTCGGACGCAGACTTTGCTGGCTGTAGGATAGATAGGAAGAGCACTTCTGGCACATGCCAATTCATTGGCACTTCTCTCGTTTCCTAGTCTTCGAGGAAGCAGTCCAGTGTTGCACAGTCCACCGCAGAGGCCGAGTACGTTGCTGCAGCCACGTGCTTTGGATGGTCTCGACCCTGCGGGACTTTGGGTTAGTTATCGACAGTGCTCCACTCTTCTATGATAACACTTCTGCGATTAACATTGCTAAGAACCCAGTGCAGCATTCTTGGACCAAGCATATCAATATTCACTATCACTTCCTTAGAGACCATGTAGAGAAGGGTGACATCGTGCTCCAGTTTGTGGAGAGTGACCACCAGTTGGCTGATATCTTTACCAAGCCATTGGATAGCTCTAGGTTTTCAGCTCTGCGGGGAGAGCTTGGGTGGTTTGTCTTTACGGACTGTTGTGAGGGGGAGTTTTGTGCTTTACTACTTTATTATATTAATTATTCTCTTACTCCTTTCTGTTGCATTGCATATAGGTGCATTGGGGTTAGTCCTCCTAGCATAGATTAGAGTGCTTATATTGTTTAGCTGTTTAGACTTCTTACTCTTATCTTGTGATTCTAGGATGCTGCTTATTAGCTGTCTCTCTTCTCACTAGGTTGAGCTCACTCACTTCTTATAGGTTCTAGCGAGAGTTGGGCCACCCTAGGGTAGACAGGGTACGTGTTTGCTCCTTAGTGTGTTAGATGATCAGTTGATTGTCCTAGAGTCATATGGGGTATATGAGAGTTAGTCTAAGCCATAGTATTATCTATATCTTGTCTATACTTTAAGGACTGTCTTTTCTATTTTTCTTGCCAGCTTCTCGATTTTATTGCTTTGGTTCATGGGGAGTTCATTTGGAAGCTTCTAGATCTTAAAGTTGACATAACTCTACTTGAATTAAAAGTTGCATCACATGTTGAGGGGGAGCTGGATTTTCTGCATTTCATTCTGCATTGTAATATAACTACATGGAGCCTAGATTATTATCCTGTTATGACATGTGTTACAATGCATTACACCTTGCCATGATATGTGCTTACTTGCTAAATTGATCATGACTTCATATGTGTAGTCTAGTCTTTGCTATGATTAAATTACTTAAAACTGCACAACTTGAATTATTTCTTGTCATGGTAGCACTTGAGACTAGGTTGTCTTTAGTTATCCATTTATGATTCATGCCATGTCAAATAGGCTGAGTTGAGTCTTGAATCTATATTGAGCTTTAGATTGAGCTATGCTAGTTTCTTGATGACACATGAGTTAGTACAACATTTTAAGTAAGCAAAAAGATCTCTTTTGTGCGAAAAAAACTGATCTCACCAATTCTTTCTCATAAGACGGCTTGCCATTGCACTAGGCATGAACTCAAGGGGAGTTTTGGTTGACCAAGACTATCTTCTTAAGCTTATCGCTTGGAGTGGTCGCATAAGGCTTGAGATCTAGCACATGACAAAACTAAAATCTGGTTGGCAACAATCATGAGATTTCTAAAGAAAAACATGTCAATTGTGCTCAATGTGCTAAAATTACAAAGGTTATGAGTACTTAAACAAATGTCTCATTCTTGAACTTGTAGCACTCTGAATCGGCTCAATACTAGCTTTTTGGTTCCATTTAGACTAGTGACATGGCCTGCATCATCTTTGGATACCTTTAGCTAGACTATAATCATGGATGACTTGATATGCTAAGAAATTGGACTAAATTTCATATTGTAACTCTTTAGCTTAGCTAGATTACACATGTCTTGTCATGATCTTGATAGCATTCTTATGGCTTATGGCTTGATGTAATCCTCATCATTTTGGATAATCTTCATGGCTCTAAATGCTTAAAATAAACAAATTTCAGCCATCCCTTCCAAGATCATACTTGATTCTCTCCTTTGCATCCTTGATGTGTTTATTGCCAAAAGGGGGAGAATAGCGGAGAAAAAGCCATTTGGGAACCTTCTTGAGCTTTGGAGAACAATTTGCTCTTTCTTTTGTAGCTCTAGTGTTCCTTCGTCAACATGGTCATAGCTTCTTTGATTTCTCTTGGACCATGTTTGACTCTTGTCTCTTTTCAAACTCAACTTTGCGCTTTTTCGGTGTTTGTCAATATACTCATCAAGGGGGAGATTGATGGACCATGTGGAGGTGACCCCGAGTATGTGATGAGTAATTGACATCAGTTTAGGAAAGTCGAGTTTGGTTTGTGTGGTTCGGACCATGTCGTTGCGTGGTGCAATCGGTTTCGGTCGGACTTGGTCAAACCTGGTCAAAGTGATTAGGATGCATATTCTCTTGATTCGACAAGTTTGGGCTCTTTCGTGCGTAAGTATGGTTTGTTATTGTTAATTATGCTTACATATGTCAAACGGTGCTATTTGATGTGTTTCTTGTCTGTGATGGCTACAGGACGTCGAGATGGAGTCGTGGCGAGACACGGGGTGACCGGACTAGGCGCAGGTGGCGCTGAGGTCAGAACGGTCGAGGTGTGCTGAAGATGGCGAGGGCTCGAGGTAGCTGCGAGGCTTGAGCGGCAAGAAAGGAGGAAGCTTCCCAGAAGGTGCAGGAGGGGCGTTTTGGAGAATACGCAAAGCTGCACTAAAGGAAGTGGGTTATGGATAAAGCACTAGAGTTGTTGAGGCTTAGTGGGTAAAGAGAGAGGCAAATCCATTAGTGAGAGACTATAAATAGGGGAGTATCTCCTGCATATAGCCTAAGTCTTTTGGAGGTTGTTTTGCTTTCTCTTTAGTGGTTGATGAGTTGGTGAGAAGGGCAGAGGGTGTCTCTCTCATAGTCTCCTCCCTGTGTGTGGTTCTTGAGTGGGGTTCTTGAGCTTGAGCCACCATGTAATCATTCCTCTATATTCAATCATGTATGGGGACTCCTCTGTGATCTTTGTGCTTATGGAAATGAATGCTTTCAAGAAATCATTTGAGTCTTTGCTTCTCTGTCTGTTTTATCCTTCGATGCTTCTTCAGCCTGATTTCTTGATTTTCAGTGTTTGAGTTGGTTCTTGCTGTGAAGGCCTAAAATGGGTTGCTCTGTGATGGAAATAGGTCCCAAGATCATTTGATCGATTTTTCCCGAGAGCAAATCGAATGAATCCAAGATTCTCCATTTTCAGCTCCTCTGTTCTTCTTTTTCAATTTCTAGGGTTTGAGGTGGTTTGTGATTCCTTTCATGGGATGGCTTGAAATTTGGACTCTCTAGTCCTGAGGCTACTGCTAATCTTTTTGCAAAGTTTCTTGGCCAAAGGATCAAAGTTGAGATGGCAATTTGAAGATTTGTTGTGGCTCTCTGTAGTTTTCAGTGTTTGGCCCAAATTCCAAATTGTTGCTCTTGAGTTGGTCTTTTCTTGTTTCTTTAGCTCCTCAGGTTATTTAGGAAGTTTTCCTATAGTTCTGGGCTGAGTATTCCAGAAGGAAGTCTTAAATTCCTTTGCCATTTGAAGCTCTCAGTTTCTGCCTGAAATTTTCAGCTCCTGTCAGTTCTGAATCCCGAGGAGCGGTCAGACCGGTATTCAAAGGGCGGTCAGACCGGACATGCAAGACCGGTCAGACCAGTGGTATATAGGCGGTCTGACCGGCGGCAAGGGAGCGGTCAGACCGGCCCATTACGTGCGGTCTGACCGCCCAGTGGGTTTTGGTTGTGGATCTGTTTGATTTTTTTGCTAGCAGTCCTTCATTCTCCGCTCTGTTCTCTTTCTTGTCTAGCATACTCTTTCAGAGAACTTGAATCTCCCTTTTCATAGATTTTATATCTTTCGGTGAGAGGATTTGAGTCGATACTTTTTGAGGGCACGTTTTTAGAAGTCGACATTCACCCCCCCTCTGTCGCCATTTCGGTCCAACAAATAGCAAGCGTGATAGGTGGATAGATTAGAAAAAAAGCCTTTAATATCTGTGGTTATGCACAAATCTCTTAGAAGCCGGAGTAACCTGCGACTTCAAGTATGGTGAGGGATTTGGCACCGACATCCAGCACGTTGATGGGCACGACATGTGAGCGTTGGGGCGCCTGGGCCTAGTTTAGTTGATCCTTTAGATGTAGAGTACCGAGAGTCTTGTAGAGCGCATATGCGAGGGTACGCATGGTGCAGGCACTAGGGCGTGTAGGCATGCTGAAACTGAGACCATCTGAATCTGACAGTAAAGCACCAGGAGTTTCATAGGGCACGAGTGCCAGAATATATGTGCCTGGTTGTTCATTACTTTTATGATCTTATTGCTTGTACAACATATAAAGTATTGGTGCACTTCGCTAGGTACTGATCCACTTTTGTATTGCTGGTATCACAGGTTTTCATCGTTCTGCCATGATGACTAAGGACTGCCACCTCTCTCACCGAGGAAGGGGGGATGGAGGTCGGGCTGAGATGGAGGACTTGCCGCACGATGACCTCATCGAAGATGTCGAGATCCTCGATGACACCACTGACAAGGAGGCTCTCGTGAGGGTCAAGCCTTCCTCCCTTACCAAGGCAGAGAAGGTGACCTGGTGGCACCTGGGATCCACCTCACTCCAGGAGACATTCTATTGCTGGGGTCGGATGAACACCCTAGTCCTCCAAAGGGGTACACCATCACTCTTAAGACCTAGTCATAGGTTAGCCTAGGGCTTTCGATCCATTCCTTCATCCGGGCCCTCGTGAGGCACTACCAGGTGGAGCTCTCGCACTTCTCGCCCAACCTGCTCACCAGGGTGAGAGTGTTCCTGTGGCTATGCGAGATGGTGATCGAGGGCAGGCACCTGAAGCCAACTGTTGTGGCCTTCGACTACTTTTTCCACCTCCATCGGTCTAATGGGAGGTTCAGACTGCTGGGCATGCTAACTTCAATCGCTTAGAACTAGGGTGAGTATCTGGTTCATGCAACTAGGTACAACTGGAATCGCCCTGGGAAGAAGTGGTTTCACTTGAAGGTGGAGGGCTTTCCATACACTGGCAGCCAACCCAGGATCACTCAGGACTGCTATCCTGAGATCCCTCCTCTCTCAAACACTGACTGGGAGTTTGTTCATGCTACGTCCGAGGTCCGCAAGTGAAGTGAGGTCCAAGACCTGATGGAGGAGATGACCCTTGCAAACGCTAGCCCCTTGGTTGCCAAGAAGCGTGACTACATCACGGTCTCCAAAAGCAAAGGTGTGTGCGACTTGGCTAACTTGCTTTGGATTGTCCTCGAGTCCATGAACTTGACACCTCTATTTAACTTTGCACAGCGCGCTCTCCCAGGAAGGCTATTGAGGAGGCCAACTAGATTCTCAAGGAGATGACCATCACTGAGTACGAGGCTCTTGAGGAGGCTGGCATTTCCAGTGGCTGAGGGGCCAACAACATCGCCAATATCCTAGAGCTGATGATGTCCCATCGGGGCAAGCCTATTCTCAGCCCATCGAAGCGGAAGAAGACCAAGGTGTTGACCTCAGAGGGCGCTACCAAGGCCCTTCCTCCAAAGAGCCAGCTGAGGGCGAAGCCCCTTGCTGGGGGCAATGCCTCCTTCCACAGGAATGAGGCCCCCTAGCTTGGGTGGATTTTGACCCCGAGTTCCAGGCACCACACAACCCCCCGCAGAGCATGCTCCATGCTGTACCACCCTGCGCAAGGGGAAGCCTTAGGATCCCAAGGCACTTCAAAGGTCGCCTCCAAGAAGAGGAAGAGGTAGGCCTCTGACTACGATCCACCTCCCACCTCCTTCGTCGAGCCTAGAAGTGGAGTCAACATGGACCCTTCTCTGAGTCACAGGACTTCTCAAACCACCTTGTCCTCCTCATGCTCTAGCTCCACGTCCCCCACAGTCTCTAGCTCTACGAGGTCCCTTGTGCATGTAGTGAAGGAGCTATTGGAGGAGGGAGAGTTGGGCACGACCCCTTGTGGCAGTCTAGGGGTGCCCAATACCCAGTATTACTACGCCTCCGACTCTCTCTTTGGTGATGAAGGTACATGAGGTTTCCTTTTCCCTTCATGCCCTTCTAATTACCCATTGCCTATTACTTATCAATATCCCTATCTGTGGTAGGTGTTGCTGAGACAAAAGCACAAGCTGGTGATATGGGGAAGACGTCACCCAAGGATCAGGGCTCGAGAGGCAAGAGGGCCCTTCCTGGCCTTGAGGTCTGGGCGTAGGAGGATCGTGATGGGGTTGTGAGCTACTCCTCCAGTGAGCTGCCCTCCTATGTCGTTCCACTCATTGATGATGATGACGCAATAGCTCAGATTCGTTGACTCACCGAGGGGCATGTCAACAAGTACATGGCTTTCTTTCATGACACGCGTGATGTCGGAGAGTTCTCCCAACTTGTTAAGGATCGACTAGGCACTGCTGTAAACCTCTACTTTCAGGTACCCCCTGTGATCATTACTTTCCTTTGCCCGATGTCCTATGTCTTCTAATGATGGCATTTATATGCTTCCTTATAGGCCACTTTCATCTTTAACATCATCAGGGATGAAGCTCCCCATATCATAGAGGATATGTTTCAGGAAGCAGTGGTCGAGGCTCAGCAAAGGACCTCGCAACTGGATGAAAACAAGCTGAAGGCCACAGAGTAGAACCTGAAGGCTGTAGAGGCAAAACTACAGATTGCCGAGGACAAGCTGAAAGCCACTGAGGAGAAGTTGAAGGTTTCAGAAGAGAAGGCTAGGGTCATTCGCCAGGTGAACGTGAGCTTGGAGGAGGACGTGACCAAGTCATGGTAGTGTTTGAACCACTTCTTCAAGCTCTAGGAGATCACCCAGGCTGTGTAGAGGTCCTTGGAGAGCTTGGGGGCTAAGGTTGCCCTAGTCCCCTCAGGGGTGACGAAGCCGGAGGCATGGGTCACCCTCTTTGAGGATCGAGTTAGCCTGATCACCGAAGCTACTGAGAACCGGAGCCAGTCCTTCGCCCCCATAGCTTTGATAGCTGGGACCCTCGCCATTTCACACCGCTATGATAATTCAGGTAAGGAGGCAGTGCACGAGGGCCTCCGTGGCCTCTTGACTCCAGAGATGAAGAAGGCATCCCCAAAGGAAAGAGCTATGCTAAGACCCCGTGCAATAGAGTTTGTGAGGAGTGTTGCTTCATCCGTGGCTTTGAGAGATCCTATGCCTTCACCGACAGATGGCGAGCATGACGCCCTAGGTAGTGTATGACTTCTGTCAACACGTTCTGTTTAGTAGGGATCGTGATGTCAGGTAGACTTGCTTAGCTTTGATAAGGCGATAGGGTCCCGATCTTCCGATAGGATGACAATTTCGATTTGGAGGAGAACGACTTTGACGATGCAGCTTCTAACCGGCCATGACCAGAACACCAAGCAATCGCTAAACCACACTCCGAGTTGTTATCAACCGTGCCAAGAACGCGGTTGACCTGACCACGAAGGTCTATTCCTGCATGCAACCGAAGAACACGCAAGAACAAGATAACAAGCAATCTGAAATTGCAAATATTTATATTGAGCTCAAAAGGTGGGATTCCGTAGAGGTTCTTTACGGTTGGTCTAGTCGACACAAGCGAAGAACAAGAGTTTTCACAATGGAAAAACTAATCAAACGAAATCCAAGCAAACAAGAAGGGTACAGCCTCCTTAAATAGGGGAGGAAAAGCCGCACAAAACTAAAACAAATGAGGTGGTACTATTTATGGTACTGTTCATGTGAACAATAACCATGAACAGTATGGGCCTAGGGGACGCCTCTCCTTTGGGCCCAAGCATTACAAGGCCCGAGTTGGCCCAAACAGGTGATACAGCATCTTCTTTGAGTGATTGTGATATGCACAGGAGGAATTTAGAGGTGAGGCTAGATCCATTGAAAAGAGGACAAGAAAATCTTTCCATCGAGTACTCATGGGCCTCAAACGGACTCCGTATGTGAAAGTTATGCACGTTTGAAGTTGGGCCTGTCAGGCTGAATCCGAATTGATCTGGAGGCCGAATTGGCTTCCAAAACCTGTCCAACTTGAACCCTTGCTTCAATTGGTTCCAAAGTGATGTGGTGCTACAAAAATATATATTTTCATTATTAGGTAGCATCATATTCTTATTTAAAGTATGTTGAAGTTGAGGAAACGAATTCACCTTTAGTTCAATCTTGATATTGGCCGCTATGGTCGTATGTGTTGGTGGCGTGGTCACATCATCCTCCCCTTCTTGATAGAAAACCGTCCTCGGTTTTAACATATGTGTAGTGTCACGTATTGCATGATCTTGATCATAAATCTTGGTACATGATAACAAATGCAACACACTCTCATTATGTAATATAATAAGTTCTTTATCAAATAAAGTAAAATATCTTTGAAACGAGCTCACCTGATAATTTAAGTGATGCGTAGGAGCTCTTTTAATTGGAACAACAAGTATAGCAAATATGGTTGTATCCATAGTGTACATGTTTTTATCATCCTCCCCTTATTGAAAGCAAAGCCGTCCTCGGCTTTTGATAAGCTGAAAATAGGATAACAAAGAATCCAAAGTGTATGCATGGTATATATATATGTCATCCACACTTCTCCTATTTAGCACATCAATAACATCCGAAGGTGTAGTAAACAAGGAGAACAACACATATGCATGGTATATGTATGAATCAATGATGGTGTTAGTCTCGTTGTTTTGCACAAACCATTTAGCACAACAGCAGCTGTAAGATGTATACATTGTAATATTGTCATTCACATCATTCTCTCTTCCAAAAAAAATTATCCTCGACTTTTCTAAGGACATAGACAAGATATTAAAGGTCATAACTCGATCAAGTTGTTCAAATATGGGGGAGAAAATTTTTAATGCTTTCCATGCTTCAATCTGCGACTGATCACTTGTACATGATTGTACATCAAAGGATGAATAAGTAGGATTATGAAATATTTCTAAACAACAAGGACTATTGTTGAGACTCAACACATTGTGATCATGACATGGAACCAAAAATTGTTTATCTAAAACATGCAATTTCAATTCAGCAAGCTTGTCACATGTAATGCATATTCGATAAACATAAAACTTGTCATCTACACCATAATCTCCAATCAAATTGAACTTATATGTGTAGGCATAAGTACTAACTAGTGATTTTAAACATAAAATTTCAGCAAGCTTCCCAATCACACTAGATAGCTCTATAGGATTATTGAACATAATATAGTATAAAGAGTTATCAGTAGATATTCTAGTAAGAACTTCCTTATGAGTAATCAATTCCACATTGTGTAAATTGAGCAAAAAAATTTCAGAACATGGAATTTCTAATTGAATACATGAGTTCTCACAATTACTCACCTTTTCACATTTAAATTCAGCAATATGGTTATTACCTTTGTCGACCTTCTTAGTTAATGTAGGTGTTGTAGGTGTCAAATCTTTATGATGAAACAACGGGGCAGCAAGCATTTCATCTCCGACCATGGTTATCTCCTCATCTTTTTCTTTTAGTGTATCTCTCTCACACTCAATTTGAATGCTCTCAATCTCACATGTTGTGGAAACACACAGCTCAGTCTTTTCTTCAACATGGTTCTCAACTTCCTGCAAATTGTTAGTCACAGAAAAAGGCACGAATATATGTTTGTTCTTATGTTTCCTATCATCGAGCACTCTCAATTTCTCAATCTGACTTTCAACCTTACAAGCAAGTATAAACAAATGAGGGAGAGAATTATATTCTTCGTGAATAAGAAGGTCCTGAATTTCTTTATTAAGCCCACGTAAGAATCTATTCTCTGTAGCTTCAGCATGTTCCTCTAAGCCACAACGCAACAAACAAGTTTTTAATTCATGATAGTATTGTCTTACTATTCTATTTTGTTGTTTTAAACGTTGCAATCTAGCTAGCAAATAATCAGCATGATTTTTAGGAACAAATTCATCTCTCATAAGTTTTTTAAATGCATTCCAAGTTTGAGGCACTCTACCATGCCTACCAAAATACTTCCACCAAAGTCTTGCATCATCAATAAAAACACTAGTGGCAGCTCTAATTTTTTGCCTATCAGACCAATCATAACATTCAAATTCTTTATCTAGTGCTATCTCCCAATCAATATAGGCATCAGGATCAAGATCAAATTTACCAGCAAACGATGGCAAAGTGATTTTAGTTTTACCAGACATACTATCATGATCATATACCTCCGTGGTGAAGAAGCTTGTCTCAAGCGTGCATCTTCCTCGCGAATTTTCTTGAGCTCCGCTCAATGGCTCGACGAAAATGTGGATCTATCTCATAATCATCCCGTGAACCTGCCATGGTTAGTAGAAAACAAGGAAACAAATTACAAGAATATGTTCCTATCAACTACTAGGATCTGGAGCTTAACAAGTCACACATCTCTCAAACTCTTACCAAGCTCTTACAAGTTCTTACCAATGCAAACAAGTGGTGCAACCGGTGGCTGGTTCGTGATAACTTGACTCAAGTGATGTGTATAGCGATTGCAAGGGATGGTTCGACGTGATCTACTCGGTTAGTATAAGGTATAGCTTGGAAGGCTCGATATGTAGCAATGGAAAATAATCAGTTAATTTCAGAAATTGCATAGAATTGAATTATAGTTCGTATCTAGCACTTAGCCTATGTTGCTGATCAACCAAGGATAGAAGAAGGCTAAAATATGTGTATGGCAATGTATAGGTGCGGTAAATACAAGATAATTCAATCGAATGCAATCTGGAATGGAAGGACACAAGGATTGACCCAAAACTTGGAAACTGAAGATTTCTGTCCACTGGACAGCACGTCGGTATTTCTGCCGTAACTTTTTGTCAGTTACCTTTTTTTCAATGATTCTTTTTTTATCCGTTTCTTGACGGTTTTTTTCTACAACTTTTCTTTTGGGGCCAAGTTCTGGAAACTAACCGAAAAATTCGCACAAAATTCACAAGTGCCGACTGTTACAGATTCAAATCAGAAATTTGGGTCACCTTTCACCGCATATATCTCTTAACTTCCTTGCTGGAATGATGTGAAATTTTACAGATAGATGGACAATGAAGTTTTGAATCTAATGGCGGTGGTTTCACTCAAAAATAAGATCGGAATCAAAAGTTATGGCTTTTTTTTGGCGGCTGCAGAGGAAGAAAAAATCAGCCGAATTGGAATTAGGGTTTGGGGTGGGGATTTTTTTGTTTGGATTTTTTTTTATGGAATCAAGGATATGACCAGCAACTAGATAAAGCTAAAATGGACACAAATTCAATTTAGCAAACCAAAACTAACAGATTGAAAGGCACAATGGGGTTTGGACAGCGGAAATTAACTCTTTTTGTGGGGCAATTTTTCTGGACTATGGGAAATAAAAATCAATCTACTAACCAGGGATACAAAGAATTCCTACCGGTCAACTGAAGCTCTGATACCAACTGATGAGGCGATGGGATCCCGATCTTCCGATAGGATGATAACTTCGATTTGGAGGAGAACGACTTTGACGATGCAGGCTTCTAACCGGCCACGACCAGAACACCAAGCAATCGCTAAACCACACTCCGAGTCGTTATCAACCGTGTCAAGAACGCGGTTGACCTGACCACGAAGGTCTATTCCTGCATGCAACCGAAGAACACGCAAGAACAAGATAACAAGCAATCTGAAATTGCAGCTCAACAGGTGGGATTCCGTTGAGGTTCTTTACGGTTGGTCTAGTTGACACAAGTGAAGAACAAGAGTTTTCACAATGGAAAAACTAATCAAACGAAATCCAAGCAAACTAGAAGGGTGCAGCCTCCTTGAATAGGGGAGGAAAAGCCGCACAAAACTAAAACAAATGAGGTGGTACTATTCATGGTACTGTTCATGTGAACAGTAACCATGAACAGTATGGACCTAGGGCGCCTCTCCTTTGGGCCCAAGCATTACAAGTCCCGAGTTGGCCCAAACAGGTGACGCAACCCCTTCTTTGAGTGATTGCGATGTGCACAGGAGGAGTTTAGAGGTGAGGCTAGATCCATTGAAAAGAGGACGAGAAAAGCTTTCCATCGAGTACTCATGGGCCGCAAACGGACTATGTATGTGAAAGTTATGCACGTTTGAAGTTGGGCCTGTCAGGCTGAATCCGAATTGATCTGGAGGCCGAATTGGCTTCCAAAACCTGTCCAACTTGAACCCTTGCTTCAATTGGTTCCAAAGTGATGTGGTGCTACAAAAATATATATTTTCATCATTAGGTAGCATCATATTCTTATTTAAAGTATGTTGAAGTTGAGGAAACGAATTCACCTTTAGTTCAATCTTGATATTGGCCGCTATGGTCGTATGTGTTGGTGGCGTGGTCACATCATCCTCCCCTTCTTGATAGAAAACCGTCCTCGGTTTTAACATATGTGTAGTGTCACGTATTGCATGTTCTTGATCATAAATCTTGGTACATGATAACAAATGCAACACACTCTCATTATGTAATATCATAAGTTCTTTATCAAATAAAGTAAAATATCTTTGAAACGAGCTCACCTGATAATTTAAGTGATGCGTAGGAGCTCTTTTAATTGGAACAACAAGTATAGCAAATATGGTTGTATCTATAGGGTACATGTTTTTATCAAGCTTCCTCATTTTTAGGTAGATGCCATATGCCTGAGAGCTTATGTAGCATCCAATGTGAGAGCATGGTTATGTTTGCATATTATCTATTATGGAAATGACAAGATGATGTTATTCTTCATTAGGGCATGTTTATGAAGGCAATTAGCATCAAATATAAGCGTTGCGTGCAGAGAGGCTAAGAACCTTAGCGATCAAACCCTGCTTACAAGGACAGACCGCAGGGTAAGCGGTTTTACTAGTGGGTATGATCACCGTGGGGCACTTCGATCCCTGATAGGTTCTCCTTCTACCTCAGCTCTAGTTGGGTGAGGGAACAAGGGGTTTTAGACACCCCTTGTTAGGTGTAGCTACCTTGCTCGCGAGGTCCCCTTTTTAGGATTTTTCAGCATTGCATATGAGGCCTCTGGAAAGTCACATGTAATAAGGGTATGCTTCTGTGCCACTGAGAGGGCATGTCAATCCACACCATTCCTAAAGTCCAGAGTTTCCTCGATCTAGCTGGATATTATCACCGGTTCATCGAGAACTTCTCCAAAATTTCAAAACCAATGACCCAACTTCTAAAGAAAGAGAAGAAGGTTAGTGGTCAGCAACCTACAAGGAGAGCTTCCAAGAGTCGAAGAAGAGCCTCACAACAGCCCTAGTGCTTGTATTGCACGATATACACAAAGCTTTGTGTAGGACCGGACAGGCAATAGAGGGGGTGAATGGTGCCTTCAAATTCTCCCCAAGTATTCACTTAACCCGTTTCTCCGACAGCTACAGAGATATGAAGATTAGGGTTGAAAACTCACTTGAAAATGCAGTAACAGAGATAATACAACAGAAAAATACAATGTGATCGAAAACTGGCTCCGTGGTCGAAATTTGACAATGTGGTCGAAAACTGACAACGTGGTTATAAATCAACAACGTGGCCGAGAGCTGACAATGTGGTCATAAACTCAACTACATGGTCGAAAGCTGACAAAGTGGTCAAAGATTCAACAACATGGTTAGAAATCGACTATAGAATGGAAATCACCGTAGTCAATAAACCACTGAGACCAAAACCAACGTGATCAAAAATGAGTGCAGTCGAAACTAACATGGTCATAAACAACGTGGTCGAACACCAACAAGTGGTCAAACAACCAACGTGAGTCAGAACCAGTCGACAATTAAAATGATCAACGTGGTCGCAATCAACGTGGTCGTAAACCAATGAAATGGTCGAACAACCAATGTGGTCGGAACCAAACTGCAACCAAATCATCATGGTCATAACCTACGTGCTGTAAACCAACAGCTAGTGTAACAACTAATGTGGTTGAAGAAACACGAAGCAATTGAAAGGCTGAACATGATCAAAGATAGTGCGATGCGATCTGAAACTCGACCGTGGTCAAAACCAATGTGATCGTAAAGGCGATCGAAATTTCAAACAGAGAACAGCGCGACTATTTTAGTTCAGACTCAAGCAAAGACAAAAAAAACATGGTGCACTCATAATGTTGAACATGGTCAAAAACAACACGATGTAATATGGAACTCGACCGTGGTCATAACCAACTTGATCATAAAACTGATCAACGTTCTAGACAAAGATTGCACTGACTGTTTCAGTTTAGATAAAAAATGAAAACAGAAGAACACGCGGCGATCGGAAAATTGAACGTGGTCGACAAGTAATGCGATGTGGTCAAAATCTTGACCGTGGTCAAAACTAGAAGTGGTCGTAAAAGATTCAGAAGAACAGAGGAAGAACATAGCAGCGCACGACCACAAGATCTAAACACCACATAACTATTGATTAAAAGATCAACTAGCCATGAAACTTGGTACACAACATGGTTAAGGTCTCAAGAGGCTGCTCTAATCTTTGATTGAAAACTTAGCAAACAAATTGAGAGCTTTTCGTTAATTAACCGAGTGCACACAAGACCTAGACTTCCAAATCGAGGAGAAGATCAAACTGTGCTCGTGGGAGAAGAACAACCAAGATGGCCTTGAGTGAGATTCCACACAATACATCACGTCGGAACATCACACAAACAAGCAAGAACTTCCACTCGAATCAAGAAGAGAAAAGAACAGCTGAAGAAAAGAGGAAAAACAGAGAAAGAACTAAACCAAACATGTGCCAACTCAACTAGACAAAACATACACTAGTAAATCGAAGATTGATGTATTGCTCTGATGATTGAATCTATAGTCACTCTATCTTGAAGGACCAAGAGCACACCATGTGCTCCACTCTCAAAACCCTAAACCTAAAACAAGAAAGTGAATAAGAGAGGGGTGGGATGGTTAACCCTACATGCCTCCATCCCCACCCCTTTTATAGGTGAGCAACCAGCCACCTACCCTTCCAAATTGGATTCTACATACTATTACAATGGGGGAACCCATTAACCCCATACACAAGGGTTCTACTCTCTCAAGTCCACTTATGAACGCTTTTCAAAGTATATAAGTGTGCATCCGTTAAATCTTTAGCCTTGATCCATTAGCTCCATCTTGACCTAAACCACTCTCCAACGCATCGCCCATATGATGTGGTTTTGATCTAAAATAGTTTCCGGTATTTTGATCAAATTACCAAAATACCCCTCATTGACCTACTCATCGCCTTCTTTTGCAAGCAAACACCATACTTGCTATGTGTAGGCACACCATTAGTTTATCACATGCTGCCAAATCTCTTCCGTCCTAGGTGAAAAATGTGGTCGTCAACGGAGTCGTGTATTTCTTGGTTGATTTTTTTTCTCAAAACGTGTCAAACCTTATGTCAATGGTAATCATCGCGCCGAACCAGGCAGCATAGCTTCATCCAACCTCGAGAAAGAGGAGTAGATGGCTACTTTTCGAGGTCCAGTATCGCTGCGCACCTCTGTTGAAGAGAGAGATGGGACATTCGCTTACATGGAGCTACTAAATGCACCGCATTGGCTGACTTGAATGGCTGCGTAGTTACAGTTCACAATACTGTCAATGTCTCCCTGGACCTATGGTTTCTGGTGGATGGCGAGAAAGGTCTCTGGGATAGAAAGTACAGCATAAGTTTCCGACCTGAGAATTTCTTTGCAGAGCTATTGCTGACACTAGATGACGGGAGGATAGTTCTCTACGCGTCATAGTTGCTGAGAATTTATGATCCAATAAACGACACATACACTGATTTTGAGATGAGAGATTCCACATCCGTTGGTCTTTACACAGGAAGTCAAAAGAGTCTAGAGAATAGATAGTACTTAGCACAATGAGGTGAGTATTGTGCTGCTCGTGCTGTTATTTATCTCGTGTGGTATCTAAGTGATAATTAGTGGATATTGCTAGGTTTTTTATATTCTAAATTCTGAAAAGTCGGTGTGGGCCTATACTTAAGTGCACGGTGGATAAGAATTGTAGTGTTGATACTGGCTTCTTTGCTACTGGTAAGCTGTTAAATGGGAATTGCAAAAGAAATGCTTGGAAGCACAAAACGTCAACACCTAATTCAACAATAAAAGTATGGGAGCAGTTTGCCGCAATAATTTGAGTATTTGGATGCATGATTTGTTTGTTAGGATATATATTGATTATGAATTGGTCTCCTCCAATGGGATGTTACAATGGCACTATTATCGATTGGATTTTGTTTTGTATGTTTAGGCCATTGATGATATTGGGAGGTGTTGAAGTATAAGTAAATTGCTCGTCTTTCCTCATTAACTTAAACTTTTGGATGAATTAGCTGGTGCATGCAACTTAGGGGGTGTTTGGGACTGCTCCACTCCACGTTTTTCAGCTCCGCTCCACGTTTTTTAGCCAAACAGGTTCAGCTCCACGCACTCTGTTCGAGGAAAAAAAAGGTGGAGTTGTGAGAGCACCTAAAGTGGTGCTCCACAAACTCTAGATTTTTTTGGAGCTGCTCCACGGTAGAGTTTGTGGATCAGAGTTTGTGGAGCAGTCCCAAATACCCCCTTAATATGGTATCAGAGCCAAAAGGTCTTGAGTTTAAGATCCGGTTGGCGCAATTAAAAAATAATTGCAACCCATTTCTATTCTACGCCTTAAGCTTGTAGAAGCCTACACGTGAGGATGAGTGTTTAACTATAAGTGAATTGTCCACGTTCCCTTATCAATTTAAGCTTTTGAGTGAACTGGCTGGTGCATGCAACTCAATATGGTATAAGTGGTATTGGGCTTCTCCCCGCAAAAAACTAATCCTATGAGTGAAGATTTCCTCATACTTATGAATTGTGCTTCTTCCTTTCCCACAACCCATGTGGGACTAAACTCAACATTCTCCCCCTCATACAATTATTGTGACCACTACAACCATGAGGTCCAAAAAGATGTTAGGCGTCTAGACTCTGATACCAATTGTCAGAGGTTTCACTACCCGGGCCATAGGACCAAGTGGGCTGGGCACCAAATTCCACATGTTGCACTTATGCAAGCCCTTAAGTAACAACTTTATAAGTGGTTACATACACCAGTCAATTCACCCAAAAGTTTAACCTAATGAGGAAAGACGGGCCCTCATACATTGGTTGTGACCACTACAACCATGAGGTCCAAAAAGATGTTAGGCGCCTAGGCTCTGATACTAATTGTCAAAGGTTTCACTACCCAGGCCATAGGACCAAGTGGGCTGGGCACCAAATTCCACGGGTTGCACTTATGCAAGCCCTTAAGTAACAACCTTATAAGTAGTTATATATATTAGTCAATTCACCCAAAAGATTAACCTAATGAGGAAAAACTGGCGATTCACTCATACTTCAACACTCCCTCTCATGTCCCCCTCACGTGTAGTCTCGTTCAGGCTTAAGACATAGAATAGAAGTAGGTTATAATTATTATTTTTAATTGCGCTAACGGGTTTTGAATTCAAGACCTCTTGGCTCTGATACCATATTGAGTTGTATGCACCACCTAATTCATCTAAAGCCTTAAGCTGATGAGAAAAGATGGGTAATTCACTTATACTTTAACAGGAGGGTCTTATCTGAATATATTTGAGGAATGTAACGAATGTTCATGAATCTGGAGCTTTGTTATATTGGTACGTTGATTCCATCTGGTTATTTGGGCTACATTGTGTAGTTTGACACAACACTGATGCAGCATTGGTAACATGCTGGGATCATTTGCCAGGAACGGGTTGTAATATTTGATTACTTGAGGATTTTAGGTTGCATGTTTTGTCTGATATATGTTCTCTTTGATCTTTACAGGCAGAATACTGTACGATCTGCAGCTACTGCTTTGATTGAGGTCGCTTGGGCCCTGACATCGCTTGATTGAAGCCAATGAACATTCTACTGTTTGTGAAGATGGTCTGGCGTCATTAGTGTTCTCTTGGTAGTAATTCATTCTCATTTTTTGAACTTTGTGAGGGGCATCTTTTCACTATGCCTGTATTGGAAGACGACCAGAATTCAGTATCAGGCTGTTAATTTGGCTTCATCCAGTGTTCTAAAAACGGCCCTTCTAGGCCGTATACTAGTCCGTACATAAGGAATAGGTGTCCCTACCTGTTACCTCATAATGCTGGTTAGGCCGAATAATTAGGCCAATTAGGCCGTATAATCACTGTTAGATGGAGTGACCAAATGAATACCGCATACTTTTTAGAGCCTTGGCTTTATCGCACCAATTCGCAATGCCAAATGAGCAAATTTTCAGTACTAAGTTGCTGGCAGAGTCTACTCAAATTCTATATCATCAGTTGTGCTTCCTGCTGGTCTCCTGGATAAGTAGTTTCTAGATGCCTGTGGTTTCACTTACAGGAATCATTAGATCGCCAAATCCTGTATGACCTGAAGCTATTGTATGCTTGTTTTTGCAGTTTTTGTCGAAGTCAAGGTATTAGTTGAATGCTCGATTTTTAAATTGGGGTAACATTACATCTGTCTCTTACTTTTTGAGATGGAGAGGAGGTTTATGACCATTCTTTGACGACCAGTGCCGAGTGTTCCTTTTTTTTTTTGGAATCGACAACCAGCGCCGAGTTTGTTTTATTGATCGCGTTTATTTGTTGTAATGGATTCTTTAATTCTGGTAAAATCAGCATATTTCTTTTTTTTTAATGTACACGGCCTTAAAGATGTATGTTTCGTCATGAACTTTGGCCAAAATTTTACGGAGCATGAACATGCACTTTCTTTGAAGGTGCATATGTGTTTACCCTATTCTAAATACGTAGGTGAGACA
Organism: Dendrocalamus sinicus; assembly: GCA_036346575.1. Lineage (NCBI taxonomy): Eukaryota > Viridiplantae > Streptophyta > Magnoliopsida > Poales > Poaceae > Dendrocalamus > Dendrocalamus sinicus. Next base: position 28,443,328 of record CM070660.1, on the reverse strand, counting down.
CATCAGATTCGGTCAAGGAATCGAACCCGAGTGGGTTATGTGCACAGCGGAAGAGCTAGGTACCCGAGCTACTCTCAGTTCTCGTGCTTGTCCCAACCAACTTGTGAAACCAACAAATCAGGGGCGGATCCAACGCTGGGACGGGGGGCTCGAGCCCCTCTATCGCTACCGGACCCTTAGAACCCCCCTAAATTTTTAGCTATGGATGTATAATGTAGAAGGGGCTGAGGTCGAGCTGAAGGTACTTCAGCCCCTCCAAAAAATTTTCCTGGATCCACCACTGCAACAAATCAACCCATCACTTGTGCAAATTGCATCACTAAGGTAATGTACAATAGTATAGACAAATGTTATCTGTAATATCGTCCATATCATCTATAAACATCATTAAATACAGCTTTTACAATGGATTATATTTTTATGTGTTTCTATAGACAACTCCTCCATGACACAATGTGTCTTATTTCTCATATTACAATCGACTGTTGCATAAAAGATAGTCTAATTCTCTCTTTCATATTATTTTATATTCTAGATGATAAAACTTACAGATAACTAATATAAACCTATTATACATGACCTAAGCCTACCTTTGCCGAGGATGGCCCCATCCACCCAACTAGGCTGAAGGCCATCAGGCAACCCATCACACCACAACTGCAGCCGATCTCTTCCCCCACATAAGTCGGGCCTAGATGGGCCTCTCGGTCCTGGACACAGGGCAACGCACCTCTTTTGCCTTGGCCCGTCACCTTCCTTGCTTCTCGCGGGTATTAGCTTTCCATTTACTGGCTTCAACTGGCACTAGTTCCATTAGACCGTTACTGCATTATTATGACTTTTTTCCTTAGTAGAAGCGGGGCACATACTCAGCCAGTGACAACCAAGGATCAAAATTTAGGAAGAGCTAATAAAACTTGTTTATTAATTTAATAAATGCCAAGTTGCCGACTTACGGTACTCTGCTGCGGTGAGAGATAAGAAAACGTTATTATAGCTATAGTAAGTTATCTTGAAAACTATGATACACGCTGCGTCTTGCCAAGGAGGGAAACGGTGCCCACTCCCTAGTGTGGAGAAGACGGGGCTGTCATGTGGTCCAGATAGAACTAGGCGACGACTACCTAGAATGAGACGTCACCTAGGAGGACACACTGGATGAAGTAGAAACCAAAGTTAAACTGGATGGCTTCGAGCCTGCCGTCCCTCTCCGTCATTGGCCACCTCAACCTAAGAAGCCACTCCACCGTGCGCTGGCTGCACTCGCTACTATGCATGGCCAAGTGTTTCTCCTCTTTTTCGGCTCCCGCGGGCATGACGATAAGTTCGTGCCGAGCATGTCGAGCTTTGGATTAGATTGCAAATTAATTACTAGTACCGTTACTAGTCCAGTAGTCTTAGGCTCTGCTTAAAAGAGCTTTTTTTGAGTGGCTTATGGTTGAAAAGTACTGTAGCTGAAAAATACTATAGCTGATAGAGGCTTATTTAGCATAATTAAATTTTAAAAAAATAAAAATAGAAAAAATATGTTAGCCCATCACGTATAATGCAAACAAATATGAGAAAAAAAGAAACGGCAAAAAAGCTCAAAAAATGCCAAAAGTATAGAAAAAGACGAAATTTATGAATATTGCAAAATAAGCCAGAAATCAGAAGCTTAAGCCGAAAAAAGCGAGGCCTTAATAGGATGATTCAGACACCCAAGAGTAACATATGCATGCAAGGTGCGTGCGTGCATGGTTTCTGATGATCGAATGGAGCTAGCTAGCACATGTATACTCATACACGCACTTGTCAAAAAGCGGTGGTCTCTATGCACTTGTATTTCGGTTGGGCTTAGACCATCTAGCTCCATTGATCACACAGTTAAATAAGTTGGTCATGTGTTTGTGATTACTAGAGACACTATTAAGCCTACGTACTCACAGCAGCTGACCGGTATTAGGGGGCTAGCGCCCCACCTGACCCCCACCCCAGTGGGTCTACCCCTGTACTCTGCACACGTCATACTTATCATCCTATATACACATACGATGTGCATGTTTTCTATATATGCTAAAAATTTATTGAAGGCACTTAAGACCTCACGAAGTGGAAGCACACATTTTTCCCATTGAAAATGTGTATGCGTGTGTATACTTTTTAAATTCAATGTACACCAGCGCTAGGTGTGACTTGAATACCGGCGGACTCGATGCACACCGCATGTGTAGCCATATGGCCACAGATCAATGAGAATATACCCAGTGTTACCTACCCTTACCTTACGGTGCTATAATGCTACCCTGACATAAATAGTTATTAAAAATTCCTAAACAATAATTAGATAGGTCATGATATGAGGAAGTGTTCTAAAAAAAATCAAATGAAAACATGACTTACATTAGGAGAAACAAAAAAAGACAAATTTTAACAAATAGTAACTTTATCTTTTTTTTTTTTTTTTTTGATTTCCTTTTGAGCTGAATTTGTCCTTTTCATTTCTCTGCATGTAGATCAAATTTAGATTTAAAATTTGGTGGTGTTATAGATTGATTTTGTGTCCATGCTACCAATTATTTTGATTTTTTATGATCATTTACAGTGTTTTAAAGGAGTTAACATTATAACACTGTGAGGGTAGGTAGCACATGATATTCTCTCCTAAACGAACTTCCATTATCATTCTTCTTTAATTTGTATCCAACGCAAGATTTTAAGCATAATTTTTTTATCATAATATACTGGTAAGAGAATAGAAAAAAATATACATCAATGGTCCATTCGGATCTCACGAGGACCTATATTTAGCTACGGAAGTCCAACAAAATGCAAACATGGTAGCGATATTAAAGGAAAAAGGCATCCAAATTCGAACGTATATTGTAATTGCGGTCTCTGAAAAAATCGAATCGCGCAAGCGGTGTGTGGTTAACAGTGGATTAACATCGCATGATCACTGATGCTTTTGATTTCGTCACGTGGCCCTCGGATCACCTCCAAGGTTGAAGCTCATAATTTAGTTGAAACTTGTACAGGAGAGGACACAAGTGACGAAAGCAAATGCACAAGATGAACACACATGACACAGCTACAGCTTCTCGGATGTATTCTATGCCATTCACTGGTCTCCTCTACAAGTGTTACACATGAAAAGATTTTTTTTTATTCTTCTGACTTCTGAATAACATGACAAGATATTGCAAGCCGGCCCTAGGCTCTAATTGGCTAATTATGCTGCAGTTTGGACTTTGGAGGCTATGCATAATGTATTCCTTTTTTTCTCTCTCTTCTAGAAGACGGGTTGCAGAAGCTGAAGAGTCTTGGCCGAACGGAGTGTTAGTTTAAGTCTCGCAGAGGTCTTTTCCCTTAATTAGTGAGGTGTAGCGCATAACTTGCCACTTGGTGCAAGAGCAGAGTTAATTGGGGGAAAAAAAAGGTGAACAATGACAAGAAGAAAGAAAGGGAAGAAAACAGCATTGGAAATCTGAGGAGAGTTCACCTAACCCATGACCATGTGGCTGTCTTAGGAAATGTAATATGGTGTTTTACAAACCTTCTTCTTAATACAAAGGAAACATCACACAAATCTATTTGTGGTAGTAAGATTAAGATCAAGAATAGAAAAAATGGAAGTGATTTGCTTCAAGCATGTCAAGGAGAGTAGTAGCGAACATTCTCGGAAGAAAGGAGCGAGGCTGCAAGATGGTCTGCACAACTGCAGGAGGCACTTTCTGTAATCCAAACTGTTTTATCCAATTATTAGAACAAATCCCGCGTGTTTATCAACATATTATAATTGTGGCCACTCGTGAGACGTCTTTCACTAAAGAAACATAGATATTGTGTACTCCTATTTAATTTGTGTACGAAAGTAAGCGCTGATTTTGGGTTACAAAGTGTGTTTTCTTTCTTAATTTTCAGAGATGAAGTGTGTTCTCCTCTTTGTTTTCTTCCTTTCTTTTTTTCTTTTTAGCTTATCTCATTGTTTTCTTTTTTTTCTTTTTAAGCTTATCTCATTGTTTTCTTATCTCTTTGGCCTTGTTCCAAACAACTTCTGGCTTCTAATTAAAACCAAAAGCCGTTTAGAAGGAGTTAGCTTCTGAACGTGGCGTTTTTTCCTTTTCCTCTCTTTTTTCTTTTCTTTTGTATTATCCGTAAAGATACAGCGTTGTTTTTTTTTTTTTTTCTATTTTTTATGCATTTTACTTTAATTAAATAACTTGGAAAAGTTAACACCGCTACAGTGTCATTTCAGCCAAAAAATAAAAGCCATAGCACTTTTAAACATGGCATTTATTCGGAGATGATGGACTCCACTAAATTTGACCTTTGCATTTCTCAACATTGACTAACTTGCCATGTTCAACACGTACATATGTTACTATTTCCAGTCACAAGTATATGTCATTTTAGACAATTTTAATAAGTACGGTTCTCAAAACGTAACTTTGATCACTAATTTATGTTGTAATATATTTATAAAATCTAATAAAAATTATAATATTATAAAAGTACTTGACAAATCCATAGGTATGATTTTTATGTATCTAATCTAAATATTTAAAAAGATATCAATAATTAAAGTTTTGAAATTTTGATTGTACCTATTCCAACACAACATATATTTGTGATGGGGGATTGGATCATATACCCTCCCCTTAGTTGGGAAATTCAAGATTTACCCTCCCACCTCAATGACATGTGAGGTTATCATAAGTCACTGACGCGTGGGTCGAGGGTAAATCCTGAATTTCCATCTAAGAGGAGGGTATATGATCAATAAAATCATTTGTGATCGGAGTCAGTATTTCCTTTTCTTTCTCTTACGCCTTGTACAGTTGACAGGGGTGAAGGACAGTCCTTGCCTCCGGAGGCATCAGCAACCTGCCCCCGCATGCTTTCTGCCGCTCCACCAATCTAAAAAATTGCACATCAACATCCAGCCGATATTTCAATCTCATGATATTACCGCCAATTTGTTTGACCGGAACAGTAAGGGAGGGCCCTGCTGAAAGAATTTATTAATAAATTATAGTACATAATTGCATAACTGATCCACAGGATCCATAATCCTCTATCTCAAGTTCGCTACAACTCAACACAAACAGACTACAGAACTCCACGGTTAATTTCCGCCGATCCTGTTGGATTATGTGGGCCAAGCCCATATAATAAGAATAATTCCTATTAAATCTCAAAGGCCCACTCATGCAAAAGAGGCATGCATGTGACCTTTAGTACCATATTGCTAGTTCTAGGAGAGGAAGACCGCCTTAAAAGGGATGGTGCACTCCTAGTCACTTGAGGCATGTGTGGGAGAGAACTAGAGGATAACACGCGCGCGCTCGCTCGCCTCGCCGGGCTGGGCTGGCGCACGGCACCTGCGTGAATGGTCCGCCAAAATCCGCTCCAGGTACTTGCGCAGACGCGGCTTCCTTTTGCAGTTTTATCTTTTGCTGTTTTGTGTGGCGGTGAAGGAGAACGTGCAGGCGTCTTGATCACGCGCCCGGTTTTTATAAATACGAGTCGCCGCTCCATACAAAGATTACGCGAAAAATCAATCTAGGTTTTGCCTCCTCCATCCATTGTGCCGCGCCGCCCCACGTAGTCTACTCCGCCCCGTCCGCGGCTGCGCACCGTTCGCTCGAGAGAGCAGTCTCCGAACCGCCGCCAAGTCCCGCACCGAGAGGCGAATAAGGTTTTGGGAAGCGCGATCGCCGCCGTAGCTCGCTCGTCTTCCTCGCTGCTCGCCGCGAATCGCCATCGACTTCGTGTCATCTCACCGTGCTCGCGCGCGTCTACATCGGCAAACCGATCGTAACAGAACCATCGATGCACGTGATCATGTTCTCAGATAGATCTGTTCATGTACGAGCACTCGTTTACATGTCTAGATCTTTTATGCCCGTGATGGTTCTGTTATTTTACGTGCATGATGTCATGATTTATTTATAGAATAAATTAAACCTACATGTGCTTATATATTCAACAGATCCAGCTTTCTGAAGCATCACCCATCTCATGAGTAGCTCTGACCGTCAACAATTCCAAATCTTAAGTAGAACCACGAAATTTCTGCATTTTTGCAGTATCACGAACCTATGTAAGGACTCGGTAGCAATACAGTAAACAGCTAAAATTACTTCTTGAAAATTCATCCTCACTTGACTACCACTTCACAGCAACATACATCAAGCTGAACTATTTTTTAAAGGGCAATATATACCAAACACTCAACAGTTCAACCTATAGGACCGTAAGGACTTTCTCACCCTAAAAACTAGCCAATGAGGTAAGGGATTTTCTCACTTTTAAATTAGGTTTCTTGCCTTTTTAGACTAATGTGAGACTATTCCAATAATCTCCCTCTTTACACATTGGTGTCTCTCAGCCGTTCACCGCCCCTTCATCGTATACTGACGGTCCCTCAGAGTTGCAGTCCATCAGGTGTTCACACACTAGTGTCTATTGGGTCAGAGATGTTATTATCAAACTTTGACACCACTTATAGGATTATAAGGGTCTTCTCACTCCAAAAGGTAGTCAATAAGGTGAGAGACTCTCAAACTTTTAAGTTAGATCTCTTATCCTTTCACAACTAATATAAGAATATTCTAACATAACCAAGTAACACACTACAACTACATTAGGACAACCTGAGTCAAAACATCACGAAAATATTTCACACGTCTCTTGTGTCTTGGTGCATCTGACTGATAAACAAAACATCCTGCCCCGGCCATGGGAGTGGATTATGGCTAACCACATTGCCCATTCTTTATCCCTTCTCTAATCTCTTACAAGCATCCATGTTGTCACGTAATACGAAGTCATGAACCCCAGGAATTTTTGCCAAGTGGCGAAAAATCGTGCCATCACGACCTGCTTTGGTTTCCTTGGAAGAGATGGTGTGGCATGTAAAATATCTGCAAGCAAGCAGTTATGGACGACAAAGCAAATAAACTAATCTGTTAGCATTTGAACAAAACACACTCTAGTGTTAAACTAATGCAATGCCGGAGAGACAGAATCTTTTACAATTTGTACTTGGAAAATATTATTTGAAGCCCGTTTCTCTGAGAATGAAGTAACCAGTAACCCGCGCAATCTGTTGGCTCACAATTGCTTCTGCTAAAATTTCATCAACCATGTGGATCTCATACATAATTCATGGCCCAACAAGTGCCAAGACGCCTGCAAGAGCAATTATTATAAACCACATAATCTCTTGCAATCATTAGATGAATCTGAACTCATTTGTTAATACGAAGAACTCCACTGCATTTTGAACCTAAATCCATAACATGTTGAGCATAATAAGATGGGGCCTAGGATGGGACTTGGAACTGAAGAACACAACAGCAAAAAAAAAACTTTTGATTACGTGCAAGATAACCTTCTATTCTTAATTAACCATAGGGAGCTCAAGACTTCAAGCCCACAGTTCAGTAACTAGGAGTAAAACCCACAGTTAAACCGCAGTACTAACTAGTGTGAGGTGGTCAAGCCCATGGTTCAGTAAAGATCATAGCAAGGAAGCATCAAACATGTTGCTCTCATCGCACAGCCTGAAACAAAGGTGGGTTTTGTCAACCAGTGTAAAGAACAAACATGTCAGCCACTAAGACCATATCAAACATTGAAATAAGCTACAAAGTATAGCATTATGCTCCTATGCTTCTTAGAAAACTCAGCCCCCATCTAACCCACTACAAAGGTTTCAGCATTCGAGACATGCAAACATGACAAGGTCCCCACTAACCCCAACATCTCAGCATCAAACTTGCCCCTTAAATTCAGACACCAGCTCCTCCCCCAAAGTTCATACCAGAGCTCACAATACAAACAAAGGATTGCATTCCCTTCTCTTCCCAATGGAGCTCCAGTTCCAGCAGCCACAAGGCCATCCCCAGCAGCAATGCCACTACCAAGTGCAAACCGCAAAGGCAACCAACAAGCCCAACGGGAGAGGCAAGTGCAGCAGCAAGTTTGTGGGCGTCAGGCAGAGGCCCTCAGGGAGGTGGGTGGCAGAGATCAAGGACACCACCCAGAAGATACGGATGTGGCTCGGCACGTTCAAGACCGCCGAGGAGGCTGCGAGGGCCTACGACGAGGCCGCCTGCCTCCTCAGGGGCTCAAACACGCGCACAAACTTCGCCACGCACGCCTCGCCGGACTCGCCGCTCGCGTCGAGGATCCGCACCCTCCTGAACCACAACAAGCTCAAGAAGAATGCATCTCAGCCTGCCATCGCCTTCAGCCCTGCAGCATATCGCGATGCTGACACTGTTACCACAACCGCTGCAACCAGCACAAGTACCAGCACCATCACCACAACCACCAGTAATGTCAGTCATAGCAGCAGTAGAAGCTCAGGCATTAACTTTGCTATGAACAGTAGTGGCATTCACATTCCCAACCTCTCTAATCAGCGCATAGCCGATGAAGTCTATAGGCCATACCTGATCAGTGGAAGCGAAGAATTCCAGCTGGCCTCACAGCAGTTTGATCAATCATGGGCATTCAACACCAGCCTACCACTCACGGGTGGATGCGATATGGCTAGCAGCAATGCTTTCTCAGTGATTGCAGAACTGGACAAGATGAAGACGGAGAAGGAAGACTCTGCATCACCCAGAGGCATGAATGGACTCCAGGAGCAACACAGAATTGACATGGGAAATGATCCCTGTGACTCCTTGTGGGATCTGCCCCCTATTTGTCAGTTGTCCTGCAGGTCTTTGATGTACTAGATAAAGCTTTTGCACCTCCAATATCAAGATGCCTCCTTTTTGGGTCCATTTTCTGCTCCCAGGAGCCAATTCCATACAAAAAATAGTGTATGAGGAATGATGGCCAGCAATCAGAGTAATGTGACGGACATATCTTGTGCCCAGATAACTGGCTTTTTGAAGTTTTGTTCTTCTTTTCCTTCTCTTGGTTTTGTTCTATCAGGTTACAGATTTAGCTTCTTTTAAATTCTCTCTGGCCGCTGTAGAGGTTCCATAGAGGTACATCATCCTTGTGTACAACAATAATGTAAAATTTTTTGGTGGATTTTTTCAGAGATTTCGAAATAGTGATGAGAAATTTTTGTAGTGCAACCCTCTAGAGTAGCTTCCTACTACATCTGTGGTGCATGATTGTACATGATATTGTAATTTGGAAGGCTAATAGTCATATTGTTTGATGTAACAAAAAAAAACTGAAATTTTACATCATGCAAGCAAAAGTTCCTTTAGTGTTAAATTGAGAAAAAAAACTGAAATATCAAATATTTCTGTTCTTCATCTGGAAATTCATGTATAAAAACTAAATAATCTAGAGAAGAGCTGCAATGCTCTCCCAAAAGCTGAAAAGCATACGCAGCAGGTAGTATAGTTAACTTATAAGGAGCTTCTATGCCCACAGAAATCGAACCTTCAAAATGTTTGTATCTCGCAGGATGCCATGACACAAATTTGTAAAGATGCAAGCAAATTTGCAGCAATAACAAAATTAGTAGTGCCTATTGTCTCCATGGTGGAATAATATTGGTCAGTCTCAGAAATTTTAGGCAAGACGTAAGCCACTAGTTTCCAAAACAAATATCCTGACACCTCAAATAGCTCAAATGCTGCTGGTCTAGTGAGAATGCTCTCTCTGTGTTTTTTTCTCTTTTCTTTTGCCAAAAAAAGAAGGATTACCAAATTTTCCCCTTGTATGCTCAGATGAATGTTAATTCAAGAAGGTGCTCAGCGAAAAACTGGCAGACCAATACAGCTGCCCCTGGATCAATGATGGAATGTTCTAGTCTATTTGGACTGGATCATAAAAATGTTACCCAGGCTGAACTAAATTTACCTAGACTGTATACTAGATATTTTTCTACACCCTAGGCTGAAGCCTACCCTGTCCGGGATATGGTTCAGCCCCTGCAACTGCTGAATCACCGCGTTATCCCCCACAGATCAAAACGAACTTGGCAATCTATCTGTAATCTTCAGAACCACAGGGAAAAAACCTATCTCTGAAGGGCATGTTTCAAATTCGTTTTTGTGAAATCTTCGTAACCTACTCTGCAAATTTCAATGATTACAAACCAATTCGTTTTGCTCAAAACCTATCTTTCAAATTTGAAGACTAATAATCAATTTGCCGCTTCAACGGGAATTAATTGGAGTTTTGTGAGTGTCCTGCCTTCCTCGCACATTATGAGCGCATCCGCACAACCAGCGATAGCCTCTGGAAGCTTCTAGAAGGAGGAGGGGTCACCTCGACCGGGGCCGAGCATCTGGAAGCTTCCGCGGCGCTGGGCGGGCGGCGACCGCAGGAAGCTTCTAGAAGCTCCCATGCGAGTGAGGTTCGCTCGCTCTGTCTGCACTCGCAGCCACAGATTCGCAGGTGTTCTCTCAATCGCAAATTAGTCGGGCCGGCGGTATCAAGTGGGCCGGGTTGGCGCCAAATTTCTGAGAGAGAAGCGCTCCAGATTGCGCCGTCGCCTGGTCCTCGCCGCCATTGCCGGCCTCCTCTCCTCCTCGGCGCCGGCATCGCCTCTCTCTGGCCACGGGGCCCACCCACGCGCGCGCCGCGGCGGCCCTTGCCTTCACTCGACGGAATCGCAACTCTCGGGGGTATATATTGACGCCTCTCTCGCCTAATCTAAACAATTATCTGGGTTTCCTTCGGCACTAGGATGGATCATGGTAATCTCGTTTGGTTGTATCTTGGGAAAATTGAATATATACAGGACTAAGTTGAGACTGCTTTGGTAAAATAAGATCGAGTTATTTGTACTCGTAAATATAGAACCGAGTTAGGCACATTTTGCAAATAAGGTATTCTCTCCATTTTAATTTCATTTTCATTTTTCAGGCTTTTTTCTCTACGCGAAAAGACTCTTTTGCCCCTTCTTCCTCCTCGCCGCGCAGCCGCGGCCGCTCCTCGCGCGCGCCGCTCCTCGCTCGCCCGCGCGCGCCGCCGCCGCTTCGCCGCGCCGCGCCGCGCTTCCTGCTCGCCTGGCGCGCGCTGCTGCTGCCGCGCGCCTCGCCCCTCGCGCCGCGCGCGCCACTGAGCAGGGAAGGCGAGGAGCGGCGCGGCGCGGCGGCGGCGGCGGCGCGCGCGGGCGGGGCGAGGCAGCGGCGCGCGGCGAGGGAGCGGCGCGGCCGCAGCGGCCAAAGCGAGGGAGGAAGAAGGAATAAGAGGCAAAAGAGTCTTTTTCGCGTAGAGAAAAAAGCCTGAAAAATGAAAATGAAATTAAAATGAGGAAAATACCTTATTTGCAAGAATGTGCCCAACTCGGTCCTATATTTACGAGTACAAATAACTCGATCCCATTTTACCAAAGCAGTCTCAACTTGGTCCTATATATTCAATTTTCCCTTGTATCTTTGGGTACTTGGATGTAATTTAAATGTCGTCTGATTCACTAATCAGAGCAATAGACTCTTCTCGACTTTTTTCAAAACCGTTGTAAAAATAAGCACAACACAACAACCACAAACTGATGCTTAATATGATCCCAAACTCAGCAGCATGCTTTTTTTCTCATTCACCTACTGCTTTTACTTCGCGATCTCTTCTCCTAAACGCAAACCTAGCTTCTTATAAGACATGACTTATGGCTTGCGGTTATGATTTATGATATTTGACTATTTATAAGAGAGAGTATAGAGATAGAGAGACTCGTGTACGATTTTGACCGATATAAATAAAGTCGTTGCAGTGTGTACTACAATCGATTTGTACCAGTCTTAAAAAGATACTTAATTTAAAAATTAGTTATTATAAAAAGTATTTTACTATAGAAAGATAAATTTTAAAAGTGGAAAGAGAAGAGGGCCAGCTGTTTGCTGCTCTGCTCCTGCACATGTTATGTGTTTGGCCATTCCAAGTACTCAAATCACAGAGAAAGCACCTCGGCCGCTGACAATTTCCTGCTACGGTTTTGTGATATATGATGACGTAGATGGTACGTATCTTGCAGGGCCCGTCCTCTTCTGTATTGTGTTGTACTACTGACAGCTTTACACTGCTGTACAACTACTTTTACTGATGTGACGCAGTGTTTACCATGTGATGGAATACCGTCATAGATTTTTCTTGTATGCAAAAAGAAAAACAATGTTGAAATTGGAAAGTTTTTCTCAATTTGCAGTCTCCTGAATTGTAGGTGTTATCTGAAGATAAGTTGGAGATCCCAATTCAAACCGCGGAGTTATGATTTCTGAGACGCCCCTTGTCATTATCAAGGATAATAACATTTAAATAACGGATTATTATTCATTTGCTTGATAGAATAGCGCTCCAATGAATAATAAATCTTTACCGGAGTAGCACAACAGAACAATAAAGTAGATATTGTATCTTTATTACAGCAGTTGCCACACAGGGCTATAATTTTTATTACATTTATGTGAATACATGAGAAACGGGACATATACTGATATACCCTATCTCTCACTAGCCCTGCTCAACGAGATGCCTACTCGCCTTAGCCATCGTATAGGGTGTCCACCTCATCCTGATCCTCGTAGTAATCGCCCTTATCCCCTACGGCCTCGTCGGTGCTTGTGACTCCCTCATCCCACTCAGGGTAATCCCCAGTCAGATTAGAAACTAACAAAGGAAGTAATAGTAAGGTGAGTACTAGTATACTCAGCAAGCATTAATAGCAATTATCAAATTAAGTGACAAATTTGAAGTTATGAAAATCCTACTTTTCACTCGGTGAGAAGAAAGATCTCTAGTGATCTCCATAGTCTTCAATCCAGGATACATGAATAAATTCATGATTTTATTATGCACTGTGTAGGCTTGTGCCACTGTACCCATAAATACTCTGAGCCCTCATTAAACTAGGTATCTCACATTTCCTTTGATGCGATGCCAAGTTCAGAGTACAAAACGTTTTCCAGGTTATGTTATTAAATCTCCACTCATCTATTCTCCACTAGTGTCTTGAAATGCTCACCCGACATCCACCAACTTCAAATAGCGTTGGTTGGGCCTTTCACTCAATACTCCATGGTTCCTCGGCTTCTGGCTAGAGTTTTTGGCTAATTTGGGCTTTGGTGGTTCAGCTCGGCTATGACCTAACTCCAGTAGTTCTTGGGCTCTTATGGCTTCCCTACAGTGAGTTTGGGGAAAGAAGCACCGCCTCTTTCCCTTGGTTTGCTTTTGCTAGCCCTATCATCGGCTTCCTCGGCTCCATGTTCTCCTCGGCCTCCTTGGCTCCTATGGATGTTGCCACTAGTTTGGAGTGGCCCGGGAGTTTGGCTCGGTTGTGGCCAAGTACCAAGGCTCCGGTGGTTCTAATGGCTGGCTATGATTCATCGGTTCACCATCACTTGGCTTCCTACTTGGGATGGTCCAACCCTTTCCCTTATTACTTTTATGTATTTCTATCTTAGCTATTACTTTTGCCTTGCTTCCATTCTTTACCACACACGGTCTTGGGAGAACCTACAGGTGCCAATGTGACGGATGGTAGGGGTGTTTCATGTCAGGGATTGTAACATCCTGAAAAAAATAAATAATAAGTTATGGAGTTTTTAGATTATTTTATTTGCTTTTTATTTGAATTTGGAGTTTATTGGCTTTTTGTAAATATAAAGGAACTTCAAAAGTAAAAAGAGGGAAGAAATCAACACATAAAATAATAAAACATGAGCATCAAATAAAGAATTTGAAAAGATGATCCATAAAGGTAAGGGAGAATATTTGATTTAACCAAAAATCTCACCATTAAAAATAATGGAGTAAATAGTAAAGAAGGTTAACATTTATATATGTATATGCAAACTCATATGAATAATATATATATATATATATATATATATATATATAATAATATATATATATATATATATATATATATATATATATATATATATATATATATATATATATATATATATATATATCCATAAGGATACCATGTGAAACAATGAATAAATAAATATAGGTGTATATACACAAAAATAAGAAGGAAATGAAAATATGTATATATATATATATATACACACACATATATTCAAGTGTAAAAGCAAAATAAAATAAAAGAAAATGAAAAAGGAAATGAAAATAACCTCGCTGGCCGGCCGTCACCCCGCCCAGCCTCTCTCCAGACGCTCGCGTGGCTAACGCCAGATCGCCTTGACTTCTCACGCCGCGCCCGACCGCGCCGCTTCTCCCTCTGCGCCATGGGCCGTGCTCCTCGCGGCCCGCGCGCGACGCCTCTTTCTCGGCGGTGGCCCCGCCGCGCTCTCCTTCTCCTTCCTCCTCTTCTTCTCCACGCGGCCGCGACGCAGCCCTCTCTCTCGCCGTTCTCCTCGCGTTAGCCGCAGCCAATCCCCTCCCTCTCTCTCATACCCCGCGAGCAAATTCAAAGAACCATATCTCTCTCTCCCGCGTGATCTCGGGGAAGATCTCGTCCATTCCCCCTCGCCGGCGTGAACAGGGCAGCGGCCACATGTCGACCTCGCCGCGCCCCCTCCCGGCTATAAAAACCTCGTCTGGGGATCTCTACCGCGCCGCAACGCATCACTTCTCCCTCCCCTGCCCGCAATTGCACTGAGAAGCCCCCAATTCCCCGCCGGCCTCTCCTTCTTCCCAAGCTCCGGCGCCACCCTCCCCGCCGCTCCCGGCCACCTCCGGGCAATCCCAAGCTTCCAGAGCTTCACGGGTGCGCGGTGAAGCCAACCCCCTCCTTCCCCCGACCTCCCATCACCGGAGCAACGCCTGCGTCGATCACCTCCCCGAACCTCCGCCGTCGCACGCCGCGCCCGCCGTCGTGCTCCACCCCGCCGACTACACCAGAAGACTCACCGTCGCACCAGGATTATATTCCACGAACGTCCCGGACCTCTCCGGCCACCACTCGCCGCCAGCGTCGCCGTCCTCTTCTTCCTCTACCGGCCCCCTCCGCGAGCTGACTCAAAGGGATTTATTCCCTAATATGGTAGGCAAAGCCTCCCGCCCACTTGGTTACCTCCGCCGCTCTTCCTTCCCGCTCTCGCGCGCTGCTCGAGCCCGCTCGCGCTGCGGTCGAGCATTTCTTTCCTTTTTCCTTCATCGGCTGTGTGGGCCCCACTGCCGGCCAGGCTGACTAAGCGTGATCGATCACTGGCCCCACCGGTCGATGGCATCTCAGATCTTAGGACCTGGCGGCAGATGGGCCCCATTGAGCAATACTGACCCACTTGTCACAAAGACAAAGAATAGAAGAATATAATAAAAGATTAAAAGATTTAAATGACATGTGGGACCCATCGTCGAAATTTCATAATTTTGTAATTAATCGAACGAGAACTTCAAATAATCATAACTTTTTCATTTTAACTCCAAATTGGATGGGACAAATTTCTAAATTCATCTAAAATCAAGATCTGTCCAATGGAACTGAAATCATAAATTTTAGAGGACCATTGAATTTTTGGTGATATTTAATGTGGTTTGCATAAATAAATTGAAAAGACTAAATATTAGTTAAGACGTTGATAAAGAGGAACAACTTTGGCTAAACATATAAACTTAGTAAAGATGCTCTTAAATCATAAATTAAAACATAAGTTCAATAGTTATTATAATGTCACCTAATAAATCTCAGTAATGTACCTTATTAAATAGAATAATAGAGTGCTACCTTGTACAGAGATCTCTGCCTAGATTATAACACCAGCTTATTTCATATATAACTATAGATTAGTTATCACATATGAATAAGTAATATTTAACTCAAGGACTAAATGTTAATTAAAGGCATTAGTAAAGAAAAGTATCCTTAGTTGGTATTGAAATTTAGTAAAAGGATGTCCATTGAAGTTAGAGACATTCATAAGCAAATGAGTATAAATAGTTAGAAAAATGTTGATGACATATATGCGCCATTAGTAAATATGTTAGTTCAATTTTTTTTAAACACCTTAGGCCTTATTGAAAATATAAACCCTAACATTAACATATTGCCAACCCGAAATCTGAGGTAGTAGTTTTAATTTAGTAGAGGTAACAAAGTGTAATCATGTGTAGTAGGTTTAAATAGTAAAGGGATGCAAAAGTAACCATCTAAAGTATGACTATCATTCCTACATCCCTAAAAGGCCATATTAATATAGAGATACTAAAATGTAATAGCACTAGGGCATCGGGCATTAAAAATGACCTATCTAATATAAATAAACATTCCAAAGTAAACACTTAATCAAAAACTTAATAGAGGTATCCAAGTGTTATAATACTTTTGACTAAAAGATTTATAGAATAAGTACAGATCCCATCCATCAATCCAGTTTGGCTTTACCTAAGTTGCAAGGAAAACTTACCTGAAGATAAAATTTATACATTAAACTCCTGCACCAGTCTATAGGTATAACCCGACTCATGGAACTCCCTTGATAAATGCGAATCTAATAATAATAGAAGTTAGTAATAAAAAGATCGAACCTCGCTTTTCTCCAATCAGCGACGTTTGGCCACTTTTCCAAAGTAGATAATTCCTGTAGATAACTCCTCACTTTTGATCTTTTAATTTTCCCTCACGGTAAAGTCATTCAGATAACTCGTTCTCCCACTCAGGTCCAGCTACCACTATGTTTGTAACACACTAATCTGAAACATCCTTCTATTCGCAAATTGTAATAAATGTATAAATTAAATTAAATCTGGTATTTAAGGTGTTTGGATTTATTTGGATCTTTGAGTATTTGCTTTCATTTTGGATTCAGTCGCTTACGCGTAGCTAGAAATTGGAGTCCCGACGAATCAATGGATCGAGCAAGATCAAGAACAAAGTGAAGATAAAGACCAGAAGCTCAAGAGAAAGCCTTGTGTGAGCTCAAGACAGCGGTAAAACCGCGCCAAGCGAGTCAATACTTTGATCATGTTGAACCTACATTTCATGCAAATTAATTTCTTTTAAATTAACAAATTGCATGCTGTTATTTTTATGCAAATACATGCTAAATTTAATGTTCTAGTTATATGCCACTGTTTACCTTGAATAGTATTACACCCTCCCTTGAAATGTTTGAATGTCTGAACCTTGTCGCCCTAGTAAAATTTTAATAGTTATATTTCGAAAATAAGTCCCTAATGATATGCTACGCTCAGTACTGCATAGATATACACGGGGTGTTGAAATACCCCAAACCTCATTATCAGTTTTAATCAGGAGAAACTAGTTTGGGCAGTCATGGTGGAAATGACTGGCATATTTTGATATGATTATTTTATGCTCCTAAAATTCCCAACTTGCTTAAATGTCTGGGCGGATTGGTTCGAGGGTGTGTATGTGTGTATGTGTGGTGCAGTGGAAGCACAAAATTGAGTTAGTGATGGATCAACAGTGGGTTAGTGGTAGACCGCCCAGATACCACTAAGGACCGAATCTTGTTATGTCAACCCGTGTAAAACAGTACAACCACAAGTCTGTAAAGTATAGCTTGGCTAAGTAAATTTATCGAAAACCCCGGACTCATCTCACTGGTAGTGGATAGAAGTGATTATGCAAGGGCAAGGGGAGGCCTAAAGGGACACCGAGGGGAGGGTGACGTTTCCCAGTCGTACTAGCGCAGAGGGGAGTGGAGCCCGTACGCTAGTAGCCGTGGGGAACATCCCGTGCAACGTATGGGACCCACCGCAAGTGGGCAGTTTCCCATAGGGTGAGATGACAAAAGGGACTAGATACTTTGAAAAGTCACTGTGATGGTCTGCTCAACCACACATCTAAGGAATCGTGTGGGGCAACGAGTTGATTGTCTCTTGTGGTGAAAGTGTACAAACTCTGCAGAGTCAAAACTATTCGAATAGCCGTGCCCACGGTCAAGGGCGGACATGGGAACTTAACCAGATATAGTTCTATTTCAAAATGCTTTGTGGGTGGGAATGGAAAAGTGAAAGGGCGATGGACTGCCCTGGTTTGGAATTGTCCTGGGTGTCGTCCCAGTGGTAAGTTAAGCGGCTATAACGTCAAGAATTACTATATGGTGCGATGACATGTAACGGTGGATGGAATCAATCACTATTAATGTTGCATTCAATCATAACATATACTTGTGTTCAAACCGCTAGGTCTTAAGGATTTTTATATAATTGTATTCAAAAGCACTCTTCGCAAAATAAAATAACCCGAGCCTTCCTTTGATAAGCCATGCGTATATCTATCTCGCATTCGTGTGTTGGCTCACGAGCACGGGTCGGAGTGCTC
This sequence comes from Dendrocalamus sinicus, assembly GCA_036346575.1. Classification (NCBI taxonomy): domain Eukaryota; kingdom Viridiplantae; phylum Streptophyta; class Magnoliopsida; order Poales; family Poaceae; genus Dendrocalamus; species Dendrocalamus sinicus. The sequence continues at coordinate 28,425,159 of CM070660.1, read as the reverse complement.
ACGCCGCTTTGCGACAAATTCGAAGCGGAGTCGATCACCTCGCCAAAGAACAAGATTGGACAAGCTGGCCGAGAAGATGAAGATGTCGAGAACTAGGCCGCGAACCTCCGGTTGGTCGCTGTGGGCATGTCTGAAGGTCCCACCTGTGTGCTTCGCTCTTCCACGCTGCAACTTTTGAATTTCGCCTCATCGGCCCATGAGTAAGTTATTATTTCAAGTATGATTCCGCATGATATGTACTTTGATATTCAGAACTGTAACTGTGTGCACTATCTATTGATCCAGGGAATAGTGCAGCTAAACACAGTAGATTCCAGATTGTAAAATCTGGGTCTGACAGGGACCATACTCCCCCTGTCCGAGGGTGCATGACGGTGTCTATGGGTTTACCACCGGTGATGTGGTATCCACTCTAACCAAGGTAGGGTGGCTCCTTCCTCCATGGCCGCCTTGCTTGGTTGGTTGTGCTAGTGGTGTGATGTGTGCTGTGTGAAGACTGAAGAGCATTGCTGGGGATCGAAAGAGGGAACAAGTGATTTGGGAGAAAAAGTGGTCCTACTTGTTGTTAGGTTGGGAATGGCAATGATGATGGTGACGGTCGTGGTGTTGTCCTCACGCGCTTGGTGACTCGATCGACTTCGTTTTTATCATTGTTGTGGTTGTTAGCCTGTTTTCCTCGTTGTCACAGCCGACCCACGATGTCGTCCATGGTTTGGTACATGGATTAGTAGACATGATTAATCTTTTTCTGCAGTTCCATTAAACATGATATTATAAATCATAATCTAATGAAAATGGGGGATAAGTTTGAGACATATTGTACAATTTACTTGGTGTAGAACAGCACACATATAGGTTGGATATAAAATGATGCAGAATAGCAGAAATACATGTAGTATTTGACATAGAAAATGATAGTATAGAAGACAGATAGTAAAAGAAATTGAACAAAGGGGAAAAATCCACACGAACATAACAGATGGACAAGTAGTATCTTACAACAGCAATACCTCCATAATTACTTCAGTGTAAATTGAAGTATTAAGAGAGGATGCATGAACATTCAAGATTAATTGAGATCACTTGTTCTAGCTTCAGAGGGAGAGGGAGGCAGACCTACGGGGCACTTGGCAGGCTTTCGAGGGAGAGGGAGGCAGATCCAGTGGTTTGGCTACTGGGAGGAGGTTGCTGCGGCTGTGCTAGACCAAGAGGAGCAGATCTACACTCCAGTCATAGGAGAGGAGCAGATCTAGTCACCGCTCGCTGGATGCTCAGGGCTTGCTATCGTTGTGGGGCGGAGGCGCGGAGCAGAGGGCCAGAGTTCAGAGAGGTCTAATTGCTGACTCACTGGCATGGGCGTGAGCGCCAGCATTGGCACTGCGCGGTGCGCGGTGCGCCACAGCTGCCACTTCGGAGGGACTGAGGGAGAGGGAGGCAGAGGGGTGAGAAGCACTGAGCCACTAAGTGAATGACTGATCGAGGCACCGAGCAAATGAATGAGGATTAGGGTTTCACCGTTTTGGGGGTGTGGGCTGTTTGGATTGAGCCGCCGAGGTGCATGAAGTGAACTGCTTATACGGGTACCCATGCGGGGAACAGGGATGGGGAGAGGAGAAACGGCCACGCCCCCAGTTCACCCGACGGGGAATGGTTGTGCCCCAATTCTATCCTCATGGGGAAAGAAAATACCCTTATCCCTATCCCCTAATAGGGGAATTCCACATAGGGGAACGGGGAATGGGGCCCCATTGCCATCCCTAGAAGTGGGCATGCGAGAGAATCTAGACACTGGCTTAAGAGAGAAGAGGCCCTCAGTTGCCTCTCTCTCCCTGGTCCTATGCATGACATATTTGCTCTTACCCTATCCATTTGGCTCTCTCATTCCATTGTGGGTTTATGGATTGTCGGTCCAAAGAGGGGGCTTTACACTATGCTTCAGATTTTCTACGGTAGAGGTAAGTTGGTAAAAATGTGAGAGTTGGATTTTTGGTTGCCGAATAATGAGGCCCACTTATGTTGAAAGGCGTCGACCGGCCCGAGATGGTCTGGAAACCTCGATGGGTGCCACTCTAATCGATTTTTCTATAGTTGGAGGGTTATGATGGTGATTTTCTTTATTTCTTTTTATTCTTCTTTGGATTGTTCTTTTTGATCGCTCTCCGATTGCAAAAGAAAAATATGGTGGGTATGATTTTGGGTCGGCTTTGGAGGTTTCTACTCGCTAAGCAACACACGGAGAGGGTAATGCACACTCAATATGCAATGCAATTTATCTATCCCGTTCTAATGCAATTTTCAGTCATGCAATTATTCAGGTTTTCAGACTTATATGAGATTGTTATAATTAACCAAGCATTGCAATAATGTTTTATTTTACATAGGAATGCTCAAAGCCATTTCTTGAAGTAAATTCTTGTAATCCCTTGTATTGTAATTGTCCTAATAATTCTTAATTTGATGTTAATGTCACTGTTTTGAAGTAATTAAGATTTAAGGTTCTTTCAATTTTGCTCCTCCATGATTATCCATCACTGTCTTGGGTTACATCTCAACCTTTCGAGATGATTTTCTACAGAAGGTTCCGATCATGCCTCTCGTTATCGATCATAGCCCCTGCCTCTTGTAGTCTGGTGTGTACTTGTTCCCTTTGGTTCCTGAATTTTGTATGGTTTATTTCCTTTTCACAACTCCTTTGCTGATGATCTGCAGTGTCGTAACGTTGAACCTGTCTATCGTCTAACCCGTAAAGTACACCTTGTTTTCTATCAATTTGATCCGTATTTTTTTAAAAAAAGAAGAAGTCAGCATCTAGTTGTGATTAACATTTTGGGAATGTTACTAAATTTCCTACTACTAAGTTGAAAAGGATAGACATGGAAGCTTTCTGAGAGAGGTTACACGCTAGCTAGACGAATAATGCAGTTCTTCTGAGTTATTCAGATGAGTTCTAAAAATAATTTTGATGCGACATCACATTAGATGCTTAGTAAGTGATACCATGTGTAGGACAACCAGTTTTTTTAGTACCAATAAACTGTTATTATAAAAAAAAAAGCATTACTACTGGATTCTTGAAAAAAATGAACAAGCACAACTTGAGTACAACTCATTTTTTAAAGTCGATTTATCACCAAATTGCAGCCCGAGTGCCCAACAAGTCTTAGATATTCCCCATCATTTGCATACCTTACACGGTTTGCTTTTCCTGTTATGGATTACTCTGAACAATGCTAGAATGCTGCAGAATCCTGCTGCCAAGAGTTTAGTGGGAAGGAAGAAGTCCCCAGTGGTAGGCCCCAAGGACCATTTTCACCCTTGTCATCTACCAGGAAGGATAAGTCCATACACAAGCCCCTTAATTTGCCTTCTCCCTTGGTGCAAGGAGTTCCAAGACGTGTGATGATGGATGCTGATATGTGCCACCCATATATAGGAGAAAGCACTAAGGAAAGGAGGAAAGGGAGAAAAAAAATCACTTGAACACCAGCAACCAAATTGATGCTCGGAAAGCAACCATTGTAGGCCTTCCATAGCCCCACTCTTTGCTAACTGACCTTTATATAACTCCTAGATCCTCTAGCTTTTGATTCAATTTACCATGGACAAAGGAGGTGCTTCCATGGATGCGAGGCAGGACGAGTGGGGCTGGGTGGTCCTGCCTGACCACAGGACCTTCTCCATGGAGAGCAGCACAGCACATGGCCATGGCGGCATGATTCTTGGTGGTAAGGATCAGCTCTTGTGCATTGATTTCGAATATGATCCGCATACTAGATCTCATTCGTATCCCTGTGACTAATTGCATACTAGATCAAGAAACCAAGGAACCAAATCTGCCTCCTGCAGAAGATGCTGATGTGCGCAAGCCTGTCGACGAGTGTAAGGACATCGGCGAAGTGCCGGATGAGACCAGATCAAGCCAGGAGGAGCTCATGCCTAAGGTGACTGAGCAGTTGGTCTCTGATGGAGAGGATGAACATGGGACGTTTCAGAGTTCTGACGCCAAGGAAGTTGATGATGACATGGTGGTGGTGTCAGAAGTAGCCCCTCATCAGTTAGCGGAAGAGGAAGATATCAAGAAAGACAGGACACGGCAGGAGTGCGTTGTTTTCAGCGTGGGGAAGCTGAAGGTGAACGGAATTGGGGCACTGTGCTCGTTTGGGGTTGCCACTGTCTGCATCTTTCTGATCGGAGGCAGGCTGCAGCACCAGCAGAAGCAGCAGCAGAAGATCCAGCTACAGTTCTATGGAGATGATAAGGTTCGGTGACTCACAGTGCTGTCTTTCTACCTAATTCATCATTTTCTTTCTTTCTCTCTCTCTGAATGGTGTGTTTTGACTTAATTCATCAAATAATATAATCACTCATTCCGGATATTTGCAAAGGTTGGAATGATGGGACTGGCTTACTGGTGCATTTTTATACTTGAATTATTTAATTCAGGTGCACCTTGGGCCTTTCTATTAGAACACAAAAGAAATCTCCTTGGTTTTGGCAGGGCCGTCTTGGCCTGATGCAAAAACAGAATCTTGAATTAGCCTAGGGATAAGATCCTCAGAAAAAAAGTCAGCTACCTACACTATGTTTCTTTAATCAACTTCAGTGCTTCCAAAAGTAGCTAACTTGTCTTATCCATGAGAATTTTGTCAGAAGAAGATGCTTTGAGCTGCAGAGAGTGCAGCAGACATCAAGGCTGAACCAGGCCATGTCATCTGTGATGGGAGCAGGTGCTTCAACAAGGGCAAACATATAATTTGGTGGCTTCTATGATGGGTTCTGATCGATTAAAATGTGTGTAGTCAAGTACAAGTTGCCATTGTAGCGAGCAGCAACTTCGATATTGCAGCCTAGTGGTCTTCATGGATATCATCATATCACGGACCTGTACATAATACGCGCTATATATACTGGATGTAAATAATTGGGTTCTTAGACCATGGTATGTATACAGATGAGGATGGTTTATAGATGTATGAAGTTGATAGCTAAGGCACAAGGACTATCTATTTGACTTGCGACTGAATAGGTTAAATACTACATGGAGAACAGGAGAAGCTACTTACTGAAGATTTTTTTTGGAACCATAGGGCCAAAGCCCCAGTTCCAATTTATTAATGACACCCAACACCATCCAGGTTTACAATTCAGAGTTCGCGCAAAACATAAATGGTAATCCTGGCAACATCGTGCCAACAACAAAACTGAAACAAGCAAATTTAACCGCACGGCATATCTTCTCCCGCCTGATCAGTTTTGACGCAGCTTGCTATCTTCAGTACTTCTGTTTCCTCACATCGCATCATCCAGAGAGACTTCTTGGCGATCATCTTCTTTATTTCCACACCAGTTGCGGAGCAGCTCTCGCCTTGTGTTCCAACTGACAGATACAACGATCCATCTGGCCCTTTTGTGTATCCGGACAGAGCAGCTTCCATTTCTTCAGAATTGTAATGTCCCTGTTATGAATGGAACCTTGTCTATTCCAATAGACCAAGGATCAAATATATGAAAAAATTGCTCCCTTGCCCTAAAGTTTAATGGCGTTTGCTCATTTGCCCCATGATGTCTCACTGACATGTAGGTCCAGGACCCATATGTCAGTGAGACATTATAGGGCAAATGAGCAAACGCCATTAAACTTTGGAGCACATGAGCAAATCCCCCCAAATATATAAGGGGAGAAATATACAAGAAGGTAATAATCTCCTACATCCTATACATGTCTAACACCCTTCAAACTCATAGTGAACCAGAAACACTGAGTTTGAAGAGGTAGAAACTGTGTTGAGCTTTTGTCTGTGTCTTGGTGAAGAAATCTGCTAGCAAAACCTCTAAAGGCACATACTAAAGAGTAGCCACTTGCCCCTGCACTTGCGATCGGATGCAGGAAGCATCAACACTAATGTGTTTGATGAACTCATGCTTTACTGGATCGCGAGCAATATTGATCGCACCCGTGCTGTCAGACAAGAGAGGAGTCAGTGAACAAGACTACCAATAAGGTGACGGTATCGAATGGGATCCTTAAGAAGCTCACCATCAGTAGGTCGAAGATGAACTCCAAACTCCATAGGAGTGTTAACTGTACGTTAATCAATGAGACAAGCACGGGTAAGAAGATCCCGAATGTACTTCTCTTAGGAGAGGTAGTAGCTCTCAGGCATAGAAGATAGCTCAATCCCAAAGAAGTAACGAAGGAGATCCAAATCAGACATCAAGAAATGCTCACTCAGACGCTTCTTCACAAAAGCAATATGGTGTGGATCATCCCCATTAATGATCATATTATCCAAATAAAGAAGAAGCGTCTGACCATGATGTGTGAACAAAAAGAGTACGGTCATGATCATGGACGGAGAAATCGGCAGCAGTGACAACGGAAGAGAAGCTTGCAAACCAAGCATGAGGGGTTTGCTTGAGCCCATAGAAAGAGCGGTGAAAACGATAAACCATACCGTCAAAGACATAATACCTAGGGGGTGGCTGCATGTAGACCTCTTTATTAGAGTATTTGGAATGTATATTAGACCTTTCCTTCTATTGTAGTACTTGCCTAGTCTAGCTCCTCTAATTGAGGTCTGTAATCTCCCTCATGGCTATTAATAGAATGCCACCCCTGCCCTTTGGCATGTGTGGTGATTGTGCCAAACCTTCAATTCTACATGGTATCAGATTTTTCTTCCTGAGCCTTCCTCCGCTGCCTCCTCTTCCGCCGCTCGTTTCCTGAGTCTCCTCCGCTGCTTCCTCCACCCCTCGTCAGCCCTCGTCAACCCTCTCTCACTGCGCCACTCCACCATGTCAGGCCCTATCGACGGTTCAGCCGCCGCCGCTGCTGTTGCAGCCACCACCGCCTCTGCATCCACGGCCACCGCCGACAACGGCTCTGTCTCCAGCGCTGGGGTACCAGCTGCGCCGCCAGTCGTCCTCAACCCCTACTGCACGGTCGCCGTCAAGTCCCATGTCCTGACCACTCTCGATATGAAGGCAGCCAACTACTCCCGATGGTCCAAGTTCTTCCGGACCATGTGCATCAAGTTTGGCCTTCTCTCCCACATCGACGGCTCTGACGTCGCACATCCGGACGACCCCACCTGGACCCTCGCCGACTCTGCCGTCCTCAGCTGGCTGTATGGCTCTGTCACTAATGACGTCTTGGATTCAGCGATGGCCGACGACGAAACCGCGTGTGATTTGTGGCTCGCAATTGAGGGCCTCTTCCACGACAACAAGGAATCTCATGCTGTCTTCCTCAGCAGTCAGTTTCACTCCTTGATTGAGGTTGACCAGTCCATTGCCGACTACAGCCAGCGCGTCAAAACCTTAGCCGATGCCCTTCGCGACGTCGACCACCCCATCTCCGATTCGCAGCTCATCCTCAACCTGCTGCGCGGCCTCACGCCGTTCCCCTCCTTCGCTCGGGCTCGCTCTATGCTTGCCCTTAAGGAAACGCGCCTCGCCAATGAGACAAAGGTCGCCGCCGAGACAGCCCTACTCACCAGCGGCTCCACCACGGCGTTCGCCCCTTCCGCCCAGACCGGTTCCCCTGCCTCAAACGCCGGGAATCATGATGGTTGTCGCGTGTGTGCCAAACCTTGCATTCTACACTCTTCATGCAACTCCAAATACTCGAGCATCATGGTTTGCCACTATGCAATTGCACTAATTATCTCTTTCATGCTTATTCATAGACATGGTGGTCTGAATATGCCAATTCTTCGCAAGGAGATAAGATCACTATAGTCACGAACGAATTTTCGATAACGAAATCAAACATTATAGTTGATTAGTTCAATTGCCAACATATTCTCTCTGAGTGTATCTGTGTATGCCATCCAATGGATCTTCTTAGGTGATACTTTTATCATGCGTGACTTTTTATTTTGCATAATTTTCAGTGCTTTGCTGCCTAATTGTTCTTTGTATGATAGTCTTCTCTGTTTGACTAACCATTGAGGCAGAGGTTGCATTGATGAATGCCGTATTATGGTTGCTGTAGATGTGAAAAAAATCAAATATAAGTAAGGGGTGGATGTCGGCCATGCTATGGGTCAACGTCCATAAGAGAAAAAAGTGACATAAGAATTTATACAGCTTCGGTGGTCCGAGAGAACCGTCCTACTCCTATCGGTGGCCTTCGAGGGGTTTCAAGGGTTCCTCCCGAAGGCACACTAGTTTAAATGCCATCTTGTATTTCTTGTGAGCACTCTTTACAAATTAGGGATACATAGGGTATCTGTAGACTCTTAGGCCTGTACAAATAACAGAAATGCCACTTAGTGGGATAACTAGTCTACTAGTATATGTGAAGGGTATTACAGTCTTTCCCAAACATAGTACATTTCTTGGACCTATATATAGGTGTCTTCCTCAAATGGGTCCCGTTAGTAAAGACATGAATTATTTCTCTAACGCTAGTTTCCTTGCCTCTTGGCGCCAGAGGGAGCGCTCTAAGGGGTAGTCGTGTACCGTCATTGTTGATGTGCTAATATTGGTAGTTAGCTGAGACCTTGGCGGACCCGAACTGCGGTTGTATCCAAGATAGGGTGCTGAAACTATTACTAAGCCGTAGATTTAGGCCCCGCTCGGTTGGGCTGAAAAATAGTGGCTTATAGTTGAAATTGCACTGTAGCTTTCTGAAATTACATTGTAGCTGAAGGTAGCTTATTTGGCGTAATTAAATTTAAAAAAAATTAAAATAGAAAAAATATGTTAGCTCATCACGGACAACGCAAACAAATACGGGAAAAAAGAACTAGCAAAAAAGCTCAAAAAAGCCAAAAGTTTAAAAAGACAAAATTTATGAATAGTAAAAAATAAGTCAGAATCTCAAGCCGAAATGAGCGGGGTGTTAGTCCATTTTTTTTAAAGCATCACAAGATTTCTGGCCTGTCCAATATTGCATTGTCCAGACCATGGCGGGGACTGCGAGTCAACTCTCAGGTGCACCCAAGTTACATTAAGGATTCACTCGGCTCATCTGATCTCCATGCTGCCTGCCTTTCTTGGCATTACTGGGCCCGACCGCAGCTCTTGGCCGAATTCGGGTGAAAACAATTCGTATCGGCGCTGGCAATGCTTCCTGGGTAAAGTCAGCCCTGCGCCCTGCACCTGAGATGCTTCCTGGGTAAAGGCAGGGCGTACATCATATATGCTCCTAGACTTCGTTGGGGCTGACTTGATCTGCTGGCTCATGCAGAGCTGTTCTTGTCATTTTAGAGGCCCTGGGATGTGATAGAGACTCTAATATAAATATGTAAAATGTCTTTTTATATCAATTATAAAAACTAAAGTTCAATGTAGCAACCCTTAGACAGTACGTCATAAAATACAAAGTATTTATTATTGGCATTTGGCTTAGTACATCACAAAATACAAAATACCTATTGGTGACAATCCGCTGACACGTTAATATTATGAATAAGTCTTAGAAAACTGTAACATACTACTAAAGACAAAATAATTTATGAGAAGACTACATTAGCTAAAGTATGCTAAGGGAGAGCCATGGGCTATCATCTATCACCTGCCGAACAAGTAAACGAGTTATGAATAGAATGATCACAAAAAGCAATTTCTTGTAATATTTCTAAATGCAAAGCCATTGATAATAGCATCAACATCAATCCGATCCAACATATCCTTCTCAATGCATAAAGTGGCATGACCATTCGACCTTTCATGTGACATTTATGACTTCAAATAGTTTTTCAATTTGTCTCTTTGATCTAATGGATATCTTTATATAAAAAAGAAATTGATGTGGCTCAGCGTTGGATGCACAACATGACGAAATGGGCCATTACTTGACTTTGGTGGCTAGTCCAACTAATCATTAATCAACTATGTTCAGTATTTAGTATATAGGCTACATCATATATGTATACATATTAACATACATGGGCTAAGGGCCCTTAGCTTTCGTGGGCCCTAGGCGGTCGCCCTTGGTGCCTAGGCCCAGGGCTGGCGCTAGGCACATGAGTACATGGCACTGATGCTCGGGACGCTGGCATATGGGTATAGGGCACGGCAACTAGGGCGTGGTTCACATAGGGCAGCCATCAGGGTGCTGGGGCACGAAAGTCCGTCCATTAGTGTTTATGCTGAGCAATTAATCTTATGTATAATTCATGCACATATTGATGTTCCTCTATCAAGTACTTATCTACTTCGTATTATTTGTATCGCCGGTTTTCACTGCTCTGCCACCATGACTAAGGACTGCAACCTCTCTCGCCAAGGAAGGAGAGATGAAGACTGGGCCAAGCAGGCCGAGATAGAGGTCTTGCTATACAACAACCTTGATGAGGATGTCGAGATTCTCGACGATGGCACCAACAAGGAGGTTCTTGTGAGGGTTGAGCCTTCTTCTCTTACCAAAGTGGAGAAGGCGACATTGGTGGCTCCTAGGAGCCACCTCACACTAAGTGACATCCGATGGCTGGGGCCAGATGAGTGCCCCTGCCCTCTAAAGGGGTACATCATTGCACTTAAGGTCTGGTTTGAGGTCGGTTGGGGCTTTCAATCCATCCCTTCATCTGGGCCCTCATGAGGCACTACCAGGTGGAGCTCTCGCACTTCTCGCCCAACCTCCTTGCCAGGGTGAGAGTGTTCCTGTAACTGTGTGAGGCGGAGATTGAGAGCAGACACCTGAAGCCTACCGTTGTGGCGTTCGACTACTTCTTCCATCTCTAGCGGTCGAACGGGAGGTTCAGACAGCTGGGCTTGCTGACCTCGATTGCTCAGCACTAAGGCAAGTATCCCATTCATGTAATCAAATACAACTGAAATTGCCTTGGGAAGAAGTGATTTTACTTGAAGGTGAAGGGCTTTCCATACACCAATGGCTAGCCCAGGATTACCTAGGACGGCTATCCTGAGATCTCTCCTCTCTCAAATGCCGACTGGGAGTTCGTTTGTGCTACATCCAAAGTTTGCAAGTGGAGTGGGGTCTAGGATCTGATGGAGGAGATGACCCTTATGGATGTTAGCCCCTGGTTGACGAGAAGCGCGACTACCACCGAGTCTCCAACAGCAAAGGTAAGCATGACTTGGCTAACTTCCTTCTTTGTGAATTTGACACATCTGTTTAACTTTGTACAGCATGTTCTCCTAGGAAGGCGGTTGAGGAGGCCAACTGGATCCCCGGGGAGATGATGATCACCGAGTACAAGGCACTTGAGGAGGCCAGTATTTCTAGTGGCTGAGGGTGCAACAACATCACCAACAGCTTGGTGGTGATGATGCCCCCTCGGGGCAAGCCCATCCCTGACCCGTCAAAGAGGAAGAAGGCCAAGGTTTTGGCCTTGGAGGGCGCTGCCAGGGCCCTCTTTGAGAGAACCAGCTGAAGGTGAAGCCCCCTGCTGGGGAGGTGAGGCCCCCTACTACATGAGCAAGGCCTCCTCCTTCGAGCAGTTTTTAACCAGGTGTTCTAGGTGGCACATGGCCTCCTGTAGAGCATCCTCCATGTTCTGTCACCTCGGGCTCGCTTTGCGAAAGGAGAAGTCTTAGGATCCCAAGTGTGTTAGAGGTTGCCTCCACAAAAGAGGAAGAGGTAGGCCCCTAACTGTGATCTACCTCCTGCCTCCATCGCTAAGCCTAGGAGAGGGGTTGATGCAGAGCTTTCTCTAAGTCACGGGACCTCTCAGACCACGCCGTCTTCTTTGCGCTCTAGTTCTACGCCCTCCATAGGCTCCATCTCCGTGATGTCCCTGATGCGCGTAGTAGAGGAGCGGTTGGAGGTGGGAGAGTTGGGTTTGACCCCTCGTGGTGGCTCGGGGGTACCCGACACCAGTACTACGATGCCTTTGACTCTATCTTTGGTGATGAAGGTATGTGAGGCTTCATTTTTTCATGTACTTTTAGTCATTTGTTGCCTCTTGCTCATCAATATTCTGTATTTGTGTCAGGCATTGCTGAGGCAGGAGCACAAGCTGGTGACATGGGGAAAGCGATGCCCAAGGCCCAGGGCCCAAGAGGCGAGAAGGCCCTTCTTGGCCTCGAGGTTCAGGCTCAAGAGGATCATGACGGGGCCACGAGCTACTCAAGTGAGCTGCCCTCCTACATCGTTCCACTTATTGATGATGATGATGATGCAGCAGCATAGATCCGTTGCCTCACCGAGGAGTGCATCAATAAGTACATGGCTTGCTTCCACGACATGCGAGATGTCAAAGAGTTCTTCCAACTTCTCAAGGATCGATTGGGCACTACTGTAAACCTCTACATTCAGGTACCCTTGTGGTCATTACCTTCCTTTGCCCAGCACCCTGCTTCTTCTAATATCCTCTAACACATGCATTTTGTATGCTCCCTGCAAGTCACTTCCATCTCCAACATCATCAGGGACAAAGCCCCCATGATCATAGAAGAGATATTCCAGGAGGCGGTGGCTGAGGCTTAGCAGAGGGCATCGTAGTTGGATGATGATAGACTGAAGGCTGCGGAGGAGAAGCTAAAGGCCATAGAGGAAAAATTGCAGATTGCCGAGGACAAGTTGCAAGTCATTGAGGAGAAGTTGAAGGTTTCAGAGGAGAAGGCCAGAGTCATTCGCCAAGTGAACATGAGCTTGGAGGAGGACGTGACCAAGTCCTGGCAGCAGCTAACCACTTCTTCGAACTTCAGGAGATCACCTTGGCTATGTAGTGGTCCTTGGAGAGCTTGGGGGCTAAGGTTGCACCAGTCCTATTAGGAGTGACGAGGCTAGAGGTGTGGGTCCCCCTTCTTGAGGAGCGAGTTGGGCTGTTTGCCAAGGTTGTTGAGGACTTGAGCTAGTCCTTAGCCACCGTAGCTTTGATAGCCGAGGCCCTTTTTATTTCCCATCATGTGACAGTTCAAGCAAGGAGGCTGTACGCGAGGGCCTTCGTGGCCTCTTCACTTCAGAGGTGAAGAGGGCGCCCCAAGGGTAGTGAGCGGTGTTGAGACCCCTCGCGGTAGAGTTTGTGAAGAGTGTTGCTTCATCCCTGGCTTCAAGATTTCCTGTGCCTTCATCGACAGATGGCAAGCATGACACCCCAGCAAGTATGTGACTTCTGCCGACATGTTATGTTCTGTAAAGATCCTATAGTGATATCATGCAAACTTGCTTAGCATCCTTATTTTTGTAGATGACACAACTTGAGAGCTTATGTAGCATCTAATATGAGAGCATGGTTATGTTTGTATCTTATCTATTATTAAAATGATAAGATGATGTTATGCTTCATTTAGGGCATGTTTATATAAGGTAATTGGCATCAAATATAAGTGGTGTACGTAGAGGGGCCGAGGGCCCGAGCGATCAAACCCTGCTTATGAGGATAGGCCGTGGGAGGTGAGCGGTTTAGTAGTAGGTACAATCGTCGTGGGACACTTCAATCCATGGATAGGTCCCCCCTCAGCCTCAGCTCTAGTTGGGTGAGGGAACAGGAAGTTTTAAACACCATTTGAAAGGTGCAGGTGCCTTGCTCGCAAGGCCTTTTTAGGACTTTTCAGTATTGCTTGTGAGGCCCTTGGTATGCCAAATGTAATAAGGGCATGCTTCCATGCCCACTGAGAGGGGATGTCTCTCAGGATCTGTGGAGGTTCTTGGCTTGTGTGACTGTTTTGTTCATAGATAAGCGCTCCCGAGGGGGGGGGGTGCAAATGTGTTAGGCACGATTGACCTTTGCTTGCGCTGGGGCAAGGCATGGAGGGATGTGTTAGGTGCGGTTGACCTTTGCCTACGCTAGAGCGAGGCACAGAGGGACCTGGAGGTCATTCGGCACATCAGCACATGGCCTAGAGGCTAAAGAGAGAATAATCCTTAGCACATCCATGGACTTAGGTGCTAAGCTCGAGCCATTGCTCACTCCCTAGGTCCAGCATGCCTAAGTTGCTTTGGTCTTTTGTTAGGGAAGACCACGGGGGTCGTGTACCCTAGGCACCACGAAGGTGATACCCTTCGTGAGGGATGGGTTGCGAGAGCTTAAGCAAGACAAGCGATACTTGTGAGACTTGTAGGACAGGGTTGTCTCCTAACAGTAGCGTGTTAGGAGCAAGTCCTTGTCATTAGTTGCAAACATGCTAGCGAGCAAACCTTTCAATCACCAATAATCAAGTAATGGGGGAAGACACACAAAACTGGTTTGTCCCTTAGCATCAACATGTTAAGGGACCGCCCTTGAATCATGTCACAATTGCATAAGTTGAGTGATCATGCGGGAATCTCATGTCTTCATTGCATTAAGCAAGATGGTGTTTACATCTCAATAGGTGCTGCAGGGGGCATATAATAAAGTTTCAAATGTAAAAATTGTGGAAGGTTCCTCCTAGAGGCACACCAGTTTGAATGCTTTCTTGTATTCCTTATGAGCTCTCTTTACAAATGAGGGATACATTGGGTATTTATAACGGAAATACCCTTTAGTGGAATAACTAGTTTACTAGTACATGCGAGGGGTATTATTTTCTTTTCCAAACATAAGTGTATTTCTTGGACCTGAATATAGGTGTCTTCCATCAAACGGCCCGATAGTAGAGGGATGAATTATTCTTCCAATAATGGTATTCAGTTGCAAGTGGCTATATAACTCAGGAAGCAATTCACACTACTTCGGCTCTGATGCTATCATTTTTGGCCAAACCTTGAATCGTCACAGATGAATTTAACCTCTCATAATCTCAAGTTTCCCATCCTGATAGGGACTCTAACATTCTTTTTCGTAATCCTTTTCTTTTTTGCATATGTTAGGTTGATGCATCACCTTCGATGCTGGATGGCACGAGTTCATTTTTGGCTGTATATAGGCATTTGTTGAAACTGGTTGATCAAGTCATTTGGTGCCAGAATAGTTAGAAAGTTTTAAACAGATTATAGGTTATTGGTTTTGTTCATTGACCCCTCATATTTAAAAAAAAAACTCGACCTGCGGGGGAAGAAACCCCCCGGACATTGCTTAAGAAGAAGGTCTTCTCACGCAGACCGAGAAAACCCCCGAACCCTTGCTCCACCCTTACACAGCGGCACCATCGCCCGACCTTTGTGAGACGACCGGCGGATCCTTTGGATCAACGCCTTGGCGGGTCCTTAGACCTGTGCTTTGGTGTGGTAGCAGGCGAGGGGATTTTTTCCCTCAAGCCTGAAATTCGCTCCCACTGGGAGTCGAACCCAGGACCTGGGGGGTGCTACTGAGGCGCTCTAACCACCAGGCTAGAGGCCCTTTCGCACCCCTCATATTTTACTTCACAGCCAAACCAAGAATTGAGCACTGTTGCTTGGTTGAATGATATATGGAGCTTCAAATTCATTTTGTTACCCGTATTTTATTTTCTAAATCTGTTTGGGACGGTTAAGTATTAACCTTGGTAGAAAGGAGCTTTACTTAGATTTACTTTATTAAAGCTTGAAGTTGTACTCTAAAGCTTATTGATTAGAGTATCTGCATGGTATGTACCTTCTTGAATCAAGCGGAACTCATAAACACTAGCATCATTGTGAGAAAACATTATCTAGTTAGCAATGCTATTATTGCCTGCACAAAATTTCAGAGACACGGTCAGCTGGATGAAGATTGGTTTGTTGTGTTATTACCTGTTCATTCATGTAAGTAATCAACCAAATACTCGATTATCTGTCTAAAATTGAAAACAAGAATTTATGACCAGACCTGTTCTTTTTGACTTCGACTTATAACTTTTAAGTTGTTCGTGAGAGACAGTACAGAGTAACAGAAACTCATGTGCGGTTTTGGCCGATATAAACGAAGTCGATGCGGTGTGTATTATAATTAACTTATAGATTCCGTTTTAAAAAGACATTTCGTTTGAAAGTTAGTTACTGTAGAAAAGTCGAAAAACAGTTTTTAAGAGCTGAAAAGAAGAGGCACTGTTTACATCTCCAGTCACTCGGTCAGTGAAGAATTCTATGATTTTCTTGGACACCATTTGAAAAGGATATGTCAGCTGATTGTAGTGATTGTCTAATGGACTAATGGTTGCCATGGAGCAAGATGCCATTATATTTTGAAGTGTTTTTTAGCCATAGATACGAAGGGACAGAAATTCTGCGTAGATATTATTGTTCGTTAGACATTGATGTCCAAAGAGAGCTGAGGTAGCATACTAGAATATGCAGTTGGTTAGACCTAAGCTAATTTATTTTCCCCAAAAGAACCAGGGTGAGGTGACCATCAAAATTTTTACGATTTCATACACACAAAAACAGACTTGATTTTGCTGTAAACAATGTTTGGTTTCGGTAGTAGCATATTGTTAGAAGTAAGCGGCAGTTCAGAGAAACAATGCCTTGCCTCACAAGAGATGACGTTACATTGTAGTCCAGAGTAGTTATTTGGATCATTGGATGCAAGTTTTTAAAGTGGTGCTGCAATAGCCAATAGCCGCAACGTTGACAACAAAAAAAAATGCCTTGATAATGGTGGCTGCGAGGATCCAAACATCTGAGTTTTTCAGCTGAGCATTAAAATAAAGGTAGCCGGAAGGTTTGTAAACTTGACATCAATATAATCAAAACCTTTTTTAAAGGGGAATGTAAGCCAAACCTTCTTCATGTCTCTTGTTCAGATTCTGCATATTTAGGATCAACATCAAGCTTGAGTTTCATGGGATTCTTGAGCACATTACATATTTAGGTTAATCATTTGACTTCTCTATTTTAAGTAACATTAGTTTGGCCCAAAAGAAATTATGATAACCAACGAAGTACTTACTGTATTATGAACGTCTTCATTATGCCCTTTGTGTTTGCTTCATCCTATGGTAAACTGTATTGTCAACTGTTGTAGTTTTGTTTCCAGCACAAGGCTTTCTGCGATAGTCTTAAAAGGAAAACATAATGTGCTAATATTTTTATGAACCAATACCTTGGCCCTGTCCAATATCCTCTTTGCACGCCATTGACTGTTGCCACCAGGCTGCTATATATGTAAAATTTCTAATTCAGTATGCTAGTATTTCTGGTTTCGGTTGATGAGCCCTGAAACAAGGTGCATTTTTTAATTACGGTTGATGGCTTATGGCTGTGGTTGATGGTTTTGGTCTTAGTGTGAGTATTTGTACAAACGAATCAAATGCCGATAAGTTGTTTTAAAAAAATTATCCCGATAAATTGCATCAAAATAATACGAAGAAGCCATTCTGTTTACCATAAATCGAAAAAAAAGATCGTGTTCTTGTCGGTAATTCGTCTCTTCAAGTAATAAAATTTTGCAGCAGTCTACGATAGGCTTTCGCCTCCGGGGGAGGAAACCTCGGAGGAGGGAGGGTCGCCGCAAGAGGACGAGGAGATCCAAGGGAGAGGAGAGGATCTGAGGTCTCGCTAACCCGGCTTTAGATGAGACGGGGCGGAGGCAGCCAGAGGAGGTCGCTCGCTGGAGCACGAAGACAACCGACAACGACGAGCAAGAGGTGTGGGAAGAGACAAGCAGAGAGCCGCCACCGCTGCTACCCGGCGGGGACCATCCAGAGCAGAGGGAGGCTGAACAAGCCACACAAGAAAAATTCAGATCTCAGCAGAGGGCCGCGGGGGGAGGGGGAGGAGGAATGGTGCGAGCTCGGGAGGCGGGGGGCGCTGCTGTCGCCGCCATGGCCCGACGAGGACTGGCGACCACAGTGGAGGGAGAAGCGGGCAGCAAGGGAGGGGAAGGGAGATGGAAGGTGGGAGGGAGGAGGAGGGGGGCTGCCACCGCCGCGACCACCGGCGGAGGCCGACGAGGATGGCTGCCGGAGCGGAGGAAGAAATAATGCGCTTTTGTATCTGACCCAGGAGTGGCATTTGCCTCATAACCACATCCAGGCTTAACTTTTCATTTTTCAGTGATATTTTCTTTTTCACATGTATAAGCTGTGATATCGCTTTTGAGATTGGAAGTCACATAACTTGTTGTTGAATAAGTTTTTTCGCATGACTTTAATGTGCAGGGGTTGCGATCAAACGCAAGAAACTTATGAAGGTCATTGATCTTTACCTGATAGATGTGAACTGACAGTGCTGCTATGGGCCTGTCATGATTAAGCGTCAACAAACACACTTGACTAGCTGACTCTGTTCTAGAAGGTAAGAGGTCGGGAACTTCGAGTGTTAAGCTGGGCTCTCAATTAGCATACATGATGAGTGAAATTTGTGCAAAGTTGCATTTGCATACATATTATGTACAACAAGTTTGCATTCCTTTCCTATTACATGACATTCTAGGACAACCAGACATAAGAACAGAGAGACCCTTGCTATGTCTACATCCAAACCTTTTTTTTTGTACGTGAATAGACCAACCTGTTTGTACTTTTACTGTTCACATCTGTTCCTGTTCTGTTGCTGCCCTATGTAAAGTATATGAAAATCTCACCAACTCAAATATACTTGTCTTCTGCTTTTATGATCTTATAGGTATATTAACTCGCACGCTTAACAGATTGTAATTCAAGGGCTGTGTGTACACACATTGACAAGAGCAGCATACCGACAAAAAAAAAACTCGACCTGCGGGGGGAAGAAACCCCCCGAGCATTATGCTTAAGAAGAAGATCCTCTTACGCAGATCGAGAAAATCCCCGAACCCTTGCCCCACCCTGACACAGCGGCATCAGCCTATGTGAGAGCGACCAATGGGAGCCCAACGCTCAACCCGCGACCAACGACCTAGGCCAACCTTTAGACCTGTGCTTTGGCTTATGGGGCAAGCGAGGGGATTTTTTTCCCTCAGCCTGAAATTCGCTCCCACTGGGAGTCGAACCCAGGACCTAGGGGGTGCTACCAGAGCGCTCTACTGCTAGGCTAGAGGCCCGTTCGCTACTAGCCCGACTACAATATCTATTCAAAAGCTTAACGATTACTTAAAATACATGGTCAACTATTGATATGAAGTACTTTGTTATGCTTTTTTGCACTAGTATAATAGTTCTTTCATGATACTAAAGCAAACCAAACCAAACGAACCTGTAGCCTTACAAATATTAAATCAAAAGCTATAAGCATTCAAAGCCATTCTTTTCTTCTTTAAAAGGGAGAGGTCAGGATGTAGCATAAAACATAAGAATGGCGGCAAATTCAAAGATTGACCAAATGGCTCTAGAGCATGGCCTAAAATTTGTAAAATCGATAGCCTGCAGAAGTCAGGCACAAAGAAAACCATTCTGATTTTGTACTACCTTGCATTATTATTCTTTTGGGGTAGGTTAAAGGGTAAGAAATAGCCCTTCCAATGGGAGAAAGGGAGAAATAGCCCTTCCAATGGGAGAAAGGGAGGTAGGAAGAGTAAGGGATGGAAAGGGACAAGGTACCAGAATAAATTGCTGAGGACACTATGATTGGGCTGCAAGGAAGCACAATATGTCAGGAGGGGAAGGCACAGTGCAAAAGACTTCACCTCACCCCCTGCCAAAAGCAAAGCTGATGGTTACCTCCTCTCTAACCCTCCCCCTCCCCTCTATTTCCTCCCATTTGCATACCAACTCTGCAGCATTCCTCAATGGGGTGGCTCCACTCCCTCTTCTCCCCCCTCAGGAGGCTCTGGGTTCGCGCGCATTCGGAGCGTAAGAACCGTAAGTCCTACAAGCATACGCTACATTCTTCTTTTCTGATTGTGTTGGGGCATTGCAAACATGCTCTTGGCCTTGTTTCTTCTTTCTGAACATCGATCTTTGCGCATTTTGTGACATTGCTCTGCGTATCTGATGCCTTTCTTGACAGGGAGGGGAATGTACATCCTGTACAACGATGTCAAGTCCTGCCAGGACGAGGATGTGCACGTCCTGTGGTCGATCCTGATCGACTCGCACCGTCATCCAGCTCTGATGAAGCTGAAGCTCTGAAGCCTGAAGCAATGGCACAAGTAGTACTACTACTTTGTATAGACCACAGAAGGGCCTTGCTGAGAAGTCATCTATCCTAGAGTGTGATTTGGCTTGGACGATGATCCTCATTGGCCATATATTGTGTCTGCATTCAGAAACCGAAAAATCAGGGAGAAAAGAGAGAGATTTGTGTGATTTTCCCCCCTTGTGTTTGATTGGCATGCTGCATCAGTGAGGCTGAGATGCTACCTATGTGTTGTGTTGAGCTTAATATGAGTGTGAGGTTGAGCTCATTGTACATACATACATTACATGCTCAAGTGCCTTACCTTGGCTTGTGGTATGAGAGAGGTTGGTACAGCGTATCTGTCTCTGCTTTTGGTTATTTCATAGCCTGTCAATTTCTTGTTGTTTGATGTGCCCTTCGCTCTCGTTTTCTCCCGCACGCGTGCCCATTAAGTGGTCATGCTCACGAAATTATTTAGTATATGCTATTTGGACCCCGAGAGTGATCTGGTCTGTGTTGTAATTGTATTGGTTAACGTTTTAGCGCATGGAATGATGGAATCCGAAGTGCTTGAGATTGTGGAGATTCAAAGGAGCTGAAGAACAAAAATGGAAGGGGAGCGAAGGACAACACGATTTGTGTTAATAAAAAAAGGATTAATTCTTTATATGCTATTGGAAATTTACGAATTCTCCGATCGTGTCGCTATATGTGGGTTTGGGTTCACATGTTAGTGAGATAATGAGTAGCATATAAAGGATGAGGCAAACTTTTGGTGGTATATAAGGAATTCACCCTAATAAAAATCGGCCAGAACAAAAAAAAAAATCTTCAGCGGAAGACGGCATGCCGACACTAATCTGAGACACTGTGATCGCCAATGAGACAATAATTCTATATACGGATTTTTGCATGGAGTTGTTGAGCTAAGATTTATTGCCCTGTTCCAAACCGCGTCTGCTTTTGGCTTCTAGCTTCGCGAAGCCGAACACGGTTTGAAACAGCTCGGCTTTAGTCGCACAACGTTTGCAACCGGTGGCGTGCGAGGGAGTCACAAGTGTTGAATTATGTGGGCCAAGCCCATACAATAAGAATAATTCCTAAATTAAATCTCAAAGGCCCACTCATGCAAAGGAGGCTTGCATGTGAACTTTAGTACCATATTGCTAGTTCTAGGAGAGGAAGACCACCTTAAAAGGGATGGTGCACTCCTAGCCACTTGAGGCATGTGTGAGAGAGAACTAGAGGATCACACGTGCTCGCTCGCCTCGCCGGCACGGGCGCCTGCGTGAATGGTCCGCCAAAATCGGCTCCAGGTGCTTGCGCAGATGCGGCTTCCTTTTGCAGTTTTATTTTTGCTGTTTTGAGTGGCGGTGACTAATCCGTTCGGTTACGAGTTATGGAGAACGTGTAGGTGTCTTGATCACACGTCCTGATTACTCTATAAATACTGAGTCGCCGCCTCCATACAAAATAAGCGAAAAAATCAATCTAGGGTTTTTTTGCCTCCTCCATTGTGCTGCGCCGTCCCACGTAGTCTATTCCGTCCCGTCACGTGGCGTGTCGTCGTTCGGAGAGCAGGTCTCGGGCCGTCGCGCCAAGTCTGCGGGAGAGGCGAATAAGGTTTTGGGAAGCGCTGCTGCGGCGATCGCTGTAGCTCGCTCGTCTTCCTCGCCGTTTGGCTTCGCGAGTCGTCATCGACCGTGTCATCCACACCGTGCTGCAGCGTCAACATCGACAAACCAATCGAGCGAGAATCGTCGATGCAATAACGGTCATGTTCTCCGTATTAGATATGTTCATGTATAGTCTCCTGGTTTACATGTCTAGATCTTTTATGCCTGTGATGGTTCTGTTATTTTGCGTGCATGATGTCATGATTTATTTATGGAATAAATTGAACCTATATGTGCTTATATTTTCAACAACAAGTGGTCACGGGCAGATGGAGTCATAGGTGGACACATCCTCACCGACACTCCCCAACTCCCACTATCGCCACCTTTCCCCAACTCCTCGCTTGCAGCTCATCTCACTTGCCTCTCCGGTCCCTATGAGCTCTCCTTCCCCTTCAGATCCGATCCCTCGCCGCCCCTACCCGAACGTAAGGCTCCGCCTCCGGATCCACTGTCCCCTCATCCAGCCTCCCCCGTGGCACTCCACAAAGAATGAGGACGTCCTCAAGGTAGCCCTGCAAGGTGGCAGCACTAGGGCATCCCAAGCCAAGCGCCCTCGTGTGTCCCTCTCTCCTAGCAGCGATAAGGGGAAGGCGATAGACCTTGATGCTGAGCTGAAGCGGCTTGTCGACTTGTACGAAAAGGCACACACCCCCACACCCCTATGCGTGCCTCTGGTATGTGTGCGAGCTCCTCGATGCATGACCCAGCTTGTGAGGAGCTCTTGTAGCTCATTACTATGGAGGAGGCTAGTGCAGAGGAGGAGACTGATGAGCACTACTTCGCAAGTCAGCTCTTCATCAAGAAAGGATGGCGCGATAGCTTCATGGCGATGAAGAATGGGTGAGGGCCGTCTCTAGTGGATCTAGCGCACATGGGAGCGCGTGAAGGGTGCGCCTTGAGATACTCTATCCTTGTTTCGGTCATCTGTGTGTTCTCTGCTGTTACTCATTCTCTTTGTTGAACTAAGCTATTTCTCTGTTGTTGTGATTTCATTTCATTGCTATGCATTGTAATGGTACACTATTGTTGGGACTGCATTTGTTTGCTATGCATTGTGATGTTCATCGGTATTTGTTCATCATTCGTTGTTTGAAAGTGTATGCCATTCGTCGGTTGATGCCGAGGCAAGCATGGCAGGGGTGGCCGGTGTAGAGAGCAGCTTGGATGAGCCCTCCACTGGCTTGTTCCCTGATAGCTTGACATATACACCGTGATATGTACACTAAAATGTAAAATATAAATGTTAAGGTACCACGTGCAATTTTTTTGCACACTAGTCTGTACGTGGACTTGACCACAATTAATGTAAACAGCTCAGCTCAGCAAAATCGTTTGTACTTAGCTCATCCAAATTAGCTTAGCAAAAAGTCAACAGCCAATAGCTGAATTGAATACCCCTAGCTTCAGTCACAACTTTTTACAACTGCTATAGTGTTATTTCAACCAAAAATCTATATCCAAAAGGTAAAAGTCATAGCACATTTGAACGGGACCTATAGTCTAATGTTCTGCACAATATCTATTGCAAACCCAATCTTCAGGGCCAATTTGTGGTTACTACTGTTGTGAATATTGCGGTATAAGCAAATATTTACTTATAATTCCAACATAACAGAATATAGCCCAAGCAAGACAAATTGGATATAAAGATGACTTCTTCAAGATATAAACAAGAGAAAACATTAAGCCATCTAAACAACATATCATGCAATAGTCTAAAACCAGCATATATTCAGATTTGAGACATTCATTGAAGTAACATGCTATCATCAAAAGTAGCCAAACATAAATGACTAAAATCAGCATGTTTGAGTGCTTTTAGTTGCTCTCAGATGTAGGGTTACACAAGATTTTAATCTTGGCAGTCCCGCTACTACGGTCTTATACTTTTCACTGATTGAATATGTCAAATGTGAATCAAACTTTGAGCTCTAAAAATTCATTTAGATAATATTTTCATACAGCAATAAAGCATCCATAAAAGATCACTGAAAATATATCTATGAGCTTTCGGCCAGCAGTTAGAGAGGCAAAAGCCCACTATACAGATGTATGTTACAGCCAACAAACTAACAGAGTATGAACTCCCATTATACAAGTAATGCAATAAGCAAAGATAGCCAACAGATTATAGGAGATGAACAGGTGATCACAAACTGCACAGAAATCTGACTACTCTAGCAAAACCGAAAGGACTACTAATCTAGAGCTCAAGATTTGTGATCCAATCTCAATACAAGACCAGTTACTTCATAGAGCATATGTCACTTCCTTCATGCATCTCCATTCACAATAATCATTTAGTAATAGCATATCACAGAAGGAACTGGGATGAAACTCACTGTGCGGTGATATTCGAAATCACCTGAAGTAACCGAAATGGGCAAGGCACGTGTTCGCGTTGTCCCAGAAAACCAATGACCCCACAAAATCGAGCAGGCAAATGGTCGCCGAAGATACAGTGCCCTTCTTCCCGTCTCAGCCGCAGCCAAGTGGAAGTCGAGGTAGGGGTTGCCGCACAAGACCACAAGAGTGTTCCGGCCAAGAACACTCAATCACAAATTAACACTCCAAATCTCTCGGTGGTTCTCTGGTCCAAGCTCAGACCAAGACCCCTAGTCAAGGGTTGAGTCCCTCAGCTGCCCGTGGAGCACGGAGAACCGGCTAGCGGCCCAAAGACCAGAGATCGCCAACCAAGAGTCTAGAAAGGAGGGGAAGAGAGTTCATTGTATTCTGGATACCAAATGGAGAGGAGGAACCCGAGCTTTATAGCGGAGTGGAGGGGGGGGGGGTCCGGCGAGCTATGGTGTGGTTGGCACCGAAACGCCCGCGCTGACGTCGCCTCCGTCGCCTTCTCCACATGACTCGGCCGCCGCCGTCGCTCCGAGGGAGTCGCCAGATCCAGAAGGATCGCACCCACGCGCATCGGCCCACTAGGAAGAGACAAAGTCTCCTCCCTTATCTCCTCAGCTGGCCCACCGACATTCCTTTTTTTCCTTTTTTAAATTGAGAAATTACCAAAATGCCCCTTCAGAGTTCAACAACTACTACGTGTCACGGAATCTAATTGGTAACGAGAATATGTTTGGTAGAAGATTACTGCTACTTTTGAGTGGTAATGGGATAGAAAGTGTCACAACGGTTAAAGCCAGGATGGGAAGTGGTAAAGAATAATCTGTTTTGTTTGATATTTATATTTAAGAAAACATGAATATAGTAAATAAAATATGTATTCGAGAATGTTTATATTCGTATTCGAGAATGTTCGTATTCGTATTCGAGAATGTTCGATTCGTATTCGGTCCGCTTCCATCCCTAGCGACCTCCCCGAGGATGATTATAGGAAATAATTTTCTGATGAACCAAGATTCATAAATAATAAGTGAAAATTACTTTGCATAATTTTTAATTCTATACGTTACACTGTTAACTCGTGCAGATATGTAGTTATGTTACATAAATTTGTTCTATCGAGATTTGTTACAAAAGTTTTAGGATATTCGTATTTGACCAAATTAAGTACATATTCGATTCGAATTCGTATTCTTTACGACATTCAATTCATATTTGTATTTGAGAATATTCGAATTCGTATTTGTATTCGAGAATGTTCAAATTCGTATTCGTATTCGTTTTAAAATATAAATTCGTATTCGTATCCATATTTATTTTAAAAACATATATTTATATTTGTATTTGAGACTATTTAATTCATATTCAATCTATTTCCACCACTAGTTAAAGCAAAGCTAGGCCTCAAAATCTCGTACTTCAATGCATATTAGCTTTAGGGCCTGTTTGGGAGCTGTAGATTCTGAGTAGCTAGCTGGTCTGAGTAGCTGGCTAGTCTGAGTAGCAGCTGGTCTGAGTAGCTAGCCTGTTTGGCATCTTGGATTCTAGCTGTGCAGCTAGTATCCTGATAGATGTACTGACTGAAATGCCTTTAGGTGAGTTGATGTCCTGATTATGTATTGATAGAAGAGAAATCCATGCTGTAAATTTGTAGTACTTAGTTCAAACATTGAAAAACTAATATTAAAATTTCATAACAATAAATTTGACTCTAAATCATAATTTTAAATATTAATATGAGTAACTACCATGTTGTCTATCAAGTGTGAGGAACAATCCATGTGAATTGAGTTGTTGGCATTCATGAAAAAACGGAGTGGACGATCCACTGACAACTTGAGCCAATCGGTCAGTCATTGACAAAATTGCACGAGAAATTTCCAAGCAGCGTGTAGTTCATGAACAAACTTATTTTCAGAAAGAAGTACATGAAGAAACTTTAATTAGCAACCCAAAATACAGATAGTGCGATTCAGCAGAATAGAATGGCCCATGATCACCATTTCATCACAGCTTTATTGCCAACAGGAATATCATATCATTGATCTGTTTTCTGTACAACGGTACACACACATGTATTAGTAATCCCGAACAGCTCAAACCCAAAACTACGCAGATGCAGCAAACATAACCCCGTACTCCAGTCTCAGAATCGCTACATGTGAAACTTTAGTTGCTGATAAAATTGGGCGAACTGCCTCTGTGAAACCTTCATGAAACCTCTGCTCTGAAAACCTTTGAGCACGCTTTCGTGCTGCTGTTGCCATTTCTTGCCTATCTGGCTCTGGCATCCTTAAGACCTTGAGAATTGCCTCGACGTATTCCTCCTTCTCACAGGCTAGAAATCCTGTCTGATGGCCATCCTCATCTAGCACAATGTCCATCATGTTGCAATGTTGAATGCACTTAAATCTGGATATGTTGTTCAGAGCAAACAAAAAAATGGAATGTTCTTAAAGAATTGCACAAGATAGCTACTCCATAAATTGCAACTACCAACGTTGGAAAATATGCACACAGATAGACACTTGTAATATATTTTCCCAAGATAGCTACTCCATAAATTGAAGGATTCATGCGTTGCCAAGTAGTAACAGGGCTAGTATGAAGAGTGCATGCACAATGCGGCATCTGCCCAATTGCCGATAAAAAAAGCTCTCCCAGTATGTTTGCTCTCTCATAATGCTTAGTGCTTAATGTGTATAACTGTATATTATTGCTAGTATGATACCATGTTCAATTCTAGATTTGAAATAAATAACTGATTCTTCTGTCTCTTCTATTAACAATATAACAGGTTTTGCAAGTGTGAGATGCCATACAATCCTGATGACCTTATGGAAAATCAATATAACAATATACCATACAATATAACTGATTCTTCTGTCTAATAATCCAATTCATGTGTAGTTGTTTTACCTCATGCATGTGTATAAAACTGTATAGACAAAAGTGGTATGAACAAAAACTTCTCGCAATAGATAGCAATTCGATTATGTGACATGTATCCACCAGAGAGAAGAGATTTGCACTTTTGAGTTCTTGTCCTCTTGAGTGATGGGTGCTTTGCAAGCATTGTGCACACCTTTGCAAGCATTGTACTGCAACACCACCAAGCAAACATGGTTAGATACCTTCACGTTTGGCAGAGGACGAAATCCGGGATGGCCCAAAAGATGGCGGCGGTGTGGGCGGCAGCGGGAGGGAGGGGGCGACGGGATGCGCCGGGGAGGATCGGGAGGCGCCGGTGGGCGGCGGCGGCAGGATGCGCCGGGGAGGGGATCTGGGAGGCGCCGGTGGCGGCGGCGGGCGGGGCGGGATGCGCCGGGAGGGGATCGGGGGGCGCCGGTGGGCGACGGGCGGCGGCGCGGCGTCGAGCGCGCGCCGGGGGGGATCTGGGAGGGCGCGCGTGGGCGCGGCGTCGGGCGGCAGGCGGCGGGATGCGCCGGGGGAGGATCGGGAGGCGCCGTGGGGGGGGGCGGGGTGGGGCGGCGGAGGGAGGGGAGGAGAGAGGTGGGGAGAGAGGTAGGAGGCGCGGGGATGCGGGAGGGTGGGGACCGGGGTGGAGAGGGGAGTTTTATCCAGTGGCATTTGCGGGTAAATACTTTAACTTTTAGTGATATTTTAGTGGTATTAGCCCGCAGAATCTGTGAGAAGCTAGGTTTTTGCAGC
Source organism: Dendrocalamus sinicus (assembly GCA_036346575.1). Lineage (NCBI taxonomy): Eukaryota > Viridiplantae > Streptophyta > Magnoliopsida > Poales > Poaceae > Dendrocalamus > Dendrocalamus sinicus. The sequence continues at coordinate 28,397,682 of CM070660.1, read as the reverse complement.
TTCTCGGTCCCAGTACATTGTGGCTTCTCCAGATTTTCAGATTCTCAGTAGCTAGCTTAAAAGCTGGACTGTTTGGGAGAGCTTCTGGCTACTAAAAGTAGCTAGCTGGCCTAGAATCCGAAACAAACAGGGCCTTAGAACGGACCCAACCACCACTTGAAGCTACGGCACCTCTACAAAGCTTACGAAAAGGAATCGCTAGGAGCTAGCCTAGACAAGTTAAAGCTACCACAACCTTACGAAACTATCGTTGGCTTGTAGCCCACCTCTTTGAGGTGGCCATCCTCGCCGACCTTGCATCTCTCCTATATAAATAGCTAGAACGATTAGCCACGGTAGAGCATTAAAGAAATTCTTATGCTCTGTTATATCCAAAAGTAGAAAGTTATAAATGCTTTCAAAACTGCAATGCCAAACGTAGTCTACATAGTTATCAAATAAGTTTAGCCTTGTTCAAAAGCGCTATAACTTTTGACTGATTGTGACAAAGACTGAAAAGGTAAAATACCCTCGTGTTAAGAAACCACTCTGTTCAAAACGGCTACTACAGTAACTCCTACATGCAATTAATAAAAATCACCTTAAGAAATCATTTTCATTTAAAAACTAGCTTTTAAAAGTCAAAAGCTATTTAGAACAGAAGACAGTAGTATGCTATTTAGCAGAATTATGTTTCTGCTTCGAGAAGAATGAAATGCCTATAGAATTATGTTTCTGCTTCGAGAAGAATGAAGGATGAAGAGCAGCGAATGGGTAGATAAAGAGAAATGACATACGGAAATAAACTCAAATAAAGAAGCACAGTAACAACCTAGAGGGATAAGGAATATGAATTATCAGCCAGACGTGACAAGCAAGCTTTGTAGTAGGGTATGAAATCAGCTTCTGCGCGGGAGAGAGCACCCAAAGGAGTAACCGTAATCTGGAATAAACAACATATACTTATGCCTTTTGTAAGAAAATGGTTAGGTCATTCTTACATATCCATCTACAAGGGACTTGTGGTCCATGTCCTCTCCTTCCTCTTCATCTTAACTTCTCGCTATCTGTTCAGAATTTAATCAACCCAATTAATGAACACAAATTAACTCTGCCATTTTTCATTTAAAAAATGATCTGTTTAGCTAGCATAAAAGAGCAACAACAAAAAATAATTATCGACAAAATCTCCAAACATCTTCAACGACATGAACAACAATTATCATTTATGCAAGTGTGCTCCGCATTTTTTAAGTGTAACTATAAGTTTGCTATAAGCAGTCTGTAATAGACCTTTAATATTAAACATTAGAAAAGTAGAATAAGTAGGACTTCAGGACAGGAGATTCAATTCCACAATTCTCTGATAAACAATTTATGCTGCATATCTTAGAAAACAATTTTGCTAGAAGATTTCAAATGTGATTGACGGGATTATCCTGAAGTTTGGAAATGAGAAGTTGCTCAGAGAAATGTGAAGTTACCACTCTCTTAGTCTCTTAGACAATAGGTCATTCTCTGATTAAGTATCTAGTTCACTGTCCTTTTCACTGTCAACATCCATGTTTGCTGTCTGGTAAATTTCTACTGCAGGCTTCTTGTAAACTGTTTGCTCCCAACCAATTCTGGCCATATATTTTCCTGGTTTCGTAATTTTGAATCCCTACTGACAAGAACAGCGCAGAAAAAGAGAAACACTTAAGACTTTTGTCCACACATAATTGTATAGATCAATACAGATTGCTTTGCTTTACCTTTACAGTGTAAAACTGTAAGTGCAGTAGCGCACAATTTTACTACAAAATCACTGTCAGAGATTTACCTTGTGGTGTGCAGCATCAGTTGGGACATCTATATTCCAGAATGATCCTTGAGGATACGTCCCATTCTTGATCTCAATCATGACAGCATTTATCAGAGGCATACAAACTTCTGCAGCCACCTTGAAGTCATTAAAAACTGCTCTGACCTGCAGCCCTGAAAGTTAAATTGAGAGGTCAAACAGTATACTCTAGTTATCATTAAATTAGTCAGATAAATTTGAGCAAATGGAAGGTGACAGCTGGAAGGTGAAGTATGCAAATGTTGAGCATATTACAGCTGAATACTGGTGTATTTATATGGAGTCCAATGGGATCCTGGGATCCCACTGGACATTTGCAGAAGATCATGTGATGTTCAAATAATCTGAATTTAAGTCTACACATCACTGAAATTTCTTAAGTTTTCCAAAGAGGAAACGAGTAATATTACAAAAAAAATTCTTGCTTATGAGAGTAATTGGTGCATTCATTATCTAGATCAGCTACTGCCTGAATAGCCTGCTTACCGAAAAGGGAAAGAAAATTATGCAGTTGGGGTGGCCAAGCATCATGAAGAAAAATACTTTTATGTTTCTGCATATTACACCAGATCATACCCTTTGTTAAACAATTTAAAGGTTTCAACAAAACCTGAAAGTATACTACAAGCTGTCTGTTACTTTGCAGTCCATTCTGTTAAAAGGGACTGTGGTTTGGTAATGTTATACAGTGACAATATAAAAATACGTAGTAAAGAATGGATATAATCATCAGTGGCGTCCATAGTTCTGAAAGTTTTATCATCAGTAAAACCGTATGTTACGTGTATGGTTACTGTAGCGGTACTGTTCACCATGATACTGTAGCGCCGCTTGTATTAGGTATGGTTTATTATTTAGGAATCTATCCATTAGGTATTTAGTATTATCTATTAGTTAGGCAAATTATTATTAGATTAGATTGTTAAAGATAATTTTTTTATAGATTATTTCTTATTAGTTAAGTCGGGTCATTCTTGTAAAAGAGATAACATATATCCATTATGAATAAAGTAAAAATGAATAAAAAAGTTTCTAGTCCCTAAAGTCCAATTGTAGTCGTTCTCTTGACTAGCTATTCTAGATCTATTCCTCCTCAATCGGTGCCCTCTTCACCTAGCGCCGTTCTACTTTAAGTCGTCGTCGTCCGACCTCTCTGTGATGGATGATTACCCCTTTATTATGCTAGTTCACAATAATTAGTATCAGAGCCGCTCACCATGGCTTCCCATGCCACACTGTCTCTCTTGGAGAAATTGAAAGCTAACAGTGAAGAGCAGAAGGTCTTCAACGGTGGCCACCACAGTAGCTCGAGGGCAAGCTGCTTCGCAGGGAGGGATGTAATGTTACGTGCGCGGTTACTGTAGCGGTACTGTTCACCGCGGTATTGTAGCGCTGCTTGTATTAGGTATAGTTTGTTATTTGGAAATCTATCTATTAGACATAGTTTGTTATTTAGGAATCTATCTATTAGGTATTTGATATTATCCATTAGTTAGACAAGTTATTATTAGATTGGATTATTACAGATAAGTTTTCTTATAGATTATTTCTTAAGAGTCAAATCGAGTTGTCTTTATAAAAAGAATAGTATGCATCTATTATGAATAAAGCAAAGATGAATAAACAAGTTTCTAGCCCCTAAAGTCCAGTCATGGTCGTTCCTTTGACCAGCTATTCTAGATCTATTCCTCCTCAATTGATGCCCTCTTCATCTAGCGCCATTCTACTTCAAGTCGTCGCCGTCCGACCTCTCTCCGACGGATGATTACCCCTTTGTTGTACTAGTTCACAACACTGTAAAATCCTATTGATATAGAAATAATTTGGCATAAAATGCCCAACTCCATATGAAAGTACAACATATTTAACTAGTAGCTGCTAATCTGCAGATGTTGGAAGGAGAAGTTCATTAATGACTTGAGGTGTTATTTGAACAATAAAAGAAGTAAAAAAGTACAACGGATAATCGTAAAGAAGAAAAAAATTCTTTGCATACCAATCGTATGACATAGCTAATGCAGGAATCCCATATAAGAATGCCTCCCTAGCACCAGCAACTGTTGCAGAATACACACTGCACATTGAAAGCCACGCCCTCATGATCCACTGTTATAGACATATTTCTTTCTGACCATAAAATCAACCAACACAATTACGGTAGTAGCTCCAATAGATACTGTAGAAGACTACTTAAACACTGCCTCTGGTTCAAATAAACTTGTCGCTTTTGACTTTCTATGGCCATTATCGTTACATTTTTTAGTAAAAACGGCAAAAGAAAGTAATTTTGATGAAAAATATAACCATAGTCATTTCGACAAGGACATTGGCCAATCTGAATACTTTATTGTTCAATATTGAAGTTTGACTGTAGATGTACCAAAGAAACAAGTATTTCAGACCGGAGGTAGCAGCAATATGTTTCAGATTATGGATACATATTGATAGATAAAGATACTTACACATGGCGTCCACAATTGTTGCCGATGTTGATTCCACTAAGTACCTGCATTAAAGATATAATGAAACAAGATGAAGCCCAAGCATTAGTTATGACAAGATTACACGTACATAGAGAACCTCTTCATAGTTAAAGCTTACATAAAACCATGGAAGGACATTGTAATATATCTCTGAATAAACTCCAAAACTTACCAGATCAGGAGCCAAACCATCAAAGAGCTTCCCAGAGATGCCTAAAGAGGCGCAGTCAGCAGGAGTTCCTAACATTAATAAGAGAAGTGAGCATCCAACACGAATGTCTGTGAAATTTGAATATAGTTTCCAAATATGTTTGTACGGGGAAGTTCATAATGTAATATGTAAATGGGATAAAATAAAAAAAAAACAGCAAATCTGAAACTGCAAATGCTGTCGCACCGCTTATATCAACACGTTTACATCAGAGAGCCAGACGCCATGTGATCAGTGGCTAACACCCAACCTATCTCTGAATTTTACAAGAAATTTAAACAGAATACAATTAAGAACAAGATTGGTGCCATAAGATAGAAACAACCAATTAGAATTAATTAAAGATTATATGTAAGTCTTTCTTTTCTTCACGTGAAGACATAACAGCACCCATATTATATCAGTTTTCTTCTCAACAGCACCACGTTTATTTCGGTTGGTGACATAATCATTATTTTGTGAAGAAAACCATTCACAAAATGAACCATAGTTGCATCTTTTTTCCCTGACTTGGGCATACCCATATCATAACTTTTAGATCACAGTTGCAACCATAAAGGAATTTTCTTTGAACACAACTTGCCAACTTGAATGGTGTATTTAGAGCTAACGAGTCAATAATATTCTGCAACAGGACATATTCCAGGTTTATATAATGCCTAAAGCTATTCTTTGTTTTATTCTAAACTACTTTTGTGATTCCATCGTGTGAACGAACCAGTTCAAGTGCAAGTTCAATTCTTCCTATGTTTCATTTCGAAAACTTAACCATACCAAAATCACTGCTAAGCATCCTGCGACAACAAGGTTTAATCACGAATTTCATTTTTCAAGATCAAAATTCTCCTGTTTCCTTTACAGGTAATATCATTTCTGCAATTTCACATCAATGACCATTAGGGAGCACACAAACGAATGAAAACTGCATCATCTGCTCATACACAGGAATTTACGAAAAGAAACAGAAAGGCCCTCTCCCCGTTCCTATGATTTCCCTTCTCTTATTAGGTGCGACTGCGAATGCCAGAGAGGGAACGGAAAGAAAGAACACTTCCCCAAAATTCTTGTCTTTTCTCTCCAACAGTCCAACTCCTCCACTCCCAACCTATCCCCATTCACAAACAACGCACCACCACGTGTTCCTACCACAGAATCTTCGCAAAGCAACAGCTAACCAGGCAAGCAAGAAACTGGGAGGACGCGAGCAAGAAAGGGAGGGATCACGAGGGGAGGGGAGAGGAGGGGAGGGGACTGACGTGTCGGGCGCGCAGACGAGGACGCGGAAGCGCCACGCGGCGACGAGCTGGTCGGCGAGGAAGCGGAGCCCGGCTCGTCGATGCCGCCGTCGTTCCTCACCATCACCCCTGCCGCCGCCGCCGCCGTGGAGTCCATCGAGGCGAAGGCCGTACGGGCGCAGGCAGCACGGGTGGTATGCCGTTTCCGTTGTGCGCCTGGTTTTTTGGTTGCTCACTACCGTGGGGTTTTAGGGCATGTCCATGCATAGACAGCTCTTATCTACAGAGTCATATAGGTAATATAAAAAACAGTTTATATAATAAATTATCTTTTTACTTGTCTTTATAGATTATACAGTCTTTTAATGCTTATATAAACTAAAAGACATGCTAATGAACCCTAAAACAAATTAACCATAGCACCCATCAACATTCAGATATACATAAAGAAAAACACTGTAACAATCCTTACTCAATTCTAACTTTGCCATCTTAGTAATCCTAGGAACCGATCTGCTCTGAAGCCCTCTGTCGCCGCATACAGCTCCTCGTAGGTGAATACCTGGCAATGAATACACTTCTTCGAACTATAGTTTGAGATGAACTCAGTGTGCGTGGCCTCCTTACTCAATTCTAACTTTGCCATCTTTGTAGAAACAGTAGAAAATAGATGTAGCATCAGGCACAGTAATGTAGGTGTTGTCAGCTATCAAAGAAAAAGGCAAGAACAACACATGCGCACTTTGTGATAATAATCCCACCATTTCAAGAGCAACACAGACAAGAACTGAGAGGAAACATCTATAAGCCAAGAACCTTTCAGTATTCCAGTGCATTGCAAGGCCTAAAGAACCAGAAAAAGAAACGAAAGAAACAGCCAAAAACCACACAAGAATCCAAAATATCCCCCAAGAAAAGGCAAAGAGCATACATATAGATAAAAGGCACCATCCTAAGCATGTTCTTGAATATACCATGCTTTAATTTTTGTTTAATCTTAATTTCCTCCTTTAATCTTTGCACTACACTAATGCAGATACAGCAACAGCAACACCAGTGTCTCATCAACGGTGGTGATAGTGATCACCACTACCTGATCCCTCCGCCGTCCAACCTTGCGCTGCTGCCGGTCGGCCTCGCTGACACGGCGGCAAGCACGCTAGCTGCGGGCGGCTCATCTACCTTGCTGCAGGCAACGAGGCCAGCGGCAGCTCAGCCACGACCATCCGTGTTGATGTTGGAGCGCGCGTGGCTAGCACGCGTGCCACTCCCGAAGCCCGGCACCCTTCGGTGCCCCACTGCGACTTGACCAACACCAAGTTCTGTAGTGAGAGAGGAGGAAGAAGAGAGAGAGAGAGAATGGAAGCCAATAACGACAGAGAGAAGTGAACTCACGTTGAGTAGAGAGATAAAAGGAGGGCATACCGGATCGAGAAGGGGGTTGATGTAGACAACTCTAATGTCGACTTCCATAGAACAACAGCAGAAGTAGGGGTGGCAAAAAAGTTCGAAGCTCGCGAGCTAGCTTAGCTTGTTGTTAGCTCGTCTCGTAGCATAAACGAGCCGAGCCAAGTTAGGATTTTAGCTCGGCTGCCTAATGAGCCGAGCCCGAGCTGGCTCGCAAGCCGCTCGTTAGGCTCGGTCGCCCGGTGCATACGCATCTATGCTACTTCTCATAGTATTGCAAGATAATGACCACCTTGTTTTTATCTGTAACAAATGCAAAACTAGGTAGTAATGATCAACCAACCATATTTGTTGTGTTGCTAGATTATTGGATCAGTAGTAACTGCTAGGACATAGTAAACAACAATAGGATTCACCAACTTTTAGTAGCCTTTTCTGTTATGTATGAAATGAAACCATCATTGATTAATCAACTCATTAGTCATTGCCTTTTGCTTGATAGTCATTGTGTAATTTGGTTTTTCTATTGTTTAATTGAGAGAATTAGTATTCCTATCAAGCCTAATGAGCCAAGCTCGAGCCTGCTACCGAGTCGAGCCGAGCTACCTTTCCAGCTCGTTAGCTTAACGAGCCGAGCTGAGTCGAGCCTCCTCGCTAACGAGCTTTACCGAGCCGGACCAAGCCAGCTCGATATCCACCCCTAAGCAGAAGTCGTCGCTATTTTCTTGTTTCTCATGTAATATCCGGCTATTGCATAATAGACCATGTGCTTCTCTCTTTATTCTTTTTCATCCATATCAACAAAAATCTTAGGTAGTAAAACTATAGACAGCTAATGTAAACCCATTGTACATGGCTTCATCCTGCTGGATTTTGCACTTTGCAGTGATTTCCACGTCATTTCTTGAGTTATTATCTTCGCGTTTTGCAAATGTTTATTTGCAAGAGGTCAGTATAAGTATTTAATGTTTGCCCCAAAAATATTGTACGGCTTTCAAAATAGATTTGGTTGGCTGTAACAGTCTTGACGTTTATCCCAGAATCGCCTCAGTTGGTCCCGTATTCATTTGCTAAAGTGATTTTTATGCAGATTATTGAGTAATTCGCAAATGTTTCACGCAGGAAAAACATCTCATGCTTGTTTAAGAAAAGTTTATGTGCATTTTTTATTGGAATTTTTTTAAATAATCAATTTTTCATTTGGAATTACAAAAATATATCTGAGATTTAATTTTTTACACTTTTAACCTCATGTCGCCAAACTATTGGGTGACTTGGCTAGTCGCCCAACCGTTAGGCGACATGTGGCCAAGTCACCCAACGGTTGAGCTACTTGACCACGAGTCGCCCAATAGTTGGGCGATTACTCCTCTAGTCACCCAACGGTTGGGCATTAGCCAACTAATCCGTCCTTTTTTCTTTGACCTGACACCCTCACGAGCTGTCCTCATTTCTCTCGCAAGAAGAACGAGAGGAGCTTTAGAGAGGTGAAAAAAAGAGAAGCAGAAGCAGAGAAGCTCGGGAGAGTGAGAGGTCAAGGCGGGGAGAAGTAGAGGAGCTCGGAGAGGGAGTAAAGGAGAGGAGCTCGGGAGGAGGAGGAGAGGAGCTTGTGAGGTTAGAGAGGAAGATAAAGGAATCTCGTTGATAAGAAGAAAAACTCTTCTTATGAAGGTAATAGCCTTATCCGTTCTTGTTCTCGTCCGAATGTATGCATTGTGTAACTACGTATTTACTTAGCACATATTTAGTGAATACATATTGATAAATGATAATATTTGCAGTGAGAAATCAGTCATGTTGGAACCCACAATATTGAAAGTAAATTACGGTGTTCGTACTATTCGTGAAGGTCCACGGTGTTGTCCTGAGCAGTTTTCCGTAAGTCCGTATGGTATTTCCAGACGCAGAGAATGCTCGAATCGGAGATACCCTAGACTAGCTCACATGCAGCTTCTCCTTATACCCCGAGGTGTGCAGCGTCATTCTATATGGACTTTGGAGTCGATCTACCACGGACATTTGGTGAGAGTTGAGGAGACTGATGAGCACACTTGCATGGACGGGCTTTGTGCAAGGCTATCGGTGACGTGGTTATGAGTGTGTGCTACTTGTGCAACCATGTTTGAAGGGAGACACAAGTGGTCCGGTTGGTAGGAGCAGCTCGGGCGCGCAACGTGTGGTTCACGAAGGGGACACGGTGGGCGATGTTGCGGAGGCAAAACCAAAATATCGCACACCGCACGCTCTGTAGATGTTGCTGAGGTAGATCATGAATATCGCACTATGCAAGTTGAGCCCATCGACAAAGTGATCGTCGGACCCCAAGTTTACTAACTCGAATCCTCTGTGATAACACCGCATTATTCCTGGATCGTAGATAATGCTCACAGATACAACGCTGCATCATTTCATACACGATAAATTCATACATTACAATACCGAGTTCAAATAGACCACGTCGGGCGTGGTTACAATAGAGCCGTCAAAGCCAAATGTCTTACAATACATAAAGAGCGAAAGCGGAAGCGTACATAGCGTAGGGGCACAACTCACCACAGGCAAGCAACTGGGATAACCCAAGTACCAACGCTATTAACCAGGGACCTGGCTAATAACGAAGGCACCCGCCAAAACTAGCCTGGTCAACTTTACTGAGGCGAGAGGCAAGACTACCGAGGCCTATTCTAATAACCACCATCTTCATTTCCTTCGGCATCCTGATCCTCATGATAAGCGTAGGGCTCTTGATTCACATCTTCTGAAAGGGGGGTTAAGAGCGAGGTTGAGCACAAACAACTGTGCTCCGCGAGCCAACACACAGAATGCATATAAATATAGATGCAGGGCTATTCAAGGGTGGCTCGGGTTCTTTTATTTGCATAAAGTGACACTTGGAAATACCATAATTAAAATTTCTATGACCTAGCATTTTTCAAGAACTTATGATTTAAATACTGGAAGAGTGCAATAATTTTATAACGGGGTAATTTCCATTTCCAAATTTTTATGGTTACTTCCATCATATTTTATGGTTACATCCACCAATGCCTAACATTTTTGCATAGCAAGTTACTTCCACCTTAATACCAACACTGGAGTACATCCCTCTAGGACAAATTACCAAAGTCAGGTTACATCCGCCTGACAGTTTTCTCCCCACCCACAATAGTTTTTAAACAGAACTAACTCGAGGAAGATTTCCATGTCTGCCCTTGACCGTGGGCACGGCTATTCGAATAGTTTGTGTATGTTCTCTGCAGAGACTGTACATCTTTACCCACAAGAGATAATCATCCCGATGGTTCTACATGATTCCTTTGACATGCAGATTGAGAAAATATCACGAGGCCTTTACAATACTTCACACTCTAGCATTTCACTCCTATGGGGTTACGTCCATAGGTTGTGCGGGATGTCCACCATAGGTTAGCGCAGTCGGACTCCACTCTCCACATACGCTATCCTAGGCAACGCCACCTACATCTAGTGTCCCATTCCAAGTGGGGCTTTCATTACCCACCTACACACGTTCTCCGTGAAATGACTAGAGAGTTCAGTAAATTATTTAGCCCAGCCTACAATATGCCAGCTTGTGGTTGTACTGTTATACACGGAGGGTCCACACAGGATTAAGTCCTTAAATTGTTCGGGCGGTTCATTTCACAATCCCCTGTGTTACATCCACACCCACCGTTCTTTCCACCCGCCCAAACAGGTTTAGCAGTTTTCAGGGTTTTGAGAAGCATAACATAAATCAACATAATGGTTCAGCCATGTACATCCCATGACTATCTCAAATCTAGTATACATGATTAAAGAGTGATTATCAGGGTTACTAGAACCCTGAACTTGACAAACTTTTAGCATGGCAATAATTAATAAGACGTATAGCTACCAGATCTAGCATTTACATCTAGGGCGACAAATGATCATGGGAGTTCAAACGTTACTGGTGGTGTATTGTATTATTAGGTGGACATAAGGTTGTTATCTACCTTAAGACTTACATACTTTTAACACATAAAATAACGCATGCAATTTTCATAGTTTAAACGAACATAGTTTCACATAAAATGTAGGCGCAGAATGATCAAAGTGTTGACTCACCTAGATCGAAGGCTTGTGGGTCTTGTGCTGCTTCAAGCGGGGGCTCATTCGTGTCGTCGAACTCTACTCGGACGGGAGTACCGGAAAAACCACATAAAATGAAGAGCGCAGAATAAGAACCAAACAAAACAATAAAACAACTCAAATGAACTCGGAAATGAACCAAACCAGAACCATTAGACAGGTCTTGATTTTAGAAATTTTTAGAAGTTGGTTTCGTTTAATTCGGAGTTACGGTTATAAAGTTATGGCATTTCAAAGTTTTAATTACTGGAAAATCCGAAAAATTAAAGAAATGCATTGCGGACAGGGGGGACAGGCGGGCTTTAATTAGCAGGGGTTAATACTTGTTTTAATGTCCAGCTTAGGACAGATTGAATGTGGGTTTGGGCAGCATATTAATGAGCTAAGGTGCTTAGCTCTCTACTCTGCTCTGGCCCGTCCCGACCGCGTGGGAGGCGGAGCCGACCGGCGGCGGAGAAGGCACGGGGGCTTGGCGGCGCTGGCCCAAACGGGTTGCCCACCCGGGCGCGCACTTCCGGGAGGCGGAATCGGCCGGTCGTCGCGCGGCGGCGGCGGCGGTAAAGCGCGGCCGAGCATGGGTAAAGGGCGCCGGCAGCTCGGGCCAAAGGGGCTCGATTCCTCGACAGGTGAGCATCTGTGGGCCTTGTTGAACTCACCTAGGACGTTGGCCAGGGCCGAGGTGGAGCAGGGCGGTCCGGCGGCGGAGGCGGGCTTGCCGGGGAAGAGGACCATGGTGGCGGCTTGCTGGAGAGGGCGGCGGGGTCCGGCGAGGTGTTGAGGGCGTTCACGGGGTCCGGGCGATGCTCCACGCGCAAGGGATCGGCCCGAGGTGCTGCGGCTTGCCGACGGTGACCGATGCCGGCGTTGGGAAGGATTGGCGTCGCCGGCGGCCTGCGAGGGGAAAGGAGGCGATTAGGCCGGGGAGCAGGGAGAGGGAGAGAAGGGGAACTTGGGGAAGAGCTCAAGGAGGCCCAAGGTTGACCGGCGGCGCGGGGCAGCGGAGTTGGCCGAAGGAGCGCCCGAGGCAGAGGAGGCGGCGGCCTGGGCGTTCCCGAGCGTGCTGCGGTGGGGGTGCGCGGCGCGATGGAAGTGCCACATATAGAGGCCGGGGCGGCTCATCGGGGGAGACAAGCGGCAGGGAGCCGTGCAAGCACGCTGCATGCGAAGGTGACCGATGGCAGAGGAGGACCACGGCGATTCTTGGCGTAGGGCATTGGCGCACGGCCGGGCGCAGGCCTAAGCATTGGGGACGCAAGAGAGGTGACAGGAGGCGCTGCCACTGCTGGGCGCTGATGGCGAGGAGAGGCGCTGAAGACGAGAACTGACACCGCATTTACTCGCCGACGAAGTTGGTGCAAATGGCGACAAGCGGCTGCTCAGCCAGAGGAGGAGAAATGAAGTGCTGGCTGGAAAGGCTTGGGGAGGAAACATCCTACAATTAGCATACATACATACGCATATATGTATACGGGTATATATACATATATACATGCATATATCTTTTCTTCACATTCTTAGCCTCCTGAATCCTCCAATCCTTGAAGTATATTTCATATTTTAGATTTTATAAGATTAACTTGATTTTCTTCCTTGGAGATGGAACAAGGTTTTCAATTTAAAATATTTACGGACAACTTGAAATTTCTGCTAAAAACCAAAGAGGAATAAACAACGGGGAATAAATGCTTTTAACTTTATTAACATACTTTTGAATTTTACAATAGGCAAGGTTTTGAAAATGGGGTGTTACACGGACATAGGGAAGTATGTTGACAGCATTGTGCATCAGATGGAGATTGATTACTAGATGGTTTGGGCTGAGGATGAAGCTTTAGAAGAGGATGACGATGACTCTTCTGATGAGAAGGAAGGTCCCATGCTGCAAGCATGGAATACGGTGGATATTGAGGGTCTTTCTGTACACGACGAGCATGAATCACTGTGGGAGTACCATGCTTCATGCAATGTTTGCTGATAAGGGATCACTGCAGGATACTATTAAGCTGTGGAATATGTTGGATGAGCACACTAGAAAGCACGTTGCCGAGAGGAACAAGCGATCGGCCATGCTTAAGGATGTTACAATGAAGTGTCCAGCCCTGTCCTTGAGATGGTGAGGGAGTATTTATACCCCCACCTATTAAATCTAGCCATTACAAGACAATTCTTGAAAAAATCAGGACGAGCAAAAGTATCATAGTTTATCGGCCGGTACTACCACACCTTTTCTGACACAATAGTAATGGCTATTTCAGAGTTTCTGAACTAGCCATTGAAATACAGTACAGTACTACTGCCATTGTAAACATGGTAGTTCTGATTTCTGGCACAGTATTTCCATTTGTCTCAATCCCAAAACTTGGCACTCTCTAGAAAAAATGTACTGGCTAGATTTTCAGAGCTTCCAAGGTCTAGTAGTACTGCTCAGGAGCTGCTGTTATACCGCTCTCTGGAAAAAAATGTTCTGCTATCTTTTTGGTACTTCCGAGTTTCGGTAGTACGCTTAGAAGCTGCAGTCATACCGCTCAGCACTAATTCCGTCATATAAACTCCGGTACTACTAATTTTCCTAACAATGCATAATTGGCTATCAATTTTAATTTTAAGAGCATGCATGATCCTAAATTGATCCAAATGGCACAATGGCATGCTGTCAACCTACTAGCCATGATCCTCCCTCTTAATAGTACGAAGTTTAACCTATAATATGGTTTTCCATCCTTTTAAGACTAGTAAAACCAAAAAGGGGTCATAGACTACTTATACCTTTGTCTTTAGTCACTTTGATTTTCATGTTGACCCTTAGCATGCATCTCGCATTCGTTATCGTGACTAAACCTTTCTAACACTTAATAAATATGTTAGTCCCATGCTCACATAATATCATTAATTACCAAAACTATTTTTAGGGTTCTAGATGCTTTTAATCTCCTCTTTTTGGTAGTTGATGACAACCCAAATATTATGTGAGAAGAATAAAGTTTTGAATATACCACTTGTTTAAAAAACGAGTTGAATATTCTTTTATGACTTTAAACAACAAGTAATTCTTGCAATGAGCTCAAATGAGTTTAGAGAATTAATTTCTTTTAAAGTCAATATAAAGAAAGCTCCCCCTAAACATGTGCATATAATTGAGAATATACATTCAAGCACATGTAAGTTTTTTTTTAAAAAATAATTTGACGGGGCTTCCTTTGTTTGCTAAACTTGAGGGAATAGATATTGCAATGATACAATTTATACAACAAATGAGAACAAATGCAATTTTATAAAATGACCACAACTTCATGTTCAATCTTAACATACATGAAACATGTCCAGAATTACTTTAAGCATAATAACAAAGTCCACATATTCATTACATCACAAATATATATATATATATATATATACATATATATATATATATATATATATATATATATATATATATATATATATATATATATATATATATATATATATATATATATATATATATATATATATATATATATATATATATATATAGTACTGAGGTAGTAGAGACTTCTTCATTCTTCTTTCTTCTCCCCTTTCTTGGATCTTCTTCTTTTCCCTTCTTGTCTTCTCCCTCTTTGGCATCAAATAACCAAAAAACTACTCCTGAGGTGCTTGAGGAGAGGGGCCACGATGGTGACGGTGGCCACAGCGGATTGGAGAGGGTGAGCGAGCCATGGTGTGCTCAAGAGAGGACACTCGGTCCTGAGAGAAGTAACAATGGCTGTCAAAGATGCCAGCTGAGCTGTAGTCTCTGACTGGCGGTTTTCTAACCTCAACACCACATAATATATCTGAGTTAGAGTGACTTCTTCCTGTTGTTCAGTTGCAGCCTCTTCTTGTTGAGCTCGAGGATGGGGAGCTGGAGAAATGGGAGGATCAGCACTTGGCTTGTAGGGATTATGAACTGAACCTAAGCCACCACGGTAGTCAGTCTTCCTAATGATTAGGGTCATGATGTAGGGAGCATAATTAATCATCTTGACTCTATCATTCTTGGAAGAGACTATCTCCCGTATTATGAGATCAACCACATCAAATTTTCAGCCTTGCATAATATAATCAATTAGGTTCCATGCATGGCCACTGATGGCATCATAATTCCCACTCTTAAAAAGAATGGCATGGTTGATAATCATATTTACCAAACTCAGGATTGGGAGGAGTTCAATAAGCTTGCTTGGAACATATCTGACATTCCCATCATAATACTCAGTCACTGCAGGGATCTCAAGAACAGGCCTGTCATATACTTTCTCATATGCACTTGACTCTGTGTGGAGAGCCAGCTCAAACTCATGTTTGTTGCAGTCCAAGTAGCGAGTTCTAGTCATCCATGAGATGTGCTGGAAATCAGGAGAACTATACAGAGTGGCATAGAATTGCCTGATGATCTCATGATTGTAGTCAGACTTGAGAGCCATAAGATTTTATATACTAGCCCTCTGAAATAGTCGATATGTGCCATCGTGCTTGTCAATTGAGTCAAGGTGATCACAATCGTCATATTTGTGGTCTGCAAGAAGTCTGCTTGGACCATACATTTGTTCATACACTTACTCCTGAAATTTTGTATAAAACTTTGGATTGTCAAAATTTCTGGGGAGCAAAAACTAGCTTCTATGGCACAGTACTGCATACTCATCAGCTGATATGGTCTTAAAATTTATCTATGGCTCCTCTGGATCTGGCATCTCCTCATCTAACTATTCATATGGTGAGCTCTCCTGCTTCTCAATTTGTCTTAGTTTCAGAGGCCACTTCCTTGTCTTTGTCCTCTCTAGAATTTTGAGTAGACTCTGCAATGCCTTGAGTTGATGAGGGAGGCATCTAGGCTGCAAGAGGATCTGTACGAGATGACAATTGACCTGAAGGCATAGGAGAGAAGGTGTTCCTGGCATACACCTTGCGAAAAGGGTTCCTTATCCTAGGCATCTTCAAACAAGAGAAAAGATACCAAGGATATGTTAGGAAACGACCATGATAGGTTTGAAAGAGAATGGAATAAAGTTGCTATTTTTATCAGAGAAATCCATAGTACCGATGTGCTCATAGTAGTAATCCCAGGCTTCAGTAGTACCAACATGCAACCAGTGCTAGTACCGGGTTGCGGTAGTACCACGCATGTCGAGCAGTAGTACCACTTTCTCGGAACAGTTTCTAGGGTTGATTAATGAGACCATGTGGAGGTAACCCCATGTTTGTGATGAGTAATTGACGCTTGTTTTAGAGAGCTTGAGTTTGTGTTGGCTATTTCGTGCTTGAGTACGTTTCACTCATGCTAATGTATGATTATATTGTTTCGAGCGGTGTTATGTGATGTTTTCTTGTCTATGATGGCTGCAGGATCTTGAAGCTAAGTCGTGGTGAGGCATGGGATGGCCGGACTAGGCACAAGCGGTGCTTAGGTCAAAGCGGTCGGGAGATGCCGAAGACGGCGAGGTTTTGAGGTGGTTGCGAGGCTTGAACAGCAAGAAAGGAGGAAGCTTCCAGGAAGGTGCGGGAGTGGCATTTTGGTAAATGCGCAAGGTTGCAAATGGAAGTGGATCTTGTTGGGGTTATTGGGTAAAGCACTGAGTTTGTTGGAGTAATTGGGTAAAGAGAGTTGTAAACCCGTTAAGCTGAGTGTATAAATAGATGCTAGAACTCAGGTGTTGTGTAATTGTTTTTCCTTTTTCTCTGTTTTGGTGAGGGTTGTTGGCTTTGGCAGAGTTCTGTTTTTCTTTTGTGTAAGTTGCTCAGGATGAGAAATCTGGGATGAGATGGTTGTAAGAAACTCTATGTAATCATTCATCTCTCTGAATCAATATGAGAATTGCTGCGTCTGAGATGATATGTCTTCTTGTTTTCTTTTTCAGTGTTTGAGCTTCAGTTTCCATTTCTTCTCCGCTCTCGGTTCTTGTTTGCCTTTTTGATTTTGAGTTGAAACTTTGTTCAAGAAGCTGCAAAATGATTATCTCTGAACTGGGAATAGTTCCTCAAGGCCTCTTGGCTAGCATATTCCTAAGAGCGATCAATCTATCAGCCGATTCCTCTCCAAATTTGGTTTGTTGCATTTCCTCTGTTTTGAGTTTTATAGGGTTTGGAGACAGAGCAATCACGCTTGCTTGATGTTTCGCCAAAGAGATTGCTCTAGGCTTGTGTTTTCTAGTTGTGAGATCCTTCCAAGCTGAAATTAGATGTCTCATGACAAATAGATATGAGAATCTCAAGTAATTTGGATTTTGTCTCTTCCTGCTCTGTTCTTTTCGGTTCTCAGGCTCTGAGGTTCAGGTTTTTGATTTTCTTGCTCAAAAGTGATTTGGTTTGTGTTTTCTTGTAGTGAAGGCTTTACTCTGTTGAGATCAAAGCCTCAGGAGCAAAGGTTTCAAGAATCACAAGCCCTTTGGCTTTCAGTCACTTTTTCTGTCTGGATTTGTAGATTTTGGTTCAATCTTCAGTTTCTTGCTCTTCTATTTGTATTTTCCTATCTCTGAGATCAAATCTATTGTTTAAGTTGAAGTTCCTATCTTTTTTTCCTGAGAAGAACAACTTTCATTCAATCTTTGTCTCAGTTTCATTTATTCTCTAGTATTCACTGTGATTCTATTTTCAGTTGGTCTGCCAGTTCGTCTCTTTCAATCACCTTGATCAATCTTGAGTAGGATTTTGAGAATCTTTGTCTCAATCAGTTTTTAATTTCAGTTTGTAGTTATATCTGGAGAAATTTCCCTTTCAAGGCACTTGATCTTCGTTCTGCCTTCGGCTTTCAGCTTGTTGTCGGTTTTGTGTATTTCCTGTCAGCTGTTTTCCTCAGCCTCTCTAAACCGACCCTGTTTACCTGGTCAGACTGCTAGGGTTAGGCGGTCAGACCGCTCGCTTACCGCCGGTCAGATCGGGGAGACTTCGGCGGTTAGACCGGCAGTAGTTCACTGGTTAGACCAGTAATGGTTGGGCGGTCAGACCGGTTTCACACATCCGGTCAGGCTGGCCTCTGAACCTGATTTTCAGTTGTTGGCTTTCAGAAATGCTTCTTGACTTGCTCTTCTTTTCTGGTTGTTCTCGCTTCCATTTCCAGTGAGCATTATCATTAGACACTAGCCATACCAATTTGCCTAAGAAAAACATCAACAAATCGTTCGCATTATCAATTAAAACCTAGACTTGACCTAGGGTTCTAGAACAAGATACAAAGAGGATTTTGATTCAATTTATCTTTTGGATTGGAGGAGTTGAACCCTTAGAAGCCTAGAAATCACCAAGGTGAGAAGAAATCTCAAAAGGATTTAAGGATTTTTGGATCGGTTTTGAGTTTTCTTTGGGGGAGGAGAAAGAGAGGTACGGCACGAACGATGGACTGGTTGGAACTTCCGAAGGGAGGGGGAGAGAGGGATAAAAGGGATGGGAGTAGTAGTTAATGCAAAAAAAAGCGGAAGTACCGCAGATTGAGTGCTGGTAGTTCCGATTTTTCCATAACTTTTCAGAAACTGAATTTGGATTTTGAAAAATATGCAAATGATTCCTAGTTCTGCACTCAAATAAATATCATTCAGGATCGTTATGCATTTAGAAACACATAGGAAACTTAGAAACATAGTTTTTATGAATATAGAGATTTTTAGCAAAAATACCTTTAATAATAGCTCAAACAACACCAAATGAGCATGAAAGCATGATGCATGAGTTCAAGTAATATTTGAGTAGTCTATGACATTTAATTCATCTCTCAACTTGCAAAAGAGGCTTTCATTTAATGGTTTAGTGAAAATATCTGCTAATTGGTCTTCGGTCCAGAAGTGGCTAATAACATTATTAGTTTTTTTTCATATGATCTCTCAAGAAATGGTGGCATATATCTATATGCTTGATTCTTGAGTGTTGGACCGAGTTATTGGCAATTTTCACAGCACTATCATTATCACACAAAAAGAGGTATTTTGTCAAATTTAATTATATAGTCTATGAAAGTTTGCCTTGTCCATAGCAATTGAGTACAGCAATTACCCACAAAAACATATTCGACTGCGGTGGTGGAAAGGGCTATGCAATTTTGTTTCTTACAAGGCTATGGCATTAAAGACCTTCCTAGCAATCGACAACTTCCCAAGATGCTTTTTCTATTCACTTTACAACCCACATAATCAAAATCTGAATATCCAATTAAATCAAATTTAGCACCTTTGGGATACCATAAGCCTATACTTGAGGAATGCTTTAAATATCTTAGAATTCTTTGTATGACCATTAAATGTCATTCTTTTGGAGATGGTTGAAAGCATGCACATATGCAAACACTAAACATGATATCGGGTCTAGATACGATGAGATAAAGTAAATTATCAATCATGGATTTATAAAACTTCAAATCTATTGGTTTACCTACTTTATTGAGATCAAAATGTCCATTTGTCACCATGGGGGTCTTGATGGGTTTTTACATCCCTATGCCAACTTCTTGAATAGATATCTCACATACTTTGTATGTCTTATAAATGTCTCATCCTTGAGTTGTTTGATTTGAAGTCCAAGGAAATAGCTTAATTCTTCGATCATTGTCCAAAACTGGGGACGTAACTATTCGAATAGTTTTACCCTTTACAGAGGATATACAACTTTACCCACAAGACATGATCATCTCTACGTAAAAGAAAATTACAACATGGCTTTTACAATGCTCAATCTCAATCTGATCTCTCCCGTTAAGGTTTCACCGTCGAGTAGGCTAACCACCTAGTTGATAATTGTCCCCTATTGCGCCAATAAAACATCAGTGGCGAAATCAAAGTTTAAACTTTATTATGCCAAGTCTATTCTATATTAGACATGTAGTTGTACGAAAAGGCTCAGTTCAATGGCACACAAGTTAAGTCCTTAGACATTACCCAAGCGAAATATCCACATCCCAAAAGTGCTAACCACACTTTCACTTTAACTGCACGATCATTCGCCCAAGAGAAAACCATTTCGTATAACTACTACTACCGGCAATGGAGAGGCGGCGGTAGCCCCACCTTTGTGGCATGACGGTGAGACCTCGGAAGACACTCTTACAATACTTATGACAAGAGTGTATTACGCAGTCGACCGTGGTGTCACAACAGAGGCACTAGCTCACAGTGGTAGTCGGCATCGTCGAGGGGGATGCAGGAAGCTATATAGTGGATGGACTCACCCGTGACTGCCGGTGGAAAGGTAGATGCGGGTAATTAATTAGGGCCGAGCGGTGGGAGGAACCGGTGCCTGCCATTCGATGTGGAGAGAATGGATGGGTGAGATCGAAATCCTAGGTGACACGCCATGGATCGGTGACGTGTCATTATCAGAGACGGTTTGTTATATGAACTGTCTATGATAACAATATCAGAGACAGTTTGTTATACGAATTGTCTATGATAACTCACATATCTAAGACGGTTTGTTATATGAACCGTCTGTGATAACTCACATTTTGAGATGGTTTGTTATACGAACCGTCTGTGATAAGGTTACATGAACCGTCCATGATATTAATATCAAAGATGGATTGGAATATGAACCATCTGTGATAACGCTTAAATATGCGCGCCCTAATCCAGCTTTTCTAAACTGTCCTCTCATCTTCTTCACTAGATTTCTCAATAATGGCATCTAATATTCTTTTGATCTCTTTTCTCTCATCTATCCATTATGAGTTGTTCGGTCACAACCTTACACAGGCGGCCAACAATTTACGTCTGAAGCATCTCCTCCGCTCTCGCCCTGCTCTCCTTCCTCGACTCGCTTCCATCCATCAGCTGGACCTCATCATCCGCCGTCAATGGAGGTGTCTCATTGTCGCTCAGCAAAGGGAAACCACCCTTAACCTCGCTCTTCTCTGCAATGTGCACAAAGCGGAAGAAACTCTTGCGGCAGTGGAGAGACACATGAACAACATTGCCGATCAAGCAGAAGTGACCGATTTTGAGGAAGCTTATCATGGCATCCTCTATGAGATTATGGACCATGCTAACAATTTGCCCAGGCTGGAGGAAGAAGTACAAAGAGCAAGAGCAATCTTCGCGGCATTCGAGAACTCAGCGGCTGATTCTCCAACTCCAAAAGTCGAAGAAGAAGCATATGAAGCCCAGAAGACTAAGATCTGGGAATATCTTTTTTTTGGGACTTTTGTAATAAATTTGCCTTGAATTTATCTCGTCTCAGTACGTAGCTTCTGTAATTCATATGACAAACGACAAAACACAGACGGTTGTAAATAAAAACCGTCTGTGATAGTTTCAGATACGGTTCTAGTTAAAAACCGTCTATGATAATTCGTATATCATAGATGGGTTTTAAACCTAACTGTCTGTGATAGTTTCATAGATGGTTCTAGTTAAAAATTGTTTGTGATAATTCGTATATCACAGACGGCTTTTAAATCTAACCGTCTGTGATACTTTTAGAGACGGTTTTAGCCATGAACCATCTGTGATAATCAAAGCACAGACGACTCCACATGAACCATGAGAGACCATGTGGAGGTATCCCCATGTTTGTGATAAGTATTTGACGCTTATGTTAGAGGGTTTGAGTTTGTTTTGGGTATTCCAGGGTTGAGTATCTTTTACTTATGCTAATGATGATTATGTTGTTTCGTATTGTGCTATGTGACGGTTTGCTTGTCTGTGTAGCTGCAGGACTTTGGAGCTAGGTCATGGTGAGGTGTGGGAGTACCGGGACTAGGCACAGGAGGTGTTGAGGTCCAAACGGTCAGAGATGCCGAAGATGATCGAGGCTGCTGAGGTGGTTGCGAGCCGGGAGATGAGAAACTGGAGCTGGAGCTATCGGTGGTGGACATGACGAGCAACGACGAGTGGACCGGGACTAGGCTCAGGGAGGAGTCGGAGGTCCAAACGGTTGGATGTCGGTTGCGATCGTGTGCGACGGAACAGACCAAGACTAGACTCAGGTGGAGTCGGAGGTCCAGCAGGTCGGAGTCGGGTGGACACGATGGGCAGTAGCGAGGTGGACCGGGACTAGGCTCAGGGAGGAGCTGAGGTCCAAACGGTCAAGATGCCGGGTGCGGTCGTGTGTAGCAGAGCGGACTGGGACTAGACTCAGGGAGGAGTCGAGGTCCAGACGATCAGGGTACCGGTTGCGGGAAGGTGCTTGAGTGGCAATTTGAAAAATTGACTCAAGCATGAGTGGAGTGGCTGGTTTTCCCTCCATTTCTTGTGTTAACTTTGACTCTTGCTTCTTTTGTGTGTGGAGCATGGAGTGGGAAAGGGCTGCAACTTCTTGGATTTCCTCTTGAGGTGTGAGCTCCATCTATTTAGTAGGTGTGTGTTCTGGAGAGGATTGCAAGCAGTGAGTGTTCTGGTGTATTGAGCTGAATGTATCTAGTGCGTGTGTTCATCTCAAGCATGTAGTGAGATGTGTAGACATGCCTTCCCAATTGCGTATGGGGCCATTGTAATCATTCATCTCCTTGTATCCATTTGAGAAGTCTTGAGATGGAAATGATCTGAGTGTTTGTCTCTCTGTGATGGATTTCTATTTTCTGCTGCTCTCTGTTGATCCTTTTGATTTTGAGTGAATCTTGTTTGATGAAATGGTTTTTGGTTGCTCTGTGATGGGAAAATACTCAAGGCCATTTGGCCATTTGTCGGGCCCCCGGATTACCAAACCCGGACCCTCTGTGTATTACAGCACTA
This sequence comes from Dendrocalamus sinicus, assembly GCA_036346575.1. Classification (NCBI taxonomy): domain Eukaryota; kingdom Viridiplantae; phylum Streptophyta; class Magnoliopsida; order Poales; family Poaceae; genus Dendrocalamus; species Dendrocalamus sinicus. The sequence goes on along the minus strand of CM070660.1, from coordinate 28,374,721 downwards.
GTCCCAGATCAAAGCTAGTGCACACAGTCAAACAGAATGGGAAACATCACCATCAACGATTTATTACAATAGATAAGAGTACTGACCACAGGGTCACATTATTACATTGGAGGTTCCAAGACCTCGCACAATCAAAACACAGCGGAAGCAAAGTGAAATCAAAGTAGACCCATCAAAATGCCACGAGCGATTGATGGGAAGCGCGACCTAGTCCTCCGGGAAGAATCCATCGCAGCCACAAGCGAAACAAAGAGTCGAGCCACCTTCTTGAGCTTCAACTTCCTCTCGAGATTTTATTTTTATGTGTAGCATGTGAGTACATAAAGTACTCGCAAGTCTTGGGAAAATGCATAGATGCAAGGCTTAACAAAGGAAGGCCATATGGTTCTTTTGCACAAAGCAATATTTGAAATCTCAATTACTACTTATTATTTTTGAAGGCATCAATTTAATGAAGTAAATGTTTTAACAGAATTAACTTTCTAGTGAAGGTTCCAACTACTAACACTAGCTAACCAATTACCATTGGTCAAGTTTTAAATTGCGGGTTCCATCCACCCTCTCTGCTCCATCCGCCAGATTCCTTCCGAGAGTTCCTCCACCCTCGAATACAAAGCTGTTGATTTTAAATCCAAAACCAGAAATCTACCATGTGAATGCATTCCTTGCCCGCCCTTGACCGTGGGCACGGCTATTCGAATAGTTTTACACTCTGTAGAGGTTGTACAACTTACCCACAAGAGATAAATTATCCTAAAAGTCAACACGCTTCCTTTGGCATGAGACCCGGATAAAATACCACAAAGCCTTTACCTTATTCTATTCTAGCTAGATACCACCCACGAGGTTTCACCGCAGAAGGGTTAAATCCGCCCAATCAAGCCCTCTTGCGCCATATGAGTACAAGAAATCCTGTCCCTCATCGTGAATAACCAGTCCATCCTCGGCACCCACTTTCCACTCGGTGGCACCTAAACTAGACTATCATAAGTTAGTCGGTTAGGTCGCACTCCATATAGACTTGTGATTGTACGGTTAATGCTCGGTTTGGACAAACACAAGCGTCGGTCCTTAATTGACTAGGTGGAACATACACTTAACAAGTTCTCGTGCTTTCTGCACCAACCCAAATGACCATCCACCCTAATCTAAACCAACTTTCACATTTTTATTTTATTTTAAAGGATCAGTGGCAACTCCAATTACCACTACACTTTGTAAACACAAGGCTATTACAATAAATCATAATTTCCCATTTTCAAGAGTTTCCAAAGTTATTAGATAGCATGACTAAGCATTATTTTACCATTCTAATATTCACAAAGATTAATAGTAATCTCATTATTGAGACAAAGGAAGTTCTAGGGTGACAAGGTACATGGCAATCAATGTCAAATGAGGGCATAACAAAGTTGGAATAACTAATTCCTAAAGACTTGAACTAGTGACTTTATGTAAATAGCAATGCACATAATTTAAAATATTTTAAAAACATTTCAAAAGCATAGGCTCAAAATGATCAAAGGAGACTTGCCTTCTTGCAGGGTTTCTGGTCTTCTTGTTCTTTGTGAAGAGGGTTAAATGCCGACAACGTTGGAATCTACGCGAGGAAAGACGAAGCAAACAAAACAAATAAATACAAATAAAATTCAAATAAAATCCAAAAATTCAACAGAGGCCATAGTTGGATAGATTATGATTTTAGATAAATTTAGAAATTTGAATGGCTGGATTTGGAGTTAAAATGAGAAAGTTATGCTCATTTGAAAATCTCAGATTTGAATAAATCTAGAAATTTGGAAATTTCTGACAGGTGGGACCCACTGGAGAATTAAATTTTATTCTTTTATTTTTATCTCGGGAGACTGACAGGTGGGGCCCATGAACAGTAACCACCGGCGGTCATCGACATGTGGGACCCATCGACGGTGAGCCCATCGACTCAACCTCGACACATGGGACCCATCGACTCGGGCCCACTTGTCGAGACAAAGACTGAGGGTGGGGCCCAGCGGCGGTGTGCGCAGACCGCGGCGGCCGACATGTGGGCCCACTTGTTAGTGCGAATTTTAAACGAATGGCTCGACCTCGCGTGCGGAGCGGGGCTCGAACGCGCGAGGAGCCGGGGAGGATGAGATCGCGCTAATAACCGGATGGGCGGGAGGCTTTGCCTACCCATATAGGGCAAGCAATTCTTTTAAGTTACTCACGGAGGGGAGGCGGGAAGGTGGCGGAGGCGGGGTCGTCGCGGCGAGGAGTGGCGGAGGGTGCGGATGACGCGTGAAATGCAAACCCGAGCGGAGATGAGTCCAACGGCGGGTCGGCGAGGCTCGGGGCAAGCGGGGTGGCGGCGACGAGGAGGCGGGCGCTCGGGTCCTCCGGCGACGGCGGCCCGCGCGGGAGGGCGGCCGAGGTGTCGGGAGGATCGCACGGCGCGGGGTGCTCGAGGTAGCGGCGGCGAAGCCGGGAAGACCGAGGCGACGGTAACTACTCGCCGCAACACTTACCGGACGCGCACGGGGAGCTCCGGTGCGACGGCGCGCGGGGCTCAAGGGAGAAGTGGAGGCGCTGGGAGGTGGTGCGGAAGAAGGCGAGCGAGGGGGCTTTATAGGGCGGAGGAGGGGACATCGCGCGGGATTGCTCGCCGGTGTGTCGGCCGAAAAGGAAGGAAAGGGGAGAAACGGAAGAGGGGCGCCGATGGAAGGGGAGCCCGAGATCGGGATCTGCCGCGCGCGCGTCGGGACTTCCAAAACCGAGGAGGGCGGGTAAGGCAAGGCGGGATCTCGCGCGGCCTCGTCGGCCGGCGAAAAGGAAAGAGGGGAAGGAAAAGGAAGGAGGCGCTCGCGAGACGACGGGTCCGACAGCGGGCGGGTGGCGGCGTGGAGCGGGCGCGCGCGGTGGCCGACGGGCGGGGCCGCAAGTCGGCAGTGAGGAGGAAAAGAGAGCGGGCGGCTGGATGGCCGTGCGGGACTCGGCTCATCCGAGCCGTCCACGCGTCGGGCGAGGAGGAGGGAAGGCGGCCGCCGGCCGACGCCGGCCCGCTGCCGGACAGCGAGGAGAGGAGGTGCGGCTGGATCGGCCGAGCGCGGCGTGGGCGGATCTGGGCCGCCCACGCGTCGGTCGGAGGAAAGGATTTAGATTTTTAATGATTTTTAATTTTAGAAAATGCTAGAAATTTATTTAGGCCTCAGAAAAATATGAAAATACCTCCAAAAATTCCAGAAAAATTCACAGAAGCTCCTGGAGATATTTTGGATTTATTAAAATTATTTCCAACTACTGTTGATATTTAATTTTCATATTTTGAATTACTTTTAAAATTCTAAAAATAGTTTTTAAATTCCAGAAAATCCAGAAAGGCAAATAAAAGCCAAGTAAAATCTAATTACCTTAAAATAATTAATTTGAATTTAAATTTTTCAAAAAGCCAAATTTTGGGATGTGACACCATTCCATTCCCAAGAGCAAATGGAAGATTCAATGATTCACCTCACTTTGAGTGAAGCGTCAGAATTTCCTCTATTTGCAAAAACTAGGGTTTGGTGTCAGGGGAATCTTGGTTTTCTTTTGATGACCTGAGAAAAGCAGTTCTAGATTCATATTCGATTGTCTGAGGTTGCTTCTCTAATGTATTTCAGAGATCCTTGAGCAAAGGATCAATGAATCATGAGAAATACGGTTTTCATCCTTTCTACTGATTCTGTTTGGCAAAGACAGCAATCTCTGTTCACATTTGGTTTGTATCTGCATTTCTTTAAGGTCTCTTAGCTATTCAAGATGAAGTTAAGATGATTTGGGTTGAAACGAAAAGCATCAGTTTGTCAAATTCCCTGTGTTCTGGTGTTTTCAGTAAAAACTATGCAAAAGATCTTCAGATGGGCGTCTGCTGACTGCTCTGTCTTTGCGGCCCGATCAGACCGCTCTCTTGCCACCGGTCAGACCGGGGAGACAATGGCGGTCAGACCGGTTGCATGTTGGGAGTCAGACTGGGCCAGCAGGCGCAGTCAGACCGGTCTTCAACCGGCGGTCTGACCGGCCTAGGCAGTGCGGTCTAACCGGCCTCATGCCTGAGGTCTGACCGACCCCTTGCAGTTTGTGAGCTGTTTTCTGTTGCCAGCTTCATTTTGTTTCTTTGGTTGCCAATCTTTCTCTGGATGCCAGTGAGCATGGGCATGCCTTCTTCATAGCTTCTGTAGCTATCGGAGAAGAGTTTCTTTTTAGTGGATACTTTGGGGCAGATTTTAAAAGGCACCATTCACCCCCCCTCTATTGCTATTTTCGATCCTACAATTGGTATCAGAGCCGGTTAGCTCTTCCTTGTAGATCTTAACCGTTCTCTTGAGCCATGGCGATAGACAAGTATTCCACCAAGCCCCCGATCTTCGATGGGATCGACTATCCTTTCTGGAAGAGTCGGATGGAGACCTATATTAAAGCTCAGGGCTATGCGATTTGGCGAAAGGTCAAAACTCGCTTTGTTGTTCTTGTCGATGAGAACATCAATGAGGCAAACATGCCCGATCTTGAGGCGAATGCTGAGGCAAGGAACATCATCATCCAAGGGTTAAGCCGAAACAAGTTTGATCACATTTCTCATCTTACGTCGGCCTTCGATATTTAGGTGACCCTCGATGCTTACCATGAGGGCACCACTCAAATTAAAATGGTATGACAGGACTAGTTCAAGCGAGATTACAACAAATTTGAAATGCTCACTGGAGAGTCCCTTGATGAGTGCTTTGCGAGGTTTCACAAGATCTTGAGCAACCTCCGAGCGGTCGGTCTCACATACCCCGACTCGGATAACGCTCGACAGATGCTTGCAGCCTTGGATTTGCGAGTTTGGGAGATGAAAGTGACCACCATCAAGGACACGACGGATCTTTCGACTTTGACTCTTGATGCGTTGTATTCACGCCTCAAGACTCACGAGGTTGACATTGTCTCTCGCAAGTCGAAGTCTCAGTCGATGGCTTTGGTCACTGATCCCACCCCGCCTCGGATCTTCTCACGACATCTTGTTTCGGTTTCTCTCTTGCTGCTCTGTGTGAAATTGATGATGATCATCTAGAGTAGCTTTCAGAAAACCAACTAGCCCTTTTAGCTAGACAATTTTCTCATGCATACAAGAGGGTTAGGGAGAGAAAGAGAGGAGGTCGTGTGATTTGCTTTAAGTGTGGTGGCCCCAACCACATTCGAGCAAACTACCCCAAGTTGGAGAAGGGAAAGAACGACTACGATGGTTCGAGTAAGAACGACTACACCAACAAGAACCGCAACAAGAAGCCTCCAACAAAGGGAAGAAGTTCTGCGACCTTGGCAAAGCCAAGAAACTCTTCTACCGCGTCCTCACTGCCTTCGACGACATCGACCTCAGCGAGGTGGAGGGGTGGAGTGACGACGATGGGAAGGACGACCAAGATCCCAAGGACAGCGATGACTTCCTCGGCATGTGCTTCATGGCCCTTGAGGGCGACATCAGCGACAGCGAGCTCTACTCTGACTTTGATGAGGTGTACCCTTCTTATGACCAGCTCAATGATGCTTTTCTTAAGCTAGGAAAATTTTGTGCTAGATCTAGAGCTAGGTGTAGTGAGTTGGAGAAGGAAGTAGAGAGATTGTCACGGGAGCTTACTTCACTTATATCTGCTCCCTCCCGTGACAACTGTGATGTATGTTCTTCTTTGCTTGTTGATATGGAGAAGCTCAGGACCTCGCATGATAGTGTGACCTCTGAGCTTGACATGATTAAGGTGGAGAATATTAGTCTGCTTGCTGAATTAGGGATGAGTAGGGTAGCTGCTCTTTCATCTACTTCTGTTGAGACTATTTCTTGCACCTCATGTGAGGATAAGGACAATGTTTTTAGAGGTCTTTATACCATGCTTCTTGATCTGCCTGAATCATGTGAAAGCTGCAATAATTTGAAAATGAACCTAAAGAAGGCAAATCATAAAATTGCTGAGTTACAGGCTTTTCTACTAGAGCCCATTGCTTCATGTGTGAATTGTCCCAAATTGACTGCTGAGCTTGAATCTGTCTCAAACCAGTTTCAAGAGATGATTGATCATAGTAACAAATTGGCTCAATATGCTTCTAAGGACCTTGTTAGCTCACCATGCAATAATTGTGAAAAACTAAAATCTGACTTCATTGCATTGGATGAAAAATGTGTGAAGCTAACTAAGGACATTCTAGAGAAGTCACCATCTGTTTGTGATGTGTGTGCTGTTGTGGGGAAGAAGCCTAAGGGTAGGGTAGAGACGCTTAGCGATGAGAACCAAATGGCTAGCAGTAGGACTGTCCCTCCTGAGGCGGCTGTGCGTGCACATGCCATCCGTTCTTCTGCTGTTGGTTCTTCTTATACTCCCTTACCTTCTACTGTCTCTTCTTCCCCCTGCTCTTCTTGCACCTCTCTCTTTCAGGAGTGTCAGTATCTTATGAACACTCTTGAGAGATTTGTTGGAGGCAAGAAGAAGCTAAATTTCATTCTAGACCAGTTCAAGATTTGCAAATTCAATCAAGGTCTAGGATATGATTTTCTTGAGGATGTTAGGAAGCATCCACCTGCTGTTCTCAGATCCATAGCATCAGGTGTGATCAGGGATGGCAATTGTGACTGTTTACCTGTGTACCCGTGGGTAAATACCCTAATGGAGTCGGGTATAGGATGTATTTTTTACCCACGGGTATGAAAATGGGGGGAAATCTCTGCCCATCGGGTAAACGGGTACGGGTATGGGTTAGCTCTACCCATACCCGTCTCGCCTGTTTACCCATGCAATAAACTGACAGGTGGGCCATATAATAAACCGAGTACGTGTTAACACCCCCGACGCCCCCCGAGATAACTCTCTGCCCCCCTCAACTCCCCCGCCGCCCCCGCCCAGATAACTCTCCGCCCCCCTCTCTCGCTGCGACGCTGCCCTCGCAAGGCCCGCCTTCATCCGCTGCCTCCGCCCCCCACCGTCCTCCTCCTTCATCCGCCGCCTCCGCCCCCACCCGGCCGCTGACCTCCTCCTCCTCCATCCGCCGCCTCCACCCCCAGATCTGCCCCCTCCTCATCCTCCTTCATCCGCTCGCCCAGATCTGCCGCCTCCTCCTCCTTCATCCACTCGCCCAGATCTGCCACCTCCTCCTCCTCCTTCATGCGCTCGCCCAGATCTGCCTGCCGCCCTGCGCCCCGCCTCGCCCAGATCCGCCGTCGCCTCCGCCCAGATCCGCCGTCGCCGGCCGCCTCCTCCGCCCCCACCCGGCCACCGACCGCTTCCTCCGCCCCTACGTTGCCGCCCGTCGCCCCCCACCCGGTCGGCCGCCCTCACCATTTTTTTGGCCCAAGTGCCCAACCAACTGTAGATCTTGACAGATACCTTAGTTATGGCTTGTCTTATTGGTGTTTCTGGCAAAGGCAAATTGTTTTTGGTTCTTTGTGTTATCTATATTAGGTTGTTAACTGCCTTATCCTTTATGCTTTTTGCAGATTTGTTCTCGACACTTGCAAGCACTTGAAGGAGAAGAAGTCATAACAGATCAATTCTTATTACTAAAGAACAACAAATATCATAAATTTTAAAGTGTAAGCTATTGTCTTGGACCTATCTGTTTCCCTAGTGTCTCAGTGGTATAACTCCTATTGTGTATATAGGCACAAAAATTCTAGATCATAAAAATTAATTCTAGAAGGGAATAATTGTTGTAGGTGATGTTAAATCACAAATATGGTCTATGAAATAGTTTGCTTGTAATTTTCTAAAGTTTGCTCTTTTGGAGTTGTATGTTTCTGTAATTAAAAACAGTGTTTGCTCTTTCATTGCAAGCATTCCAAGGCCTCTAGGCATAGATGTGGCCTCCATTATTTGTTCCATTGTGTTATATCTGTGTCAGGAATCTCAGGATAATTTTTGTCCATCTTTCTTTTGTGATCGTAACCTCGTGCAGCTGGTTCTACATTGTTGTAAATAATTTGTGTAGTACATTTGTTCGTGGGTAAACGGGTATACCACGGGTGACGGGTACCCGCGGGCTTCTTTACCCGTTGTCTTTCGCGGGTATGCCCGTGGGCGTAAATCGGGGTCGCGGGTACAGGTATGGGCGAGTACTACCCATACCCGCCGCGCCCGATTGCCATCCCTAGGTGTGATCGAGGTCAAGCCCAGAACCAAAAAGGTTGAGTTCAAATCTGTGGGCTTTGTCCAAGGGATCTCTGACAATAAGGTGGTTTCACCTGTTGCTTTGACCTCTCAGAAGGCGAAGCCCCATCATGCTACTTCTACCTCTCAGAAGGCGAAGTATCATTGTACCTTCTGTCAGAAGAATGGACATTTGATCGAGAGATGCTTCAAGCGCGCCAAGATCACGCGGAGAGACCGTGTTCAGGCTCTTAGGTGTATTCAGGGTCAGCCCCAAACCTTGAGTGCACTTAAGACCAACACGAGGTCTAGTCTTACTCATGTTGATGGGTTTGGGCAGCATCGAGGACTTGGTTTTTTTGAGTTTTCTGGTTTTCGTCCTCGATTTGCCTCTGGTCGTGATATCTGCCATCCTGAGGGTAGATCTCATTTCCCCCGTCGAGATAGCTACCCGCGGTGAGATCAGCGTGTTGTTGGTGCTCTGACTCTCTCGTCCATAGCAGTCTGACCCAGCAACAGCTTCAGGTCTACTCATAGACCTTCTGGCTTTCTGAGCGACGGAGAGCGTAGGGTAGCTATAGGTCAGTCGTGTGTGACTACTTCTTCCGCTCGTCGTGTGACTCAGTATTGGGTTCCAAAATCTCTTTTGATTTATCCCAGTACTGAGCCATCTCTCTCTTGTTAACTCAGGTTCGCTGGGCTGGGAAAGGAGAGGTGTGGCTTGTAGACTCCGGGTGTTCTCGACACATGACCGGAGACTCCCGTTGGTTCTCTTCCCTAGCCCATGCTCCAGGTGATAAGACGATCACCTTTGGAGATGCCTCTTTTGGGCGCGTCATTGCCAAAGGTACTGTGCGCGTTAATGATTCATTTATTTTAAAAGATGTTGCCTTAGTGAGTAAGCTGCAGTGTAATTTGCTTTCTGTTTCCCAGCTTACCGATGACAGTTTCGAGGTGAGCTTTAAGAAAAATGCTTGCAAAATTCTTGGTTCTTCAGGGAGTCTGGTTTGCGGGATATTTAGATATGGGAGGATCTTTCGTGCTGATTTTGTTGAGTCTTCTGGTGATCCTCTCAGGTGTTTAGTTGCTTCTGAGTCTCGTGACCTCACTTTCTGGCATAGGAGACTTGGTCATATTGGATTTGACCATTTGACTCGAGTTAGCGGCCACGATCTCTTCTCCATACGTCCCCCAGCAAAATGGCATGGTGGAGAGGAAGAACTGTACCTTGGTTGAAATAGCCAGGACGATGCTTGATGAGTACTCTACACCTAGGAAGTTTTGGGCTGAGCCGATAACCACTGCGTGCCATGTTTCGAACAGAGTTTTTCTCAGGGCACACTTGCATCGCACCTCTTATGAGTTGAGATACGGTCGAAAGCCCAGTGTCTCATTTTCGCGTGTTTGGTTGCAAGGGTTTCATTTTGAAGTCTGAAAACCTATATAAGTTCGAGTCACGTTCTTGTGATGGGATCTTTCTAGGCTACTCGATTTCCTCGTGGGCGTATAGGGTCTGGAACTGCGAGTCTAGTAAGATGGTAGAAACCTATGAGGTGACCTTCGATGAGGCCAGTCCGGGGACTAGGCCCGATATCTCAGGTTCTTTAGAGCAGTCCGAGCCTATCTTTGCGGACGATGAGGAGGATGGAGATGAGGGCTGTCTACCCGATCCAGTTCCTCCTCCCCTAAAGGTGCTTGCTTCTTCCACTGCATGTAACAGCCCAGGTTTTTCTTAAAATAAAAATAAATAAATAAATAAAAATTAATTAAAATAAAATATAAATTAAAATAAGTATTTTTGTTGCCTAAATTTTGAATTTGGTTTTGCCCTGAATTTCTATTTTTGAAAAAGCTGGATTGAAAAAGTATTTTAAAATGAAAACCTAAAACTATTATGAAATAAAATGATATTTTGACTTTCTATAAAAAAATCATACTTTAAATTAAGTATTTGGATTTATTTGGCTCTTATTTGGTTTTCTGGAGTTTAAAAATGTATTTTTTTAATTAAAAAGTATTTTAAAGTATGAAAACTAAATACCAACATTAGTTGGAAGTATTTTTATTAAGTCCAAAATGTCTCCAGGAAGTTCTATGAATTTTTCTGGGAATTTTGGAAGTAATTTCATATTTTTTCTGAGCATTATTGAATTTTCTGGCAATTTCTGAAAAATCTGGAAATCAAAAATAAAAATCAATTCCCCTCCTCCTCCCTCTGGCCGCCACGTGGACGGCCGGATCTCCCGCCCGATCCCACCTTTCCCCCTTCCGTGCTTGCCACGTGGCCAGCCGGATCCTCCCGACCCCATGCGCCCCGGCCCATCCGAGTCGTCCCCGCCTCGCCCCTATCCCAGCCGCCCGATCCGCCCTCGGCCACGCGGCGCCATCCGCGCCCGGCTTCTCTCTTTCTCCTCACCCCGGCCCACCTGTCGGCGCGCCTCCCCTCCGCCTCCGTCTCTCTGCCTGCGGGCCCCGCCAGTCAGGGCCATCCCCTCCCCGCGCCTTCTTCCTCCTCCCGCCCGGCCGCGCGTTCTCCGCCGCCCCTCGCCCGAGGGATTTCTTTCCTTTTCCCACGCGCGCCGTGTCCCATGCGCCGACCCACCTCGCCACCCCGCGCCCAAATTCTGCCATCCCGCGCCGTGTCCCCCCTAATTCCGCCCCTAACCGCCGCCGCCCCGCGCATCTCCGGCGAGAAATTCGTCGAGCCTCCCCCCTTCCCGACCCCTATAAAAGCCTCCCCCGGCCTCCCCTCACTCCGCCCCACCTCCCTCCGCTTTCCCCTTCCCCTCCCGTGCGCTCCACCGCTGTCGCGCCGTAGCCCGTGCGCCTCCGTCGCCTTGTGCTCGCCGCCGGCCGTCCCCGCTCGTCGCTGGTAAGGCCGCACCCCTCCTCGTGATCGCCGTGCTCCCCTCTCCCTTCCTCGCCCATCGCCGGCCGCCGTACGCCGGCGAGATCCCGGAGCCCGAGCTCCTCCAGCCGGTACTGCCTCGGTGCCGACGTGGCGGGTGAGGTGGCCGCCCCGTCAGCGCCACCCGGGCGCCACGCGGGCACCGGCTGCCACGCCACCCGCTGCGCCACCTCAGCCCCGTCCGAGTCCAAGGACTCGGTCCACATGGACTCGGGCCCACCTGCCAGTCAAACCATCCCCAGGGCTGACGCCAGCTGAAAAATAACTCGGCTGAAAAAGAAATTCCCTGCTGACGCAATAACTCAGATTTTCCTTTAGAAAAATAATTCCCAAAAATCCATTTTTCCATTTTCTCTGAAATTAATCTTCCCGGAGCCCGTTCTTCTTCGTTTTAACTCCGATTGAGCTCATTCAAATCTCTAAATTCATCAAAAATTCCCATCTATCCATTTCTAGCCTCAATTAAAATATTTAAAGTCAATTTGAATTTATTTGAATTTGGTGGGTTATTTTCACGTGTAGACTTCGACGATTCGGGAGAATTCTTCGACGAAGAATCAAACCAAATTCAAGGGCAAGGCAAGTCACACTCCTTGATCATGTTGATCCCAGTTTTCAAAATAAAATTATGTTGTTTTAAATTATATTGCATGCATATTTTTATTCAACATATTTCAATTCAGTTTTAAATTTAGTTGTTGCCTACTTGTTAATTCCTCCATTGATATTGAATTCCTCGATACCTTGTCACCCTAGAATCAAACTCTAGTTAATACATTAGTGTTGGCTAGAGAGTTTTAATCAAATGCTTATACCTGCTTAGTTATAATATTTGTTTTGGGATACCTTTTCACATGAAATGACGAACCTTTTTACATAAAATGATAAGCTTTTCAAAGCTACTCTTGACTTTGGTGAGTCAAGGAGGTTTATGAAATATTTTGAAAATAAAATATAAAAACTGGTTTAGACTTAGGCAATTGGTTAGAATAGTGGGTGCAGGCATGCCCTATTGGTCGGAGCCGCAGTGGTTGACTGTCGTGCACAGGGGCATGTGGTTGGGCCTAAGTCAAGTTAAGGACCAGTCTGTGAGTTACTGTTGCAAAGCCCTAACGTACTACCACAAGGCTGGTATGGGACAACCCTGGTTGAATAATTTGCGGGTCCCAACCTGAGCCATTTCGTAGGTTGAAAGTGAGCGTGGCGTAGGCCATGAGAAGTCTCACTCGGCTCAAGAGGAGTCCTACCGTGGATTCTTCATCGCGTGAAACCTTAGAGTTGGCTTGGCCAAAGTTGAAGGTTTTGCATTGTAAAGGCCTTGTCACGACTCTCGCCGCACACCTAAGGAAGTGTGTAATCCGGTGGCAATATGGGATGATCGTGTCTTGTGGGTAAAGTGTACAATCTCTCGCAGAGTGTATAATCTATCTCGATAGCCGTGCCCACGGTCATGGGCATGCTGAGTAAAAGTTTTTCATGGATTAGACTTTGTTTTCCAAAAATATTTTTGAAAACCTTATGGATGGATGGAATCCACGAGAGATGGAAACCTTGCGGATGGATGGAATCCGTGAGAGATTGAAACCTGGTGGATAGATGGAATCCATCAGAGTTGCGCAGTGAAAGCGTGTGGATGCATGGAATCCATACGTGAACTTTTGGAAAAGATGGTCCGGGTGAGATGCCCGTGGATAGGTTGGTGTTTGGTCGAAGCCTGCACTGACAGTATTATTTTTAAATACAAGTATTGTTTTACTTACTGTATTAAATTCAGCAATTTTAATCTATTTACTGTATTTCATTAAATGTTGTTTTATGCAAACTAACCCTATAAGCCTTCCATTGATGCCTTTATCATTATATTGCATTTCTCCGTGTGACTTGCGGAGTACAAGTTTGTACTCACCTTGCTATCTCCACACAGAGGAAGACGACTTCAACTACGGTGAAGACCTGGACGAGTAGGCCGTGTCTCACTGTCGTTTGCCTGTGGGCAGGCTCAGTGGGCTTCTTCCGCTTCGGTGTTTTTCTTCCACTGCTTATTATTTAATTTGGCTTATGTGCCGTTGATGTAAACTCTAGCAATCATGCCCATGTTTAGTTAATAAATGTCATTAAGGTTGATATTTATCTTTGTTGTACACTGTGTGCACTAGCTGATCCTGGACTGGTGTGATTTACACAGAGGATCCAGGAGTTGTTGCTCTAGGTTCCGACACTGCACCTCGAGGAGATCAGCCCATGCCTTCCACATCTTCTGGAGTTAGTGGCTCTGTTCCTGCCTCGTCATCTCATGAGGTAGAGGCCACTTCTTCATCTCATCCAGGACCTTCCCGACATATCCAGAAAGACCATCCTTCCGAGCAGATGATTGGATATCTCTTTGAGCGCGTTACACGCTCAAAGTCTGGCATGTCTCACTTATGTCTCCACTCTGCTTTCATTGCCTCTTTTGAGCCCAAGGATGTTAGTCATGCTCTTTCTGATGAGTATTGGGTCAATGCCATGCATGAGGAGTTAGAGAACTTCGAGAGAAACAAGGTCTGGTAGCTTGTTGAGCCCTCTAGAGGTCATAATGTCATAGGTACCAAGTGGGTGTTCAAAAACAAGTAGAGTGAGGATGGGGTAGTCATTCGAAACAAGGCTAGATTGGTAGCTTAGGGTTTCTCCCAGGTTGAGGGTCTAGATTTTGAGGAGACCTTTGCCCCTATAGCTAGGGTAGAGGACATTAGAATCCTGCTTGCTTTCACAGCTTCTAAGGGCTTCAAGCTTTACCAGATGGATGTCAAGAGTGCCTTCCTCAATGGGTTTATTGAGGAAGAATTCTATGTTAGGCAGCCTCCAGTTTCGAGAACCCCAAATACCCAACCATGTCTACAAGCTTACCAAAGCCCTGTATGGACTTAAGCAAGCCCCTAGAGCTTGGTATGAGAGGCTTAAGTCCTATCTGTTGAGTCATGGGTTTGAGATGGGTAAGGTAGACAAGACCTTGTTCATTCGCATGCATGGCAATGACCTTCTACTCGTCCAGGTTTATGTGGATGATATCGTCTTTTGGCGGCTCTTCTCATGCTCTTGTTTCACAGTTCCCCGATATCATGAGCACAGAGTTTTAGATGAGCATGATGGGTGAGTTGACCTTTTTCCTTGGCTTCCAGATCAAGCAGACTCGGGAGGGTACTTTCTTGCATCAGGGCAAGTGCACACGAGACCTCCTGAGATGCTTTGACATGAGTGATGGCAAGCCAGTGTCAACTCCGATGGCATCATCAGCTTCACTTGACCCAAATGAGGATGGTGAGCCAGTTGATCAAAAAGAGTACAGAAGCATGATTGGCTCTCTCTTATACCTCACTGCCTCGAGACCGGACATACACTTCTATGTGTATCTATGTGCTCGATTTCAGGCTTCTCCTCGCGTATCTCACCGCCAGGCGGTGAAGCGCATTCTTCGGTACCTTCGAGCTACCATTGACTATGGTATCTAGTACTCTTCTTCTTCCTGTCTTTCCCTTAGAGCCTATTCCTACGCAGACTTTGCTGGCTGTAGGATAGATAGAAAGAGCACATCTGGCACCTGCCAATTCATTGGCACTTCTCTTGTTTCTTGGTCTTCTAGGAAGCAGTCCGGTGTTGCTCAGTCCACCGCAGAGGCCGAGTACGTTGCTGCTACCAGTTGCTGCAGCCAGGTACTTTGGATGACTTCGACCCTACGGGATTTTGGGTTAGTTATAGACAGTGTTCCGCTCTTTTGTGATAACACTTCTGCTATTAATATTGCCAAGAACCCAGTGCATCATTCCCGGACCAAGCATAATGATATTAGATATCACTTCCTTAGAGACCATGTGGAGAAGGGTGACATAGTGCTACAGTTTGTAGAAAGTGACCACCAGTTGGCCAATATCTTTACCAAGCCTTTGTATAGCTCTAGGTTTTCAGCTCTACGGGGAGAGCTTGGGGTGGTCTGTCCTTATGGACTGTAGCGAGGGGGAGCTTTGTGCTTTACTGTTTCATTCTATTTATTATGCTTCTGTTCTCATTTTGTTGCATTGCATGTGGGTGCATTTGTGTTAGTCCTCCTAGCATAGATTAGAGTGTTTCTCTCATCTAACTGTTTAGACTTTTTCCTCTCATCTTGTGGTTCTAGGATGCTGCTTATTAGCTGTCTCTCTTCTCACTAGGTTGAGCTCACTCACTTCTTATAGGTTCTAGCAAGGGTTGGGCCACCTTGGGTAGACAGGGAATGTGTTTGCTCCTTAGTGTGTTAGATGACCAGCTGATAGTCCTAGTGTCATATGGGGTAGATGAGAGTTAGTCTGAGACATAGTATCCTCTATATCTTATCTATGCTTTAAGGACTGCCTATTCTGATTTTCTTGCCAGCTTCTCATTTTTATTGCTTTGGTTCAGGGGGAGTTCATTTGGGAGCTTCTGTAGCTTAATATTGACATAACTCAACTTGAACTAAAAGTGTATCACATGTTGAGGGGGAGCTGGATTTTCTTGCATTTCAGCATTTTGCATTGTAATATAACTGCATGGAGCCTTGACTCTTATCCTTATATGACATGTTTACAATATTTTACATCTTGCCATGATCTATGTTTCTTGCTAGACTTATCATAACTTTATATGTGTAGTCAAGCTTTCGCCATGATAGGTTGATTAACATTGCACAACTTGAATTAAATCATGTCATGTTAGCTCTTGAGACTAGTCTGTCTTTAGTTATCCTTTTATGATTCATGTCATGTTAAATAGGCTAAGTTGAGTCTTGAATCTTTATTGAGCTTTAGTTTGAGCTATGCTAGTTCTCTAAAACTTCTTGTTCTTGCACTAAATTCAGTAAAAGCAAAAAGATCTCTTTTGTGCGAAAGAACTAATCTCACCAATTCTTTCTCATGAGACTGCTTACCATTGCACTAGGCATGAACTCAGGGGGAGTTTTGGATGATCAAGATCATCTTCTTAAGCTTATTGCTTGGACTGGTCGCATAAGGCTTGAGATCTAGCACATGACTAAAATGTTGGTTGGAAACGACCATGAGTTTCAAAAGAAAATCATGTCAATTGTGCTAAATTTGCTTAATTATACAAAAAGAACAAGTACTTGAACAAGTGATTCATTCTCGATCTTGTGGCACTCTAAATTGACTCAATTCTAGCTTCTTGGTTCCACTTAGATTATTGATATGGCTTGCATCATCTTTGGATACCTTTAGCTAGACTATACACTTGGATAACTTGACATGCTAAGAAATTCGACTAAATTTCAGATTATGACTTACTTGGCTTAGCTTGATTTTGCATATCTTGTTATGATCTTGATAGCATTTATATGTGTTATGGCTTGGTGTAATACTCAAATGGTCATTTTGGATAATCTTCATGGCTCTAATTGCTTGGATTGAATAAAATTCAGCCATTTCATCCATCTCATGATTTATTTTCCTCCAAGCATCTTGATAACTCTATTGCCAACAGGGAGAGAATATTGGAGAAAAAGCCAATTTCTGCGAGCTTTGGGAGGTTTTGAGGAAAACTTGCTCTTTCTTTTGCTCCTTTGTCGACATGGTCTTGCATCTTTTTGCTTCTCTTTCAGACCATGTATGACTTTCAAACAAACTCAGCTTTATGCGCTTTGTGTTTGTCAATATAGTCATCAAGGGGGAGATTGAGAGACCATGTGGAGGTATCCCCATGTTTGTAATGAGTATTTGACGCTTGTGTTAGAGAGTTTGAATTTGTTTTGGGTATTCCAGGGTTGAGTACCTTTTACTTATGTTAATGATGATTATGTTGTTTCGTGCGGTGCTTGTGAAAGTTTGATTGTCTGTGTGGCTGCAAGACTTTGGAGCTAGGTCATGGTGAGGCATGGGAGTACCGGGACTAGGCACAGAAGGTGTTAAGGTCCAGACGGTCAGAGATGCTGAAGATGATCGAGACTGCTGAGGTGGTTGCGAGCCGAGAGACGAGGAACCGGAGCTAGAGCTACCGGTGGTGGACACTGTAACAATAATAAAAAAAATATTAAAAATAAAAATTTAAATTAAATGAGTATTTTTGTTGCCTAAATTTTAATTTTGGATTTGCCCTAAATTTCTGTTTTTGAAAAGGCTGGATTTAAAAAGTATTTTATGTAAAATCTTAAATATATATATATTATTTAAAAAGGATATTTTGATTTTCTATAAAAATCCTATGTCAAATTAATTATTTGGATATATTTGGCTCTTATTTGGTTTTCTGAGCTTTCTGGAGTTTAAAAACCTATTTTTAAATTAAAAAGAATTTTAAGTATGAAAACTAGATACCAACTTGAGTTGGAAATATTTTGTTTAAGTCCAAAACATTTCTAGAAACTTCTGTGAATTTTTCTAGAATATTTGGAAGTTAATTCATATTTGTTTTGAGATTTATGGAATTTATTCGGGTTTTCTGAAATTGAAAATCAAATTTAAAAAATTAATTCCCCAACCTTCCCCCTCCGGTCGCCGCGTGGACGGCCAGGATTAGCCCACGTCGCCCGCCCGGATCCACCTTCCCCTCCTCCCCGCACGACACGTGGCCGGCCCAGATCGGTCGTGTGCACCGCGTCGCCCCATCCGCCCCGTCCACCCGTCCTTCCTCCCCGGGCCACCCGATTCTCCCCTTGGCCACGCGGCCTGATCCCAGCCGCCCGCGCCTCCCTTCCCCCTCTCTCTCTCTGACCGCGTGACCCCACCTCTCAGCGCGCCTCCACTCTCCTCCTCTCTCTTTGACTGCCCAGGCCCGCCTGTCGGACCCGTCTCCCACCCCACGCCTCCTTCCTCCCGCACCGCCGCCTCCTGCAACGGCCGCCCCGCCCTTCCCGGCCCTACCCCCTCTTCTCCCGCACACACCGCCCACTCTCCGCCGTGCGCCACCTCTCCCGCAAGTCGCACCCATCTCCTCCGCCCCACTCGGCCTCTCGCCCACCTCCCCCATTTCCGCGCGCAACCGCCGCCCCACTCTGGCAACTAATTCACGCTGGCCGCCTCCCTCCCTATTTAAACCCCTCCCGGCCCGCTCTCCTCGCCTACCTCCTCCACTTCCTCCTCCCGAAGCCGCAACGCCGCTGCATCGAGCTCCCCTGTGCGCGCGCCGACGAGCTCCTCTGGCAAGCAATCGTTGCTGCCTCGGCCACTACGGAGCCTCGCCGACATCGCCCCCCGACATCCGTCGCCCCTCGGCCGTGACCCAAACCCGCCGGAGCCCCCTCGTCGTTGCCACTCGAGCGCCGCTGCCGCCTCTCCTAGCCGCCGGCTCAACTCCGGCCACCTCCAGTAAAGCCTGCCCCACCTCCGCACTCCCCTCGGCCCCCTCTTCCTCCTCCGACCTTCGCTGCCGGCAACCACCCACCGGAGCGCCGACGAGCTCTCTTCCCGAGCGTCACCACCGGCCGGCCTAGCCATGTCAGCAGCCGGCCGACGTGGCAGGTGATGTGGCCGCCACACAAGCGCCTGGTTGGCCACCCCACCACCTCAGCCGCCTCCTCTATCTGTGAACCCGGTCCATGGACCCGAGCCCACTGGCAGTCGCCCCCCAGGCCGACGCCAGCTGACGCAGTAAATCCATTTTTCAGTATAAAAATAATTCAGCCAAAAAGAAATCCTCTGCTGATGTCATAATTCCCATTTTTCTTTAGAGAAATAATTCCCAAAAATCCAGTTTTTCCTTTTTCTCTGAATTTAAACTTCCCGAAGCCCGTTCTTCTTCGTCCTAACTCCGATTAAGCCCATTCACATTTCTAAATTTCATTAAAAATTCTTCTCTATTCATTTCTGGCCTCAATTAAAATATTTGAAGTCAATTTGAATTTATTTTGAATTTATTTGAATTTGGTGGGTTATTTTCACGTGTAGACTTCGATGATTCAAGAAAATTCTTCGACGAAGATTCACACCCAATTGAAGAGCAAGGCAAGTAACACTCCTTGATCATGTTGATCCCAGATTTCAAAATAAAATTATGTTGTTTTAAATTATTCTGCATGCATATTTTTTATTCAGTGTATTTCAATTCAGTTTTAAATATAGTTAATGCCTACTTGTTAAATTCCTCCATTGATATTGAATTCCTTACCTTGTCACCTTAGATCAAACTCTAGCTAGTGCACTAGTGTTGGCTAGAGAAATTTTCAATCAAATGCTTAGCCCTGCTTAGACATATTAACTGGTTTTGGGATATTTTTCACATAAAATGATGACCTTTTCACATAAATTGATAAGCTTTTCGAATGTACTCTTGACTTTGGTGAGTCAAGGAGGTTTATGAAAATATTTTGAAAACAAAATATAAAAACTGATTTAGACTTAGGCAATTGGTTAGATGGTGGGTGCAGGCATGCTCTGTTGGTTGTAGCCGCAGGGTTGATTGTCGTGCACTAGGGTATGTGGTTGGGCCTAAGTCAGATTAAGGACTGGTCTGTGAGCTACTGTTGCAAAGCCCTATTGTACTACCACATGGCTGGTATGGGACAGCCCTGGCTGAATAATTTGCGAAGTCCCAACCTGAGTCAAGTTGTAGGTTGAAAGTGAGCGTGGTTGGTGCCATGAGAAGTCTCACTTGAGGGAGCGTGGTTAAGCCATGTGAAGTCTCTCTCAGGCTCAAGAGGGGGTCCTGATCTGGTGGATTCCTTACTGGGGTGAAACCTTAGAGTTAGCTTGGCCAGGTTGAAGGCTTTGCATTGCAAAGGCCTTGTCACGACTCCTCGCCGCACACCTAAGGAAGTGTGTAATCTAGTGGCAAAAAGGGATGATCGTGTCTTGTGGGTAAAACTGTACAACCTCTGCAAAGTGTATAATCTATCCTGGATAGCCGTGCCCACGGTCATGGGCATGTTGAGTAAAAGTTTTTCATGGATTAAATTTTGTTTTTCAAAATGATTTTTGAAAACCTTGTGGATGGATGGAATCCACGATAGATGAAAATCTTGCGGATGGATGGAATCCGTGAGAGATTGAAACCTGGTGGATTGATGGAATCCATCAGAGTTGCGCAGTGGAAGCGTGTGGATGGATGGAATCCATACGTGACTTTTTGGAAAACATGGTCCGGGTGGGATGCCCTTGAATAGGTTGGTGTTTGGTCGAAGGCTGCACTGACGGTATTATTTTCAATTATAAGTATTGTTTTTACTTACTGTATTAAATTCAGCAATTTCAATCTATATATTGTATTTCATTAAATGCTATTTTATGCAAACTAACCCTATAAGCCTTCCATTGAAGCCTTTATCATTATGTTGCATTTCTCAGTGTGATTTGCGGAGTACAAGTTTGTACTCACCTTGCTATCTCCACACAGAGAAAGACGACGTCGACTACGGTGAAGGTCAGGACGAGTAGGCCGCGTCTTACTGTCGTTTGCCTATGGGCAGGCATGGGCTTCGCTAATTATCAGTTTGCTTCCGCAGTTATTTGTTTTATTTATCTTTGCCAATGGGCATTGATGTAAGACTTGGCCATAAGGACGTACTCTTTAATTTAATATAATTGGTCATTTGTGCTTGATATATATTTTTGTTGTACTGTGTGCACTAGCTGATCCTGGACTAGTGCGATTTACACAGAGGATCCAGGAGTCGTTACTCCGGGTTCCGACAGACACGGCGGGCAACAACGAGTGGACCGGGACTAGGCTTAGGGAGGAGTCAGAGGTCCAGATGGTTGGATGTCGGTTGCGGTCGTGTGCGACGGAATAGACCAGGACTAGACTTAGGTGGAGTCGGAGGTCCAGTCGGTCGGAGTCGGATGGACACGACGGGCAGCGGCGAGGTGGACCGGGACTAGGCTCAGGGAGGAGCTGAGGTCCAGACGGTCAGGATGCTGGGTGCGGTCATGTGCAGCGGAGCGGACCGGGACAAGACTCAGGGAGGAGTCGAGGTCCAGACGGTCAGGGTACCAATTGCGGGAAGCTTCCGGGAAGGTGCTTGAGGGGCAATTTAGAAAATTGACTCAAGCATGAGTGGAGTGGCTGGTTTTCCCTCCATTTCTTGTGTTGACTTTGACTCTTGCTTCTTTTGTGTGTGGAGCATGGAGTGGGAAAGGGCTGCCACTTCTTGAATTTTCTCTTGAGGTGTGAGCTCCATCTATTTAGTAGGTGTGTGTTCTGGAGAGGATTGCAAGCAGTGAGTGTTCTGGTGTGTTGAGCTGAATGTATCCAGTGCGTGTGTTCATCTCAAGCATGTAGTGAGATGTGTGGACATTCCTTCCCAATTGCGTATGGGGCCATTGTAATCATTCATCTCCTTGTATCCATTTGAGAAGTCTTGAGATGGAAATGATCTGAGTGTTTGTCTCTCTGTGATGGATTTCTATTTTCTGCTGCTCTCTATTGATCCTTTTGATTTTGAGTGAATCTTGTTTGATGAAATGGTTTTTGGTTGCTCTGTGATGGGAAAATACTCAAGGCCATTTGGCCATTCCATTCCCAAGAGCAAATGGAAGATTCAATGATTCTCCTCACTCTGAGTGAAGCATCAAAATTTCCTCTATTTTCAAAAACTAGGGTTTGATGTCAGGGGAATCTTGGTTTTCTTTTGATGACCTGAGAAAAGCAGTTCTAGATTCATATTCGATTGTCTAAGGTTGCTTCTCTGATGTATTTCAGAGATCCATGAGCAAAGGATCAATGAATCATGAGAAATATGGTTTTCATCCTTTCTGCTAATTCTGTTTGGCAAAGACAGCAATCTCTGTTCACATTTGGTTTGTATCTGCATTTCCTTTTCTTTAAGGTCTCTTAGCTATTCAAGATGAAGTTAAGATGATTTGGGCTGAAAAGAAAAGCATCAGTTTGTCAAATTCCCTGTGTTCTGCTTTTTTCAGTAAAAACTGTGCAAAAGATCTTCAGACAGGCGCCTACTGACTGCTCTGTCTTCGAGGCCCAGTCATACCGCTAACCCTAGCGGTTAGACCGCTTTCTTGCCGCTGGTCAAACCGGGGAGACAATGGCGGTCAAACTGGCATCTAGCCAGCGGTCAGACCGGGCCAGCAGGGGCGGTCTGACCGGCCTCATGCCTGAGGTCTGACCGACCCCTTGCAGTCTGTGAGCTGATTTTTGCTGCCAGCTTCATTTTGTTTCTTTGATTGCTGATCTTTCTCCAGATGCCAGTGAGCATGGGCATGCCTTCTTCATAGCTTCTGTAGCTATCGGAGAAGAGTTTCTATTTAGTGGATACTTTGGGGCGGATTTTAAAAGGCACCATTCACCCCCCCCCTCTGTTGCCATTTCTGATCCTACAAACCGTCTGTGATAAGACGTCCAGTATTGCTTGTTTTGTAGTAGTGACGCCAAACCACACCTAGAAGCGAGGTGGTGTGGCCTAATTGGGCGCATGAGGTGACTGACATCAAGCTAGGCAGTGGCAAAGCACAGGCGCATGGCACCACTGCGACCAGCGGCACCAAAAAGCTAATTAAATGCTAGGGGAGCATCTCGGGACTAAGGGGGACTCGTTGGAGATTAAGGTGGGGCTCAGGGAAGTGCAGAGCTTGCTGGCGGTGTGGATGGTGGCGACAGAGAAGAGGGCAATGAGGACAGCTTGCCGGAGGGGTTGAAGAGGGTCGGCATGGCTCGAGATGGCTTTGGGACTTCCACGCGATGCTCCTGGTGCACCGAATCGGGTAGAGACCCAAAAAAACCAAGGATGGCACCCATGGTGGGGAAATTAGCTGGAGCCAAGGAAGAAGGGGCACGGAGGCGTTCGGTGGAGATTGGAGCAGTGGGGAAGCAATTGAGGGCAAGGAGAGGCCGTCCGAGGGCTTTATAGTCAAAGAGACGGAGTTGAGCATTCGGGTGGCATTAAGGCAGGCGAAAGCTGAGGACGGTGGCATCTGCACTCGACGCAGTGCAAAGTAATGAAAGTAAAGTCGGCGCTTGACATGGAAGGGAGTTAAGGCGCAGATAGTAGGTCACAACGGTCAGGCGTGAAGAAGCCAGGCATGTGGCACAGACACGGAGTGGGAGTGGCTGGCGCGGGCATGGCAACATGTGCAACAGGGAGAAGAGGGAGGGGGAGAGGAGAGCTAGGCTAGGCAAGGTCGGCGCAAGGCTAATGGGAACTGTTGGTGCACAGAGGGAAGATGGCCACGCATTGCTTCGGCATAGGAGTCGGTGACGCTGGCGTGGGCGCCGGCCAGGAGCATGCATGGCATGGGCAGCGTGCGTGCGGGGCATGCACGACGAGGGGAGGGAGCGGCATGGGCCAGGTTCAAGGCCAGATGGGGCGGAAGGGAGGGAAAGATGGGTTGGGCTTGGCCCAACCCAGGCTTGGGTTTGGCTTTTTTAAATTTTGAATTGAATTTGAGTTTGAACTTTTGAATCGAATTCAAATTGGCAAATTTTATTCAAACACTTTTGAACTCCCACAATGGGACGTTCCAATGTACAACGAAATGGATCTGTCAGCTTGACATTTCACTCTCAGCCGTGAATATCTTATGGTAGACGCTTTCTCCACCATGTCACTACTTTTGTGATCTCTCAATAATAAGGTTTTAGTTCTTTTAAAATGTAGATGTAACCAAATCTAAAACTGTTATGCCATCTCTCTCTCTCTCTCTCACTCTCGGCGCTGAACCTGAAACCTTACGAACTTTGCATTCATACATAAAAGCTTCCAACCGGATGCGCTGCTGAAGTGTGTGTGGCATATATCCAAGTCTTGTATTGGCCTGACGCGACAAAAGATTCCAGACACTCCAAAACTCATAAAAGGTTAATTTGTATCCATCTGCAGGGTATATGTGAGAGTATTAGCTATCATTAGGTTTTGGATTCCTTCCACTGTGTGCATACTGAATGCATGTGATTACCTACTACTGCATATGGCAGGACAATCTCGGAGAATCCCTGAACTGAATACTCACCAATGAATGCCACAAAGCATCATATTACCAGATTGTGAAAGATTGGCCTCACGCAACATTGTTAATCTCTCCCCAATTAATCCACAACCCATCTTGTTAGTTGTTAACGACATCTTCTTTTAAGAGAATTAGTGGATCAGTATGATTGGCAAGCTCACCCTTTTCATATCCGTCTCCAAAATGATTAGCTTTATGCGGATGAGATGTAGTTTTCACATATCTGGATTGCCTACTGAATGGATTAGAGAGCAGGGTCCTCCCCAACCTCCATGTCCCAAACAGTGACCACCTTGGCTCATGACATGATCAGCCAGCGGCCTCACAAAGTGTGAAAATGTAGGGTCCCCTCTCCTCTGCTCACCATGTATCATGTACGGTCCCGGCAGCCTTTCTGGAGCCCAAGCATTGCTCCATTATTGTGTGGGTCTCCTAGGCCTTTGGCCACTTCTAGCCCTTGTGGACAATTGCCGTAAATCCCTGGTCTCATACTCACACTTCAGCTGATAGTATTGTAGCAAGCATATCTGTTCCACTGGATCCCACAGTGAATTTAACTGATTTAAAGATGATAACACAGTGAAAATATTAAACTAAACTATGACATTGAGGCCATACATGCATAGGATGTTGTGACTAGGGCTCTTTTCCGAAGCGAAAATATTAAACTAAACTATGGCATTGAGGCCATACATGCATAGGATGTTGTGACTAGGGCTCTTTTCCAAAGCACCTTAGCTTTTAGTTGAAATGACACCGTAGCTATTGTTATTTTTTTTGATTTATTCAATTAAAGGAAAATAAAGAAAAATAAAAAAATACCGTTATAATTCCACAGATAATGCAAGAGAAAAAAAGCCACGTTAAAAAACCAATGCATTTCAAATGATTTTTGACTTTTGAAAATCAGAATCTACCACTGTTTGAAACGTCTCCTAAGTGTGACAAGTTTGGTGGTGGTCAGAAAGCAAACAGCCCCTCGGCATCCTACGTCGTATTCATGTCTCAATTGGGTAATCTTTGTAAGTGCTCCATATTAAGAAAGATGAACTCTTTAAGTTAATCTTGTGATAGAGCTTATCCATGCCCATCCCCTCCTGCCCATCCACTAGTGCTAGGGGGCATGTGTTATCATTTCGTGGATACAAAATGATTTCCATGGTGACCTACAGAGGTGGTTAAATGGATCAGACTAATCATATCGGTCTGAAGCATGGTATTGTTAATTTGGCCTAGGCACAACATAGCCCACACCTAAACAGCCGTGTCGACCCAGCCCGATTGGTCATATTGTGCTTGGGCCAGCATCTTGCCACAGTGGGTCAACTCGGCATGGCACGTATAGTACCGTGCCGTGGGCCCAGCCCAGCACAGGTCGTCAAAGTGGTGGAGAGGTGGTGGCTGGAGGGCGGAGGCAAGGCGAGATGTAGTGCCAAAGAGTGAGGCAAGTCCAGAGGTGAGGCGAGGGGGTGGTAGCATGGGGGGGTGGCGTCGCATGGAGGGGGAGTAGTCATCGCCAGAGTCGAGGAGGTTGGCGGCAGCAGAGGGAGAGTGGTAGAGGAGGTGGCGAGGGGCGGCAGACGAGGTAGGCGGTGGATCTAGCAACGAAGGAGCGACGAATGGGCGGCAGAGGAGGTGGGCGGTGGATCCATCGACAGAGGGGTGGCAGAAGAGGAGGTAGGCGGCGCGGGAGTGCTGGAGGAGGTGGAGAGGCGGCACATCGGTGTTAATGCATGGAGGCCGGTGGAGGGGCGCCAGCTCGGATTAGGGAATAGCGACTAGGGTTTACTATTTAGAATTTATATATAAGATGTGGTTCGTGGAATGGATGAGGACTGTTGGATTTAGATCCAACAGTTGGAATTTGAAAATGTGACTGAATTACTTCTGATGGGCTAAATGGGCCGACGTTGGGCCATCGGGCTAAATGTGCATGGTCAGCACAGCACGGTCCATGACCTAGTTGAGTCGTGCCTGGGTCCGAGGCTTAGCCTATGGGGCGGCACAACAAGGCCTATTTAGTTAAAGGGGGCAACCGAGCGATGCCTACACGGGCCGTGCCGGCCGACCCATTTGGCCGTGACCTAGATATATCTTTGTTGAAATAATCCCACATTAGTTGTGAAAGGAAAAGGGACTTAACTTAAAAGTAAGAGAGTCCATCAACTAATTGGTTGGCTTTTGGAGTAAGAAGGCCCTTACGATTCTACAAGTGATATTAGGGTCCAGTTCTAACATCCCTGGCCCAATGAATACTAGTGTATGAAAGACTGATGGACTGTGACCTTGAAGGACCGTTAGTGTATGGTGAAGAAACGATGAGGGACCATCGCTATACAGTGAAGAGGCATGGAAAGGCTGAGGGGTACCAATGTGTGAAGGGAGAGATTGTTAAAATAGTCACATATTGATTATAAAAAATAAAAGATCTACCTTAAAAGTAGAAGAGTTTTTTACTTTATTAGCTTTTTTTTGAGGTGAAAAGATTCTTACGAACCTCCAATCTTTTACATTTTCATTCCAAGCGTGTTGCATGAGCCTCTCCCCGTTTCTGAAACGGAAGATGATGGTAGGAAGGTCAGAGGGTACACTTTTGGCGCTTGACATGACTGGACAAATCTACCGGCTAAGCTAGTGGGAGCAGCCCCATGTGATGAACTGGTGACGATGGGTGAGCAAATGCAATCGGATCATGCCTTCTTCCTATCTCCTCCCTCCCTCTTTACTTGCGTGGCAAAGTGACATGGGCTCATGTGATGATGCATGGGAGAAAAGGAAAATTTTAACAAAGTGCTCTTGCTGAAAATGCAGGAGGAAAGTAGCTTTTGTGCAAGGGCATAAACTAAGGTCTTAGAGCTATGGTGAATTTCATGAATGCCTGAATTATAGAACCATAGATGGCTATCTTTATGCCTTACTCAACATGGCTTAAAAGCCAGGGTTTCTGGCTTTTTTGCATTGTAATCACTGGAAATACACTATAGTGACTATTGCCTTTTACTAAGTAATTACATTTTAAAAAATAAAAAAATTTATATAATCAATGACAACGTAAAGGAATAAAAACAAAAAAACAAAAAGCTAAAAAGTAAAAAAAAGACTAAATTAAGAAGTCATACGTTAAAACTGTTTGGAGCAGGACCTTAGTTGTAGAGTATTCTTTTGATATATAATTGTTTCAGTGCCGATGTGCAGTGGTCTATGTGCGTCAGTGCAATCTATGTGACAGTACAATAATTTAAGCTGTTGGTTGAGGTCTGGCCACCACATAATATTACCTTCAAAATTTTATTTTGTAATGGAAGAATTATTCCTTTCAAATTTCAAGAAAAGTGTGAAGATTGCAGTGCCTTTCTTGTGAGAATGGATTCCATCTGTTCCTTGGTACTGCTTTGCTTTTAGGAAGGAATGCAGCTTCCAGAACAAGCGAATGAAGCAAACACGAGGGAAGCTTCCGCTCAACCCCTGAGAGTTTCCATGGGCGAACAAGAAGAATCTGTGACATCGTCAGAAAGTTGCATGGAGGCATCTGAGAGTTTCCATGGGCGAACAAGAAGAATCTGTGACATCTTCATCAGAAAGTTACCTTGTCATATGCTACTAGCACCCTCGCAAAAAAAAATGCTACTAGTACACAAAATCCACACAAAAAAATCATTCATCCACTTAGACTATCTCTCAAATAGGATTTGGAACTAGGTAATTTCTCAAATAATCATACATAATGATGAGAGATGAGATGATGCCATACAGGACAAATGGTATTTGGAGCTTGAAGTATATCAGTATATGTAAAAAAATTCATTTTAGCTCATTTTAGCTAGTTGAGTCACAAAGAGCCAAAGATAACCTTTGGATTCCTGAAAATATATTTTTTATCCTACTGAGTGGCATTTGGATCTTGAAGTATATCAGTATATGTAAAAAAATTCAATTTAGCCCTTTTTAGCTAGTTGAGTCACAAAGAGCCAAAGATAACCTTTGGATTCCTGAAAATTATATTTTTTATTCTACTGAGTGGCATTTGGATCTTGAAGTATATCAGTATATATAAAAAAATTCAATTTAGCTCTTTTTAGCTAGTTGAGTCACAAAGAGCCAAAGATAACCTTTGGATTCCTGAAAATTATATTTTTTTTATCCTACTGAGTGAAAGGACACAGTAATTAATGTCTGGTCATGGGCCCATCCAAAACCAATCATGGTAGAGCTGCACTGCAGGGTTGCCTTGACCAGATATTTGTGAAGTAGAACCAGTGAGATTCCAAAATTTACCCAGGGCAGGCAGACAGAACACCGTCATTACTGTTTGCAGCTCGCATGTATGGTTCTTGCAACCCTCTGTACTTACCGCAGTGCTAATTGATATTGTACTAGCGGTAAACGTTCATGTTTTTTTTTCAGTTATGGTTGATATTTTTTAACTACTATTGATGATCTCTGTCTATATCTTTTGAGATAGTAGTAAATAATAGGAACACTGACATAAACGACGCACATGATTTTAAACTTGAAAATCCAAATAATCTACTTTAAGAAATCGTTCGATTTATTTCAACTTTTGAATAAGCTAAAAACCAAAAGTACCGATAGCCTATAGTTAATAGCTGAAACAGTTGATTCTCTTTCCTCAGTGACAGGTGCTTCTTTAGTTTTTTTTTTTTTGGTGAAAGCGCTTCTTTATTTTTCGAGAATACTATATTATCTAGCGATAACCTGTACTCTACTGTTTTCTGTGCTTATTTATGCTATCTCTCACATGAAAACACCTGTATTATAGAGATAGGATTTTTTAACAGTATATTATACTGGTAGTAAAAGGTGATAATAGAAATAAAATCTGATCATTAATTTGTGATGGTATTATAGATTTTTATTTTTCAACTTTGTTTTTTGAGAGAGTATTTAAGACTATCTCATGTTTTAACTCCTCTTTACAACTCTGACTTGAACGGTATATAGTGCTTGAGTGATGCGATGATCCCCTCCACAGATGCGATTGCTGCAGCGACAGTCACCATGAAGCACACGAAACTCAAGCTCTGTAGCGCCACCTACTTCTTGGAGAACCTCTCCACTTTTCTCTGCCGGATGTACATCTCCACGAGAAATACAAAGTGAGAGACCAGAACTTGATGGCACAGAGGAACCCAAGGATGTCATTGAAGAACGGCATGACGATGACGAGGACCGTGCTCACGATGATGAAGGTCGTCTTCCATGCCAGCTGTAACGCTCTCGTTTCCAGGGACATATACGGACACAGCATTCTACAACTATTTACGCATGAACAGTTATGGAATATCGCGCAAGAGTATACCATTGCATGCTTACAATAAAAGTCTAGCATATATTTCACATATGGATTAACATCTGGTTTTCAGCAGCAGGGCATGCAAGCCCAAAGTATATTTACATCACAAAAGCTCCAAGATCCGCTTGAGCGCGGCGAAGACCTAAAGCCACGGGTCATCGTCGAAGAAGAGATCCTCTAGTGCTTCCTCAACGGGGAGACCTTCACCAACATCTTGATCTTCTGGAGGGGTTTTAGCAAGTCGTGAGCTCACCAGCTCAGCAAATCACAACGGAAAACCTAACTTACTACTTTGCACGGATCAACAAAGGAAGGAGTATACTTGTTTTATTAACTTTGAGTGGATGCATTTTTTCTTGCAAACGTCTTCAAAAACTTTTAAAGAGATACAACTACTCCTTAACATTAGGGGTTTTCATAAAAGGATAATTAACCAACTAATCCAATTAAACACTTGTGAAAACTACTTAAACTTCGCATCTGGGATCACCCAAGTGACACAGCTCCATTAACCGGGAGCACAGCGTATTCGAATACCATTTGATTAACTCTGCAGAGTTGCTCAACTTTACCCACACGCACCATTAACCCTCATGACTGAGTTAAGGAACCGGGTCTTTTCGCTGCTTAACCCTCGATATACACTCCACCCAATAGGTGCGGAATCCACACAACATCGGGTATCCGTTGGTCACCACGGAACATCGGGCCCGAGGTGAGGGGACCTATCGTTGTCTTAGTCCGGATTTGCAATCCGTACCGACTCCTAATGCAGGGCTTCACTTAGGTTGAGCAGATACTAAACCAGGGTTGATAAGTCAACACCTGTGGTTGAGCGGGTACTATGTCATTTGCTTGGCTTAAGGGTCTAGTTCTTATATTTTCCCGAGGTCCGCAACCTCAACCCTAGGGCAAAGCGGTGGGCAAAGACCGTCTCGCGGTTTTCCACAACACCTTACCCTAACTTGTGCACGCTCGCACTGCCACCCTAGGGTACGGTGTCCCATACCACCTTACCCTAACTCCGAGTTTTCTAAATCTACCGGCCCACGGCCACATCCTTATTAGTGTAAAGCTTTGCATGAGATAATAATAATCTACATGTGATAATACTACACTTAGGGTAAAACTAGGGTTACAATGGCAGGGCTACAAGTTTAACATGGCATTTAACGGTGGTAGGTCGTATCTATATCGCATGACATTCTAAACATTTTTGTTTTACATAAACTAACATTTCACAACTAGCATTAATGAAACTAGCATAATAACATAATTAAATGGCATGGGAAAGCAATATGATCAAGGTGTTGCGACTTACCGTTAATCTGGACGATCTCGACTAGCTCGAACGTAGAAGCTCCTGGATCCTGGGACTGCACCTGAACCTCCGGGATCTCCGAAACTAGCGCAAACACATAAAATAAGTAAGTCCGGCTTGAAACTATTCAAGCGAGGAAAATAAACTATTTAAAAAGGAGTAAAATGCAAAAGGATGCAAATAGGAAATTTCTAGAATTTTCTGGAATGAAATTGGGGAAATGGAGGTCAAAAATGGGTTCAAGACATTTAAATGGAGCAAATTTGTGAAATTTGGGAATTTTTGGGATTTTCTGTGATTTTCTAGGATTTATTTGAGCTTTTCTGAATTTCTGGAAATTAATAAATCGGGGAAAATCTGTTTGCAGATGTTAGGCGGCCTTGGGCTCTGATGCAGCCGGCGGGAAAATCTCCCGCGCGGTCGAGCGGCCCAGCGCCATGCGCGCGCGCTCTCGGCTCGGTGGAACAGGCCGAGAGGCCGCGGCCCATCCGCGCACCGTGCTCGCTCGAGGCGGATGGAGGGCGCGTGGCGCAGCGGGCGGCGATGATGCGGCGGGTGCGGGTGGCTCGGATCAAAGGCGGGGAGGGAGATCGAACAACTGAGGCGCGGGGAGGACGGGTGAAGCGGTACGGTGGAATCGGACGGACGTGGTTATATGGCAATGGAAGGATCGGACGGCGGAGGAGGGGCCACGTCCCTCGTCTTCTACCTCCTGCTGTGTGCTCGCGAGAAAGAGGCAGAGAGGCGGAGCTGTTGCATTCCGGCGACGGTGATGGCCTCCAGTGAAGGGGACGGGGTTCCCGATCTTCCGTCAGGTGATGATAACTCTCGTTTCGGTGGAACGCGACATACCGATCCGGCTTCAGATCCAAAAGACTCGAACCCTGCAACCTTAGCACCACGACTCCTCTGGTTATCAACCGTGTCACTAATCCGGTTGACCTCGCCAAGAAGGCTAATCCCTGCCTGCGAAACGAAGAACACAAACAAGAACTCGAAAGAACGCAGCTCAAAGAAGTGACAATCTGCAGATGCATGATTAAGATCACGAAAGTGGGGTTTCACGACCGAAGACAGCGGTTGTTCAATGACAGATTGATCTCAAGCAAAACCCAAACCCTAATGGTGGGGGTGGCGGCTGGATATAAGGTCTAAGGGTCGTCACACCCCCTGGACGTGCCCCCTAACGGGCTCTAAGACGATACACATTCCAACGGACCAAAAGATGGTGACGCAACACCCTGGCAGATTCTGGACGCTGATTTGTTTCGACGATTCCTGTTGACTCCGGTGGAATTTGGATCTCAAACCAAAGCCATTGGTTAGCCTATGAAACTATCTTTCCATGCATATGTGGGTCATCGAAAACGGAGTCCGTATGCGTCCTGGGCGTCCGTTTTACTGCAGGCTGGTCCTGAAGGCCGAGGCAGACTCAAACTCGAGTTGGACTGGGCCTCCGGCTTGACTTGGACGTCCTTGCTGGTCTTCTCCGCCTCCACACCTCTCTCCATGTACTTCATGACCCTCTCTAATGTTCCTAAGCAAGATAACATCATTAGGTAGCAATCTATTCTTAAAACTATGAAAATGATCGCTTAAGAACGAGCTCACCTCTAGATTTAATTGTCGCATGCGAGCTCGGGTCATTGGACCTTGCATAACGGTTGGAGGATCAGCGGTTGCATCCGAAGGAGTGATGTCCTCATCATCCAGTGCCCAGAGAAGGTTCCACCGGGTAGGTTTTGGTGCGGTGAATCCATTTTGGGCATTTGGGAAGTGGGGCGATCAACGGGCAGCGCAGGAGGCAGAAGGGGAAGAATGTGGCTCTCCGGTGGTGAGGGTGGTCCCGGGGGTCAGTCGAGCCAAAATGGCGGTGGTTTCATGGTTAGAAGAGTATGGAGCTCACGTTGGCGGTGGAGATTCGGGCTGGGGAGCTTCAGGGTAGTCTGGCCACGGAGAGGCGGCTGGGTCGACGGTGAGCCTTGATGACTGCGCTCCACGGGGCTTCTCCTGTCCAGAGGGAAGCATCAAAGTAATGAGGGGACAACAGAGGTTCTCTGGACGAGAAGAATCGAAAGATGAGGGAATGGGGGAGAAGATCCGCTTTACGAGGTCACCGGCGCAGGGGAGGTTGGTGGCGGAGCTTCGGCCAAAGAAAACTCAATCGGGCGCTTCGGGGGTAGCTGAGGGTGACAGGAAGTGTTTTATAGGGGTAGGGAAACTTGTGAAGCAAGGGAGTGTGCGGGAGCCCGGGGGGTTTTAAACCTCGGCGGAGGAGAGGGGGATCCGAGGGAGGAAGGGATGGGCGCGGTGCCAACGGTCAACATCCGGACGGGAGGGGGCTGGTGGCATGTCTCCTCGCGCAGCGCAAAGGCCGCGTCCGAGCGTGAGCAGTGAAGGCGAGGTGCGGCGCGGAGCAGTGGTCGAGGCGGCATGATGGGCGGCGGGGCTTGCGGGGGAAGGGAAGGGAAGGGATAGGCTAGCAGGTGGGGACCAAGGGGAGGCGACGCGTGGCGCGGGGTGAAGCTGGCTTCAGACCGAGGACGGCTGGGTGGCGCGGCGGTCCAAAACCGGGAGTGCGAGGGCGCAAAGGCGGTGCGGGTGCGGGCGCGCAGCACGTGCGCGAGGGAGAAGGCGGGGAGGGAGGGAGGCGCCAGGGAAAGGAGAAGGCGGAAAGGGGCAGGGCGCCAAAGAAAAGGGGAGGCGGCCGTGCCCAGAAGGGAAAGCGGATTTCTGGGGGACTTTCCAAAAAGGAAAAGTTCCCAAAATTCACTCAAAAATCCAGCAAAAAGAAACAAAATTTTCTGGTTTGAAATTTTGGGTATTTCACCAGCCTAAGGGTGTGTTTGGTTGAGCTATGGCTTCAAAAAACTCTTTGTGAGTCAGGTGTGGAAAAGCTCTTTGAGGTTGTGGGTCGTGGAAAGTCAGAAGTTGTTTGGTTCAAACAGTATAAAACATACCTCCTATCTCTATTTTCCTTGAAACAACTGTGAAATAGCTCTCTATTTTCACCATTTCAAAAAGCAGAAAGTCAAAAGCCAAAAGCAGGGTCCAATGTGCTTTCAAAACTGTACTACCCAAAAGTAGCTGCTTCTGAAAAATCAGCTTCTGATTTTCACCCTTTTGATTAGCTTTTGATTTTTTAAAAGCAAAAGCAGCTTCTAAAAA
Source organism: Dendrocalamus sinicus (assembly GCA_036346575.1). NCBI lineage: Eukaryota > Viridiplantae > Streptophyta > Magnoliopsida > Poales > Poaceae > Dendrocalamus > Dendrocalamus sinicus. The sequence goes on along the minus strand of CM070660.1, from coordinate 28,340,988 downwards.
CCCAACTAAAGACACCCTAAAGATGTTAACGCTGAACTTGCCAATAGGATACTCACATGTAGTCACAGCGGAGTTGGGCCAACGTGTTGCGGCCTAGATCTCGACGACGGCATAGATGGGTTGGTAGTACACCTGGCAGGTGCCAAAGAGGTGCACGATGATGCAAACATTGGCAAAGTCAATGAGCCAAAAGGGCTCATAGAACCCAAACCTGGTCAGCATGTTCCCCGACACCGCATAGCTGAGGCAGCTGCATAGCATGTAGAAGGCCATGGTGGTGGAGACGCTGAGGGGGTTCACCTTCCTCATCATCTTGTTCTCGACCGGAGGTGCCTTCATCGTGTCTTGCAATTTCAGAGAGACGCCATTAGCAATTACATACATCCCTCGATTCAATTTTACAAACTAGTAGTAAGAGCATAACTAGTGTTTATACTTGAAGTGTCAATCCATCACGCGTGCCTCTCCATACCTCGTGTTGCCACCTTCGTCGGTGCCACCATCGAGCTCGTCGCACCATTGCTTCTCCATTCCCTATGTTGCAGCCAGCTCTCCATGCCCTGCGCCTCCTTCGCCGCCTCCACTGAGCCGACTCCATGAGGCAGCACCACAGTAGCTTGTCCCTCCCCATGCCGTCAGTGCCCATGCCTGTGGCCCCCCACCATCCTTTCTCCTTGAAGCTTCTTCCCTCGCTTGGTGAGGCGGAACGAGAAAGCGTGTGTGCCTGCATCACGTACTTCCCTTCCCTTCCTACTGTGCAATTTGCTTTCGTCTCGCTTTGCTATTGCTACTTTCTTTGGCTTCCTTCCTCTAGTTGGTGTGGTAGTATATGCCACTTATTTCATTTATAATTTTACCCTTTGGATATTCTACTGTTAGTAGTGTGGGTGGTAATATAACTAAATCTCAACTAATCTGAATTATTGGATAACAAAGATTGGACGGCTCATATTCATTTTAAGATACTGTAAAAGAGCTCTAGAGATAATATAGAGATACAGAAATAGAATAGAAAAACGACTTGAAATCCCCCGCATAACCAACCCTCTTTGACATCCACATTTCAAACAACCTTATTAGGATCTAGTAATTTACTAACTTATACATTATAAATCGTGTTAGCTAGTTAAGTAGCCATGTGTTACAATACCAGCTACTATCGCTTGTTCGATAAAAGGGGGTGGCGTCAGAACAACAAGCACTTGGGTGAAAAGGCCTAGCGGCAAATACTATAAAGATGAATGGGTTTTGTGACCCAACTCTCGCCCTAGGTAAACATGTGAAGGTAACACCTGGTATGGTAGAGGCACTACTTGTATCAGCACCGCTGGAAAGGAGGGGTATCTCAGATATTGGACTCAGACTCTGTTACCTTTTTCCCATTCTCTGCACCTGTCCCCATCTCCTCTTTCCTCTCCCTTCTTGATTTCCTGAGCAATCCATAACTATACACTGTAATAACTGATTCAGTATTGAGCAATGAAGTTGTGATCGAGGTACATAACACCATGCGATTACAAAATTGCTTTTCCAAGGCAAAGAAAAAAGAAATCATCCTCTCTTGAGTGGAATGCATATCTGAATAAGAAAGAAAATAGTAAAAAATCTAAAGCCGTGAACAGTTGATAAGATTGGTGCAGGATTGAGCAGAATACAAGTTAAAGCCAGATTTAGCACTGTTTCGCATCGTATTCCCAAAACTAGCTTTATACGAAATGTATTTGCAAAAATATCACTTCTGTCATCCGGTGAGGGGCCAGCAGCGCCCGCGAGATGACACGTGGCGACGCAGCTGGCGACAAGCACCTGCCGCCCACCAGTAGATGGTAGGTAGCCTACCGCCGGTAAGGGACTAGTAGGTGGCTCGCCGTCCGTGAGGGCGGCGGTGGTTTGCCGCTAATTATTGATCCTAATTTTTTATTTAGTATTTCTTTGAATTTTTAAATATATCAAATGAGCTCCAAAAATTACAATAATTTATGTACAGTCTCTTGACACAATGTACTTCATAGTGTAATATTTAGGTAATTTTATCCATTATGAATGTTGCTAAAAAATCATAAAATTTTAATATTTTTATGAATTTTTACATATATCAAACAAGCTCCGAAAATGACAAAATTTTATGTGAAGCCTCCCGACACACCCATAGTTATTGTGTAAATTTTTGAGAATTTTATGTGGCCCACAGAAATGATGTCTATCCATACTGTACGTTGTTGCCTGCTCTCTCCTTCGAACATGTGTTGGCTTGACATACCGGCCCTCCTCGCCCGCTCCCTCATCTGCACAAATATTAGTTTAGCTATCTCCTGTCGCCCATGGTAGTGCATGTCAACAACGCGTCTATAATTTCCGGTGGCTACGCACCAGATTCTCTTTTCACTCACTTCAAATATAGAGCTTTCGCAATCGCTCATCACTCATCTAAACTGCATTTTGCTTCTTGTAGGAAGAAGAACCTTCTGCATCATACAGTAACATAGCATGCAGACACCGAGGGGCCAGTCGGAGCAGGGTCGCTAAAGAAAGACCTTCCCCTAAAAAGGAGTGAGGACTTCGGCCGTAACTACCGCTTGATGCCATACAAGGGGGCTCAACTGGTATGGCCAAAATGCAGACACAAGGAGGACATGGTCGTGCAGGTCGTCGAAGGCTATTTCGATGGCGGGCGACGTTTCTTCTAATGCCCACACTCTGGGGTACAATTAGCCAATAGTTTATTTTCTCTTACTGCTAAAAGAGCTTTCATGTTAACCCTCATTTTCAACAGATGGTGAAATGTGACTTCGTCCGCTAGATCGATCCTCCACATGAACACCATGCTCTCCCCATGAGCACGAGAGGGGCGACGAGGAGGTCGTCAATATAGTAAGTTTGTATGATTCGACATGCTGTTGCGCGAATCCTAACTGCATATGTGCGTGCCACTACAACAACGGCCAGCCACGTCTGAGGCGCCCCCCATTGCAACACTCCATGTGGGTATCACGAGGCACTTCTACCAGTAGGCACGCACAGAGAGCTTGTAGCCTGTAGCTCGTGGTTATGTTCAATCTCGTAAAGCATGTAACTGAATGGTGTATGCATCGTTGTGGTTGCTATTTTTTGAGTGGACTGTTCAAATGTTGCGTCACGTGCATTAAGCTAGAGGGGTCGATATGCATTGAACAAATATTGTCAATTACATCTCAAATGGGTACAAATATGAATTAATGCGATACACTAAAAGATGCATGAGATTATGACACTGAGTGGTGACCAAACGAGCTCGATCTGTTCGGGCAATCCTTCAATGAGTGCATAAAGGTCTTACATATTCTGCATTTCACTGTGCGGGTAATGCTGGTATATTGGCTCACATCCACATCGTTCTGGAAGCGCCGTGTCTGCCGACGTCCCTTCATAGTTATCTTCAACTTCTTGTTGGGGGCCATTGCAGCATGTCCGGCCAAAGATCCCTGTAGTTCATGTCCAAAACGTAGGAGTGAAACTCTGCACTCCATGTACTGAAAAGGTGTTGTATGTCATAGTACTCTAAGGTATATGCCTCTGACATTTGCCTCATTGCGCACATGCCTTGACACATGCGAGCATGGCTTGTGCAGGAGCATCAGCTTGCTGTAGGTGCATGTTTCCACATCACCTAGGATGCACGCCTGTTTCATTTCACCCCTGACATGACTATTTACATCCCTGACATGACTATTCACATATTTTTTTTGTGCTAAAACCTGATCTCGTACTTCCTCTGAAGGCCATCAATTACCCGGATGTTGTGCATTCGGGCTTTCTCCATCTTCAATTCCATATGCCTCTGCATGTTCTCGGACCATTTCTTGCCTTCGTCTATTTGACGCTGGCTACAATGGCTCTATTAACGAAATAACTGATAGTGTGAATCCATGTCTCCTGCACGATCACGGTGATAGGGAGGCACCATATGCCTTTCAGGATGCTGTTGTACACCTCGGACATGTTGGTCATTATAATCCCATACCTCGCACCATCTACATCATAGAGAAGGGACCATTTCTGTAATTCAGGAGCGTGCCGATGAATCCACTCGGAGAAACTTATGGCGCCGTGGGGTTGCTCGCCCTCTGTAGTTCGGCTTTTTAGCTCTGTCCAGATGGATTCAAACTTCTGCCTCTGGTTTTATAGACGTAATGTCTTGAACATCTTCATAACTTTCTAGCTGCGGAACTGTGCAAACAAGTTAGATGCAAGATGCCTTATGCACCATCGGGTTTGCACGTCATTCCATTAGTGAGGGGGTTCGGTCCCGTGCTGTATGGTGTTTACGCGGCATCAACCCAGCATTGCGATCCATGACGACGCAAACGTTCGGTCAGTCACCAACCACCGCTTGCTTCACGTTCGCCAGGAACCATAGCCAACTGGACATGTTCTCGCTTTCCACAATTGCAAATGCTACAGGGAGAAGCTGGTCATTCACGTCGGCCACACTGCGGTGAGAATGGTTCCCTTGTAACTCCTTGTTAGGAAAGTGTCATCCATCGTGAGCATAGGACGACAAAACTTGAAGCCCTCAATGGCCTAAATGAAAGCCCAGAATAGCTGGTCTAGTATGAATCAGTTGGGCCCTCTGTCAGTATCTGGACGCTCAAACTTGTTTACGTACGTGTCAGTGTTTGATTCGGCTATCTGGTGAAGTAATCTCGGCGCAAGGTTGTATGCCTCTTCGTATGTCCTGTACATGGACTCGATGACCTTGTGCTTGTCTCATCGGACCTTACTGTAGCTGACTGGATAGCCAACCATATTGGCGACTTCTGACATGAGCATCTTCGGAAGACGAAAACGTTCGCTACAACTAGGTGGCTAATGATGCTTGCCACATATGCTGAAGTCACATTCTGATGATGGCGTAGGGCTCGCTGAGCACACAAGTGTGGTCGATTATCGTCTAGATCGAGAGGGCCAAACCAAAATTCTTGGCTCGTTGAGCGTTGACCTTTGCGGAGCAGCCTTTCACTACGCACTTCACAGCGTAATTGGCTGGGTTGGACTGGTGCACTCGGTACACATGGTTGATAGATAAGGTATACCATGCAATAGCTTGTTGCACAGTTGCCTTGCTTGGGAAGTGCTACCCAACTAGGAGGGTGTCAGCTTGAAACCCCCACAACGACACTTATTGCGGTAGTACGAGAAAACGCACCACAACATTATCGAGCCTGGAGGACACATGGCATCTTCGATAACACAATTCCCCTGGGTGTACTAGCTGTCTGCTATGCATCATCCTCGGTATCATCGGAGCCTGGCTCATTGTCCTCGTCGGACTCCAACCCAAGCGGTTGGTTTGGTAGATACTCGTGGTAGTCAATTCGAGCCAACTATCACATGCCCGCCCCCTCATTCCGCATGAAATCAGGGGTGAGTCTACCCTCCGATACAACACATTCAGTGGTATCATCTTAAAACTCCGCTTGTGGTTCCCGGGTGTCGAGCGGCTAGGTTCATCAACATTTTCGGTCTCCTGGCACGCGAAACTTAGGTACACTATCGGCCTCCTGTAAATGGCTGTCTCGAGCTGGGAGGCAATTTGCATGTACTGCCTTCATGCTGTAGTGCCATTCACTTTCACAAGCTTCCACACGCATTGGTGCAGGTGATTCCCTCGATGGCAAGTTTCATCGCCATTGCCTCCGTGGTAAATTCTCTTCGGATGCAGCTTCATAGCTCATGAATATTCATGACGTTGAGTTTCTCGACCTAGAGCACCTTAGCTTGTATTAGCATGTTGATAGGTCCAACCCATTGGGTCTAGCCCATACAAGACCATCGCCGTAAAACATTGCCAAGTGTTCCGTATCTGTGACTACCTGAAGCCACAATAACCAGGTCCACAGTAATCATTACAACAAAAATGATTACATGCATGTAACTACATACGAAGAGTTCATTAATTGCCAACAATTTGACTACCAATTCAAAAAAAATTACCCGTCTTTCCAGAGAAGCAATCAGCACTACCGCGCATCCTACCGTGTCCTTAATGAGCTATGCACTTGCTTCTCAAAATAATTAGCTACATACTCTTAATTTTGAGCAACGACCATGAGAATAACCTTCTACGATGAGCGACTAAGATGACCGATGACCAACTACGAGAGGTTCGTATTTATAGCTGAGCGCAAAGGGGCCAGTGCACTCATCCCGCAAATTAAGGACTCCTTATCGATGCGTAGCACTTTGGGAGAGGGAGGATGGCATGGTAACACTGACAAAATGTGGAGACGAGGGAGCGGGCAAGAGTGGATAGCACGGACATAACGATGTCAGTGCGGATGAGGGAGCGCGCGAGGCGAGACAACACGGGCAGAGTGGCAATTGCGCGAAGCACACAGTGGAAAAGAAAAGATAGCAGCAACGGACCAACATATGTGCAAAGGACAGATGTCACGCACTTCAGAAAGATGCCTGAGCATCGCATATCGCTACTTACGATAAAATTATCACAAATTAACATTGCAAATTTGGAGCACAAAAAATTCCCAAAATATTACATAATAACTATAGGTATGTTTGGAGGCTTCACTTAAAATTTCGTAATTTTTGGAGCTTGTTTGCTAAATGTAAAAACTTGTATAAATATCAAACTTGTATAAATTTTTTTGCAACATTCACAATAGATAAATTTACCCAAAAATTATACTATGAAGTACATTGTGTTGGGAGACTGTACATAAAGTTTTGTAATTTTTGGAGATCATTTGATATATTTAAAATTTTAAACAAATACTAAACAAACAAATTAGGACAGGTAATTAATCCGGTTAATCAGTCGGCTTAATCACCTGCCGCCCCCTCACCGGACGGCAGGCTTGCCTGCCGTCCCCCCACCGGGTGGTAGGCTACCTATCAGTTGCTGGCGGGGCGGTAGGCGCCTGCCGTTGGCGGCGTCGCCACGTGTTATCTCGGGGGCGCTGCCGCCCGCTCACCAGATGGCAGAAGTGACATTTTTGCAAATACGGATAGTTTTGTAAATAAGGTGCGAAACAATGCCAAATCTAGCTGTAACTCGTAGAATACCAGCACGAGACGAGGGTCCACCTGTCATCCTCTACTCTCGCGCGCTCTCGATGTCCCATGGTGCGTGCATGTGCTGCACAATGAGAAGATTAAAAGAAAATAAAGAAAATATATGATAAATAAAAAACACTATTATATCTTCACGAATAATATAAATAAAAGATATATTTTAAAAGGCAATGCATTTCAAACAATTTCTCACTTCTGAATGTTAGAAACCAGTGTATGGAATGCCCCTTTTCCGTGCAAAAAAAAAAGATCCCACTCCAAATAGTTTCAGTTTATAATTTTCGGCTTTCAAAAGCCAGAAAATAAAATAAACGCGCTGACTTCTTAATTTCGGCGTTTTTGCTTTTTTTTTCTCCTATTTTTTTGCATTATCCGTAAAGATATAACAATATTTTTTTTTTTCTTTATTTTCTGTAATTAAAATGACTAAAAAACTAATAACCCTAAACAATAATTTTAGCTAAAAATAGACACCCCCGAAGCTGCAGCCGGTAGCAGTAACGAATCCAATGCTCTGCTCCCTCCTCACGGGCCCCTGTTGTTGCTGACACAGTGGCGCTCGCTTGTTGCAGCGCAATGTAAGATAAAAAAGCATTTTTTACGGTCATGTATCTCGCACGAGTGACAGGTGGGTCCGGATGTTGGTCGCTCCCACAGGTCAGTCACTAGGGCGTCCGCTTGAAAGCTGTCTGGGTGGGCACGGGGGGCGGGTTAGCTCGCACGTGTCGCCGGGCCCGAGGTGGGGCGCGGCTGGCGATGGGGCCCGCGCCACCACCTAGAGGTGGAGAATCGCTAACTGTGTGTTTGGTTCAGAGTCATGGTGGGACGGGATGGATCCAACCCATTTTTTAGGGACGGGACGGGACGGTCCCTGTTTTCATCACACATGGTTCACCCAAAAGATTTTCTTACTGCACTGGTGATTTGAGTACGTTGTGTTTTTCTTTCTAAGTAGAAATTGTTTATAGCTTGCCGGAGTTGTATATTCACAACCACAGCCAGTAACACTGTAAATTGGCCCATAGACGATTACGTGATTCTCACAAACCCTAAAATCTTAGACCAAATAGGGTCTTGAGTAGGTTGTTGGAGAGAGTAGGCATGGTAGACTTTGTCGTAGTGATCACTACCATATAACTGTCACCTATGAGGTTGACGTACTAGTGAGGAGTCTCTACTGCTCTGGTAAGGTTTGGCAGCCTTTGTTGTAGTGGTTATCACTATCGTTGCAGCGCTCTTGCTCATCCGCACCACATGTTGCTTGCCTACTTAGACATGTCGGCTTTGCCTTGTAGCCTCCCCAAGAAGGTGTCTCTTTTGCAGCTAGGTGTTAGAAATGTAACTCATGTGATATCGTACATATATCATCGTTGATTATTGTTATTAGTATTTTTACAAGTCCGCCTATAATATCATAAGGTTGGTTATGCTATAGTAAAATTGCATTCTATGTAATATAAGGTATATTTATGGAAAAGTTGGTGCAATATAAACTTTTCAAACTAGTTGCATTAAACATAAGTTTTAGCTGATTGAAGTCAAGCTCCCAATGCTACTTTGCGTTTTATTCTTATGTCACCATGGTACTCCTTACGACTTCAAAATTCCACATCAGGTCCCACCAATCAGTGTGACACTGGTCGGCACTAGTGCGTTGCCACCTGTGCGCCTAATAATCCACGAATCATGAAGGCAGGCAGGGGCAGTTTGGTCAGAAATCCAAAATTAAAGCTGGAAACGGCAAAAGCTATGGCGGAGGCTACCAGCGACCTGTCTCTTCCCACTTACCAGTGAGCTCACTGTACTCTCCCAAGTAGCACTAGCACTCTAGAAGCAGCAGCAGCAGCAGAATCCAATTCCGAGGAAGACGAAGCCCTCGCCCCCGCATTGTTTCGATATTGTGAGATCAGCCCTCGCCGTAGGCACCCGCGAGGCCGCGAGGGGCCATTTCGTGGGAGAACAGGGCTTTCTTGCAATTTGGACAGAGGAGAAGGGCGCAAGGGGATAAGAAGGGAGGAAGCGGTGCCGCGAGTGGAAGCTTCAGCTTCGGCGTAACGCGCATGGCGCCGCGGCGCTGTGGCCCGGCGTGGGTGCTGGCCGCGGCGGCGGTCTGCGTGTTGTGGGCAGCCGCGGTGGAGGCTAGGTCGCCGGCGGCGAAGGTGCACCGGCACCTGAAGCGGCTCAACAAGCCGGCCGTCAAGAGCATCGAGGTGGTTGCAGTTTTTGGAAATTTCACAAATGGGCTTCTTTTATTTCGTTGTTTGGAAATTGATGGTTCTTTAGGGGTTGTCAGTGAACTTTGTATCGATGCATTGGAGCAAATGGGAGCTCAAAATGTGGTCTCTTTGATGTGAAATGCTCTGTTTTGGGGTGGTGTTCTTGGGATTGTTGGCCTTGTTTCTGTGGACTTTTGTCTAGTTGTTTAGCTGCATTTGGTAGGATTTGAGTAAGCTTCAGTGTGAAGTTGTATTCTCTAATTCAGAAAAGTTTACCTTTCTCTGCTTCTTATGGGTTGTTCCTGGCGGTATTTCCATTGTCGCTTTACAGAATTTCTTCAGAAAGTTCTTATCTTTTGGAGGTATATTTGGCAAATGCAAGCAAAGTAGGGCAGGAAAGATGGGTCTTGCGTCCAGGCTTGCTCTGGCAAAGTAGTCTTCTGCAATTGAGAACGAACCGAATCCTTTTGTTTTGTGAACAATTTGATTCCTTTTTATTCTTGAGCAGGTTTTGAGCTCAATGAATGAGTTGAGTTCGAGAATGTTTTCATAACATTCCATCCTTCACTCCATTTTTCTTGAAAGTTGCAAACTTGAAGCTTTTCTGAAAGAAGTTGGCGTGAGCATCGCTTTTCCAAGAATAATGCTTTGTCCATTTCTGACCCACATATGTTTATTGTTTGCAAACCGTGCAGAGCCCAGATGGAGACACCATCGACTGCGTCCACATCTCCCACCAACCAGCCTTCGATCACCCTCTCCTCAAGAGCCACACTCTCCAGGTACAAACAATCATTCACTTTACAATCCTTTCCAAGAATCCAGACCAACTTTTACGCTAATCCATGGTTAATTTGTTGCGCTCAACATTGACTCTGAAAAAAAAAACTTTACCCTTGCAGTTGAGGCCGGCCTACCACCCGGAAGGATTGTATGATGATGCCAAGAGCAGCCTGGCCTCCGACAACTCCGGCGAGAAGCCGATGCTCCAGCTGTGGCATCAAAATGGGAGGTGCCCGGAGGGCACTGTCCCAATCAGGAGAACGAAGAAGGATGACCTACTCCGGGCAAGCTCCATGCGGCGGTATGGCAGGAAACGGCACACTGCCCCAAACCCGTTGTCCATTGATCCTAACATGCTCAATGAGGGTGGTCACCAAGTACGTCACCGCATATCCTGTTGAGATTGAAGACCATGGTAGTGGCATTCACTTGTTGTACTTATCGAACTGTTATTTGTCGAATTCAGCATGCAATAGCGTACGTCGAGGGTGATAAGTACTACGGTGCCAAGGCCACCATTAATGTGTGGGAGCCCAAGATCCAGCAGCCTAACGAGTTCAGCCTGTCCCAGCTCTGGATCTTGGGGGGTTCATTTGGGGAAGATCTCAACAGCATCGAGGCTGGGTGGCAGGTACTGAATGAACCTAAGCTCATGAGCTCCATCACCTTCATTCATTGATTCATGCTTGTGCCGAGTAAATGCCAACCGTTTTCACGGTCGTTGCCCCTGCTGTGATGCAACCTGAGGTGTGCGTCTGATCATTTATGTGCATTGTTTGATTCATCAGGTTAGCCCGGACCTCTATGGAGACAACAACACTAGGCTGTTCACATACTGGACCGTAAGTCTCACAAATTCAGTTGCTCATGCTCTTACATTATTAATGGTTTCTGTACTTGGTTGCAAACATTCTGTCGCTGACGCATTAGCTTCAATGTTTCTTACATTGCTTTGCTATTGGGTTATTTGTAGAGTGATGCGTACCAAGCAACAGGGTGCTACAACATATTGTGCTCAGGGTTCATTCAGATCAACAGCGAGGTTGCCATGGGAGCGAGCATCTTCCCCATCTCTAACTACGCTGGCTCCCAGTATGATATCAGTATACTGATCTGGAAGGTGAGCAATTAAACTATCAAAACACCACCACATGCCACGGTGCCTTCAGAATTAGCACAAAAAAAAAGAGAGAAGGAATTAGCACAAGACACAGGGCTAGAGAATCTTTGGCCACTTGCTCTTGTGCTCTTACCCACGCTCCTCTGACTCACACCTGTTTCTTTGAAAATTATATCCTCCAAACTACAAGTACTACATGCGTAATACTTTTATGACATATCTAGTGATGCTGTTTTGTGTCCTTAACTTGTGAGCAGGACCCAAAGGAAGGGAACTGGTGGATGCAATTTGGCAAGGAATATGTTCTCGGCTACTGGCCATCCTTCCTTTTCTCCTACCTCGCCAACAGCGCGTCGATGATCGAGTGGGGTGGTGAGGTAGTGAACTCGGAGCCCGACGGCGTGCACACGTCGACGCAGATGGGCAGCGGGCGCTTCCCGGAGGAAGGGTTCGGGAAGGCGAGCTACTTCAAGAACATCCAGGTGGTGGACAGCACCAACCAGCTCAAGGCCCCAAAGGGGGTGGGCACATTCACCGAGCAATCGAATTGCTATGATGTGCAGAATGGCAACAATGGAGACTGGGGCACCTACTTCTACTATGGTGGACCTGGCAAGAACTCAAACTGCCCATGAGTTGTGAAGTGCTATCACCATGCCCTAGGTAGTGTGTAACATGCGCATGTGCCCTAGTGTTCTTACTACTTACTCTCTCTCTCTCTCTCTCTCTCTCTCTCTCTCTCTCTCATATGTGCCATGCAAAGCTTCTGAAGAGAAGCATGGCGTGGAGGTGGTGCTGTTGGGCTGGTGATCTCCTCTATGGATTTTTGCAAGTTGAATGGTGTATGTATGATAGTATTATGGGCTTATAGGTTATATTTGGTGGTGGTGTTGAGGTTTTCACCACTTCGTTTTCGCATTAGTTGGCACGGGAGAGTAGAAATATATCAAGAATCTCCTCAATCCTTACTGCAATTCTTGCTGCAAAAGCCAAACCTACAACTATAGTCTCATGTATCGATGTGCACCTGAATCTGAAATGATCTCTCAATCCTTCCTGGAGGTTTGTTACAGTGAACGCATCATCCGAGGCCAGACTAAACACTTGTTGATATTGGACTCCATCGCTTATAGAACAAACTTATAGAAACAGGGTTGTAGAGAAAGGATGGAATGACAAGACAACTGATGAAAAATGAAGGGTGATTTGATGCATAGAGGCCCAGTTTCTGGAGCTCATGGTTTTCACTGTGTTTTAGACCCGAGCTGAGGTGAAGGCTGACTGCATTTCTTTGGTTTATAGTCTTCTGCTGTTTACAGCTTTTCTTACCTATTTTCGCAGAGAAAGGATGGTGATGATTCTTTTGGTGGTGGTGTTGTCCTTAAGATGAGGTGTTTAATGGCATAACATTTATTACCGTGGTTACTTCAAACTGGTCATCAACTTTTGCACCTGCACGGGCTAGTGATTTTACAAAACACACACACACATAGATAGATATTTTGGTTATGCATATTATAATCTAGAAATTAAATTTATTAATGGTTAACTTTATTCTCAAATTTATTTAATCCGAATTGAACACTTTATGATTTTATTTTTAATTCCTATCTTGGTTGCAACTCGGATCACCTTTGTTCCAATTTTCGCAATTTTATATTTATTCCAAATTTATATATGTTTACATTTTCAAACATTATTTCAGAATTGAATTTTAATTATTAATATATCTCTATTTTACAATAAACTTTAATTCCAAATTTAACTCTATTTTGGATTTACTTTAATTTTAAAATGTGGAGTTATATAGCAAACTTAAAAGTAATTCCAAATATGACTTAACCTTATTTTCAAATATAGTTTAATTCTGAATTTAACTTCAATTCGAAATTATCTTTAATTGTATGAGGGTTGCTTTGTATCCGAGCTGTCCCGCGTTCAATGCCGAAAAACATTGTAGTGAACTCGGAGACACGCGCTTGTGATGCTGGCACTTAACGTCGATTTTATCTCTTTTGAAAAACATCTTTATCATTACTGTTTAGAGGCTCCTCCCGAAGCTCCTAAGTTAATTGAGATGGACGGTGATGTTCTACATTTTTTAGTGTATTGACGTGGAAATTTCTAGCATTTATCCCTCCTAGAATAAATAAACACATTTACATGCAAGCTATATAAAGCACGAAATCCAGACCATCGAGAATTCACGACCAATCAAATCATCAATCTCGTAAAGATCGTGTGTGGCATATGTTTTTTGTAATCACGGGGTTTAGCATGCATTTTCTTTCCTTCCATGACATGATTTGGTCGTGTGTAGCATTATTTATTTATTTTACTTTTTTTCTAGACGTCCATTATAACACAACATTAAGTGGAAATATTTTATCTAAGTCCAAAATATCTTCAGGAACTTCTGTGAATTATTTTGGAAATTTTAGAATTTATTTCATATTTATTTGAGCTTTATTGAATTTCTTAGGCTTTTTTGAAAATCCAAAATCAAATTTAAAAATTAAAAACCCCAAACCCTCCCTATGGCCGACGTGTGAACGACTAGGATGCGTCCACATTGACGCCCGGGATCCCGCCTTCCCCCTCCCTCGGGCCAACACCTGACCGGCCCGGATTGTGCCATGCGCCACCCCGGCCCATCTGCCCCAACTTCCTTTCTCGGCCGCCCAATTCCCCTCTCTGCCATGCATCGCCATCCGATCGCTTCTGCTCCCCTCTCTCTACCACCTTGGGCCCGCTTGTCAGACCCTTCGGCCCCCGCCCGCCTTCTTCCTCTGCACGCCCGCCTCCGTCTTCCCCGCCGAAACCGCCGCTGCCTTCCTTCTCCCGCGCAAGCACCGCCCCACGTCTCCCTCGTGCACCTAGGGGTGGAAACGAGCCGAGCCGAGCCGGCTCGAGCCAATCTCGGTCTGGCTCGGGTGAACAATAGGCTCGGCTCGGCTCGGCTCGTTTTCGAAACGAGCTACGGGAGGGGCTCGGCTCGGCTCGAAGTGAGGCTCGAGCCGGTTCGCGAGCCCGAACGAATCAGACGTAGCACATACACCGAACATACACCGAACGAGCCATTTTGGCTCGAAGTGAACCGAACAAGCCATTTTGGCTTGAAGTGAACAGAACAAGCCATTTTGGCTTGAAGTGAACTGAACAAGCCAAAATGGCTCGAACATAACGAACGAGCCAAAATGGCTCGAAATGAATGAACAAGCCAAAATGGCTCAAGAGCAGCACATTCAGATAAGAGAGCATTGAGTTTGAGAGACAGAGCATTGCATTAACAACGGGAGGCCCCTATTGCCGACGGGAGGCCCAAGGCCCCCAACGGCACGCGCCTTCTTCCGCGACCGCGAGCACGGATTCGGCTCCGTTCGCGGCCCATGCGCGTCGGTTGGAGGAGGCGCGTTGTGGATCGGGATTCGGGAAGGGGTCGGACTCGGGAGGATGCCGATTGGGAAGAACACCGCCGCTGCGCTGCGCGTGGGGACTAGGGAAGGAAGGGGATTCGGGGTGGACGGCGGGCGCGCCGAGCGCGTTAGCGTGTGGGGAAGGAAGCGGAGGATCCGGAAGGACGGCGGCGGCGCCGCGCGTGGCGTGGGAAGGTCGCCGATCGGGGAGACGGCGGCTGCGCTGCCGCACGATCGGGAATGGGGATGGGAGTGCGGTGTGCGAGTGCCGCCCGAGTTGGTCGACGGGTTAGGGTTGGCACGCTGCGGTCGCTTTTCGCACCGGACCGCACTGCGATCGCACCGGCGTCGCGTGCGGGCCCTGGGCCGACTCGGACGAGCTCGCACGAGCCAACGAGCGGCTCGGGCTCGGCTCGTTTTTTTCACGAGCTACAGGCTGGGCTTGGCTTGGCTTGAATAATCACGAGCCCGAGCCGAGCCGGCTCGAGCTCGTTACGAGCCGAGCCGGCTCGCAAGCCTCAAGCCAAATTTCCACCCCTACGTGCACCACCCCTCCCGCAAGCCCCGCACCCACCTCCCTCCATTCCCACACCCACTCCCCACTCCCCGTAACGGCCGCCGCCCACCTCCGCCCTCCGGCAACCAATTCCCGCGCCCCTCCCCTCTCCCGACCCTATATAAACCCACCCCGATGAAAGCATCTAGACCACTAAAAATATTGGTTTTGGTAATTAATGACACTATGTGATCATGGGACTAATTTGTGTGTTAAGTGTTTGCAAGAATTAGTCTCAAGGTAAAGGAAAGAGGCACATAAAAAGATGTCGCAAGATTCAAAGGGCTCCAAGTCGACAAGGTAAATAGTTTATGGATCTTTTATTTTTACCGGTCTTGGAGAATGGTTGGAAGACCGGATTATAGATTAGATGCCATACTATTAAGAGGGATCATGGTAAAATGTTTGATCATGTGCTTATGGGCCTTATGGATTAATTTAGGATCATGAATGCATTTAGAAATTAAAATTGAATCAAAATCATGCATTGCCAGAAATTTCGGTAGTACCGGCGTTCTATGGGCGGAACTACCGTATGGCCAGAAGTACCGGGCCTCCGAGCGGAACGTTAATTCCAGAGAGCGCCCGGAATCAAACTTAGTCTCTCGGAAATCGGAAGTACCGCGGGTTGAATGGTTGAACTACCGCAAGCGCGGAAGTTCCAGCCTCCCAAGCGGAACTTTAATTCCAGAGAGCGCCCGGAATCAAACTTAGCCTCTGGAAAAACGGAAGTACCGCGGATTGAATTGCGGAACTACCGCAAGGCCAGTAGTTCCGGACATTTGAGTAGAACTTTATTTCCAGAGAGCGCCCTGAGTTGGAGTTAACCTCGCTGAGATCGGAAGTACCGGGGCAAGGAGGGGAACTTCCGAAAATCCGGAAGTACCGCGTTTTCAACGGCGGTAGTACCGCACTCATTGTCCAACGGTCACTTCTGAGTGTAACATAGCCGTTCTGTAGAGTCGGCGGAAATCCGGAAGTACCGCCCTTACAACGGCGGTAGTTCCGTTTTCCCTGAAATTTCAGGATTGTTTATTGCAACGGCTATTTGAGGTTGGTGGGGTATAAATTCAACCCCACCAGCACTTGTACTTGTTGTTGAACCCCCATTGAGCATTCATAAGCCTAGAGCAATCTCTCACACCTCATATACACTCTTGAGCATTCAATTGAGGTAGTTGAGCCTTTTCGAGTGCATTGCATCCTAGTTTGATCCATCTGACACTTGAGAGTGATCAAGCCCACTGTGATTTGTTACTCTTGGTGCTTGCCGGCACCTAGACGGCTTGGCGGAGGTTCCGGTGATCTTCTCAAGAAGATTGTGAGAAGGCCCGGAAGATTGTGAAGGCTCGGAGCTCGCCTACTCGAGAGGGAAAGGGCTACCGCTAGTGATCGAGGTGATTAGGCTCGATTCGTGGAGCCGGTCCGATTTGTTCGGGCGTACCTCAACATGGACTAGGGGAGACCGGCAAGTCTTCGATCACCACGGTAAAAAGTGATTGTGTCAATTGTGATTTGCTCTCTTGTGCTTACTTTCATTCAAGGAATACTCTTCATTTGAATAATTTGATTGCTTGCTTAGTTAGAGTAGCAAACTTTGACCTAAGCTAATTGTTATTGCTTTTAGTCAATTACTTGTACTAGTGATCAATTGAGCCTTTCTAGATTGTCTAGTAGTACTATTGTTTACTTGCTCTAGGAAATCATTAAGTTTAAAATTGCTAATTGAAATTAGACAAAAATTTTAAAACCGCCTATTCACCCCCCCTCTAGTCGGCTTCCTCGATCTTACAAGTGGTATCAGAGCTTGATCTCTCAATTTTAGGCTTAACCGTCTAGAGAGAAAAGGATGGCTAGCGAGGGGATTGCAATAGGAAAGACACCTTTCTTTGATGGCTCAAACTATGCTTATTGGAAAATTAGGATGTCTATTTATTTGAAGGCCATGAGTCCTCAAATTTGGAAAGTCGTAAATGAGGGTTATGTTATGGCTCTTGATCCGGATCACCCAACGGAACAAGACGGGCGTAACGCTCATTTAAACGCCCAAGCTATGAATGCTTTATTTGGAGCCTTGAACGCTGATGAGTTCAATGGAGTGAGCAACCTTGAAACGGCTCACGCTATTTGGAACACCCTCTCGGAAATACACGAAGGGACATCCACGGTCAAGGAGGCCAAATTACATCGGCTAAGGATCAAATATGAGACATTTACGATGTTGCCCCATGAAGACATCAATGAGATGTACTCAAGGCTCAACAACATAGTGAATGAGCTCAAGGGTCTTGGAACTAACCTTTCCGATCTTGATATTGTTCGAAAGATGCTTAGGGCCTTGCCGGAGAAATATGAAGTGTTGGTGACACTCTTCCTCAACTCACCGGAGTTGACAAGAATGACACCAACTCAATTGTTGGGCAACCTCATCACCAACGAGCTTTACAAGAAGGATAAGGAAGAGCTCTTGGAGCAATTCTCTTCCAAGAGCAATCCTCTTCCAAGAGCAAGAAGACCACCGCCTTCAAGGCTAAAGCGGTGATAAGTAAAGAATCCAAAGATGATGATAAGGAGGATTCTGAAGAAGAATTGGCGCTTCTAGTGAGAAGAATGAAGAAGTTCATGAGGAGGCGCTCAAATCGAAGCACTAGCTATGAGAAGACCAAGAAGAGACATTCCTCCTCCAACAAGAAGTATAGCAACATTCGTTGCTATGAATGTAATGAGAAGGGGCACATTGCCTCTCAATGCCCCACAAAGAAAGATGACAAGGAGAAGTCATCAAAGAAGAAGAACTACAATGGCAAGAAAAAGCTTTTCAAGAAACTCCACAAGGATGGCAAGAACAAAGCCCATATTGGTGAGTGGGATTCCGAGGAGGAGTATTCCGACTTCGACTCAAGCGAGGACGAATCTCCCAAGAAGAAGGGGCTCGTGGGCATCGCCATCAAGGAGGCTCCATCACTATTCTCTACTCCTACATGCCTTATGGCTAAAGGAGAAAAGGTAAAATTGCTTGATGATGATGAGCCTTCATATGATGACTTGATGGATATGTTAGTTGAATTGAATGAGTTTCTTGGAAAAGAAAAATCAAAGTTTAAGGTCTTGAAAAGAGAACACATTTCTCTCAAAGACTCTTATGAGGAGCTAAAGGAAGCTCATGATTTGCTTCTCCAAGAAAATCATAAATCTAGTACTAGAAGTCACTTGTGATATTTTGAATGAAATGCCTAGTATAGCAATCTCAAAATCTAGCATATCTACATGTTGTGATGATCTACTTGCCATGCCTTGTTCATCTAGTGTTGATTCTAGAAATGCTTAAATCTTGTTTATGATGATGTGCTTACTAATGAAAACAAGAATTTAAAGGAACAAGTGCTAAAATTGAACAAAAGCTTAGAAAGAACTTACAAGGGAAAGGAAACCTTTGATAAGTTACTAAGCGGTCAAAGATACTCTTTTAATAAAGAGGGACTTGGATATGTCCCCAAAAAGGGTAAGAAGCCGGCATACAAACCTCCAAGGTTTGTAAAAGAGAATGGTAAGTTTTGCATCAAATGCCGGAATATTGGTCATGTGCAAAATGAGTGTTCCAAGAATAAACTATATTCCATTGGTTTATATGATTCATGCTACATGCTTAAGAAAACCTCAAATGGAAATGTGTATTTGAAGGTGTCACCTTTAAAAGGGATGCGACGTTTCAAGGTCAGTGGAAAGCTTGCTCCAAGATATATCGGACCATTTCTAGTTATAGCCAGAAGAGGTGAAGTTGCATATCAGTTAGAGCTTCCTCCTCAGTTGTCAGATGTACATGATGTATTTCATGTATCACAGTTGAAGAAGTGCTTAAGAGTACCAGAGGAATTAATATCTTTAGAAGAGGTGGATTTAAAAGAAGACTTGACGTATCCAGAATTTCCTGTCAAGATTTTAGAAGAAGCAGAGCGCTGTACAAGAAACAAGACTATCAAATTTTGCAAAGTGCAGTGGAATAATCATCCAGAATCGGAAGCAACCTGGGAGCGTGAAGAGGATCTTCGAGCAGAGTTCCCTGATCTATTTTTCAGTCCTTCCGAATCTCGGGGTCGAGATTCCTTCTAAGGGGGGTAGGTTTGTAACATCCCAATTTTTGCTTTATTTGGAAGAAATAATTTTAAATTAATTATCTCAATTTATTTGGATTTTTCAGAATATAAAGTTCTGTTTAAAAATAAAAATTTAATATCAAAATAGGTTGGAAATATTTTTCATATGTTCAAAACATTATCATGAATTATGTGATTTTTTCTGCAATTTTTGGATTTTATTTGGTATTTTTCGACTATTTTAAAGCCTCCTATTGATTTTGAAATCTATAAAAGATTTAAATTCTAAATCCTCCCGCCGCCACGTGGCATCCATCCATCCGTCCATCTCCGCCCGGACCGATCCCGCCGTCTGCGCCATCCCGCCTCCTCCTCTCCGTGCGCCACGTGTCCTACATCCGTCGGCTTCCCGCAGCTAATCCTCAAAGGGATTACCTACCCTTATTGGGTAGGCAATGCCTCCGCCTGACCGTTTACACCGCCGCTCTCTTCCTCCCGCTCCTCGGCGCGTTCGAGCCCGCGCTGCGCGCGAGGTTGAGTTTCTTTGTTTTGCGCTGACAAGCGGCCCCACTGTCGAGACCGCGATTCTGCGTGGGTCACCGCCGTGGGTCCCACCTGTCGAGCCTTCGCCCCGCGACCGTTTCCTACTCGCGCGTCGTCGCCATTATTGCGCGCCGCCGAGCTCGCACGTTCGCCTCTCGACCGTTTCGCCGCCATTCATGAACCCCGAGCTCCGCGCGTCGTGCGCACTCACTCCATCACTCCGCCGTTCGCGCCACGTAAACCGCCGATAACTCGCCGGAGCCCGCGCGCCGTTTCTTCCTCCGCCGCGTATAAACCGACCCGGCCACCCTCTCACCCCTTTGCGCTCTCCTCTCTCCCGTTTCGCGTGCGTGTCGCCGCTGCTCAAATCGCCGCCGCCGTGGGATTTGTCGCCGCCGGTGAGTCCTCCGCGCGTCCTCCGCTTTCGCGCCCCTCGGTCCGCGCGCGCGGGAGACGCTCCCGCGACGCCGTCCTCGGTCGCGCGCCGCGTCGCGCTGCGCCGCGCAGCTTCGCGTCGCGACGCCTCGTCGCGCGAGCGCTGGACACGCGCGTCGTCGATCGCCGGACTCCGCCCGCACGCGCCATCTCCACCGTTATTTCCTCGATGGCTCGGATGCGCCTCGCGTCCTCATCTCGGCCGCCCACGCCCGCACCGCGCCTCGGCCGTCGCCGCGTCGCGCCACACGGCATCCATCCACCGGACGCCCGCGTCTCCGCCGCCTCATCACCGCCGCTCATCCAGATCTGAGCCAACGCTCGGGATCTCGCCACACGTCTCAATCCCAGCCGTCCGATCCACCTCGCCGCGGTAGCGCGCACCGCCGCGTCAGCTCCGCCACCTCAGCCTCCACGTCAGTCCTATCCGACGTGTCAAGCCACGTGGCAGACACGTGTTTGCCACGTCAGCGCCATGTCAGCCGAAACCCTTCGCCCCATGCCACGTCAGCACTGCCACGTCAGCATGCCACGTGTCACTCTCGGTCTGCCACGTCAGCATCTGTAGTTGTTCGTGGACGCGGTCCACCGTAGACCGGGCCCACATGTCAGCCTCTGTAATTTATTTTTAATTCCCTTGCTGACGTCATAATTAGAATTTACTTTTGTAAATTAATTCCCAGAAAATCCATGCTGACGTCATAATTCATTTTCGGTATAAATTTAATTCCAGAAATTCTCTTTTTCCTTTTTCTTGATTCTAAATCTTCCAACAGCCATATCTTGCTCATTTTAAATCCAAATTGATCCATTCAAATTTCTAAATTCATCTAAAATTCTAATCTTTCATTTGGTATATTTAGTTTCAATTTTTGAGTTTTTATTTTATTTTATTTATTTGGATTTCTTGATTTACGTGTAGAGACCGATTTGTCCGAGGAACTTCAAGAGCAAGCCCGGAAAATTTCAACCCAGCACAGAAGGCAAGTCTCCTTTGATCATTTTGATCCTATGTTTTGCAAGTTTTCTTTGATCAACTTGCTCAAATGATTTATAAAATGATTAGGTAGTTATTTTAAATTATTGCATGCTTATGTTATATCAAGTGATAATTTGATTTAGAAAATTTAGTTAAATACCCAATTTGTTATACCTTCCATTGAAAATTGTTTAACTTGTACCATTGTCAACTTAGGATATCCCTTTGACTTAATAATGAGTTAGTATTACATCTGTTGAATTTGTAAATATTAGCAAATGCTTAGCGTAGCAAATCAATGTAATAATGCTCAAATAAGTAGCATGTTTGCTAAATGTGTTGTTAAATGATTTGTTTGAACATTGGTAATGGATGTTACCATTGTTAAATGATTTGTTTGAAAAGTGGTAATGGATGTTACCACTGTTAATTTAAAAGTAAAAATGATTTTCAAAGGGAAAAGTTGACAAGGGTGGATGGAAGGTTTGGTGGTGCGATTAGCACGAGAATTTTGGAATTGTGAATGAACCACCAGTCGTTTAAGGACCGACGCTTGTGTTTGTCCAAACCGAGCAAAGCAGTGCAACCACAAGTCTATATGGGTGCGACCTAGCTAACTAACCTATAAAGGTGTAGTTTAGATATCACCAGTGGTGTATTGAGTGCCGGTGTACTGGTTACTCATAGTGAGGGACAGGGTTTCTTGTACTCATACGGCGCAAGAGGGGCTCCACTCGTGGATTCGAGTTGTGGTGAAACCTTAGCGGGTGGTATCTAGCTATACTGGAGTAGGTGAAAGGCTTTGTGATATTTTATCTGGGTCTCATGCCAAAGGAAGCATGTTGACTATTAAGATAATTTATCTCTTGTGGGTAAAGTGTACAAACTCTGTGAGTAATAAACTATTCGAATAGCCGTGCCTACGGTCAAGGCGGGCAAGGAATGCATTCACATGGTAGAAGTTTGATTTTGATTTTAAAATAAAATGGTTTGCCAAACTTGAGAGTGGTATAACTCTCATGATTTAAATCTGGTGGTGTAACGGATCAGGTGGTTTAACTTTGAGTTTTGAAAGTTGGCAGATAGCCCGAGATTTAGTGTGGGTGGTTTAACCTTCACTAAGTTATTTATCTAATTTCATTTATGAAAAACAAGTGTTTATCAAATGGCCTTTGAAGTAATTATGTAGATTTGAAATAAAATGCTGATTTTTGCAAAAGAACCATATAGCCTTCCTTTGTGAAGCCTTGCATCTATGCATTTTCCCAAGACTTATGAGTACAATTTTTGTACTCACATGTTGCTCTACAAATACCTTAGCAGAGAATGAAGAAGCTCAAGTTGGAGAATTCGACTTACGTGTCGAGTGTGGATACGGTGGATTCTTCCGGATGCTTAGGACTCATTTCCCAGTCAATTGCTGTGGCGTATTGATGGGTCTTGCTTTAGTTTCTTTTGCTTCGCTGTAATTTTCTGTTTGGTGTGAGGTCTTAAAACCTCATTTGTAATAAAGGCTTGAGGTCTATAATCTCGATTATGATAATAAAGCGTTGTTGGCAATGTATCATCTTTTCTGTTTGAACTGTGTGTACTAGCGTTGATCCGGGACTAGTCTTTGTAATGCACGGGGAGGTCCAGAGTTTCTACCAGGGTCTCACGTATGGTATCGAGCCATCTTGATGTAGAGGACGAACCCTAGGTTTTGGGAAGTTTTAAGGACTTATGTTTAAAAGAATATATTAAAAATATATAAGCTTCTTTGCTTCTACTCTCCTCTTACTTAGTATCTTGTTTCGTCCTCCCTTTTCACTATTTAAAAACCTTTCTCGATCTCTCCTCTTTTCCAACTTGTAGATGGCAGGTTCGTCGTCATCAGCCCCGTGGGATCACCATTCTCATGGCGAGAGTGAGGGAGCTTTTGCGACTCTTCTACGACAGCTAATGCAGCATCTGAAGTACACCCAACAGCCTATCTTGAGGGCGGAACACACAGTGATGAGCACGGACTCTGGAGCATGGAGGTGTTCATTTACGCTCGAGACGGGAGGATTGACCCGCTTGAGCGTCATATTGAGTATCCACGGACCTTACGCTCGGATGCGATCCAGATGCGGCACGATTGGCTATCTCGGAGTTGTGCAGAGGCACAAGGAGGAGCTACGACGATCACCTTTGCTTCTTCCCGACGACGAGAGCGGGGCGGACTCATCCGAGCTTTTCCGGTGGTGGTGGACGACCGCGCTTGTCTCACCAGTGCAAGCACACTCTGGCTTCAGCCGACTTACGCCGAGCTCGGCAGAGATCGGACTTCTTGGAGGTCGCTACGTCGAGCTACGACCACCCGACACTCTCCGAGCCCAGCTACTGCAGAGTGAGGTTGCCCACGCCGACGCCGTTCAGCAGGATGGGGCCGCCGAGGCAGGTAGAGCGTCTTCGAGCTGCTACCACTACACCGACTCCACCACCCCTGTTGCTGCTCCGGCCCGAAGCACGGGACCTCGCACTAGGCTTATGCGAGGAAGAGTGTGCGGCGCTCCATCCGCCACCCGACGTTGATATTGGAGGATCTAGCCGAGGACGCCAGGCTATCTCGCTCCGGTTTTCCGATTTGATCAGAGTCGATCACGGTCGCGTTCGCGAACAACCGCCGTGGTTGTGGACAGAGACACTTATCGGATTCAGAGGAGGACCGAGGAGGATCCGAGGAGCGCATCATCGTGGAGGATGAGTAGTTAGTTGAGTCAGTAGTACCCAAATAATTGTCCACGTTTTTAGAACGCTTTATCATATTTTGGTGTGTTGGATGGACTGTACCAAGCCTATGTGCACTTGTGGTGCAGCCATTCATAAAATTATCTTGATTTCAATAAAGTTTTCCTAAGTGGTTGCTGGTTTCTTCTTGTGTGTTGGCTTGGGATGTTATTTAGTTTCCCCTAACCTCTTATCTATGCTAGTTCCCTCTTACCTTTTGCTAACCCTCGAAACCGTTTCGGATGGTGAACA
The DNA here is from genome assembly GCA_036346575.1 of Dendrocalamus sinicus. Taxonomy (NCBI): domain Eukaryota; kingdom Viridiplantae; phylum Streptophyta; class Magnoliopsida; order Poales; family Poaceae; genus Dendrocalamus; species Dendrocalamus sinicus. The sequence goes on along the minus strand of CM070660.1, from coordinate 28,316,772 downwards.
CAAGGAACAACCCGGGCAGTAGCCGTAACCCCAATGCTCAACCAGAAGACAACATTCCACCTCCGCCACTCAAGCTCCCAACATGGAGCATGATGATGGCCATGCGATTGCAACTACTTCAAGCTTTGGCCCAAAATCAAGTCCAACAAGCCCAAAGAAGCACCAGTTCAACGACCACAGTCTAAACTTGGGGAATTTATGAGAACCCGACCTCCGACCTTTGCAGATCTGCTGACCCTTTGAAGGCGGATGATTGGATAAAAGAAATAGAAAGGAAACTCAATTTGGCTCAATGTGCGAGCATGAGAAGGTTCTTTACGCGCCCACCAACTCGAGGGAGTTGCTGCTAATTGGTGGGATAACTCTTGTGCCGCACATCAAGATGCCCGAATATTGCATGGGAAGAATTTTTGGAAGCCTTCCGCATCTTGCTCATATTCCTATGAGTATAATGGAAATGAAGAGGAAGGAGTTTCATCGGCTACAACAAGGAAACCTTAGTGTTTCCGCATATCCGAGTAAATTTATCCAATTATCAAGATATGCACGGAAGATGTGGCGATCGATGCCGCAAGGATCCGAGGTTTATGGGAGGAATGGACCCCAACCTCAAAGTTCGGTTAGTCTCCAATGACTACCCTACTTTTCAACATCCGTGAACAAAGCTTTAGTACAAGAAGATGCCAAGCGTCGACTTTTGATGCTAGGAAAAGGAAGTTTCAAGCCCAACAGTTTGCTAGCGTTCTGTCAACGCCCTACTCAACAACAAGACAACCGGCCTCCGGTGCATAATCATCCAAGGACACCCATTTCGCGCCGCCTTTGCCTCAAACTCCTAGAACTGGAAATGCAGCCCAACAACGGCAGAATAGAAATGTAGCTGCAGGAGTGCAATGCTACAATTGCAAAAATATGGGACACTATGCCGCGATTGCCCACGAAGCGTCAAGCGGTAACCCGGTCCGCTTCAACCGGATCCTACACCAGAAGAGCTCCAACTACGGTCAGGACGTGGAAGCCCTCGGACACCTCGCACTCCACGACCATTCAACAGAGGGCGTATCAATCATGTCACCGTAGAAGGCGGAAGATGCACAGACGTAGTTCGGTAAGTTCTGGTTAATTCAGTATCAAAGAATTATATTATTTGATTCTGGAGCTACACATTCATTCGTAACAAAAGCTTTTGCTGAAAGAAATAATTGGAATATTTGTTTGCTAAAGAACCCTATGATAGTCCAATCTCCTGGAAAAGAATTGAGGACTAAATTGGTTAGCCCTAGTGCAACCATAATTATAAATGGAGTAAAGTTCCTAGCGAACCTTATTATAATAGACTCCGATGGCATAGATATAATACTTGGTATGGATTGGTTGATCAAGTATAAAGGACAGATAGATTGTGCCAATCGTGCCATTACTCTTACCAATTCTGACGGAATTCAGATAAGACATGAGGCAGTTATGCGCTCAAAGAAGAACATTATGTTAACCAACTTAAAAGGGAAAAAGTTGGAGGATGTGTCGGTAGCTTGCGAATACTCGATGTTTTCCACGAGGAATTGCCAGGATTGCCACGGATCGAGAGATTGAATTTGTTATAAACTGGTACAGTACAGCCCCAATATCAAAAGACCTTATCGGATGTCGGTGACGATTTAGCTGAAATCAAGAGGCGATTCAAGAATTACAAGAGAAAAGCTTCATTAGACCAAGTTCTTCACCTTGGGAGCCCGGTGCTTTTGGTAAACAAGAAGGATGGGAGTCGGCGATATGCGTGGACTATAGAGCTTTAAATGAAGTAACTATAAAGAATAAGTATCCCTTACCGGATCGACGATCCGCTCGATCAACTCAAAGGATCAAGTGTCTTCTCTAAGATTGATCTTTGGTCGAGGATATCACCGATTGAAGATTAGACCGAAGATATACCAAAGACACCTTCGCCACAAGATATGGACTATATGAGTATCTTTGTGATGTCTTTCTGTCCGACAAATGCTCCAAAGATACTTCATGAATTTGATGAATAAAGTATTTATGGATTATTTAGATAAGTTTGTTGTTGTCTTTATAGATGACATTCTTATCTATTCGAGAAACGATAAAGAACATGAGGATCATCTAAGGATAGTGTTGCAAAGACTCGTGAACACCGTTATATGCCAAGTTTAGCAAGTGTGCGTTTTGGTTAAAGGAAATTGAGTTTTGGGACACGTAATTTCAGCGGAAGGAGTATCTCAGTAGATCTGGAAAAGTTAAGGATGTATTAAATTGGACTCCACCCAAGACAAGAATCGAGATCGAAGTTTTAGGATTAGTGGTTACTATCGTCGATTCATTGAAGGCTTTTCCAAGATTGCCAGACCTTTAACCCAGCTGTTAAAGAAAGAGAAGAAATTTGAATGGAGTAAATCTTGTGAGGATAGTTTTCAAGAGTTAAAGAGGAGGTTAACTTCAGCACCAGTTCTGCGATTACCGGATATTAGAAAAGATTTTGAAGTTTATTGTGACGCATCCAAACAAGGTCTTGGATGTGTACTAATGCAAGAAGGAAAGGTTGTTGCTTATGCATCAAGGCAGTTAAGACCTCATGAAGAAAATTACCCCACTCATGATTTAGAGCTAGCTGCTGTAGTGCATGCTCTAAAGTTGTGGAGGCATTATCTAATTAGTAATCGGTGTGAAATATATACGGATCATAAAAGTCTAAAGTATATATTCACTCAACCCGATCTTAACTGAGACAAAGAAGATGGCTTGAAGCGATAAAGGATTATGATGTGGGAATACACTATCATCCAGAAAGGCCAATGTAGTTGCAGATGCTTTAAGTCGGAAGATCCATGTTAGCAGTATGTTGATTCAAGACAGTCATTCAACTCTTCGTGAAGAATTTCAGCGTCTCAATTTGGGAGTGATAAATGAAGGAATTCTGTTTACATTAAAGGTCCAACCCACTTTAGAAGATCAGATCAAGGCACTCGTAAAGAAGATGAGTATGTTAAAGAAATAAAAGATAACATGAAGAAAGGCAAAGCACATGGATTCTCGTAAGATGAAGAAGGAATTCTTTGGTTTGGAAAAAGGATTTTAGTACCTGGAGAGAAAGGAAATAAAAGATTTAATTCTAAAGGAAGCTCATGAATCAGATATTCCATTCATCCGGAAGTACAAAGATGTATCAGATCTAAAGAAAGTTCTTGGTGGACCCAAGATGAAACGAGAAATTGCAGAATATGTAGCTTTATGTGATATATGTCAAAGGGTTAAAGCAGAGCACCAACGACTGTAGGTCTTTTGCAACCTCTGCGCAGATACCTGAATGGAAATGGGAGGAAATCGGAATGGATTTCATAACAGACTACCAAGAACCAAGTCGTGGTATGATTCAATCTGGTTATAGTGGATCGCTTAACAAAGGTTGCACATTTCATACTGTAAAGACTACCTATTCGGAGATAGATTGGCGAGCTCTATATGTCAAGAATTGTATGTGCATGGAGTTCCAAAGAAGATCAGACGGATAGAGGAACGCAATTTACCTCAAGATTTTGGCGAAGCTTCATGAAGTTTTGGGCACCAATTTAAATTTCAGATCGCTTATCATCCTCAAACAGATGGCGGTGAACGAGTGAATCGGATATGGAAGATATGCTAAGAGCGTGTGCTTTAGCCAATAAAGTCGATTGGGATCAAAGTTTACCCACGCGAATTTTCCTATAATAATGATTACCGCCTAGTCTCAAGATGTCTCCGTTTGAAGCCTTGTATGGCGGGAAATGCGTAACGCCATTATATTGGTCGAGATCGAGAAAGTCAAGTATTCGGACCCGATGTCTTGAAGCTAGTGAAGAGCAAGTTCGATTAATACGAGACCGACTGAAAATAGCATGCACTGCATAAAAGAGTTATGCGATAATCGCAGAATGTTGGAATTCGCACGAGGATCATGTGTATTTGAAGGTGTCACCTTTAAAAGGGATGCGACGTTTCAAGGTCAAGTGGAAAGCTTGCTCCAAGATATATCGGACCATTTCTAGTTATAGCCGTAAGAGGTGAAGTTGCATATCGATTAGAGCTTCCTCCTCGCTTGTCGATGTACATGATGTATTTCATGTATCACATTGAAGAAGTGCTTAAGAGTACCAGAGGAATTAATATCTTTAGAAGAGGTGGATTTAAAAGAAGACTTGACGTATTCAGAATTTCTGTCAAGATTTTAGAAGAAGCGAGCTACTGTACAAGAAACAAGACTATCAAATTTTGCAAAGTGCGGTGGAATAATCATCCAGAATCCAAGCAACCGGGAGCGTGAAGAGGATCTTGAGCGAGTTCCCGATCTATTTTTCAGTCCTTAGAATCTGGGGTGAGATTCCTTCTAAGGGGGTAGGTTTGTAACATCCCAATTTTTGCTTTATTTGGAAGAAATAATTTTAAATTAATTATCTCAATTTATTTGGATTTTTCAGAATATAAAGTTCTGTTTAAAAATAAAAATTAATATCAAAATAGGTTGGAAATATTTTTCATATGTTCAAAACATTATCAGTGAATTATGTGATTTTTCTGCAATTTTGGATTTTATTTGGTATTTTTCGACTATTTTAAAGTCTCCTATTGATTTCTGAAATCTATAAAAGATTTAAATTCTAAATCCTCCCCGGCCGCCACGTGGCGCCCATCCATCCGTCCATCTCCGCCCGGACCGATCCCCGCCGTCTGCGCCATCCCGCCTCCCCACCCTCTCCGTGCGCCACGTGTCCTACATCCGTCGGCTTCCCCGCAGCTAATCCTCAAAGGGATTACCTACCCTTATTGGGTAGGCAATGCCTCCCCGCCCGACTGGTTTACACCGCCGCTCTCTTCCCTCCCCGCTCCCTCGGCGCGCGTTCGAGCCCCGCTCCGCGCGCGAGGTTGAGTTTCTTTTTGTTTTTGCGCTGACAAGCGGGCCCCACTGCCGAGACCGCAGCTTCTGCGTGGGTCACCGCCGATGGGTCCCACTGTCGTGCCTTCGCCCCCGCGACCGTTTCATACTCGCGCGTCGCCGCCATTATTGCGCCGCCGAGCTCGCACGTTCGCTCTCGACCGCTTTGCGCCGCCATTCATGAACCCCGGAGCTCCGCGCGTCGTGCGCACTCACTCCATCACTCCGCCGCTTCGCCACCGTAAACCGCCAGATAACTCGCGGAGCCCGCGCGCCGTTTCTTCCTCCGCCGCGTATAAAACCGACCCCGCACCCTCTCACCCCTTTGCGCTCTCCTCTCTCTCCGTTCGCGTGCGTGTCGCCGCTGCTCAAATCGTCGCCGCCGTGGGATTTGGTCGCCGCCGGTGAGTCCTCCGCCGCGTCCTCCGTTTCGCGCCGCCCTCGGTCGCGCGCTGTGGAGACGCCCCGCACGCCCGTCCTCGGTCGCGCGCGCGTTCGCGCGCCGCGCCGCCCGCGCGTCGCGTCGCGACGCCTCGGCGACGCGCTCGACACGCGTCGCCGATCGCCGGACTCCGCCGCACCGCGCCATCTCCACCGTTATTTCCTCGATGGCTCGGATGCGCCTCGCGTCCTCATCTCGGCCGCCCACGCCCGCACCGCCGCCGGCCGCCGCGCGTCGCGCCACACGGCATCCATCCACCGGACGCCCGCGTCTCCGCCGCCTCATCACCGCCGCTCATCCAGATCTGAGCCAACGCTCGGGATCTCGCCACACGTCTCAATCCCAGCCGTCCGATCCACCTCCGCCGACAGCCGCGCACCCGCCGCGTCAGCTCCGCCACCTCAGCCTCCACGTCAGTCCTATCCGACGTGTCAAGCCACGTGGCAGACACGTGTTTGCCACGTCAGCGCCATGTCAGCCGAAACCCTTCGCCCCATGCCACGTCAGCAATGCCACGTCAGCACTGCCACGTCAGCATGCCACGTGTCACTCTCGCCCGCCACGCCAAGATCTCGTAGTTGTCCGTGGACGCGTCCACCGAGACCGGCCCACATGTCAGCCTCTGTAATTTATTTTTAATTCCCTTGCTGACGTCATAATTAGAATTTACTTTTGTAAATTAATTCCCAGAAAATCCATGCTGACGTCATAATTCATTTTCGGTATAAATTTAATTCCAGAAATTCTCTTTTTCCTTTTTCTTGATTCTAAATATTCCAACAGCCATATCTTGCTCATTTTAAATCCAAATTGATCCATTCAAATTTCTAAATTCATCTAAAATTCTAATCTTTCATTTGGTATATTTAGTTTCAATTTTTGAGTTTTTATTTTATTTTATTTATTTGGATTTCTTGATTTACGTGTAGAGACCGATTTGTCCGAGGAACTTCAAGAGCAAGCCCCGAAAATTTCAACCCAGCACAGGAAGGCAAGTCTCCTTTGATCATTTTGATCCTATGTTTTGCAAGTTTTCTTTGATCAACTTGCTCAAATGATTTATAAAATGATTAGGTAGTTATTTTAAATTATTGCATGCTTATGTTATATCAAGTGATAATTTGATTTAGAAAATTTAGTTAAATACCCAATTTGTTATACCTTCCATTGAAAATTGTTTAACTTGTACCATTGTCAACTTAGGATATCCCTTTGACTTAATAATGAGTTAGTATTACATCCGTTGAATTTGTAAATATTAGCAAATGCTTAGCGTAGCAAATCAATGTAATAATGCTCAAATAAGTAGCATGTTTGCTAAATGTGTTGTTAAATGATTTGTTTGAACATTGGTAATGGATGTTACCATTGTTAAATGATTTGTTTGAAAAGTGGTAATGGATGTTACCACCGTTAATTTAAAAGTAAAAATGATTTTCAAAGGGAAAAGTTGACAAGGGTGGATGGAAGGTTTGGCCGTGCAGTTAGCACGAGAATTTTTGAATTGTGAATGAACCACCCAGTCGCTTAAGGACCGACGCTTGTGTTTGTCCAAATCGAGCAAAACAGTGCAACCACAAGTCTATATGGGTACGACCTAGCTAACTAACCTATAAAGGTGTAGTTTAGATATCACCAGTGGTGTATTGAGTGCCAGGTGTACTGGTTACTCATAGTGAGGGACAGGGTTTACTGTACTCATACGGCGCAAGAGGGGGCTCCGACTCGTGGATTCGAGTTGTGGTGAAACCTTAGCGGGTGGTATCTAGCTATACTGGAGTAGGTGAAAGGCTTTGTGATATTTTATCTGGGTCTCATGCCAAAGGAAGCATGTTGACTATTAAGATAATTTATCTCTTGTGGGTAAAGTGTACAAACTCTGCAGAGTAATAAACTATTCGAATAGCCGTGCCCACGGTCAAGGGCGGGCAAGGAATGCATTCACATGGTAGAAGTTTGATTTTGATTTTAAAATAAAATGGTTTGCCAAACTTGAGAGTGGTATAACTCTCATGATTTAAATCTGGTGGTGTAACCAGATCAGGTGGTTTAACCTGAGTTTTGAAAGTTGGCAGATAGCCTGAGATTTAGTGTGGGTGGTTTAACCTTCACTAAGTTATTTATCTAATTTCATTTATGAAAAACAAGCTGTTTATCAAATGGCCTTTGAAGTAATTATGTAGATTTGAAATAAAATGCTGATTTTTGCAAAAGAACCATATAGCCTTCCTTTGTGAAGCCTTGCATCTATGCATTTTTCCCAAGACTTGCGGAGTACAATTTTTGTACTCACATGTTGCTCTACAAATACCTTAGCAGAGAATGAAGAAGCTCAAGTTGGAGAATTCGACTTCTGTGCCGAGTGTGGATACTGTGGATTCTTCCGGATGCTTAGGACTCGCTTTCCCATCAATTGCCCGTGGCGTATTGATGGGTCTTGCTTTAGTTTCTTTTTGCTTCCGCTGTAATTTTCTGTTTGGTGTGAGGTCTTAAAACCTCATTTGTAATAAAGGCTTCGAGGTCTGTAATCTCGATTATGATAATAAAGCGTTGTTGGCAATGTATCATCTTTTCTGTTTGAACTGTGTGTACTAGCGTTGATCTGGGACTAGTACTGTAATGCACAGGAGGTCCAGGAGTTTCTACTCCGGGGTCTCACAGATAGCGGTTGCACTCAACACATGACCGGAGACCGGAAAATGTTCACTACCTTTGAGAGTGGAAGCAATGACAAGATCACATTTGGAGATAATAGCAAAGGAAAGGTATTGGGTTTGGGTAAAATTGCTATCTCAAACGACCTTTCAATTTCTAATGTGTCTCTTGTTGAAACATTACATTTCAATTTACTTTCCGTTGCTCAATTATGTGATTTAGAATTAACATGCTCATTCTCAAACGAAAATGTTGTAATCTCAAAAGAAAATAATAATGAACTTGTCTTTAGGAGATTCAATTTTTGCCACTCTTAAGATTGACCAATTCACTCTGTCACTTACATGTGGGGTCACCTGAGTCACTGACAACGGGCCCGGGTGGCAAATCTGTTGCCACTCGAGTCATAAGGGTGGCAAATAGTTAAATTTTCCGTCTTTAAGGGCTTTAGATTTGGAAATCTCTATTTGGTAGATTTTACTTCAAATGAGTCTTGTTTAAAAACTTGTTTAATTGCAAAAAGTTCTTTGGGTTGGTTGTGGCATAGAAGGCTAAGTCATGTGGGAATGGTTCAACTTAAAAAGCTTTTTAAGCATGACTTAGTGGTTGGCTTGAAGGATGTGAAGTTTGAGAAAAATCGACTTTGTAGTGTTTGTCAAGCCGGAAAACAAGTCGCAAATTCTCACCCTTCCAAAAGTATCATGTCAACCTCTAGGCCATTAGAGCTCTTACATATGGATTTGTTCGGGCCAACAACCTATAAGAGCATTGGAGGTAATAGCTATTGTTTAGTCATTGTGGATGATTACTCTAGATATACATGAGTCTTCTTCCTAAATGACAAAAGTGAAACCTTCGGGATTTTCAAAAGTTTTTCAAAGAGGGCCCAAAATGAATTTGATTTTAAAATAAAGAAAATTAGAAGTGACAATGGTTCCGAGTTCAAAAATACAAAAGTTGAAGATTTTTGTGATGAACTTGGAATAAAGCACGAGCTTTCCACAACCTACACTCCGGAGCAAAATGGAGTTGTAGAAAGGAAAATCGTACATTAATAGAAATGGCTAGGACAATGCTTGATGAGTATAATACTTCCGATAAATTTTGGGCGGAAGCCATTAACACCGCTTGTCATGCCATAAATCGTCTTTATTTGCATCAACTTTTGAAAAAGACTTCCTATGAGTTTCTCGTTGGAAGAAAACCCAACATCTTTTACTTTAGAGTATTTGGTTGCAATGTTATATTCTAAGAAAAGGTGTTCGGCTCTCTAAATTTCAAAGTCGATGTGATGAAGGCTTTCTTTTAGGATATTCTTCAAATAGCAAAGGTTATAGAGTCTTTAACAAAAATTTGGGGTTAGTAGAAGAATCATGTGATGTCCAATTTGATGAAAACTGACGGCTCTCAAGAAGAGCATGAGAACTTGGATGATGTAGGAGATGAATATCTTCGCAAAGAAATGGAGAATATGCAAATTGGAGACATTAAGCCAAAAGAAGATCAAACGTCACCAAGCTCATCAAGACAAGTGGAGCCTCCCTCCTCGTCTACAACAAACGATGTTCAAGTCATAGAAGATGAAGAAAAGGATCAACCGCAAAATACTTTCAAGATTCACAATGCAATAGCCAAGGATCATCCAATAGATCAAATATTGGGTGACGTGAGTAAGGGTGTCCAAACTCGCTCTAGAGTAGCTTCGTTTTGTGAACATTACTCTTTTGTGTCTTCTTTTGAGCCTAAACGTGTAGATAAAGCTCTAGATGACCCGGATTGGGTAAATGCTATGCATGAAGAGTTGAACAATTTCGCACAAAATGAAGTTTGGACTTTGGTGGAAAGACCCATGGAGCACAACGTAATTGGCACAAAATGGGTCTTCCAGAATCAACAAGATGAGAACGGAGTTGTGGTAAAAATAAAGCAAGGTTAGTTGCTCAAGGTTACACTCAAGTAGAGGGTTTAGACTATGATGAAACATTTACACCCGTAGCTAGACTTGATTCAATTAGAATCTTGCTTGCTTTTGCATCATGCTTCGACATTAAATTATTTCAAATGGATGTTAAAAGTACATTTCTTAATGGAACAATCTCCGAATTAGTATATGTTGAACAACCCCCGGGTTTTGAAGATGCTAAATATCCTGATCATGTTTATAAACTATCAAGGCGCTATATGGTTTAAAGCAAGCCCCTAGAGCTTGGTATGAGCGCCTTCGTAACTTTCTTGTTTCAAAAGGCTTCAAAATAGGAAAAGTAGACACAACTCTATTTACAAAAATTATTGGTGATGAGTTCTTTGTATGTCAAATTTATGTCGATGATATTATATTTGGTTCTACTAATCAAGATTTTTGCAAAGAATTTGGTGAGATGATATCTAGGGAATTCGAGATGTCGATGATTGGTGAGTTAAGCTACTTCCTTGGACTTCAAATCAAACAACATAAAGATGGGACGTTTATAAGCCAAACGAAGTATGTCAAAGATCTACTCAAGAAATTCGGAATGGAAGAAGCAAAACCTATGAAGACACCCATGGCAACAAACGGGCATCTAGACCTCAACGAAGGAGGTAAGTCGGTAGATTTAAAACTTTATAGATCCATGATTGGTAGTTTACTCTATCTTACCGCATCTAGGCTCGACATTATGTTTAGTGTTTGCATGTGTGCACGGTTTCAAGCTTCTCCAAAAGAGTGCCATTTGATGGCCGTAAAGAGAATTCTAAGATATTTAAAACATTCCTCAAGCATAGGGTTTTGGTACCCCAAAGGTGCAAAATTTGAATTAATTGGATATTCGGACTCCGATTATGCGGGTTGCAAAGTGGATAGAAAAAGCACCTCGGGTAGTTGTCAATTACTAGGTAGGTCTCTTGTATGTTGGTCATCCAAGAAACAAAATTCTGTAGCCCTTTCAACCGCCGAAGCCAAATATATCTCCGCGGGTAGTTGTTGTGCTCAACTGCTTTGGATGAGACAAACATTGTTGGATTATGGGATAAAATTTGATAAAATGCCTCTTTTGTGTGATAATGATAGCGCCGTCAAAATATCCAACAATCCGTTCAACACTCAAGAACCAAGCATATAGATATACGCCACCATTTCTTGAGAGATCATGTGAGCAAGGCAGATATTGAAATTAGCCACATCCGAACTGAAGATCAACTAGCGGACATTTTCACCAAACCATTAGATGAAAGCCGCTTTTGCAAATTGAGGAATGAATTAAATGTTATAGATTACTCAAATGTAGCTTGAAATCAATTTTCATTCATTTCTGCTCATTTGGTGTTCTTATGTGGAATTTCAATAAATTATCTTCTATTTTGGTCAAAAATTTGATTATTTTCATAAAAATTAGTTTCAAAGTATAGCAATAGCTCAATTGATGCAAAATGATCCTGAATGACTTTATTTGAGTGCAAAACTAGGGATCATTTGCATAATTTCAAGTTGCAAAGCTCAATTCCTGAGAAGTTCCTGATAAATCGGAACTACCGTAGTGCTTCGTGCGGTACTTCCGCTCCAGTCAAAAAATCTGGAACTACCGCTGTTGTTTTGAGGTACTTCTGAAATTTCTGTGAAAACGGAACTACCGGCGTGTAAACCGCGGAACTTCTGTTTTCTGCGAAAGTTAATGCGGTTTCCAAAACCGCCAACCCTCCTGCAGTTACCCCCTTTTTTCTCTTAACTCTTCTCTCTCTCTCATCTCGTCTCCTCCAAGCCGCACCCCTCCTCTCTTCCTCTCTCTCTCCCAAAACCTCCTCCTCTCCCGATCTTCGAATCCAAGGAGAGATTTTTGTTTTGGGTTGTTTCTCTGCACTTCTAGGGTTCCCCTCCTTCGACTCCACAAGGTAAATTGGATCAAAACCCTCCTTTTATCTTGTTCTAAGAACCCTAGGTTAGGTTTAGGTTAAATTTGAAAATGTGATGATTTTTGCTGAAAAATCTTAGGGCAAATTAGTATATTTGGGGTATTACAATGTTTATTCATACATGCCTTGGATTCAAACCAAGAAATACCCCAAAATATTGAAGATTGAACATGCCCTAGAAATGCCCAGAAAATTCGGAACTACCGGTCGAGCGGCCGGAACTACCGGGGTACCGGAAGTTCCGCATTTTGAATGCTGGAACTACCGTTTTTCCCGGAAGTTCCGCAGTTTTGCCGCCGGTACTTCCGATTTTCCTGGAACAGCAGAAACTCATTATTTTCATTTCAAACCTAATCCTCGCATATCCTAGCTCACTCCTTGATTACCTTATCTCTGTCCTTGAAGATGCCGAGGATGAAGAACGTTTCCCACAAGTCTTATGTGGGAACTCCAGGAAAATCCTCCTCGACTCCTGCCCTTCCTGAGCCAGAGCATGAGGACAGGGGAAAAGGTCCCGCCTCCGACTCTGAGAATGAGTCCGAGGAATCCGAGGGGACCGAGGCTTCTCAAGAGCAGTATGAGGAGTCTGAGGAATCTGATGAAGAAATGCCCGCGGCGCAAGATCAAGAAGTGGATCTCTCCAAAATCTCCAGTGATGATTACGCTATCATGCGCCGTCGCAGTCAGTACATTCTCCCCTACAACTCTCAGAACCCGAAGTTCCATACAAAATTTCAGAAGCAAGTCTATAGAGAAATGTATGGTCCTTCGCGCAAGTTTGCCCAGCACAAGTATGTAGATTGGGATCACTTGTCACAGATTGACAAGTTTGATGGTGCATACCGGCTTTTTCAACAAGCGGGGATCCACCACCTGGTCGCTTTTCAGTGCAGCTATCAGGAGGAGATGATCCGGTAGTTCTATGCCACCTTGTACATCCCTCCCACTTACGAGCATCTGTGCTGGATGACTGGATAGCAGGTTATTGAGTGCACAAAACATGAGTTTGAGCTGGCGCTTGGTACTGAGTCCAGTACTTATGAGAAGGTATTCAGCAAGCCGGCACTTCCCATTGCTGCTTATACTGATTATTATGACCGGGGAGCTGATCGTGTACCAAGGACGACAATAGGATTGCTCCCAATTCCCAGTCTTGTGAACAGGATTATCAACCATACCATTTATCCAAAGAGTGGGAATTACGACGCTATCCGTGGCACGCCTGGAATGTGATTGACTACATTATGCGTGGTGAGAAGTTCGACGTGGTGGATCTCATCATCCGGGAAATAGATGCCAATAAGAATGACAGAAACAGGAGAATCAACTTTGCTCCTTTTATTATGGCCCTGATCATTCGCAAGACCGGATATAGAGGAGCACTTTGCACCGTGCACAAGCCCTACAAGCCTCGTGCAGAGCCTCCTATTCCTGCTCCTGCTCGTCCTCGTGGACAGCCTTAGCCACCAGCAGCCGCCGATCCTCCTCCTCCTCAGGGTGAAGGCGATGTGACACTGTCCCAGATCTACTCCGCCATCCTCAGGCTTGAGAAGCGCCAGATTGAGACTTCAGGGCAGGTTGCCACTTTGATCACTTCTGTCTCATCTCTCGGGGATCGCGTCTCATCCCTTGAGAGCGTTGTGGCTCCACCTCACTACTCTCGTCGCACTCGTCGCCGCAGCTCTCCTTCTCCTCGTGCAGCTCAAGATTAGTTCTCCTTTTCGGTGCTTTGATGCCAAAGGGGGAGAAATGAAGCAAGGAGAAGAATGAAGCTTGCAGAAAGTGCAGAAATAAACTTTTATCTATATATTTGGCTATGTAATAAAGTATGGTGTAATGAACCATGTGATGCTTATGGGATGTTTAAACTCTATGGATGTTCAGTTGTTTGCTTGATGTAATGAACTGTGGTTTTATCTTGTCCTAAATACTATTTACTTGTCTATGCATAACTATTTCCTTATCTATGCATGCCTTTGAAATTTGTGCTTTAATATTATGTGATGTTCATGTGTGCTAAATTTGAATTTTATCAAAAAGAGATCATATAAAAATTTTATAAAAAAATGATGCACATGTTTAGGGGGAGTTCTTCCTTGAGTCTCTAAAATTGCAAAAAAATTCCCCAGGTTCTTAATTACCAAAATTTCTAAAGAATTATGATATACAACTTGCTAACAAGGAGTATATCTAAATCTTAATTCTTCTCAAAACTTGCTCATGTTGTCATCAATTACCAAAAAGGGGTAGATTGAAAGCATCTAGGCCCCTAAAAATATTGGTTTTGGTAATTAATGACACTATGTGATCATGAGACTAATTTGTGTGTTAAGTGTTTGCAAGAATTAGTCTCAAGGTAAAGGAAAGAGGCACACAAAAAGATGTCGCAAGATTCAAACGGCTCCAAGTCGACAAGGTAAATAGTTTAGGGATCTTTTATTTTTACCGGTCTTGGAGAATGGTTGGAAGGCCGGATTATAGATTAGATGCCGTACTATTAAGAGGGATCATGGTAAAACATTTGATCATGTGCTTATGGGCCTTATGGATCAATTTAGGATCATGAATGCATTTAGAAATTAAAATTGAATCAAAATCATGCATTGCCAGAAATTTCGGTAGTACCGGCGTTCTATGGGCGGAACTACCGTATGGCCGGAAGTACCGGGCCTCCGAGCGGAACGTTAATTCCAGAGAGCGCCCGGAATCAACCTTAGTCTCTCGAAAATCGGAAGTACCGCGGGTTGAATGGCGGAACTACCGCAAGTGCGGAAGTTCCGGCCTCCCAAGCAGAACTTTAATTCCAGAGAGCGCCCGGAATCAAACTTAGCCTCTGGAAAAACGGAAGTACCGCGGATTGAACTGCGGAACTACCGCAAGGCCGGTAGTTCCGGAAATTTGAGCGGAACTTTATTTCCAGAGAGCGCCCTGAGTTGGAGTTAACCTCGCTGAGATCGGAAGTACCGGGGCAAGGAGCGGAACTTCCGGAAGTACCGTGTTTTCAACAGCGGTAGTACCGCACTTATTGTCCAACGGTCACTTCTGAGCGTCTGACATAGCCGTTCTATAGAGTCGGCGGAAATCTGGAAGTACCGCCCTTACAACGGCGGTAGTTCCGTTTTCCCTGAAATTTCAGGACTGTTTATTGCAACGGCTATTTGAGGTTGGTGGGGGTATAAATTCAACCCCACCAGCACTTGTACTTGTTGTTGAACCCCCATTGAGCATTCATAAGCCTAGAGCAATCTCTCACACCTCATATACACTCTTGAGCATTCAATTGAGGTAGTTGAGCCTTTTCGAGTGCATTGCATCCTAGTTTGATCCATTTGGCACTTGAGAGTGATCAAGCCCACTGTGATTTGTTACTCTTGGTGCTTGCCGGCACCTAGACGGCTTGGCGGAGGTTCCGGTGATCTTCTCAAGAAGACTGTGAGAAGGCCCGCAAGATTGTGAAGGCTCGGAGCTCGCCTACCCGGAGAGGGAAAGGGCTACCGCTAGTGATCGAGGTGATTAGGCTCAATTCGTGGAGCCGGTCCGATTCGTTCGGGCTTACCTCAACGTGGACTAGTGGAGACCGGCAAGTCTCCGATCACCACGGTAAAAAGTGATTGTGTCAATTGTGGTTTGCTCTCTTGTGCTTACTTTCATTCAAGGAATACTCTTCATTTGAATAATTTGATTGCTTGCTTAGTTAGAGTAGCAAACTTTGACCTAAGCTAATTGTTATTGCTTTTAGTCAATTACTTGTACTAGTGATCAATTGAGCCTTCCTAGATTGTCTAGTAGTACTATTGTTTACTTGCTCTAGGAAATCATTAAGTTTAAAATTGCTAATTAAAATTAGACGAAAATTTTAAAACCTCCTATTCACCCCCCTCTAGCCGGCCTCCTCGATCTTACACCCGAGCACCCCTGTTCCTCACTCCACCTCCCTCCGCCCTCAATTTCCCCTCTCCGCCACTCGAGCTCACCCGCGCCGTGCTCCTCCCTCCCCGAGCATCGGCCGCTCTCCGGCGAGCAATCACCACCACCTCGACCACCTTCAAGCCGTGTCGTCGCCCTCCTCGGCGTCCTCGCCTCCCCACAAAGTCCGTGAGCCGCTTCCCCAGGCCCGAGCGCCGTCTTCGCCACCACCTGAGCACCACCGCCGCTCCTCGCTCGCCACCGGCTGTCTCCCGTGCTCGCCAGGCTTCGCACCAAGTAGCACCGAGATCCTCGCAGCCTCCTCTCCCTCCTCTGCCCCTCACCGCCGCTAGCCGCCGGAGCACCGGCAAGCCGTTGGTCCCCGAGCACCGCCCCGGCCAGCAAGCCACGTCGGCAACCTGGGTCTACGTGGTTGCCATCTGGCGCCCGGTGGCAGCCACCTCAGCACCTCCCTGCCTCGTTAGTGCCACCCCACCCCCTTGCCACCTCAGCATCTCCTCGGGTCCATGGACTCGGTCCATATGGACCAGGGCCCACCTGTCAGCCTCCTATCCGAATATTCCCTAAGGGCTGACATCATGCTGATGTCATAATCCGGATTTCCAATAGAAAAATAAATCAGCCGAAAATGAAATCCCTGTTAACGTCATAATTCCTATTTTTCCTTAGAAAAATAATTTCAAAAATACAGTTTATTCATTTTCTCTGATTTTAAACTTCCGACGACCCGTTCTCCTTCGTCCTAGCTCCGATTGAGCCCATTCAAATTCCTAAATTCATCAAAAATTCCCCTCTATCCATTTCTAGGCTTAATTTGAATTTTGGAAGTCATTTGAATTTATTTTGAGTTTGGTCGGTTATTTTCACGTGTAGACTGCGACGATTCAGGAGAATTCCTCGACGAAGATTTGCAGCCAACCCAAGAGCAAGGCAAGTCACACTCCCTGATCATGTTGATCCCAAATTTCAAAATAAAATTTATGTTTTTAAAATTATTCTATTCAACGTATTTCAATTCAGTTTTAAAGTTAGTTATTGCCTACTTGTTAATACCTCTATTGACATTGAAGTTCTCTGATACCTTGTCACCCTAGATTGAAACTCT
The DNA here is from genome assembly GCA_036346575.1 of Dendrocalamus sinicus. Taxonomy (NCBI): domain Eukaryota; kingdom Viridiplantae; phylum Streptophyta; class Magnoliopsida; order Poales; family Poaceae; genus Dendrocalamus; species Dendrocalamus sinicus. The sequence goes on along the minus strand of CM070660.1, from coordinate 28,299,828 downwards.
AGTTGGTACACTAGTCTGGCTAGAGACTTTATGGATAGCAAATGCTTAGTCTTGCTTAGAAATAGCTATGGGTTGGGATACCTTTCACATAATATGATGAGTTTTTCACATGAAATGATAAGCTTTTGGAATATATTCCTGACTTCAGAGAGTCAGGAAGGATTGTAAAATTATTTCAAAATAAAATATAAAACCTGGTTTAGACCTAAGCTAATGGTTAGGTGGTGGGTGCAGGTATGCACTGTTGTTCGGAGACACAGTGTTGATTGTCGTGCATAGGGGTATGTGGTTGAGCCAAGTCACTTAAGGACCGTCTATGAGCTACTGTTGCAAAGCCCTATCGTACTGCCATAAGGCTAGTATAGGACAGTCTTGCCTGAATAATTTGCGAGTCCCAACCTGAGTCATGTTGTAGGCTGAAAGTGAGCGTGGCGTAGGCCATGAGAAGTCTCACTCGGCTCAAGAGGGGGTCCCAGTCTGGTGGATTTCTTACCGTGGTGAAACCTTAAAGTTGGCTTGGCCAGATTGAAAGCTTTGCATTGTAAAGGCCATATCATGATCTCCTCGCCGCACACTTAAGGAAGTGTGTAACTCGCGTGGCAATCCGGGATGATCATGTCTTGTGGGTAAAGCCGTACAACCTTTGCAAAGTGTATAATCTATACCGGTTAGTCATGCCCACGGTCATGGGCATACTGAGTAAAAGTTTTTCATGGATTAGACTTTGCTTTTCAAAAATGGTTTTCGAAAACCTTATGGATGGATGGAATCCGTGAGAGATGGAAAATGTGTGGACGGATGGAATCCATGAGAGATGGAAAATGTGTGGATGGATGGAATCCATACGAGTTTTTGAAAAGCTTGTGGATGGATAGAATCCATGAGTTTTGGAATCGTGTGGATGGATTGAATTCATATGAGATCTTTTGGAAAAGATGGCCCGGTTGGGATACCCGTGGATAGGTTGGTGTTTGGTCAGAACCTGCACTGACGGTAATATTTTCAAATACATGTATTGTTTTATTTACTGTATTACATTCGGCAATTTTAATTTATTTACTGAATTTCTTTAAATGATGTCTTATGCTCAAACTAACCCTATAAGCCCTCCATTGATGCCTTATCATTATGTTGCATTTCTCCGTGTGATTTGCGGAATACAAGTTTGTACTCCCCTTGTAATTTCCATACAGAGGAAGACGTCTACGACTACGGTGAAGACCAGGACGAGTAGGACGCATCTTACAGTCGTTTGCCTGTGGGCAGGCTTGGGCTTTGCTTCTTATCAGTTTGCTTCCGCAGTTATTTGCTTTATTATTGTTGCCAATGAGCATTGATGTAAGACTTAGCCATAAGGCCGTACTCTTTATTTATTAAAGTTAGTCATTTGTGCATGATATGTATCTTTGTTCTACTATGTGCACTAGCTGATTCTGGACTAGTGCGATTTACACAAAGGATTCAGGAGTTGTTGCTCCAGGGTCTGACAGTAAACCCCGTGGCCCGACTGAGCAAAGTGCATGTCGACCAGAGCATGCTTGGAAGATCATCCACCCAATGACCCTTTGGGAGGTCGAATAGACGGGTGCGGAGTCCCAACAGAATGATGCCATTGGCCCTCTCCATGGTGCCATTGGTCTTTGGGTTGGTGACCGATGCGAAACAGAGGTTGATGCCCAAACCCACATAGAACTTATAGAAGGAGGCTACGTCGAAATAGTTACCTTCCTTAGTACGCCGATTTGGAATATGATATTCTTCCGTATGAACTTTTGAACCATCGTGGAGGTTATCTTAGCTAGCGGCTTGGCCTTGATCCATTTGGAAATGTAGCCAACGACCACCACTGCGAACTTGTACCCTTGGGTTTGGGGTTTGAAAGGACCAACTAGATCTATGCCCCATCGGGCGAGCGGCCACAATGGTGGTATCAGCTATAGGTCGTTTGCCGGAGAGTTTGTCCCACGCCTCATCCATTGGTAGGTAGGGCATGTCCGAATGAGGAACTCCGCATCTCGTAGGGCAGTGGGTCAGTAGAATTCCTAACAGAATGCTTTTGAGACCAAGGCTCAGGGTGCGAGGTGGGAACCGTGGAGCCCCTAGTGCATCTCGTGAACCAGGTCAGCACCATCATCCTTGGACAAGCACCGGAGGTAAGGTTGGCAAACGCCACTCTTGTAGAGGATGTCGTTGTGAATGACAAAAACCCCTTGCGCAACTCTTCAGCCTCCACGCCCCGGCGAGGTCCGCGGGCTCGATCCCATTGGCAAGACACTCGATGATCGGTCTCCTCTAGCTTTGCTCCACGATGTCACACACCTCTGGGAGCCCCTTCACTGCCGGCTCCGCCAACACCTTGTAGGAAGCGCCAGTGGGTCTCTCTATTTGCATTCTAGCCACCCTTGCCAGGATGTTCGCCTCAAGGTTGTCCAAACACAGGATGCTTTGAACAGTGATGCCACTAAAGTGTTTCTCCATGGCATGAACAAGGGCTAGGTACTTTACCCATGCCGAGTCCCTAGTTTGGTAACTTTGTCGATGTGGCAAGCGATGAATTGGGAATCGCTCTTCACCAAAAGCCACTTGGCAATGGATAGCGCCAATTGTCATCGGTACGAATTCAGACAGTAAACTTAAAAGTATCACCGGTCGGATACAGAAACCGCCGAGGATACGAAGGGACCCAAGGAGAAATATACAACCATCAAGTGTATTCAATCCTAGTGTTCAGCCTTGTGTTTAGAGTTGTGTTAGCCTTTCGCAATGTCTATTGGGCTGTATGGCATAACGTCATAACGATGCTAATCACGCTACAAAGCTAAACAAAACTGAGATTGCTGGGTAGTTTGTAGCCTATGTAAACTAGCAAGTATTTCGTTGTCTCCTGTTTGTTGTCGTGGGTGAGTTTCTTGTAGGTGTATGAGTACGAACAGAGTTGGTGATTTATCACGGCACTTGTGGAGCGTTTCCTTGTCAAGAAATTTTCGCTGGTGTAGTGCGTTATTGTGCCACAAACCTTTTCAGCTCACAACTCCTTGCCGCTTTTCTTTTTGGACAACTGACTCTGTCTTGCAATGGCACTACAGAAGCACCAGTAAATTTCTAGCGTGTGTAAAAGACGTACACATATGTGTACGTGGTTGTGTGGGTTAGAGGTTTTGAACATAGTGTGTTAAGTGTCTACATCCACCTTGTACTCTTAAACAAGGTTGTCACGATCGCAATACCAAATAGGATTGTTTTTTTGTCTAACGGAATCGGATCGTAGGATCGAATCATAGAATCACAATACTATCAAATTTTTAAAAACATATATATTTTATATATAAATTGAATTATATTTCTAAATATGCAAGTCTATAGTAGATTTTTTAATTTAATTTTGTAATTTGAGTACACTTATTCATGTTATATTGAATTAAGGTTGATTTTTGAAACCTATTTAATTATTTTTAATAAAGTAATAATCTAAAAATGCAAAATGTAAAAGATAATACTTTTTTTTATCTTAGAATAACATGTAAACAACAAAACAAAGCAAATTAAATTAGTGCAACTTAAACTAGCAATAGGTAATATCAAATTTTATATTCTAATGTACACTACTAGAAAATCCCCCTAACGCAACGGCGGAAAATCGTGGCAATAGGGACAAAATCGTGGCAATAGCTACCAATTGCCACAATATCACTTCGTTGGCAGCCGTTGCAAAAAAGTGAGTGGCGAAAGGTCTTTGCAACGGTTTTGCGTCCTGTTGCAAGAGCAATGCTAATTGCAACGTAATCATGCGTTGCAGTTGATAGGTGTTGCAACATACCATATTGTGGCAATAAGGTATATTGCCACGTTTCAATCCGTTGCAAAAGGCTTTATTACCACGCATATGTTTCGTGGCAGCAGGAGCTAATACCACGTCGTTGTTTCGTGGCAATAGGTTATAATGCCACGCTTATTGCTTCATTGCATTAGAGCATTGTTGCAACGCGATACGTCCAGTGGCAATAGTCCCTATTACCACGGAAATAAGTTTGTGGTAATAATCTTTTTTGCAACGGAGGATGTTTCGTGGTAATAATGTTTGTTGCAACAGAGGATTTTTCATTGCAATAGAATATTTTGCAACGCAATTTATCTGGTGGCGATAGGCTCTATTGCCATGGAAATTAGCTCGTGGTAACAATATTTGTTGCATCGGAGGATGTTTCATTGCATTAAAAGCATTTTGCAACGCAATCTGTCTGGTGGCAACAGGCCCTTATAACAACGAAGTAGAAATGTTGCATTTACATGTATTGCAACAGAAGGTTTCGTGGCAATGCATTTTGCATTTCAATTCGATTATTAAACATTATTGAAACAGAATGAAATAATTATAAATTTTGCAACAACAATATGGAATGAAACCATCATTAATTGTAATATATAGCCAGCAAAATAGTTTGTACAATCATCAAGCAAAGGTTACTATTACTATAACAATGTCATTGAAAATCGGTAACTAAAATTGATATAACATAAATATTCTAGCTATATTAGGCTTGGCATAGCTTGTTTGCATCAAAGATTCGCTATCTTGTCTTGATCATGCCATGACTCGAGTCCGAGTGATCTGTTGAAAAGAACAAAGGAATCACAGCTTAATCTTACAGAAACATGACATGCACACATTGCAAGCAATTATATCAGAATCTCAACCTGCTACAAGCCCTTCCTACAAAGCTGCTTATTAAATACACAAACAATATTCCTGGCCATCAATTTTGATAAAGATTTGACAAACAAATAGTATGTATCAAAGATAAATACAACCTTCCATTGCACAAGATTATTTAAACTCAAAGAAATAATTTCTGAAAATGTGAACACTAGTCTGAACTCTGAAGAATTGTCCATGCAGCATACATAGTTAAATGGCATTACATCTAACTTATAAGATTGAACAAGACAAGGATAACTCTTCCTACTGTAATGCCAAGGTTTGGCAGAGAACTCACATGTACATTATGACAAAGGTGAGGCTCTACAAATCAGCCTAGGAGATCATTTCGGGTATGTCATCCGCAACTAAGATAAACAAGGAAAAACATTAATAAATAATCGATTAAATTACTGAGCAAGTTAAAAAAGATTACCAAGTATTCATAATTTATGTCATCTACCAGCTAAGATAAACATGTTCCAAGATGCAGATAAACTAAAGTGGAGATTGAGATGGATAATAATGGAGAGAGTTACGTTGAAACTAAAATTTATGTCACTCTTAATATTCTGATATTTTAAAATACTTATATATGTTACTAATGAGTTAAATAATGAACTATGTTGACTGCATCTGTTCTTCAGAAAGACAGTTTGTAATTGTATTGCAGCAGCAGGTGTTGATTAAAAAAAGCAAAACCCTTGAATCAACTGGTTGTTGTCATCAAAATATAACATACTACAGTTCATACCTGTCCGTTCCTTGCTAGTACACGTTTTGACGCAGCATTCCTTAGACTTTGTGAGGAAATGTAATACGCTGAAGTATTGTTTTTTTGAGAAGTGCCTCCTTTTTTATTTGAACGTTTGTTGCCAACAGTGTTTGTTGTGTCAGGCGTAGCTGCAGAAGAATTAGCTTGGACGATGCTTTCAGGATTAGTCTGCATACAAAAAATGATAAAACAATTTAGCTTGCATAAAGTTTCCAAGACTGGAGTTGGTGAAACAATGATACAATTTTATACTGCTGTAATGTGGCTTCCTTTGTTCGCAAGGGCTGCAAGCATCTCTTTCCTCATTTCTTCTCTTAATGCTTGTCTTTTCTTGTCCTCTTCTTCTTGAAGTGTTGCATTTTTCTTCCAATATCCTTTCCCGTTCAGCAACTTCTTTTCAAGTTTCTCTTTAACGATTCTACCTCACCTTGGAGCTCAATATTCTTACAGTTGGTTGCAATGTAGTACGAGCTTGTTCTAGGAATTGAACATTCAGCATACGATTTTGTGTTGGATATTTCGACAAGTACCCATGACCATGAAGTCTAGTTGCTTTGCATCCTGTGGTTTCCTTGTACGATGACTGGAAAAAAACATTCTCCTCTTCTCTTGTAAGGCTGGATAAGTCAGATTGTTGTTCTCTCTCCATAATTCGGTTGCATGCATTATCCTAAGAGGAAGGTCATAATTGAAGTAGAATTCAGAACTGAATGGATGCACAATATATTGAAGCATGCTGTGACTAGTGAAATTTATGATTTACTAACATAGACATCCTTCGAAGCATTGTTTGACCATTGTCCATTCTTCATGTGAGTAATCATCCAAAGATTCAAATCATTTGGCTCTTCACCAGTTACAGGGTCTCTCTAAAAGATGGGAACAATGTATCATATGAGTTTGTCATTGATGAAAAAGAACCATATTAGTATGTCATAATTACCTGCTCATAGCTTATTCGAGAAAACGTTCTGCTTCCCATGATGTGCATAGTCTTTTGTTTATAACGGTTTTCAGAGTTCTGGCTGCTAATTTTCTGAAATCAGTAGAAAAATGCATTAATTAAAGGAAATTAATTTCTGACAAGCCTGTATTTAGAGGAAAATTAAGTGTATACTAGTTAAAATAAGTAAATCTGGTAGTGGCAAATTAAAATAATGGAAGGTGAATTTCATTGGTTATGGTAATATTTAAGAGGTAATGATTAATGTAACATGTATAATGAAATGGTGCATGAGAGCATGTCAAATAAAGTGCTTGCATCCAGTTGTCGTCGCAGGAATAATTATGCATAAATGAAACAATGAAAAAAGAGAAGCAGAATCTAGATGGAAATAGTGTGGTTAAATGGAACTCAGAATCATGAGAAGGATGCATGATTATTGTTGACATTCAAAGCAAATTATGTGAGAAAGGAATACAGTAGGTTTAACACAGCAATAGATATCATTCCATGATCCATAAGCTATGGAATATAACAACTCCACCCAAAATACATCTACCGACAAACTAATTCAACTACGGTGGAGAGGCGATGAATGACATATACTGATTGCTATGAAAATGTGATTAGAAAATGAAATATTGAAAGAAACAAAGTGTTCAAAGCTTTCATCTATTTTGTTCCATATTTGCAAGTGTATAGTAAAATTATAGGAAATAGTACCGAACCTGGAATTTTTCAGATCCAAAATACAACTGCAAGTAGTGCCACTCAACAATGTCTACATCTGCGGGCTTATTTTTCATCCTCTCGGCATAAGTGTTGTATGCCTTGTATGTAGAACTTAAAGCTGATCGCCATCCTTTGTACCTCTCTTTGGCAATCGACCATATCTTTTCCTTTTCATCCACAAGGCTTGGAATGTCCCACCTTTTTGTTTTAAGTTTAAAGACAAAGAAAAGGTGAATTATTTGTAACTCGAGACTGTGCATGCTTAGGCAACAAAAGCCAACCATATATTGTATACTACTCCATGTTTTTACTTTCTTGTTAGTTAAATTGTGAAGAATTAATCAAGTGAACAAGAAAAGTTTAAAAACCTCCTGTTATAATCGTAAGTAGACTATTTATCAATCTGCGGCATATGTAAATCCTAAATAGTTATGTAAATACAGATATTCCTGATAAATCCGGTATCTCCACAATAACAAATTCGAAATTATTGCTAGAGAATTAGGCATACATATCGATTTTGTTGTTAGCACGATACTCTAACAAAAAATACCATAAAACTGAATCGGCACAAAGATTTGTATTCGTTGCCATTCAGCGACAAGTGAGCACAATGGTTTGATATGACCCCACACGTCTAGATGTGTGAACAAGTCTCTAGCGAATCAGCATCGTCCTTCTAAGCTTTTTTCCTTGTAACATTGCATCTACGTACAGTGCAATCGCTTCATCTTATCCTCATTGATGACTTTTGTAAACAATGTGACGAAAATAACGATAATGGTGAAAAGCATGTGTGATTGTTATGCTCTAATAATAACTAACTATACTTCAAAATTATGCATACAGAAAAATTATACTTTTAAAACATCCTATGCTTTTTTAAAAATGATATTACATTTACCTTTACCTTTACAACCTGATTTGGAACCTAGCTAATTATGTAATCCCTTGAATGGCTAATATGCACGCATCAAGACATCGGATGCTATTGAATTTCGACATTAGGCTCTATATCCTTCCACTTTTGACTCCAATGAGTGGTGCCCTTTTCTTTATAAACAGTACCACTTCATCCACAAAAGCACGGCTGTTGTCTCCTATGGGACCTCCAAGCCTAGATGAAAATTCAATCTTAAGTTTCGATCACCACTCTTTATTCGCTTGTTGGTCTTGCTATACCCTTAAGGGTACCACGTCCCTCTTTTTGAAGCCTCCGCGAAGCTAGTTAGAAACCAATTACAATTAAATGATTAGACACATTCGAATGGAAGTTTTGAAGCTTAAAATAAAAATTGTTCAAAGCAAAATATACCATCATGTTTTTCCTTTGACGTCTAGCATGAGATGGCCAACACGGAGGAGTTTTCTTTGCTGCCATGACTTTCCTCTTCAGCAAGTATTTCATCATCTTGGCTTTCAGCAAGTATTTCATCATCTTGGCTATGCTGATCTAAATACGATCGCATATATATCCAACATCGATGCAAAGGTACACGTATGATTTCGTGATCGTAAAATAATCTTATGTGCTAATGGACCAAACACTGTAAACATCTAATAACCTATGGATGTAAAACCTCGTTCAACTGCAGTATTAAAAACATCTCTGTGGGTGTACTAATGCATGAACACTACAAACAAGGAACCAATGGACAAGAGCCAATAGCATGTCACTTACGTGTCCCCATTCGCTTGTGTGCGTGGGGAGGGGGCACCAATGGACAACAAAAATGCCATTCTGTTTGTTCGAGAAAAAGAGCAGCATGCAGCGGAGGCGCAGGCGTAACAATGATGCTGGGTGCAATTAGGATGTCGCGATCTTGCGATAGCCTCACGATGTAAAAGAACGGAGCTGCAGGACCAGCTCCCGGCATGCAGTACCGAACTCACGATCTTTGGCATGGCATGGCAATGGTAACTCAAAAGCGGAGCACACTTGATCATAAGCTGCGCGATGCCACTAGTAGCTTTGTCGCTGCTACTCTGTGCACACCTTGGAAACTTCGGTGTGTGTGAAGAAGGCCTACGCTAGCTAGGAGTCGTGGTCACCGGAGTTTAGCACATTTCGTGTTCCAAACAGGACATTAATTCTTTTGCTTTTGGGAAGATTCGGCCCAATTAAGTTATTCCTTTATTCAAGAATGCTTTTTCTAGAGAATACTTATAATTTTATCGTATTCAGATGTGTCTAGCTTCTTTAGAAGCATTATGAATCAAGAACAAATAGGCCATTTTGTTTTGAATACGAAATCATATCCCTCAGTTTGCACTAATTCATATCCCTCAGTTTTCTCTTCTAAGTGATTTAAATACGAAACAACCTCAGTTTTCTACAAACAGTCCTATTCTACAAACAAGGATTTCTCTTCTAAGTGATTTAAATACGAAATCATGCTTAACATGGCTGTTAAAAATAAATGAACAATTAGCATAATACTTAAATTGTTGTTTGTTATTTGTGCTCTCCGATGTCGTTGCTTCGTTTTAAACAAGTACTCCTCGACATGGCGATCTAAATCTAAATCTAAATCTAACCGTTTGCAAAAATTACATTGCATGTTAGTACTCGACAATGATCAAAAGAAATTACGATTTACGGAAGATCGCCTTGCTGCCTTTAGCCATGCTTTATAAGTTAGGATTGTTTCCTCCTGTAGTCATCTTGTAAAGCTGCACTTAACAAATATGTTAGCTGTGCGGTCGAAACAACACATCTTATCTTAAATGCAATGAGTCCGCAACTTAACTTACGTGTCTCGGGTCTTCGCGTTGCGAGATTGCAAGCCATTTCTTGTATGCATCAATATCTACTCGACGTTGGTTCATCACCATTTGGCCGCCTTGGTCGCTTGATGGGAGTTATGCTCACTTGCAGACCTCTCGGTTGATCTTTTGTCGGACAAATCTGATTTGTTTCTCCTCTCATTCTCTGATAGCATGGCTTCTGTTTGGTGGTTAAAATCGAGCGCCTCGAGCTTTGCCTGAGCCCTACCACATCGCTTCTTATAAAATAAGAAGTCCCTCCCAGAGTACCCAAGCTTCGATTTGATATACATCAAGTTGTAAAACGTGATATAAGCCCTGTCAAGTTCTAACTCGACAACTTCGACTTCTGGATCTGCCCCAACGCAATCAAACTTGATATTCCAAATCTCTCCGATGAACCTGGCACAGTATAAATTGAGAAAAGTGACTTTATTAACATGATGCCTAATAAGTAATGATTAAGAATAGTAAATGTACAAGTCTTTGTTAGTTGTTACAAAGCATGTATTTTTAAATATGAAACTTTGTTGCAAACAAATTTTTCATGTCAGAAAAATAAAAGGTAAAGCATCATCAATCCAACCTCGCATTATGAGCTATTAAAATTGAAAGATCTGTACATTGCATAAAGACATCGATTATAGCCTTATAAAGTAAGGCAGACAAAACAATGACAATTTATCTTGTTTGTGACAATAAATAGTAGGTGGAGGCAAAAGTACACACACGTTTCTAGTTATAGCCTTATAAAGTAAGGCAGCAAAACAATGACAATTTATACTGTTTGTGACAAGTTGCTCGATGGTGCTGCAGCTACAATATCATAACTTTGTAGAGGAAATACAGAAAATTATGAGAACGTAAATTTGAATCATGAACTCGTAATAGGATTAACAATGTCATATCCAATGCATTGACCTTTTAGAATCCTATACTCAAGATCAACAATACGCACAAAAGAGTAGTCGAATTTGCCTTCCGTGTAACATTGGTTGTTCTTTTCTTTCTCTGCAGCCCACCCTCAATACCAACGAAACAATCGAGACCGCCATATAGCTTTAATAGGTTGGAGTTGATACATCAAAATCAGATATGGATAATTGGTTGCTTCCGTGTTGAATACCATCTAGGCGGGCTGGAGCAGTTTTTTACCAGGCTGGACAGCACCAATAGAAACAAAAACACACTACTGGTAGATAATACGAAAAAATGCACCCATGGATTAGCTCTCTTTTCTTTTGACCAATGCAAGGAAGCACTTGAAATAACTTTTTCTTCAGAAATAGTAGGGAAGAATATACATCAGTTGGGAGAAGACAGTGTTTCTTTAGCCTGATAGTCTGATCAAAAGTGAGTTGCTGTTCAGAATGCACATAATAATCACTTTGCACATAACAAGGTTGTGCAACCAATTACTTGTGCATACTACTAGCCCATTTGATTTATTTTTCGGCTATAACAAAATCTAATTAAGAAAGAACCTTATCACTTGAATGCAATTTCTCATCCTCCATTAATCGCATTGTATCAAGATTGATGCATCCATTTTGAGACATCTTCACCAAGCCTTCTATCAACGCATACCCAATTCACCAACCAATTTCGATGTTTATCAGTTAAAGTAGTAACAAAGTAGTAGCAGGCCTGAGGATTCATTAATATTACTTTAGAAAAAAAAATTATTGGTACACCATATGTAATACAAGTTTAATCTACCACCAGGGGCCAAATTATCCCACAAATTGGTCAATTGCCTTTCTTTAATACACAATAGGACAGAGTAATATAGAAGTATGCCCTGCGTATCAGCAAAGGGGATTTCAAGCACTTAACACTTAATCTCCAGAAGTTCCATCATTTAAGATTTCAACTAAAGGGGATGCAGTAAGCTAGAATTCTAGATGGGCAATCACCAATCAGATACAAAACTATCTCTAATCTCTACTCTCTGGAGTCTGGATAATGAATAATAATCCCTACAGATCCTACTGGCTACTGTAACTGTCTCTAATCGTTTGCAAAAATTACATTGAATTACATTGCATATCAGCTAATCCGATTTGTTTCTTATTTTGCAGTGTCACAAACCCAACATAACCCTCACATCAATCCGCACCGTAGACATTTTATAAGATTAGGGTTCGATCCATGGATTAGGGTTGGATGCGCAGAAACTTACTTGTCGGTCGGGAAGATCCACCGATATCTCCCGGCCTTGATCGCGTCAATTATAGAAGTGTCGGGTTGGCGATGTAGTCGGCGGCGCGGCGCGCGTGCTGCTGGATGAGTCGGCATCGCGGCGGGAACCAAACCGAGGAGGGCTGCCGAGACGAAGAGGAACGTGGCGGCGGTGGAAGGACCGGCAAGCCGCCGAAACCCTAGCCTCCACCAAGACGCCCAGCCTCGTGCACGCCTAGTCTCTCTCCCGCAGATCCCAAGCCGCGCAGCCTCCCGTACTTCTTTTCCAGCGGCGGCGGCGGGGCGGAAGGACGGGGGTTAGGGGTGGGCGACGCGAGTGGGAAGGGCGAGAGAGAGGATAGCGAGGGAGGCGGCGTGGGGCACTGGGGCGAGAGACCGGGGAGGCGGCGTGGGGCACGGGCGAGAGACCGGGGAGGAGGCGACTGAGGGGCCGAAGCGCTCGGCCTGGGCTGTACGTTCGCCTCCGTGTCCCGCGATCCAACGGCCGGAGATCGCCGCGCACCTAAACCAGATCGGTGGTTATGGGGTTATGGTAAGCCAGGTAATGCACGCGCGCGTGGGGTTATGGGGGAACTTTTGGCGGGGTGTTAAATTCCTTGTAAAAATTTGGTGGGAAAAAAATTAATCATATTTGGTGGGAAATAATTACTTGTAAAAATATTACCAAATGAATCATAATCTTGATCAAGTTTTACACAAGATGGCGTCCCAAACTTTGGTGGTGATCGGTTCAGCTTAAAAGCTCATGGCTTATGGCTGAAAACATCAGTAGCTAGTGAAAAAGCATCAGAATCGACATGAGACTTATTTCGTATAATTAAATTTAAAAAAATTAAAAATATAAAAATATGTTAGCCTATTACGATAATACAAACAAATATGAGGAAAAAAAGAACCAGCAAAAAAGCTCAACAAAAAGCCAAAAGTTCAGAAAAAGACGAAATTTATGAATAGTAAAAAATAAGCCAGAAGCCAAAGCCGAATTGATCATGGCATTTGTTCAATCCAAATCGGGTTTAATTGTACAGAGCGTTCGTTTATTTAAAAGCAAATGATAGTGGAAAATAAAGGATCTATCACCAAAAATTACCGTGATCTTGTGCAATGCAAGTTTCTCACAATTGTACATAGCATACACTTTGTTTAGAACAAATCATAGTGTCCAAGCCCCTAGGATAATGAGAGAGTTGATGCCTCGTTGCAATTTGCCATCGACCATCTCATGAGCTCTATACCACCAGTCCTCAAAAGAAGCATCATTGATCATTCATAAGCAGATTTAGCCGAGTAAAGTCCTAATGAAGAGAGGCGCCAACGATGTACATCCGCAACTTCGGCTGTAGTTTAACATCGAAAGGAGATCCCGAGATTTATAAATTCAGCAAGGATCCCAACCGAGAGAGCTCCTGTATATCTCGGATCCAACTATGATTAGGTATTTTATCTCATTTGACTCCCAAAGTATGAGCTAGTTTTACCTAGTGTTCGCCACACGTAAGTCTAGCCCGTCTAGATGCTAGTCATGGGGTTAACGACTAGTTTATTAGCTTATAATTTAGTTAATTATCGTATCATGATATAGCTTATAATTTATCTAATTATCTGATCGATGATGATATAGCTTAAAATTCAGTTTTAAATACATATGTTTGACCCAATTGTCAATTCAGTTTTACATACATATGTTTGACCCAATTGTCAATTCAGTTTTACATACATATGTTTGACCCAATTGTCAATTCAGTTTTAAATACATATGTTATGTAAAATGAATTCAATTTTGAAATTTGAGACCAAAAATAAATGGTTGGCAATTTATCTATTTTATCTCATTCGACTCCCAAAGTATGAGCTAGTTATGATAAGTTGATAACATATGAAAACCTCTTCATGCTCAAACATATGAACCACTATGATAAGTTGATAACATATGAAAGCCTCTTCGTGCAGGAACCCAATTGACAATTCAGCTTTAAATTCATATCTCTATTTCTTCTCTACACCTAAAAGCCTCAAAACCTTTCGTCCAACCGGCGTTGGTGCGCAAGGCCCGAGTGCGCCGCGCTTATATGCAGCTAGTATGTATTATGGTTGGTGCAGTCTAGCTCTCAAGATATCTTTACTATTATCTTTACTATTATAAAAGAAGGAGTTGGTGGTTGGTACGGCCACCCACCCCTTCTCAAAAGGATTTATTCATCATATACCCTCCTTATAGATGAAAATTCAGGATTTACCCTCCTGACCCACGTGTCAGTGACTTATGATGACCCCACATATCATTGAGGTGGGAGGGTAAATCCTGAAATCCCCAATTCAAACGAGGGTATATGATGAAGATCCCCTTCTCAAAAAAGACTCAGTGCCAGCCCGATTAAAAAAAAAACCGTCTGTGTTCTCCGCGTCCCCCGTCCCCCGTTCTCCGCGTCTCCCGGTCGTCTCCTCCCCCCGCGCTGTCGCCGCCGCCGCCTCCTCCCCACCTCGTTCCGCCGCCTCCTCCCCTACCTCCCACCCCGCGCCGCCGCCTCCTCCCCCCAATCCTCCACACCGCCGCCTCCTCCCCCTCCCCCACTCCTCCGCACCGCCGCCGCCTCCTCCTCCCCCCCACTCCGCCGCCGCCGCCTCCTCCCCACCCCGCGCCGCCGCCTCCTCCCCTCCCTCCCACCCCGCGCCGCCGCCTCCCCCACTCCTCGCCCGCCTCCTCCCCGCTTCTCTGCTCGCCGCCTTCCCCATTCTCCTCTCCAAACCCCGTACACCTCCCGGCCATGGCCTTTGCCCGACGGCAACAGCAGCGGCGGCGCCTCCTCTACATCCCCAAGGAGGCGGCGCATCATCGCGCCGACACGCGCCCGACGGCACGCTCCTGTTTATGGTATATATATTATGCATACATGACTCGATGCATCACTCCTTTTTGTGCGATTTATACCAACAATTTGTTTATGGTATTTCTTCTGCGTTTGCTTTCTCATCCGTGCGATCAAGTAGTTTTGCTCGGTGACTTGAATTATAGGATATACTTGGGAGAGGCCGAGACAAGGTTGTTGGTGAAAGCCAAGAACTGGTCCATCTTATTACGGAAGGATCGGTATCTTGAACCCGCCATCTTAATCCGTTTATGGAACAATCGAAAAAAATACTAAACACAATTTACAACTTTGTCTCCTTTACTCAATTTCCTTGGTTTTATTTGACATATATGAAGCACATTTGCAGCATTGGTATTTGCGAACCCTACTCCGTGGCGCTCACACGCGGTATCCAACTACCCATCGTTCCATTCCGATGCTTATCGCTTAGCTCAATTGGGAGTATTTTGGGTTATGATGATGGTCGATCACCTTGGAAATTTTACTAGATGCTTTTGCGAAAAGAAAGTAAAGCGAGGATTTTTTAGCAACATTTCCATTTCTAATATGGATTTGACATCCATGCAATGATAATTCTGCATGCATGTATGTGGATATGGGGAATCTGTGTTTTTGTTTAATTTCATTGAAACCATACACTCGTGGTTTTGTTTAATTTTTGCTTTCGTAAGGTGAGCTATGTGTATTGCTGTCCGGTTTATACGACCGCCATTTATATGCACTAATTGAACTGAAAGATATGTGTTTGATTAAATTGTAGTTGGTTCAGCCTAATTAGAGCTACTTGTATGTTAACAATTTGCATAAATACTTGTCCGCATGTCCGCAATTTCAAAACATACTAAATGAAGGTTCATGAGCGTGATAAATTATAGTATCCAAAACAAACTATGTAACATAAAAATTTTAAACAAAAAAATCATCTTCAGCTACTTGCCCAGAACCGTGCACTGGTGCTACATATCCATCATCAATGTAGGTGTCATCATCATCTTCTTCATCTGCTAATCCAATATCATTTGGTTCATCTACGGATTCAGCAATCGCTTTTTGAATTACAGAAGCATCACCCGTAACACCTTCTATGTCAGACCTTCTCCAGTTCATCAAGTCTTCATGGCTGCCTGAAGCAATCATGTCTTGCACTCCCACATCCAGTGAGTCAAGATCGATTCCTCCCTCGCTTTCTGAATTTGCCGATTCCGGCATGGCAAATAAATTTCTGGGTTTCATTCTTACAACAAGGCGCGATCTAGTTTCTTTGCGCTGTTCACATAAAACACCGCTCAGCTTGTGTACCCGAATATAAGGCTCATCTAAATAACGCAATCGAGTTGTATCGATATCAATAATTCCATACCGATCCCTTTGGTACCCTCTTCCTTTGTTCTTGTCGTGGCGGGAACATCGAACGATCAGATCAAACAGTATCACTTCCTTACCAAAAGGAAAATCTAGTGCGATAATCTTTTAATCACGCCATACCGATCAATATTGCGAATCGCCATCTCTGAAACAACAACACCACTATTCGTGTGTTAAGGTTACGCTCTATCCGAGTGCATTAAAAGAAATCCATTGATGAAGCATCCGTTGAAAACACGTGCTCGTTGGTCCAGTCCTTGTGAAAGACCATACATCGATCACTTGTTCCTCCTTCTTCATTAAGTTTGCTGATCTGCGACCAGTAATAAACCCTTTAGTTCTGTTCAGAATTGCCAGTTAGTCAGCAAATACACAAAGAAAAAAATTCCAACTCACTGTGCGCTCAAACCAGCCTACAAATTGTTGCTCGTGTCGTTGCTCAACACTCCGAGTACTGATTTTTCTAAGTTCATCCATATGCTTACTACAATATTGAAAAAGAAGGCTTCAAGTAAATAAAATTAAGTAAACCTTGGTAATTCATACAAGCAGAATATGTATTTTTAAATAATATCTTACTTGATCCATGGAATGACCTCATCACAGTTTCTTAAGATGTAGTGCCTCATCCGCTGCAGCTCAATCGGAGTAAGTGTCTCGATAGTAAATCCTTTCTTGGTATAGTCAATGTTGGCAAATATGCTTAGACCGGATGGTGGTTCATTCACCGTGGCAGCTTCATGGCGCCTCGGACGATTAACCTTGGTTTCGATGTCGCTAGGAAGCGAGCAAAATGTCATGCACTCCTCGATATATACCTCGGCTATTGAACCTTCAGTGGTGTGCTTTGTTCCGCACGTAGCCTTTAACGAAGACGTAGATATCTCTCAATTGGATACATCCATCGATAGCACATGGTCCTCCAAGTTTAGCCTCTTCACTAGATGAACGGCAAATGCACCATGATATCAAAAAGATGGTGGGAATATCATCTCAAGCCGACAAAGGGTTTCACTAATCGAGTTGCTCAATCTGTTGTAACTCTTCAAAGACTCAACTCCTTTGAACATATTGCATTGAAGAACCTACTAAGCTGAATCAACGGATAGCAACATCTTCTCGCAAAATGTTGCGTCTCGCTATGGGTAATAGTTTCGGAAAATAATATGGCGTCATGAGATTTGAGTCCGGACACCTTGCACTGCTCATGTCCACGCTCCTCTTGATGTTGGAGGCATAACCATCGTGCATCTTCACACCTTCTAGAAATTTGCATAAGTATGTCATCTCATCCTTACCAGAGAGTACAAAGGTCTTGATGGCACTGTGTATTTTTCATTCTCCACCACGAGATGTTGATCCTTCCTAATGCCCAAATGTTCCATGTCTAGCCGAGCCTTCTCGCTATCCTTTGATTTGCTCGCCATGCAAAGCAAAGTCCCAAAGACGCTCTCACAAATATTTTTCTCGATGTGCATCACATCCAAATTATGCCTTACAAGCAAATTTTCCCAGAAGGTAGTTCAAAAAATACTCTTCTTCCTCCAATTATGCCACCTACTTTCTTCTTCACGCTGCTTCCTCTTCCTAGCGGACTTCCCAAAAGTCACTTGCTCAAAACTTTAGATCTTGTTGCAGCACCCTTTACCACTCAATGGCACTCGAGACTCCTGGTTTCCACTTGTTATTGAAGTGCTCTTGTTCTTGCGCCACCGTGGTCCATAGGCGTAAAGCGGCGATGTCCCATATAGCAATGCTTGGACCCAAATTTCAACCATAAAAGTCTCAGATCCTTGTGGCAGTATGGACATGCAAACTTGCCTTTGTGCTCCAACGGATAGCATCCCATATGCTGGAAAATCATTAATTGTCCACGGAGAATTGCACGCAACTTAAAATTTTTTCACCTTGCCATCCCATGTCTCAACACCCTCTAACCAAAGATCTTTAAGCTCATCAATCGGGGCTGCAAATATACATCAATGTTATTTCTGGAGAAGTAGGACCCGGTATCAACATTGACATCATCCAATAAGGTTGTTTCAAACACAACCAAGGTGGCAGGTTGTAAGGGATTAAAATGACAGCCATGTAGTATATGAAACATTCAAGATCCCAAAAGGATTAAAGCCATCGATGCAAGTCCCAACCTAACATTGCGAGGATCCAAAGCAAAATCCTTATACGTTTATCAACATGATTCCATGCCAAGGAGTCGCAGGTGCCGCATTTTTCCATCTCGGACCACGCCCTCGTTATGCCAACGCATATATGCGGATGTGGTCGCATTCATGTACAACCTTTGCAATGAGGAGTAACTGGGAAATACCTTAGGACTTTTTGTGGGACACGCTTCTTGGCTACCTCCTCCTTATGTGTGGAAACAATCGATTTCCATCTGGACTCACCACATGTTGGACATGTATCCAACTTAGCATAATCCTTCCGAAATAACACGCAATCATTCACACAGGCATGTATCTTTACGTAGTTGAGGCCAAGATCCCGAACAACCTTTTGCACTTTATCCAATGTGTCTGGAACACAGTGACCTTCAGGGAGAACAAGTGAGAACAACTGAAGTATGTCCTCTAATGCACTGTTACTAATACCATACATGCACTTAATCTGAAAGAGCCTGACAATGAAAGATATCTTAGTGGCCTCCTTGCAACCTGGATACAATTCCTTCTTCGCCTCTGTTAATAATTTAAAGAATTTCTTTGCTTCTTCATTTGGCTCTTCATTAATAGTACCTATGATGTCTCCATGTATAGCACCCCTTATTAGTGTTGAAACCAGTTCATTCACAGCACTACGGTCACCTGTTGCGCCATCATCGACATCTGTTGCAGTGGTGCCCTCATGTAAATCATCTTCTCCTTGGATGAAGCTTTCATCAAACCCTCTCGAGAACCAAATGACTCAACCTCTGCTTTTGTTCTCAGTAGTTCATGCAACGACATCTTCTACATGGACATGGTGCGTTTCTCTGGAGCAGTCTCACCAAATTTAATTTCAATAAATTTCTTGAAACCTTTTGCCACTCATCTGTCAGAAATGCATGCGCATCCAACTCCTACCATCAACAGCATGTTCTTCCAATTCAAATGAACACAAATAACTAGTTCAGCCACCGCAACACAAACAAAGACAAAAGTAAACATATATATTTCAAATCATAATTACTATATAGTACCCCCTCAGTTATATTCAAACAACTTACTTTTAGTCAATACTGGACATGAAACGATTAAAAATTTTCTTATCAAATAGATCAACTCTATTACTCCAAAAAATTTATTAAAGTGCTTCAAATGATCAACTCTATTCGATTCTGGAGTATTGGCTTGGTTTGATTTTGGGGTGCAAGAAGGCGGAACACTAGCAGTAGTATTTTCTATTTGGTTTGGGGAAGTAGCCTCTGATTACATCACTTCTTGAGGAGTTTCGGCCAGACAACCAAATAGATCAATTGGACTCAGAGACAATCACAGATCAACACGGCTTAGCAATGAGGTAATTATGACTGGGTACGAACTTCTCCAAACATCTAGCAAGTTTGTCAGAACCTGCAAAGAATGAGTCTAAAGACCATTGCAGTTTTCTGAAGACATACCGCTTCAACACTTCAGTTTATTATTGTTGAACGGCCAAGATTTGCCGCAAGCCTAATGTCAGAACCTGCAAAGAATGAGTCTAAAGACCATTGCTGTTTTCTGAAGACATACCGCTTCAACACTTGATGCAAATTTCCTTACAAGCTGCGAAAAGACTGATGGTAATAACCACATATACCTTAGAGAGTCATGTGAAGATGCTGAAAACAGTTGCCTTCGATGTGAACTGCACTGATACAGTAGATCAGATCAAATCTAAATTTATTGCCATTGAGGGCATTGACAAAAGTGAGCAAGAGCTATTCTCTGCTGGGATTCACTTGAAGAATGGGAGTGGCCTCGCTGATTACAACATCATGACTAACTCTTCTGTTGACCTCTACATAACTGATGGGAAGGTGTTGGTTTCATTAAAGGTACACTTCCAGCATTCTATCCTCAAACCATTCGCTCTTGATTTCCTGATTTCCATACTTGAGGACAAATATGCTCTTGAGGGGAAGGAAAAGTCAGAACCTGCAAAGAATGAGTCTAAAGACCATTGCTGTTTTCTGAAGACATACCGCTTCAACACTTCAGTTTATTATTGTTGAACGGCCAAGATTTGCCGCAAGCCTGGGAGGATGCATCCAGATTGGTCTCAGTTAATGCTAGTTAGTAGTTGTGTGAGTTTACTTTGTTTAAGGCTTAATATGGTGTTAATCTGGATGTGTTCTGTAATGGCACTTAAGTTGATTCGAACTCAGACTCGGATATATATGCACTCAATGGAAGAGAACGGAAGAAGCTTTTGCCGACTCAATATTTTAGCCCTAGTTGTAGCCCTAGTTTCCAGAGCTCTCGCGATACTCGTTCTCTCCTTTTCCTTCATGATTCTCAGATTTTACCGTGAAAATCCAGTTCCCAGTCGGATTCCTCACCGGGATCTGACAAAGTTGGCACTAGTTTCTGTTCGGATGGCAACAAAAGACTTAAAGAGTTTTATCTTCTGTGTGTGGACTTCAGATGGGATTTGGATCACAACATCACGCCGGATTGTTCAGTGCTCAATTTGAACACCAACTTCATTAGTGGCCGACTTCCACGTGACGACTACTATTTGATTAGAACAAAGCTGGCTTGCTAAGCATTCAAATCGGACACAACCAAGAATTTTCTAGCTTCAGCCGAAACTCAAATCAAGATTTTTTTTATGTGCTAATTAAGGATTCATCTAGCAAAATTTTCTAAGGTTTATGTGGATACAATGATTAAGCGACGCAAAGAAACACGACGATCAGCACCTAAACAAACTTCTAATGGACAAAAACTTAACAAAACTCACGAAAATAACAGATGCAAAAACTAGTGTTTAGATTTTTTTTGGCTTTTTGTGTATAGGAAAAAATAAATCTAACTAAGGGTAAATTGATCATACCGTGTCAACCGCGCTCTGATACCAAGATGATGCGGGGGATTACCCGATCTTCACAACAGAGGATCGATGAAGATAATTGGATCCGTGCAACCGTTGCATCTATGTGTCAAACCTTAGGAAGAATAAACGTATAGTCCTCTCTGAAAATAATAGATTGATTCATAGTGGTCTGTCCTCAGACTCATGTATGCAAAAATATTTAAGGTCGGCTCCGGCCTCCAAAGTGTTCAGCCGAAACAAATACAAGTCCGACTCAACGTACAACTAAAACAAGCCAAACGTCCGACCGCGACGTCCATGACCGACTCAGTAAATAAAAAAACTAACTTCCGAGTAGCACTCTAATAGCTTCACGTTTCAGAATCTAATCCATGTCATATGGCCGAACAACACCTTTAATGCTTCACGTGATCACGTCTCTTAATCCATCTTCACATGCTGCTTATGGCCACGTATGGATACATGCATGCTTGAATAGTGCATCAACTAGAAGTGGACTTCATGGCTTATGCACAAATTTTGTATTTGGAATAGTAGCTCTCTCGTAGACTCTTGAATAGCCATGCATACACACACCCAAATCATCTCACGTGAATAGAATCCGATCAAAACCAGTTCGGCCTCATGGGTGGCAGTAAAACCAAGACTCTATTCCCATGCAGACTTGATCAATGCTTTATTTTCATCTTTGTTGTTTCATCTAAAGCTTTCTTTTATTTGAACCTGAGAATAATTAAAGAGTGCCTATTATGTAGTATATTATTTTCATATAAATAAAAATCAAATCCAATTAAGAAAAAGTACACTGTTGATTAATCTTTTAGCTTGTGCTCGTGTAATCAGTCCGATTGGAATGTCCTCATCATCCTCGTACACTCAAGTGATGAACGATGCACCAAAGGTCGACAAGACCTTCTAAACACATTTTCACTTTAGGCTTGTACAGATCGAGTATGGGCCTGTATATATTTAAATAAAATAGTAGTAGCTCCGTATCTCCAAGTATAATTATTAAAGACCCAATTAAATTAGAGTTCACCTGATAATATTTAATACGGCTCAATAGTTCCTTCCAGTTAAATAATATATTTGACTGAGAAGTACAAGACATGAGCGTATCGCGTCACTTTACCTATTGCAACGCTTTACAATTTCGTTGCAACATATACAAACCTTTACAACACTAGTTAAAGATTATAACAACGCAATCAATTCGTGGCAATAAAACATTTATTTATGCAACGCTTTACAATTTCGTTGCAATACATATCAACCTTTTGCAATGTAATTTAAAGATTATGGCAACGTAATAAATTCGTTGCAATATTGTCAACTCATCACAACCACTTAGAATTTCGTTGCAATAACATCAACATATTGCAACGAAATTCAAGATTATCACAACGCAGGAAATTGCGTGGCAATATTGTCAGCTAATCGCAACGATTTTGAAAGTAGTGGCAATAACACCTACCTCTTGCCACGAAAGTCAAGATTTTTGCAACGCAATAAATTAGTGGCAATATTGACCACATATCGCAACATTTTTTCCAAACTGTGGCAATAAGGCCGACCTATTGCAACAAATTTTGTGCCGTTGCAATGTGTTTCGTGGCATTAGGGGGATTTTCTAGTAGTGGTAGTTTATTATTAAGATCACGATCCCACTACGATTATACCTGATCCTAACGATTTTACGAGTAGGATCGTGATCCCACTATGATACTAACTAATTCCGATCCATATTGCAATTTGTATCATCTACTTCTGATAGGATCGTATGATACTACGATAGGTGTCGCGATACCGACAACCTTTCTCTTAGAAAAGCACTACCGTAAACATCCGTTTCATTTTTTATGAAAAGGAGGGGCCTATACGCTACACAGATTATCCAATTGGGAATTGGAGTTGGCCAAATGTTTTTCGATAACCTTCGTGATTATAACCACGACCGAAATCAACTACAGAGACGTTATCTGGAGGGCTCGGCTTCGATTCCTCTTTTCGAGAAGATTAGAGAATTTTTTTGTACGGATAATCCATTTTTTATTTAAAAATACATAAATATACCCGCGGGAAATTTTTTTTACAGAAATAGGCTCAAGTCACCCCCCCGTTGGGCGACTCTCACCTTTCGCCCAACCGGGAAGCGACATTTAGGGAATGTGGGAACCGTTGAGCGAATCAATACTATCGCCTGAGCGTTGGGCGACTTATTACGATCGCATGCGGTTGGCGATCAGATCTCGACGCCCAACGGTAGGGCGATTGTGGGGTTTAATTTATTTCGCACATCCGCCGCCACTACCACCTCCGCTTTCCCCTCACTGCGCACAGAGAAGAAACGAGAGAAGAAGAGGAGAGGCGCACAGAGAAGAAACGAGAGAAGAAGAGGAGAGGAAAAAGAGGAAAGGAGGAAGAGAAGAGAGGACGGAGGGGAAGAAAAGGAGGGGAGAAGAGAAGGAGAGGAAGACAGGGTTGGAGGAGGAGGTGAGGGAGGAAGGATGAGTAGAAGCTATTCCATCTATTTGGATCCAAGTTTTTTTATTATGTTATATTTGCACTATTATTTAGATGAAATATTGGTGTTAGTAAAAATTGTAGATGTAGAAAATGTAGTACAAATTTAGTATGGAAATATTAGTGTCAAAAAGTTGTAGTATACATTCTGTAGTATGGAACATTTTGTAGTATAGAAATTTTAGCACCCTTTTTAGTATAGAAAGTTTAGTTTAGTGTTGTATGATGTTATTTGACATGTCGTAAATTTCAATCATACACGCAGGCCTACATCATCAATGGCCACTACTACATTGAGAGTGTATTATGGTGCTGGAATTATTCGTGAAGGTCCGAATGGTGTGGATTTGAGCGATTTTTCGCAAGTCACTCTCGTACTTCTGGATGACGAGAATGCTCGAATGACAGATGTGCAGCATTGGCTGACCCAAAGTTTTTCTTTGGACCCCGAGGTGTGCAGCGTCATTGTGCAAGGGCTTTGGAGCCGGTCTCCCACGGACATCAGATGGGAGTTGAAGACATTGGTGCGCTCAGCTTCGTGGAAGGGCTTTGTGCAAGGGTGCCAGCGCCGTGGATACGAGTGTGTACTGTTTGTGCAACCGTGCTCACTACAAGCAGTTGCGCAAGCTCGTGCGTCCGCCTATGCTTCGGGAGGTGCTAGCAGCTCGGGCGGGCAGCACGATGGCGGAGCTGATGAAGTTGCTCGTGATGAAGGCAATGCGGTACATGGAGGAGAGTTACAGCCGTCAAGCTATAGAGGGGGAATTGGGCAAGCCGATGCAGTATATGGAGGAGAGTTACAGCCGTCAAGGTATAGAGAGGGAACTCGGCAAGCTGATGAAGGAGAGCATAATGAGTATATCGTGCAGCAGATGGAATCTGATGACCAGAGGGCATGGGATGAAGAGCAAGCTGTAGAGGACGAGGAGGAGGACAGTTCCAACGATGAAGAAGTTCCTATCCCCCAGGAATGGAACTGGTTTAATGCGGAGGGTGTTTCCGCACATGATGAGCATGAATCACCATGGGAGTATCATGACACAGAGGTTCGGTTGCATGCTATGTTTGCTGACAAGGAAGCGCGTAGGATGCCATCAAGCTTTGGGCCCTTTTAATGCAGCAGACATTTCGCGTCGTGAAATCAAGCCAGGAGCAATACACTGTGAAGTGCGACCAGGATGGTTGTCCTTGGAGGGTGCACGCACGTAGACCCAAGTATGAGACTCAATGGATTGTGTCCAAGGTGGAGCCGCACTCCTGCATTCTAAACACTGTCTTGGCGAGGCATCGTAACCTGACGTCCAGATTTATAGCCAATTTGATGTATGGGGAGATAGTGGAGAAGAAAGATATTGCGGCCACACATATTGTGGTAGCTATTGAGAATAAATTCAAGTATAAGATTAGCTACGCGAAGGCGTGACGTGCCAAGCAAAAAGCGTTGGAAAAACGTTTTGGCACTTTCGAGGCGGCGTACGATAACCTTCCTCGTATGCTTAAGGTGTTGCAGCAAAGGAACCCGGGCACGTACATCGCCGTGCACGACAAGCCGTCCATAAGTCCACCGGGATTTGCAGTGTTGCAGAGAGCATTTTTTGCATTTGGTGCTAGCATTGAAGCATTCAGGCACATGCTGCCAGTTATCTCAGTAGATGGGACCTTCTTGATAGGAAAATACAAAGGGCAGCTCCTGACGGCCATAGGCATTGACGGTAACAATCAAATATTACCGCTGGCCATTGCATTTGTGGAGAGTGAGAATTATGAGAGCTGGCTATGGTTTCTCAGACATGTGAAGGCTGGAGTTGTAGGCACCCATCCTGGTGTGTGCGTAATCTATGATCGCCATGCCGGTATTATAAAGGCTATAAGAAAACTTCAAGAAGATCCTGAGAAGACCCTTCCTTGGCCAGATATGAGGAACCGGTGGTGCAGTCGTCACTTAGGGGCAAACTTTTTCAAGCAATTCCCGAAACAATCTTTGATGAAGCTATTCAAGAGGCTAGCCAGGCAGAACCAGCAGAGGAAATTTGATGCTTTATGGGGGTTATTGGATGAGCACACTAGGAAGAACGTCGAAGAGAGGAGCAAGGGGCCGGTCACTCCTGGGGCGGCACAACCGCAATGCTTGCCAGCAATTGATGAGACTAACCCAAGTGGTCCAAGAAGGCGGAGCTCACGAAACATCAAGTGCTTCTCGCAGTGGATCGAGGGGGAACCATTGGAGAAGTGGTCGCTGTTGCACGACACGGATGGCGTAAGGTATGGAATAATGACAACTAACCTTGCCGAGGTCTACAATTGGGTCCTCAGGGGTCTCCGTTCTCAGCTCCTTGTCGCCATTGTGGAAGGTGTTCTTCACAACACAATCCGCTACTTCAGGGAAAGGCACGCGAGTGCCGCACTTCATGTGGCCAATCCCGGAACCCTGTATTCGTCAAAAATTACGGCGTACATGGAGACGAAGGCACATAAGGGTCAAATGCACACAGTGCATGTCATGGGCAACAGGGAGCATCGTTTCGAAGTGATACTCCGTGATAGGGCTGGATTTGGGACGTCTTGTTTACTTATTACTCACGAGGTATGCCTTGGAGATCATGCAAACGAACCTAGCTGCACATGCAACAAGCTTAAGTTGTTACACAAGCCATGCTCTCATGTCCTCGCTGCATGCGGGACCATGGGCATGGATCCTTCCAACTTCATGTGCGAGTACTTCTTTAAGGAGAGAATACTGCAAACTTGGTGTAGGGAGCTCCGGGGGTTCAGGATGGTGGGAAACCTCGCCACTTTGGACATTTCAGCGAGGACCTGGGTTCCGGATATTAGCATGTTGAAGGGTGGGAAGGGTCGGCGACAGAGCCGACGTATTAGAAATAACATGGACGAATTACAAGCTGGAACATCTGGTGCACGTTGTGAGCGATGCGGTCAGGAGGGGCACACAGCTAGACGATGCACCGCATATCCTGATCAGTAGTTATTGGAAACTTCGGCTAAATTTCATGTACCATTTGTAAAACTTGTATGTTACATCCGTTTTCTGTAATGTAGTTGGTGTTGTGCTGGTAGCTTAGTATTGCTCTGTTTACTTAGTTACTACATGTATTTGCTTAGTATTTGCTGTATGGACTATTTGAACGTTATGGACTTGAGGCCGACACGTTTGCAATGACCATAGCTTGTTGTTTCAGAAATTATGATTACTGGCCTCTGAGAAGGCAATGTTGTAGCACTTATTTCGTGGAACGTACTGTTTCCTACAAACGACTAAAAAGGCTACGTTGTACCAAATACATTGAATGGTCCAAGCTCTGAATTTATTACGAGACTACAGGCTCTGAAAAACGTTCATAGGGACATTTATTACTACACTGGAATCCTGAAAAAGTGAAAAGATTCCCATGTCGTCGTCTCCATGGACTATGCCCACTGCACCAGATAACCTGCCCACATAAAGGCCTCCTATATCTTCCATACCACATCTCCTCCTCTACCCATCACAATACTACTACACAACAATGTCTTCCTGGAGGTCCGACCCATTTGGAGTGCCAGAGTGGTATGAGCGCCCAAAGTGTCATTGCGGTTTTAGGACGATGTTGTGCGTCTGGACGGATCGAGTACAACGAGCCAACTACGGCCGTAGGTTCTTCAAGTGTCAAGATCTGGATGACGACTTCATGGTAACGACGACTACTAAATCCTTTGTTTCTCGTTATCATTTTTCAACTTTATACATGACATCTACCACGCCACACAAAGCCTTGCAAGTTCATCGAATGGGTGGATCGGGTGCCGCCGGCTTGGCCACGGAACCGGCCAATGGAGGTGGAAAACAAAGGACAATACTTTGTCAAGATGACTCAGGCTCGCGAGGTGGAACGACATATGCGGCTTGAGCAAGAGTGTCGCGTGAGGGTGGACCAAATCCATCTGAAGGGCAAGGAGGATGAGCTGCAAAGGAGGCGGGAGCAGTTAAGTCTACGTGAAGCAGCCATCAAGCGTCAGGAGGAAGAGCTTTAAGCTCGTGAGGCAGTTCTCAAGACCAAAAGTGACAGGAAGAATGATGCAGAGGAGCCATCTTCAGGGCGCGAGAAAAAGGGGAAACAACCACGCTACACCCAGTAGACAAAATGTAATAGACCCAGCAAGTTATATTCCCTAAGGCATGTTAGGACTAGTGGTGGAGTTCTGAACATTAGAAGTCACAGAGTTCCACACATGCCACTTACCACTTTATGTATCGAATGTTCTACACTTAATCGTTCTTAAAAAAAATTCCCAAAATTTTTTATGCACCTACAACATCCAGTGAACATAAACTTTTATTACAACTATACCAAATTTTTTCCCGGTTTAAAACTACAAAATTGACAAAGCTCTAAAAAAATCACGGGGGAGAGTAAAGTCGCCCTCCTATTGGGCGACTGTATTATAAGTCGCCCATCCATTGGGCGACTGTATAATAGTCGCCTAATAGGAAGGCGACTAATTGCAGTCGCTCGAAGGTAGAGCGACACAAGTTTTGTCGCCTCCCGGTTGGGAGAAATGTGAGAGTCGCCCAATGGGGGGGCGACTTGAGCCTATTTCTGTAAAAAAAAATTTCCGCAGATATATTTATGTATTTTCGAATAAAAAATAGATTATCCGTACAAAAAATTCGAAGATTAGAATTGCGCATTGCCATTTTAGACTACTCCGAGGACTCTACTTTTGGTGCTTTTGTGAGAAGCTGAACAAACACCTTCAAACGCAGCAACAAGTCCACTTATCAACACACTAGCACAAGCATTTAAACGCACACGCATCACAGCGAAAATGCCCACCGGAGTAACAAATTTGTGCCGCCTTTACGGTTAGAGAGTACCTATATACGAACGACGACGACAGAAAGGGGGGAAAAGCAGCAATAGCAAACGATTCTGGTGTCAAAGCTGGGCCGAGCCCGTACTCGGCGAAAACGAGCCCATCACGTTCCACGCACGCAGTCCGCAACTCCGGCTCCGACCAACGGCGAACAACTCGCAACTCCAACCTCACGCATCCTTCGCCAGCGTTGCACCACTCCACTTCTCTGCCTCTGTTGGACTCTAGCAATTCGGCTCATGTACCAGCCGCTCCGAAAGCAACCGAGGCACGCACATCTTCTTGCAGTGTACAGCTGCGTCCCCCCGCGTACGTGCTTGCGCTGCGGCTTTCCACTGGGTTTCTCGGTGAAAACACACGGTTTTCGTCCGAATCCATCCGCGCGCGGTACCCCGCAGAGTCGTCGGCGACTTGGCTAAAAACGCGACGTGCCGTCGTGCACCGCGGCGCGCGCGCGGATCTTACGGAACCGGACCGGCACCGGCAGATTATTTATAAGACCTAATATTTATAAGACCTAATAGAATTATAATATTATGAAAAATACTTCTCGAGATAAATTTATAAATATAATTTTTATATATCTAATAAACATTTAATAGATATCGATAATTAAAGTTTCAAAATTTTAAATGCATGTATTCCAAAATAGTGTATATTTGTGATCGGAGAGCATATGTTTTCCATGTTATAATTCCAATTCGATCACTATACGTGTAGTCAAGTAACTAGTAGCAGCGCAATATCAAACACTTAATCATCCAATAGTGAGTAGTACTTAATGTGCAGCTCCCGAGACGTCAAGGTGAGGCTCCCCGGCCCAACGTTCGACTTGGCCGACCAAGCGTGCGGGACGCCATCGAAGGCCTAGCCAATTACCACCAAACGCGAAGCGACGATGTGAAGGAATGGCTTTATTAGACTTGCTCTAAGTCACTATTGAAGATGCTCTAAGGTCATTATAGATTAAGATAGCTGGGAGACCCTCCTCCAACAAGCACCATCCCAAGCACCGCCGCGGCTTCGAATGCATTGTGTATGCCAGCGGCCCCGAAGTTACGGAAACGATCGTCTCGGACGGGGTCCTGCACTGTGTCGTTGGCGGCGTACAGCAAGGCGTCGGAGAGGCTGCGCCAGTTCTTTATCAGGTTCATCATCTCGAGGGAGAGCCGGACGCCATCTGAGTCCCTATCCGGCGATGGATTGGCCATCTGGACGGCGACACGGTCGGCGATGCTGTTGAATCTGATGGACTCGATGAAGTTGACGACTAGCGTGCGCAGCCATTCCTTCACATCGTCGCTTCGCGTTTGGTGGTAATTGGCTAGGCCTTCGATGGCGTCCCGCACGCTTGGTCGGCCAAGTCGAACGTTGGGCCGGGGAGCCTCACCTTGACGTCTCGGGAGCTGCACATTAAGTACTACTCACTATTGGATGATTAAGTGTTTGATATTGCGCTACTACTAGTTACTTGACTACACGTATAGTGATCGAATTGGAATTATAACATGGAAAAGCTATGCTCTCCGATCACAAATATACACTATTTTGGAATGCATGCAGTTAAAATTTTGAAACTTTAATTATTGATATCTATTAAATGTTTATTAGATATATAAAAATTATATTTATAAATTTATCTCGAGAAGTATTTTTCATAATATTATAATTCTATTAGGTCTTATAAATATATTACAATATAAATTAGTAGCCAAAGTTCCGTTCTAAAGACAACGTCCAAAATAACACGTATTTGTGACGGAGGGAGCACTAAGGTACGTCCTCTATGGAAATGACTGATCATATAATATATATATATATATATATATATATATATATATATATATATATATATATATATATATATATATATTCCAATATCCAATTGCTGTATTTATCTGATGCATGATGAGAGATGTTTTAGGATGGTCATCTTACCCTGTTTAGAGTTGATTTCAGTAATAGATGCCTTGAAATGCTATTTGTTGGCACACGACACTTTATAGACCATTATTGTGCATCCTAGGTTCGGACAAAATTTCTCATGTGCGTACTTCATCCTATTAACTATGCACCGTTTTTCCTTCATTTTCTGGGAGGACTCGTCTATATGAGTAAGGAGTATAACAACATGAACTGGTGTAACTAAGCATAGAATGTACTACTACTTTTATGTAATCATGCTATTACATCTATATTTTCAATCAATATAAGCATACGTATTACGATATCTAGCCGCGTAATTGCATGGATAATGTGTATAACAAAAATAAAAAGTTCCAATGAAAAATTTTCAACCAAGTCATATTGAAATATCTTAGAATTAGTATTTAAGTATACTAAAAATAATAAAAAGTATAAAATAATTGTTTGAAAAGTGAAAGTATATACTTACCTGATCTTCTATTGTACCTATGCCGGCGTTTCCTGCGTAGCTCCCGTTGAATGCCAAGGGGCTCGACCCCGGTATCAGGGGTTGTCCTCCATTGTCACGCTGTAACTCAAACCACTTCCCATTGCCGCCGCGGAAGCCTGTCAAGTAGAGGTTATCAGCCCGAATCCTCAGCGTGACCACATTGTCGTCGCCGTCGCGCAGCTCCAGGTCCAGCCATCTGCGGGGCGCATCCTCCTGCAGCGGCAGCCTGGCGGCGTGCTGCATCACAAATGGCCGCTCCTGCACTCGGAGCCTGCTGCGCACGTCGTCGATGAATTGCCGGAATCGCTGCTGGTCAGGTGACGAGACGTTGTAGGACTCCTCGATATTGGCCATTGTTGAATGATCCACCTATGCGTGCAATTAGTTAATTTATTAATTAACCCGCTCTGCCAGAAGAAAAAGAGTAACGCAAAACTGCCCTTAATTGAAGTGCTTACTGTATTTTTTTCGAGAGTAGTTTGGAAGTAGTTTCGCAAAACCAGGTGTTCAAAGACGAAATTTAAAAAAAAAAAAGCTACAGTACGAAATACATGAATAGTTCAAGTTCCACAATGTGCCTTGTCGGGACCCACGAGGCTGCTGTTGAAAATAATCTTAACTTAAAGTTTAAATCGAATTTGTTACCTAAGTTAAAGCTATGTTCAGCTTGGGGATAAGCTCAGTACATACTGGAACTAGAGATAGAGTTCAATATTTATATAAACCCTAGACTATATAAATAGAGAGGCACATAATCTATTTTGATAGCAAGCAAGAGAATAGATAAACTCAGAAAACTCGGCTATGTAATTATGGCCAAAGCAAATTTTTTTTATGTTCTCTCTATTTATTTATAAGATGTGTAAATCTTCTTCTACAGTAAAGTCAATAATTGAAATTAGAGCACAGTGATTTTTTTTAAACAAATCAGTTGTGGCCTGTCGTCGAAACCGAGCCGCGTTTTCTTGTACCGGACAGCAGCAGTTGTGGACAAGCAAGGAGGAGGATAGGGTGCTGTAGCAACAGGTGCTGCTGCAAGGCGCGCAGGAAAAAGCAACGCAAACACTGAGCTCTCTTCGCCAGGAGAGAGAAGAGAAAAGGTATGCCGGTGTTTGTTCCCTTGGTCGCTGTGAACAGAAGAGAGCACAGCACAGCTTCAGCTGTAGGCAGCGAAATCGCGGCGAGATCCGATCGAAAGAAAATCGAGTCTCGGGCGCACGGAGGCAGCCAAATCGCTGTTTTTCTTTTCGATTCAGCAAAACAGTATTTTTCCTCGGCCCGCGCGGCGCTAGAAGACCGAGTTCGCGGAGGAGGACAGCAACGTCAAGAAGACGCAGGTGTTCACCCGCTCTGCCAGAAGAGAGAGAGTAACGCAAAACTGCCCTTAATTCAAGACTCAAGAGCTTACTGTTTTTTTAGAAAAAAAATCAAGTACTTATTAAAGCGCACAACATACAGTTAGCTGAAACTATGCCTAGAAGTAGACCAAATTTCTTCTAGCTGTTATGCTTCGCAGATGCTAGCTAGCACGCCCCCTTGTAATAAGTCACATGAAGCAACAGCAGCTATTTAATAGGTAGAACGGAAATTAATAGAGGAAAGTTAGATTGAGAAAGCTTACCGCAGAGCTTAGCTAGCTTGCTCGGTCGCTCTGTTATTCGCTTATTGCCTCTGAACCTTGCCGTGCTACCGTCCTCCTTTTATAGATGTCTAGAACCTCTACGCGCTGTTCTTCACGAGTTTATTAGCGCATCTCTTCTGATAACGCAGTTGATTAGGACATCACGGAGTGGTTGTACCAAAGATGACTTAGTTGATTAGGACATCACGGAGTGATTGTACCAAAGATGACTTAGTTGATTAGGACATCACGAGTGATTGTACAAACGATAACACAGTTGATTAGAACATCATGGTCACGAAGTTTGGCCGTTGGTACAGACTCAAAAGGACAGCAATTTGGATGCTCCAATTAGTAGTTTCCAATAACCTACATGCCCCGGCCACCTGCCAAGCAGCAGCGCCTCGCCGAGCAGGGGGCTCAACAGCGCTCGGGCCTGTCACGTTCCACACGGCCGCCTTCTACCCGAGCTCCATAGGTAAGTATGTCGGGTGTTTTGAGCTTAGAGGCGAGATTAGATTTACAAAAATCGGTATTCAGAGACTAAAATTGAAAAAAGTGAGCACTTTTACAGTACCTTAAAATAAATATAAGCTATCCAATCTTTACGATCCAATTGTTCAGATTAGTTAGGATTTAATTATACTACTATCTACACTACTAGCAGTAGAATCTCCAAAGAGTTAAAATTGAAAATAATTGGCATAACGCGTTATGTGATGTATTGTCCTTGTATAAATTCATTCGTATGATTCGAACTGTCTAGGATTGATATATGAATGCATATATAGGAAGGAGTAAATTGAATCCAACTAACATGGAGATTGTTTGAATGCTGAACTGGGCTGTGAGATAGTGGCTGACCACAATGGACGGAAGATCACCGGCGTCCCATGTTGTGGGTTGAGTACCATGAGCACCCTAAGCGTGTGCACATATATGCCGGTGATAGCCGGAACGTGAACCACTGCAGCACGACGGCAGGGCCGTCCCGGCCAAAACCGAGGCCCTGTGCAAAGTCTAAAACAGGGCCTCGTAGGCTAGCAAAATAGGACCATAAATAATATATAAACAATAATTTATTACATTAAAATGTAATATGTTATGAATTGTACCTATTCAACCCTTCGTCACATAATGTTTACTTGAATATCATCATTCTTTTGGTGTTCTTCGAAATGAAATCTTCAATGATAGACTCATAGTCAATCTTGTCCAGCATGTTGCCCTCAAGTGCTATTGTAGCCAAATCAGTAAGCCTTTCTTGCATCATTGTAGAACGCAAATAATTCTTCAATAACTTCAATTTTGAAAAGCTTCGTTCTGCTAATGCAACAGTCACAGGAATAGTCAACAAAACTCTATATGCAATAGTTGCATTGGGAAACAAATCATGTCGCTTCAAGAACTTTAGAATATCAACAGGCCCATAGCTTCTTTTGGAATAAAATCTTGAAGAAACCCCAACTCCACATACAGTTCATTAGCATCAATACCTTATTTTCCATCTCTTTTAAGAGCGGCCTCAAGATTATCACAGGAAGATCTCAAGCTATTATTATCGAATGACTGCAATATATCGGAAGTAAATAAGAAACCAAAAATTCTCTGGTAACCTTGATACTGTTCAAATCTTGTTGTTAGTGAAGAAATAGCTTGATCAACAATAGGTATAAAATAGTTGATTCTAAATGATTCCTCTCTGATCGTGTGGCAACATCTGTGTCATCTAGGTTCTCATCAAATTGCCTCTTTCTTTTAATTTCTCTGCTTTTACGAAATGTTGTACTAATATCCATCTCGAGTGCAATTCTTTTAGCTATTTCCAGTGCATCAATAGGACTTGGGCCGAAAAATAGAGACCAGGCCTATATAGTATTGGGCTGTACACATGATATTAGGGGCCCCTGGAAATTGGGGGCCCTGTGCGGTCGCACAGGCCGCACTTGCCCAGGGACGGGCCTGCACGACGGCCAGCGCGACCATGGCCTCCATCAACGCCAGGTTCTGCCCCATGTACACCCTCATGCCGCCGCTGAACGGCATGAAAGCCATCGAGTGCCGTTGCAGGTTGCCCGCCGCCTCGTCCATGAACCGCGCCAGGTTGAACTTCGTTGCATCGGTGCCCCACACCCTCGCTTCACGGTGCACGGCTATGATTGGGATCAGGATCTCTATGCCCACCGGCACCACAACTCTGTCCTGTCGGCGCCCCACACCCTCGTGCCATCGTGCACGACAGAGGCGGAGCCACTGCTCGGCGACCAGCGGAGCCGGCGATGTTGACCGGTGACGTAAATCTCTCCTCTTTAATTCCTCGGTTGAGCTAAAATGATCCAAAATACCCTCATGAAAAAACCAAATTGAAAAACAAAAGTCTATAATATCCTAACAAATAAACGGTTAGATTTTATTTTTACTAGCACCTTTATACTACTATTATAATGTACTGTAAAACATTTCCAAAAAAATAGCTATAATGCTAAATATGTGAACAGTTCAAATTCCACGACATGTCTTGTCGGGACCCACGAGACGGCTGTTAGAAATAATCTTGACATACATTTTAAATTGAGTCTGTTGCCCAAGTTAAAGCTGTGTTCGACTTATGGATGTTGTTCAGTACGTGTTGAAATTAGAGATAGAGTCTAGTATTTATATAAATCCTAGGCTATATAAATAGAGAGGAATATAATCTATTTTGATAACAAGCAAGTGAATAGAAAAATTCAAAAAACTCGGCTAACTAGCTATGGCCGAGATAAATTCTCCGGTGTTCTCTCTGTGTAATTATGCAATGTGTAAGTTTTCTTCTAAAGCAAAGCCAATAATTGATATTAGAGCACAGTGATTTTTTAAAAAAATCAGGTGTGGCCTGTCGTCGAAACCGAGCCGCGTTTTCTTGTACCGGACAGCAGCAGTTGTGGACAAGCAAGGAGGCGGATAGGGTGCTGTAGCAACAGGTGCTGCTGCACGGCGCGCAGGAAAAAGCAACACAAACACGGAGGCAGCCAAATCGCTGTTTTTTTCTCGATTCAGCAAAACAGTATTTTTTTCCCTCGGTCCGCGCGGTGCTAGAAGACCGAGTTCGCGGCGGAGAACTGCAACGTCAGGAAGACGCAAGCGGTAAAATTTTTGCTTTTCAGCCCAAAATTTGAATGTTTTTTACATATAGACCCCTGGAGAAAAGATTTGCAAAAATAGACCCTTCACTCGGCGCCAAAGCATATGGCGCTCAGGGTACATGGCACAGCGCCATATGCTTTGGCGCCGTAAATGGCCACGTAGGATCCACGGTGGCATAGCACGGCGCCAAATCACATCGCGTCGTGCCGTGTAAGTTGGGCGTTAAAGGCCGTGGCGCCGTGCTCTGGGACTTAGCCCGAATTTTGCAGTGCAAGCCCAGCTATCACGGCGCCAAATCTTCTAGCGTCATATTTAGCTATCACGGCGCCAGAGTCTTTGGCGCCGAATGGTTTACATACGGCGCAATATTCTTTGGCGCCGCAAAAGGCGCCAAAGACCCTGGCGCCGTATATAAACCTCTCGGCGCCAAAGACTCTGGCGCCGTGCTAGCTTCACCTGTAGAAAAAACATCAAACTTTGCTGTTTTTTTCGCAAAATATATGCACATACACACATACATATACATTCACACATAAAACATCTGAACAACTCAAATGACAACATCGCATAATTATCGAAAGTCTCAAAATATCATATAACATCATATAACTATCAAAAGTCTCAAAACATTACATAACACATCTCAGCGCAGAAAATAGTCACTCTCACTGCCTCTTGGCCTTTCCCTTGCCCTTGGCCAAAGCATCAGACCCTGGAGTGTACGTGCTCGGGAACGGGCGAACGACGAGGCGGCTGGAAGCTGAGTAGATGGTGCGTCGGGCATCTGCGACATCCCAATCTCGTCGTGGGTAGATGCTCTCCTCGTGCTCGCCTCGTCATCTGCGCCTCCTCGTCCTCGTGCTCGCCTCCTCGCATCCTCCTCTCCTCCTCGTCGCCGTCATCGCCTCGACCGAAAGTCGAGTGCGTGACGAGCTCCTCGTGGACTAGCACGTCATCGACGATGTGACGACGAGGCCGCAGCGCACCGAGCGCCGAGGCCGCCGGTGGTGATGCGACGTTCGTGCGCGGCGCGGCAACCATACCGACCTGCCACCCGACCGAGGCGACGTCGAAGTCTCTGCAAGTAATGATATGTCATAATTGCATACATCCGAATCGATCTAACCTAGCGAATTATCTTCGTACCTGCAGGAAGTCCCTCAGGGGGTGGCTCTCGCTGTCCAGGTGGCCGAGAACCTCGTCGATCTCACGCACCGAGGTTTGGAGAGAAGTCCCCTAAAGAAATAAGTAAACATAAGTGCAAGATAAACGTATGGAACCAAAGTATTGCAAATATCATGCTTTCCGTACCACTCGATCGAGAATCGGAGCGGCCTCGACCACTGTGCCCTCCCTCGCACGCCTGTCGTACGCAGTGTCCTCGTCCTCGGACGAAGCGAGGTCCGCATAGTCGACATCGGTCCACTACTGCCTCAGCCTGTAGCGCGTGGCAGTGTGGTACCAGGACAAGTAACCCGAAGTGGCGCATCGTGGGAAGTCTTGTCGGCTCGCGATTGTCCTCCATCTTCCTCCACCACTGCACGTACTGTCGGTGGTGATCAGCAAAGTCCGTCACCTTTCGTTGGCGGACCCTGTCGAACCTGTACATATAGCAGATGTCAACAATAGTTGTTAGTACGAACCAAAAGAATTTTAAATTGTTACTTACTTGTGCAACTCAACGAAGTCGACATCCTCTGGGAAAGAAGCGCACGAGGCCGAAGCGCGCGCAACTCGTGGGGAGGTGAATCTCCACAAAGATAGAAGCGCATCGGCGGACACCTCATCCTCCAAATATGGGAGTCCCTGCGGCACATGGTGCTGAGCGGTAGCGCTAGAACCTGTGGCTCGGAGTAAGGCTCCCAGGACACCTAGTAAGAGAACACACGATTAGCCGTGTACAAAAACCAAGAACTGTAGAATAAATAAATGCAGTACCAATTTCTTACCATCGTGGGAGACAAAGTGTCAAACTCGTTGCTGAAATCCACGTACGCCCGCTGAGTAGTCGCGAACGGGACTGACACTGTATCCCACAGGTACGCAACAGTGGGGCCGAGGTCATCCACACCCAGTGGATGCCAAGGCTGCGCCTGCAACACTCAAGGGCGCCCCACTGGAATGTGTGTTCACATCCACACCTACCAAGCGAACATACGGGCAGACACACGATTAGCCACGCACAAAAACAAAGAACTGTAGGAAAAATAAATGCATTACCACACCTGCAGGATGAAGACGCAGCCACCGAGCATCGACGCGGGGGCCTTGCGTCTGCAGGCCTCGCAAAGCTGGCGGTAGAGGAATGCGAGGACCACCGAGCTCCAGCTGAACTATCCAGCGTCCCCCCAGTCCTGGAGGCAGTGGGTGTACATCCACGAAGCGGCATCCCCGTGGCGTCGGGAACAAGATCGCCCGAACATGTGCGGGACCAGCGCGGCGATGGTAGGTCATCGTGGCGTCGTCGCGGCAGCAGGCATTCACCAAAGGTACTCGCAACCATCTAAGGTGGACCCCGAGACGCGGCTCGCTCGACATTATCGGGGGGCAGAGGCAATGGCGTGCCGGGAAGGCCTCCACACGTGCCCTCCAGCCCTCAGACACCGCCGGGCCAATCACCGGCTGTCCCCTGATGGGAAGTCCAAGTATCATCGCCACGTCCTGCAGCGTGACGGTCATCTCCCCACAGGGAAGGTGGAACGTGTGTGTCTCTGGCCTCCACCTGTTAGTAGTACAAGGAGAAAAGAATTAGTTACGTGCGTAAGAATATAGAAGCGAAAACAAATAGACCCGATAGAGAAAATGCACCTGTCGACAAGTGCGGTCAAAGCTGCGGGGTTGAAGATCGGCATGCCCCGCCGTAATAGGTTAGCGACCGTGTGAAGCCCAGCATGGCGCAGCAGTGGGGTATAGCGGTCGTCGTAGCGCATCAACTGGAACCCATCATGGGTTCGAGGACGAAGTATGGGTATTTCCTGAAAATTGCTATAAAAGTTAGCTGCGTGACCATCAAGTTGAACACATGTACATTTCGACCACACACGTACTTGGCCGTCCTCCGTGAGCCTGCCGCGGTGCTCCCTCTCGTAGTACTCGTCTAGCAGCCGGTATCTCGCGCATCCTGTGATAAATTTTAGAATTCAATGGTTAAGAAATATTCAAATAAGAAATTTATAAAACATGATATATATATATATATATATATATATAACTTGGTGTAATTGACAATAAGTTGTCTTTGCCACTTGAATTAGAATGCAAATCTAAATTAGGGGTGGTAAACATATAATCAAAGCTACTAAGGGTTAGGTGGACATACAATCTTGCCCATGTTGACATGAAATCATCCTATTTGCTATATGAAACCCTAAAAACCTAAAACCGAACACAACCATGTATAAATAATAATCAAACCCTAAACATATGTATTTCTAAATCAAACCCTAAAAACATATCTATTTCTAAATCAAACCCTCAAAATATATGTATTTCTATATCAAACCCTAAAAACATATGTATTTATAAAATGGACCCTAAAAACATATGTATTTCTAAAAATTTAGAAATCTCGCTCAAACCAAACCCTAAAAACATGTGTATTTCTAAATCAAACCCTAAATCTAAACATTCATCAATCTCGCTAAAATCAAACCCTAAAAACATATGTATTTCTAAATCAAACCCTAAAAACATATGTATTTCTAAATCAAACCCTAAAAACATATGTATTTTTAAAAATCCAACCCTAAAAACGAATCTATACACATTACTACTCTTACATTACGCATATCTATTGAAAATCCAACCTAAAACCGAGCCAAATTGATGTAATTTCATCTAGGGTTTGCAATCTTCCCATATGAAATGTACTTCAAATAATCCATATTTATTGCAAAAAATCAAGGGAAAGGAAGGGGTTCACCTTGTTTACTCGATTTGGAAGTAAAATCGCGAGAAAAACGGATGGATTTGAGTTGATTTTGAGGGGGAAGGGTGTGGCGGCGGCGGCGGTTGCTTCGGCTTGGGCAGAACAGAGTGAGGGGGTGGGGGGCCGGGGGGCCGCGCTCGGGCTTAAGTCCCAAAGCACGGCGCCACGGCCGTTAGCGCCCAACTTACACGTCACGGCGCCATGTGATTTGGCGCCGTTCTATGCCACTGTGGATCCTACGTGGCCATTTACGACGCCAAAGCATATGGCGCCGTGCCATGTACCCTGGGCGCCATATGCTTTGGCGCCGAGTGAAGAGTCCATTTTTACAAATCTTTTCTCCAGGGGTCCATATGTAAAAAACTTTCAAATTTTGGGCTAAAAAGCAAAAATTTTACACGCAAGCGTTCACCCGCTCTGCCAGAAGAAAAAGAGAGAGTAACGCAAAACTGCCCTTAATTGAAGTGCTTACTGTATTTTTTTTTGAGAGAAAAAAATCAAGTACTTATTAAAGCGCACAACATACAGTTAGCTGAATCTATGCCTAGAAGTAGACCAAATTTCTTCTAGCTGTTATGCTTTGCAGCTGCTACGCCCCCTTGAAATAAGTCACATGAAGAAGAAGCTATTCAGTAGGTAGAACGGAAATTAATAGAGGAATAGTTCGATTGAGAAATCTTACGCATCCTTCGCCAGCGTTGCCCCACTCCACTTCTCTGCCTCTGTTAGACTTTAGCAATTCGGCTCATGTACCAGCCGCTCCGAAAGCAGCCGAGGCACGCCCATCTTCTTGCAGTGGACAGCTGCGTCCCCCCGCGTACGTGCTTGCACTGCGGCTTTCCACTGGGTTTCTCGGTCAAAACACACGGTTTTCGTGCGAATCCATCCGCGCGCGGTACCCCGCAGAGCCGTCGGCGACTTGGCCAAAAACGCGACGTGCCGTCGTGCACCGGCCGGCGCGCGCAGATTCCACCGGGAGTAGGGCACCGCGCGGCGCCGATGCCCATGCCATGAATGAGACGTACGCACGCGGCCCGTGGAAAAGGAAGCAAGACCCGGTGGCGGTCCAAGTCCAAGGACACCGGTCATCACTCATCAGGGCGTCATCAAGGATGACCGGTGCTGCAGCATTTCAGGAACCAAGAAAAGGAGCATGCCCGACTCGGCTTGTTCGACCCACCCTTCGTCCTTTTTTTCCCTTTTTTAGGGGAGTTACAATTTTGGTCTTTAGAACGCCATTATACACTGAGCAAAAATACTTGCGTGATTCTTAAAACCCTCAAAAACTGACGTAATCTGTGTCCATATCCAGTAATTATAACATTTTCAGCCTGAGGTTAGTCTTGTGTGCCTCATCCGAGATTACCCGGACTCCTCCGAGATCGGTTTTGTGTATTTCGTCCGGAGTTGACCCCAGATCCCTCTTGAGTCAATCTTACGTGGCTCATCCGGGTTTGACCTCGGACCCCAGACCTCATCAGGGGTTGCTCTAAGGTCGTCGTGGGTCTAAGATAGCTCGGAGACCCTCCTCCAACAAGCACCATCCCAAGTGCCACCGCGGCTCCGTAGGCATTGTGTATGCCAGCGTCCCTGAAGTTACGGAAGCGAGCGGCTAGTTCGTGGGGGTCCTGCACGGTGTCGTTGGCGGCGTACAACAAGGCGTCGGAGAGGCCGCGCCAGTTCTTTATCAGGTTCATCATCTCGAGGGAGAGCCGGACGCCATCTGAGTCCCTGTCCGGCGATGGATTGGCCATCTGGACGGCGACATGGTCGGCGATGCTGTTGAATCTGATGGACTCGATGAAGTTGACGACTAGCATGCGCAAGCATTCCCTCACATCGTTGCTTCCCGTTTTGTGGTAATTGGCTAGGCCTCTGATGGCGTCCCGCACGCTCGGTCGGCCAAGTCGAACGTTGGGCCGGGGAGCCTCACCTTCACGTCTCGGGGGCTGCACATTAAGTACTACTCACTATTAGATGATTAAGTGTTGATATTATACCATTACCAGTTATTTGATAACACGTACGGCGATCGAATTGGAATTATAACATGGAGAACACATGCTTCCTCTGGTCACAATTATATACTGCTTTGGAATGCGTACGATCAAACTTTCAAAACTTGAACTATCTATATCGCTTAAAATATTTATTAGATACATAAAACTTATATGCATAGATTTATCTCGAGAAGTAATTTTATAATATTATAATTCTACTAGATTTTATAAATATATTACAATATAAATTAGTTGTTAAAGTTCTATTCTAGGGACGATGTCTAAAATAACATGTATTTACGACGAAGGAAGTACTAAGGTACATCGACTGTGGAAATGGCTGTCATGTGTGTGTCAATGTATGAAGTATTTTTCTACTCTCGGGTGTAATTACACCCTATATTGTATCTCACAACGTAGCGAGTATCTCGTGTAATAGAGGGTATGTACGTGTAGAATACAAGTATTTAAGACCATCTAGGTAGTATGAACAATTTTTTCAGAGGTGGTATGTATATTTTTTCGACATATTCCCTTTTATATGCGTATGTGAAGGTATTTACAAAATACGCTAAAAAACAATGGACTCTCTTGTAATTTTTTGTGTGGTTCACATTGGAGTATCTTATAATTAGTTTACAGTATAGCTAAAGTTATAAAGGAGTATTTTAAATTTGTTTACGTGGTATATTAGATGTGAGAGTAATTACACCCCCGGGAATGTCCGAGAATATCCGCATTTGTATTCGTATCTAACACTATCCCTGTCCGACTCTGACAAAAAAATATGAAAAATATACGGAATAAACAATATCCGTCCATATCCATTCCATTTACACCTCTACATGTTACCCCGTTTAGAGTTGATTTCAGTAATAGATGCCTTGAAATGCTATTTGTTGGCAGACGACCCTTTATAGACCTTTAATGTGCATCCTAGGTTCGGACAAAATTTCTCACGTGCGTACGTCATCCTATCAAATACACCGTTTTTCCTTCATTTTCTGGGAGGACTCGTATCAGTAAGGAGTATAACAAGATAAACTGGTATAACTAAGCATAGAATGTATTAGGGCATGTACAATACAAGATGCTTATATATGAATACTTAAAGAGAGAGAATATAGCCATATTATTAAGCACCCATGCAAAAGTTATTTCCTCCAATGCAAGCATATCTTCCGTAGGTGCTTAGATGCTATATTATCTATTAATAGATATAGTTATACACATTGCACATAAGCACCTACTAAGC
This sequence comes from Dendrocalamus sinicus, assembly GCA_036346575.1. Taxonomy (NCBI): domain Eukaryota; kingdom Viridiplantae; phylum Streptophyta; class Magnoliopsida; order Poales; family Poaceae; genus Dendrocalamus; species Dendrocalamus sinicus. The sequence goes on along the minus strand of CM070660.1, from coordinate 28,256,701 downwards.
ATCGATGTTTATTTAAGCATCGATGCTTCAAAATAAGCACCTTATCTATCCTATGTGGCAAAAAAATCAGTTTTCATTACTAAACATCTCTTTAAGCGCCTGCATTGTACATGCTCTTATACTCTACTTTTTGGTAATCAGGCTATTACATCTATATTTTCAATCAATATAAACATGTGTTACGGTATCTAATCGTGTAATTGCGTGGATTATTCGTCTAGTTCATCATCCGTTGTAGTGAATATATGTATGTTTGTATGTATGGAGAATGATTTTATACTTCTAGAAGTACGAATTTCTACTCTTAATATACCCATTTAATGACGTTATTATACCTTTTTATTTATTTGATCATACTCTAATAATGAGTATAAAATGCTTCAAAGTGAGTTTTATGGAAAATTTCATCAAATTCTACTTTTTATAGTATATTTTGTGTATATACTCCTTTTATATATGAAAAAATATGTATAACAAAAATAAAAAGTTTCGATGAAAATTTTTCAACCAAGTCATATTGAAATATCTTAGAATTAGTATTTAAGTATACTAAAAATAACAAAAGGTATAAAATAGTTGTTTGAAAGTGAAAGTATATACTTACCTGATCTTCTATTGTACCTATGCCATCGCTTCCTGCGTAGCTCCCGTTGAATGCCAAGGGGCTCGACCCCTGGATCAGGGGTTGTCCTCCATTGTCAGGCTGTAACTCAAACCACTTCCCATTGCCGCCACGGAAGCCTGTCAAGTAGAGGTTATCAGCCCGAATCCTCAGCGTGACCACATTGTCGTCGCCGTCGCGCAGCTCCAGGTCCAGCCATCTGCGGGGTACATTCTCCTGCAGCGGGAGCCTGACGGCGTCCAGCATCACAAATGGCCGCTCCTTCACTCGGAGCCTCCTGCGCAGGTCGTCGATGAATTGCCGGAAGCGCTCCTGGTTAGCTGACGAGACGTTGTAGGACACCGTGATAATGTCCATTGCTGGATGATCGACCTATGCGTGCAATTAGTTAATTTATTAATTAACCCGCTCTGCCAAAAGAAAAAGAGATAGTAACGCAAAACTGCCCTTAATTGAAGAGCTTACTGTTTTTTTAAGAGAAAAAAAAAATCAAGTACTTTTTAAAGCGCGCAACATAGAGTTAGCCGAAACTATGCCTAGAGGTAGACCAAATTTCTTCAAGCTGTTATGCTTTGCAGCTGCTACACCCCGTTGTAATAAGTCACATGAAGAAGCTATTCAATAGGTAGAACGGAAATTAATAGAGTAGTTCGATTGACGGATTGAGAAAGCTTACTGCAGAGATTACCTAGCTTGCTCGGTCGCTCTGTTATTTGCTTCTTGCCTCTGAACCTTGCCGTGCTACCGTCCTCCTTTTATCGATGTCTAGAACCACTACTCGCTGTTCTTCACGAGTTTATTAGCGCATCTCTTTTGATTACACAGTTGACTAGGACATCATGGAGTGGATGGCCGTTCGTACAGCCTCAAAGGACAGTAACTTAGGGTGCTCCAATTAGTAGTTTCCAGCAGCCCGTATGGCCCGGCCACCTGCGGAGCACCAGGTGCTCGGCAGACGCTGCTGAGCGCAGCTATCGAGCAGGGCGCTCGGCAGCGCTCAGGCCCGCCACGTCCCATGCCAGTGCCGTGTCCTCTCCTGCTCGGGCCAACTAATCGTGCGCCGCCTCCTTACGAGCTTCCCAGCCACAATAGGTGACAGTTATCGTCTGTCACTCCTTTTGAATTTATGGACAAAGTAGTTTTGCAAAAACAGGTGTTTAAACTAAAATTAAAAAAATAGCACAATGTCAAATACGTAAACAGTTCAAATTTTCCACGACGTGTCTTGTCAGGATCCACGAGACGCCTCTTAGAAATAATCTTAACTTAAAGTTTAAATCGAGTCCGTTGGCTAAATTAAAACTGTATTCAACTCGGGGATAGAGTTCAGCACGTGTTGGAATTAGAAATAGAATCCAGTATTTATATAAACTCTAGGCTATATAAATAGATAGACATATAATTTATTTTGATAGCAAGTAAGAAAATAGATAAATTCAGAAAACTCAACTACGAGTTATGGCCGAGACAAATTCTCATGTGTTCTCTTTATTTATTTATATAATGTGTAAGTTTTCTTCTAAAGCAAAACCAATAGTTAATATTAGAGCACACTTATTTCAAAAAAAAAAGTCCGGTGTGGTCTCTCGTCGAAACCGAGCCCCGTATTCCTGTGCAGGACAGCAGCAGTTGTGGACAAGCAAGGAGGACGATACAGGATATGGTGCTGTAGCAACAGGCGCTGCTGCACGGCGCGCAGGAAAAAAGCAACACAAACACTGAGCTCTCTTCTCCAGGAGAGAGAAAAGGTATGCCGGTGTTTGTTCCCTTGGTCCCTGTGAACAGAAGAGAAAGCACACCAGCAGCTGTAGGCAGCGAAATCGCGGCGAGATCCGATCGCAAGAAGAAAAACGAATCGCGTCTCCGGCGCACGGAGGCAGCGAAATCGCTGTTTTTTTTTCTCGATTCAGCAAAACAGTATTTTTTTTTCCTCTGTCCGCGCGGCGCTAGAAGACCGAATTCGCGGAGGAGGACCGCAACGTCAAGAAGACGCAGGTGTTCACCCGCTCTGCCAGAAGAGAAAGAGAGTAACGCAAAACTGCCCTTAATTGAAGTGCTTACTGTATTTTTTTTTGAGAGTAAAAAAAATCAAGTGCTTATTAAAGCGCACAACATACAGTTAGCTGAAATTATGCCTAGAAGTAGACCAAATTTCTTCTAGCTGTTATGCTTCGCAGCTGCTAGCTAGCACGCCCCCTTGTAATAAGTCACATGAAGCAGCGGAAATTAATAGAGGAATAGTTCGCAGCTGCTACGCCCCGTTGTAATAAGTCACATGAAGAAGAAGCTATTCAATAGGTAGAACGGAAATTAATAGGGGAATAGTTCGATTGAGAAAGCTTACTGCAGGCCTTAGCTGCAGAGAGAGAGAGAGGCGGTCTCAGCACGAATGGGCGGCGCCGGTCGGCAGTGGCCGGACGGGGCGGCGGCGGCTTCGGTCGGCAGCAACCTCACGGGCGAGAGGTGGCCACTGGCGGGAGGCGGACGGCGATGCGAATCCGGAGGGCGCCGTCAACCTCGCCGTGCGCGTGTTCGTCCTCTCCACCGAGGCGGCTCTCGCCGCCGCTGACGGCTCGATCTGGAGGGAATCAAGGCGGCGCCGGGCGGTGACAGTCCGGAGCAGCAGCGGTCAGATCCGGCCGACGACAATGTCAATCAAGACGGCGGCGGCCCAGATGAAAGAGCCAGGCAGCTTAGCTAGCTCGCTCGGTCGCTCTGTTATTCGCTTCTTGCGTCTGAACTTCGCCGTGCTACCGTCCTTCTTTTACAGATGTCCACATCCTCCACTAGCTGTTCTTATTAGCGCATCTCTTTTGATAACACAGTTGATTAGGGATGCAGGTCTGTTCTTTTCGGTTTTTAAAAACCGTTTTGCAGTTTTTCTACAGCAATTAACTTTTAAACGAAATATCTTTTTAAGATAGAGTATACTAGTTAATTATGGTACATACTATACCGACTTTATTTATATCGACAAAAATCGTACGTGAGTTTTTGTTACTCTATAATCTTTCACACGAACAACCTAAAACCTACAAACCACAGCTAAAAACTATAAATTTCAGCTAAAAAAGAACAGGCCCACAGTTGGTTAACAGGTTATCCTTAAGCGCAACAACCAACAGATAACTGGAATCAAATCGTTGAAAATCCACCAATAAACCTACATAACGTATAGTTAATGTGACTGGAACCATGGCCATTAGCCACAAGACACGGTTGCTATGCCAATTGGACTAGCTACTAGTTGACCCAACAACTTATTTTCGACCACTAGACTTTCCCATATTATTTGAGATCTGAAATATTGTGGTGCCCCTATGAGCACCTATCTGGTTTAGTCAAAAGTGAAAAGGTGCTCGATGGACAATTCCAAAAACTCATTGAAAAAATTATAGATATATAAATGCAATGTTACGTATGCGGGCAATTTTTTAATGCCAAATTACATAAAGGATAAGCATTGCATCATGCGCTATGATGTGCTACATGTATGAAGCTCTTTAGGAATTTTTACAACAACGCATCATGTATTGTTTTCTGGGTTTTTAGGAATTAAACTATTTCCTATGAAACGTGTTTCGAAATAGACCTTACTCTTGAAATTACATGCGAGTGATGCAACAGATATACAAGTGGTTACTGCTGATAAATAATGTTTAAGGCCTTGCATGGAATGTGGGAATTTTTCTCTATTCCAATTGATCTATTTCATGCAAAATTTCTGCAAAATTCCAGTGAAGTCATTGTGTAAATGTCACCATATGATCACTATTACAAAAGAGGCTAAACTGGACGCTTATACCATAGATGGTTCCTAGAAACTATCTATATTGTAAGTATCACAGACGATTTATACGAATAACCTTCTGTGGTAAGTATCACAGATGGTTATTTATATGAACCGTCTATGATAATACAAGACATCAAGAACTGTCTGTGATAATGGCAGACATCATAGATGGTTTTTTATTTAAACGTTTGTGAAGCCTATGATACTTTACAGACGGTTTGTATTAAAAACCATCTGTGATATGTTTTCTACCTCGTTATTCTCCAAAATTTCATAATCTCATGTCTGAGTCCGAGTAGGATTCAGTTTTGAGACACGTTTAGTAAAATGGGCGTAATTTTTGCATGCGTTGTCCGTTTTCGATGTTCTTATACTCATTGGAAAGCTAACGACGAGTCCGATTAAAAAAAACAACCCTCTTGCGCTAGTCACCCTCTAAGACTCTCAAAATCGACCATCTTCAACCTCAAATTTGCATTTTAAGATTTTAGTTTTTGTTTTTGAAAATTTTTCATCTTCGCTTCGGAATTTGGGTTTCGCCTCAACTGCAAAGTTGTAGATCTAATTGAAACCTTTCAAATGAGCATATATAAGCCATATAAAATTTTGCTATTTTATCTTTTAAGACTAACTATTTATATTGTACCGATATATTATCTTTGTGACGATATTATCACTGACTATTTTTGTTATGAACTGTCTGGGCACCTAGCAATATTGGAGTCTGAATATCCGACAAGCTCCAAACTGTTAGACCTCCTGTGCACCAGCATGTGATCCATAGTCCCTTTCAAATACCTTAGCACCTTTTTAGCAGCCTTCCAATACTGTTGACCTGGATCACTTTGGTATCTACCAAGTAACCTAGCTGCAAAGGAAATATCTAGATGTGTACATGTTTGCGCATACATTAGGCTACCAACAACAGATGCACATGGGCATCCTTTCATTTGCTCTCTTTCTAATTGATTCCTTGGGGACTGAAAAGCATTTAACTTATCCCCTTTTTGAATAGGAGCTATACTCAGCTTGCAATATTGCATGCTAAACCTCTCAAGAATTTTCCGTATGTAGGCCCTTTGAAATAGACCAAGTAAACCTTTATGTCTATCTCTCTTAATCTCTATGTCAAGAACATAGAAGGCCTCACTCATATCTTTCATTTTAAAATTCTGAGATTGAAAAGCTTTAGTTTCATGTAGCATAGCATGACAATTGCTAGCCAACAATATATCATGAACATACAGGACTAGGAAATCACTATACTCCCACTGACCTTGGTGTATGTACATTGATCAACAATGTTTTCATTGAAACCAAAGGTCATTGTTGTAGGGGTAGTCTCCACCTGAGCCTAGCAGGCCTGTTAGAGGAATGTAAGGCCCAAAATGGGACATATGTAATGACATAAGTGCCCCTGAGGGGAATACTCGGATGTAAGGGTATAATTGTAAAACACTCCCCATATGGATATATATACAGCACAGGCCATGGGGAGAAACCCTAAGCTATTGCTCACCTAACTCTCCACTACCATACTCTCTCTCTGTTTGGTCTGTAGCCACAACAGTTGGCGCCGTCCGTGGGGAGGACAAGAGCAAGCCTCCAGATCTGAAGAAGGATGACACCAAAGAAAGCTTCATCATCGGCGGCGAAGAAGAAGAAGGTGGGAGCGGCGGAATCCCGCGTCAATACCAGGGCTTCAGTGTTGGCAGCTGCAGGCATGGGTGGCGATGCGGGTGTGGCGGTCGCGAACATCGGTGTTCACGACGCGACGCCCGACCCCGCCACCACCGCCGCGACGTTCGATCCCGCCACCACCGCCGCGACGCTCGACCCCGCTACCACCACCGTGACGCTCGACCCCGCCACCACCGCCGCGATGTCCGATCCCGTCACCGACCTTGGAGTCCGCCACGCCACCATAGCAGGCAGCCTAGGAGCGCAGGCCGCGACTGCCGCCGGCCCTCGGCACACTCCGACGAGAGCTGGCGGATCTCCGTGGGGCCGTGCAGGATATGCGAGAGGTCATATCGGAGCCCGCGCCGGAAAGGGCGGATAGCCACGGTGCCCCCGCGTCCAGCCGCATCCCGCGGCGACGCGTGGACCCAGAGTCTCCGCTTTCTGCAGGTTTGCAGCAAGCGGCGTGGCTGGGGGACTTCAAGTTCCCTAGTGCCATCAACCCGTACAAAGGCGACACGGACCCTCGGAAGTTCGTGCGCGTGTACGAAACCGCTATGGAAGCCGCCGGCGGAGACGACACTACGGAGGTGAAGGGACTTCCCCTCGCGTTGCAGGGAGTAGCGCTTTCTTGGTTTTTCACCGACAAGCCAAACTCCATCTACGCCTGGGGGCAGATCCGCAACCGCCTCTGCAACAGCTTCCAAGGAAACTACGTCGAGCGCGTCGACGTGGAGCAGCTCTTCGCCGTCAAGCAGAAACCATCGAAGAAGCTCCGTGACTACTACAAACGCTTCGCTAAGGTACGCTGCCAGGTGAAGGATGTCAACAAAACAACCATCATCAATGTAGCAATACAGGGTCTTCGCCCGGGGCCGCTTGCCGAATATACCGCGCGGAAGCCAGTCAAGTCGGTGGCGAAGCTCTTCGACAAAATGGAAGAGTATGCTCGGGCAGAAGAAGATGCGCGAAGGCACAAGGGTGATGACTCCGACACCGCTCAGGGCGACTCGAGAGCAAAACGCAAACAAGCATCGGGGGAATGCTTCCGAACGCGTTGACACCGGGGCGTACGAGAACTCATCAAGCGGCAGGCGCAAGCCCTGGCATAACCAGTAAAGGTCCCAAAAGGCTCGCCACATCTTCGCCACACAGGGCGTTCCCCAAGAACCTATCCTCGCCCCGCGACTGCGTAGGGAACCTGGAGGAAGCCGCGACGCGAGACCGCGCACGGAGCAGGAAATCCTGGACTACGGCAGATGGTGCGAAGTGCATGGCTATGGTGACCACTTCACGCGGGCATGCACTGAACTTATGGTGCTACGACAACCAACAGCTCGAGTTTGGGCCATGGAAGCGTCGACCGTTGTAGCAGCCCACGTGCAGTCGCCACAAGGAAGTCCCCCGCGAGCCGGGACCCTGGGAGGGACCCAGCGCCGCATCATTAGCGTCATCTCTAGAGGCTCCTCGTCGAGAACCTCTTCGGCGCAGCCACCCCAGGGGATGCCGCACTGCAACATCACCTTCATGCCAGCCGACGCCCAGGGCATGGAGTTCCCCCATCAAGATCCTTTGGTCATCCAGGCCGACATTGCAGGCCACGACGTCAGGCGCACTCTCATCGACGGAGGAAGCTCTGCAAACATCCTGTTCGCAGAGGCCCTCGATCGCATGGGAATACCTCGGAGTCGCTTGAGACCATCGGAGACCCCTCTCCAAGGTTTCGGTAGCCAGCCCCTGAAGGCCTTGGGTCACGTGCGCCTCCGAGTCTCCTTGTGCCAGGCCGACAATGACAGAAGCGAGGACATCATCTTTGATGTCGTGGACATCCCGCACCCATACAACGCCATACTAGGCCGACCCGCCATTAATTCCTTTGAGCGGTGCGCGCGCAAGCCTTTTATGTATGAAGCTCCGGGCCTGTGGTGTTATCACCATCTTCGGCGACCAGGACCTCGCTAGGTGTGTCGAAGCCGGCGCCAGAAGTCCGCACCGCAAGGTACACATCCTCGCTGACAAATCCGAGGCGGACACGCCATCCGCTCCAGGATGGACACCTAAGCCCCTCCGGAGTAACGCAGATGTCTTCGCGTGGTCCCCAGAGGATATCAAAGGTGTGGACTGCGCCCTCATCGAGCACAACTTGGCGGTCCGCCCCGACGCCAAGCCGATCAAGCAGAAGCTTCACCGTATGTCCATGGACCGGCAACAAGCGGTCAAGGTGGAGGTGGCGTAGCTTCTCTAGGCTGGAGTTATTTGCGAAGTCCAGCATCCGGACTGGCTTGCCAATCCGGTGCTGGTTAAGAAAGCCAACGGCGCCTGGCGAATGTGCATCGACTTCACCGCCCTCAACAAGGCATGCCCGAAGGACAACTACCCTTTGTCGCGCATAGATCAACTGGTCGACGCCACCGCGGGGTGTGAGCTCATGAGCTTCCTGGACGCCTACTCCGGCTACCACCAGATCTACATGGCCAAGGATGACGAGGATAAAACCAGCTTCATTACGTCGGTTGGGATGTTCTGCTTCGTCAGGATGTCCTTCGGCTTGAAGAACGCGGGTGCAACCTTCACCCGCCTCGTCGCGCTGGCATTAGCCGCTCAGCTCGGGCGAAATGTGGAGGCCTACGTGAACAACGTGGTAGTGAAAACCAAGCGGCTTGCCTTCCATGGTCGAGACCTCCAGGAGACCTTCGACAACCTCAGGAAGGCGGGCATCAAGCTCAATCCGGACAAGTGTGTTTTCAGCGTACAAGCGGGCAAGCTCTTAGGCTTCCTCGTGTCCGGACGAGGCATCCAGGCGAACCCCGACAAGGTCGACACCATCCTGGGCATGGAACCATCCAAGATGACGAAGGAGGTCCAGAGGCTGGCCGGCCGCATGGCGGCCTTGAGCCGCTTCTTGTCTAAGGCAGCGGAACAAGGCTTGCCATTTTTCAAGACTCTTCGCGGTTGCGACGGATTTCATTGGGATGGCGATTGTGCAAAGGCCTTCGATGACCTCAAGAAACACCTCGCAAGCCTTCCCACTCTAGTTGCTCCAGCGTTAGAGGCTCCCCTCCTGCTCTACCTTGCCGCCTCAGCGACGGCGGTCAACGCCGTCCTTGTCCTCAAAGAGGGTGCTCTCCAACGACCCGTGTATTTCATCTCCGAAGCCCTCCAGGGCGCCAAGACGCGGTATACGGAACTCGAAAAGCTCGCCTACGCACTGGTCATGGCCTCAAGAAAGCTTCGACACTACTTCCTGGCCCACCCGATAACGGTGTCATCCTCGTTCCCTTAGCGGAGATGCTACACAATAAGGAGTCCACAGGGTGAATCGGCAAATGGGCAGCTGAGCTTGCCCCATTCTCCTTAACGTACACCTCCCGAATGGTGATTAAGTCTCAAGTTCTGGCAGATTTCCTCGCGGAATGGACCCCCCTAGCTCAGCCTGTCCACCAGCCCGAGGACCCGGTGTGGATGCTCAACACTGACGGAGCCTACGGCGTTGCGGGTGCGGGCGTCGGCGCAGTCGTCATTACACCTGAGGGACACCGCTTGTTGTACTTGGCGCGCCTCGCATTTCCTACCACCAACAACATGGCTGAGTACGAGGCGTTACTCTTTGGCCTCAGGAAGCTCAAAGCGCTGGGAGCAAGGCGCGTCCTCGTCCGCACCGACTCACGACTGGTGGCAGGTCCTGTGGACAAGTCATACCAAGCCAAGGACCTGGAACTAGCCAAATACTTGGCAGCCGTAAGAGCGAAGGAGCGGCATTTTTTGGGTGTCACGGTGAAAGCCATCCCTCGGGCGGACAACGAACAAGCCGATGTCCTTGCAAAGGCCGCCAGCCAGCAACTCCCAACTCCCGGGGGGCATTTTACGAAGTCACGCGGTAGCGCCATCGCGCAGGACAACCGCGATGCAGCCCTCGTCCACCAGATCACCCAACAGAGTGACTGGCGAGAACCCATTTTCGGTTTTCTACAGGGCATCGCGGAGCCATACGACCCCGCCGAGCTCCGGCGTTTACAACACCGCACTAGGTCCTTCCAGGTGCTTGACGGGGTGCTCTACAAGAAAGGGGTCTGCGCACCACTTCTGCGATGCCTCTCGCGCGAAGAAGGAAAGCAACTCCTTGTAGAAATTCATGCGGGACTCTGCGGTTCGCATCTTGCACCGAGATCGCTAGTCGGCAAGGCATTTAGGCAAGGTTTTTATTGGCCAACAGCCATCGCCGACGCCCAAGATCTCGTGCGCTGGTGTCATGGTTGCAAATGGATGGGGCGGACCATCCACAGACCCCCGACGAGCCTCAACCCTATACCCCCGATGTGGCTGCTGGCACGATGGGGGCATCGACGTCGTGGGACCGCTTCCCAGGGCTCCAGGCAACCTGCGGTTCATAGCAGTTGCTTTGGAATACTTCTCCAAGTGGCCGGAGGCGGTAGCTCTGGCCAAGATTACCTCGGTAGCCCTGCAGCGCTTTCTCTGGCAGAATATCATATGTCGTTTCGGCGTGCCTAGGGAGATCACCGTCGACAACGGCCTGCAATTCGACGCAGCCCCGTTCAAAGAATTCTGTGATAGCATGGGCATCACACTCCGGTTTGCCGCGGTTGGACACCCGCAGTCCAACGGCGCGGTAGAGCGGGCGAACGGCGCCATCTCCGCCGCGATCAAGAAAGCGCTTTGTCGGGTTGCCAAAGGGCAAGTGGCCAGGCGAGCTCCACAGCGTCCTCTGGTCCCTCCGCACAACGGTGAAACGCTCGATGGGGTTCATGCCATTCAAGCTCCTCTTCGGCGACGAGGCGGTAACACCTAAGGAAATAAAGGTAGGCTCCAGAAGGGTTCTCGTCCAAGCACCAGAAGAGGAGCGCCAATTGTCCATGGACCTCCTTGATGGAGACCGGACAAGCGCAACCCAGCACGTCATAAAGCATGCGCGGCAGATGGTACGCGCTCGGGATCGCTCCATGTACCCGCGCGAATTCCAGTCGTGGGACCTCGTCCTCAAGATGGCACTCCACGCGGAGACGGTAGGCAAGCTGGAATCCAGATGGAAAGGCCCATACATCGTCGCAGAGGCCCTCTAGAAGGGAGCATACCGCCTCGCCACATTGGAAGGGCAGACGTTTCGCCATACATGGAACACAGACAGGCTGTGGCGGTACTACGCCTAAGCCGGGGGTGCAAGTGCGAGGATCCTTGGCGGCTTCAGGAAATACCTTGCCAGGCTCCTGCGTGGAATGCTCCAGCACTAGAGGCTCACATCGAGCACGGCCTCATCACCGGGTAACGACAGCTGCGGCTGTTTCTGCCTAAGCGGTCAGTGGTTAGTCCCTCACCTTTTGTGCTTACCCGCGTAAACGGGAATTTAATGAAGTTCACCATTTGCACAAAATTCGTCTTGTTTCCCGCAAAAGTGTGCGAAGGATTACCTTCGCGCGCACTATCCATGAATATAAATAAAGACACGCGTTTGCGCGTGCACTCGCCGTGGAAAACGCGGGCATGAGTATAAACAAAGACACGCGTTCGCGCGCACACTCTCTGTGAAAAACGCGGGCATGAGTATAAACAAAGACGCGCGTTCGCGCACGCACTCTCTGTGACAAACGCGGGCATGAGTATAAAAAAAAGACGTGTGGAGGGACGCCTCCGCACGCACCCTCACCGCTCGCAACGCGCGGAGGTTCGCCTCCGCGCGCAGTCTACGGACTCTAAATAAGACGTAGCGTCGATGTCTGCCTCCGCACGCACTCCACGGAGTATAAATAAGACGTAGCGTCGAGGTCCACCTCTGCACGCACCCTCACCGCCCGCAACGTGCGGAGGCGAGCCTCCGCGCGCAGTCTACGGACTCTAAATAAGACGTAGTGTCGAGGTCTGCCTCCGCATGCACTCCACGGAGTATAAATAAGATGTAGCGTCGAGGTTCGCCTCCGCACGCACCCTCACCGCTCGCAACGCGCGGAGGCTCGCCTCCGCGCACAGTCTACGAACTCTAAATAAGACGTAGCATTGAGGTCCGCCTCCGCACGCACCCTCACCGCCCGTAATGCGTGGAGGCTCGCCTCCTCACGCAGTCTACGGACTCTAAATAAGACGTAGCATTGAGGTCCGCCTCCGCACGCACCCTCACCGCCCGCAACGCGCGGAGGCTCGCCTCCGCGCGCAGTCTACGGACTCTAAATAAGATGTAGCGTCGAGGTCCGCCTCTGCACGCACTCCACGGAGTATAAATAAGACGTAGCATCGAGGTCCACCTTCGCACGCACCCTCACTGCCCGCAACGCGCGGAGGCTCGCCTCGCACACAGTCTACGAACTCTAAATAAGACGCAGCAGGGGGACGCCTCCGCGCACACTCTACAGAGTATAAAGAAGACGCACCGTGAGGCCTACCTCTGTGCGCACTCTACGGAGTATAAATAAGACGCGGATGTTGTCCCTGCGCACTCTACTGAGTATAAACAAGACGCGGACATCCACGCAAACGCGCAGGCGGTGTCCTTGCGCGTACTCCCCGGAGTATAAACAAGACGTGGTCGAAGTTCCCACGCACCCAAGCTCTAATAAGCGTCGCGCTCCGCTGCCACCCCTTCGAAGGGTAGGGGACGGAGCGCTCGCGCGTCTACTTCGATTAAGCGTCAGCTTCGCTACCACCCCTTCGAAAGGTAGTGGACGGAGCGCACGCGAGTCTACTTGGACTAGCGCCAGCTCTGCTGCCACCCCTTCGAAAGGTAGGGGATGGAGGGCTCGCGCGTCTACTTCGACTAGGCGCCAGCTCTGTTGCCACCCCTTCGAAAGGTAGGGGACGGAGTGCTGGCGTGTCTACTTCGACTGGGCGCCAGCCCCGCAGCCGTCCTTTTTGTGAGTCTACCTCGGACGCTACTATCTACAAGTCTGGCGGAGCCGAGCGTGAAAATCTACCCTACGGGCCAATCGCTAGAATGGAGGCGTGCGAAGCAACCATACAAAAACAACACACCCAACCCCCGGCATCACTCTTGATCTGCGTCGTTTCCTTCACGCCGAGGAACTCCCTCGAGCCACCGGAGGAGGTCCCCCTCTTTACGCAGAGTGCGCCGCAGCACGATCTTGGCTGCGTCTTCCCCAACATAGCCCCAGATCCGATTATAGAAATTCTGTACGGCTGGCTGGGTGAAGCGGATGGCGTCAGACATCACCTCGGGCTCGCCGGCAGATCTAGCTGCGAATCCGCCAGCTTGCCGACGTGCCCGCACCCCCGGGCGCGAAGTAAGGCTAGGGCGAAGAAGGCACCCTTGAAGCCGTAGTGATCGCTGAAGGACTTGGCACCGCGGAGAACAAGGCCCGAGCCCTCTTCATTCGCCCAAGCGTCTCCATCAGATTTTCAGGGCCATGCGTAACCTCGGGTACGTCGACGACGAGGTCCCGGAGGGCCCCTTCCAACGACCCCATCGCCCTCCATGCCGCCAGGGATGCGTTGTTTAGGGCCTCGGTCCTCTCTGCAAGGGATGCGGCGAGTTGGGTCTTCTCCTCCTCCAGCGCGAAGATTTGCTGAAGAAAGGCGGTGCGTTACTCCGTCGCAGTGCGCTAGACCTCCGTCGTGGCGCGTCGCGCCACCGCCACGGTGTCCTCCGCGTTGGAAGCTATCATCGCCTTTTCTGCCTCCAGCCTGCGGATTTGCTCGTCCTTGGCAGCGTGAGCATCGTCCGCAGCATGAAGTTCACTCTGCAGCGCTCTTCGCTCGCGAACGTGAGTCTCCTCCAAGGCTTGGCTCAGGGCAAGACTCTAGGAAGGACCACGCGGGTTAGAACGACCTCAAACAGTTGGCTCGGGCTGTAAACCACTTACCCTTATCTCCGAGGCACCCAACGTGAGCGCCAGAAGGTCTCCCCCGCATGTCGCCAGTGCCGGCACATCCAAGCTGCTGCCGACGCGCTCCGCGGCCTGGTTAAGAACGCGAAGCATCTTCAATCGCGGGATGAAGTCGGAGATGACGGGCCTCGGCCCAGCAGCTTCCGCAGCACCGGACATCCGCACCGAGTCCTGCATATCAAGGTCCGCGACTTCGCGTGTACCTCCGTTGCTTGATCCTTGACCGTGTCCGGGAGACCTCGTCTCGCCTGATGTCGACGGCGGAATGAGCGAGCAAATCGGAGAGAGTTTCGCGAAGTCATGAGAGGAAAAGGAATCGCGCCTACCTTCAACACCCTCTGCCACGGTGCGGGAGGGTGCCCGCGCAGCCTCCATACAAGGAATGGGGGCTTCGTCGGCCCGAGGAGTGGTGCCTTCTCCCCCAACCTCGCCGACCTCCTCACAGGGCGCCGGGATCCCAGTTATGGCGCCAGCAACTCCGAATCGCCCCCTCGTAGGCGGAGACGACTGTACCCGGCGGCGCTTCGCCCTTGGGGACGCAAACGACCCTTCCTCAGCCGCTCCGGTAGTAGGCGGCAGACCCCCGGTGGCCGTCGTAGGCGGCAGACCCCCGGTGGCCGTCGTAGGCGGCAAATCCCGATGGTCGTCGCAGGCAGCAGACCCTCGGTGGTCATTGCTGGCGGCGCCACCTCACCTCCAGGGTCAACAGCACCAAGGCCCGCCACCTCGCCGCCATCTAAATCCTAAGTAGGGGCAACGTTCCCCCCCGAACCGGCTGGTTCGGACTCGGCGCCGGCCGCGCCTCTCGCTTCGGTAATACCTCCCAGCGGCGCGACCGACGGGCCGGGTTTGGTGGCCTCAGATCGAGCCTTGCGTCGAGGCGGCCGCGCCTCCACTTCGCCATCGTCATCATGACGGCTCGGGGTCTCCACCAGCACCGCGCGCTCGGGCACACTAATCCCCAAGACCTCGCAGACCCGGTTTATCCGCCGCTGTTTCACCGAGGTGGTCGTGGCCTCGCACAGCCTGTGCTCCTTCGCCGAGTATGGGCCGAGGAGCGCAACGACTGCGCGCTCTGCATCTTCTAGCCGGGGCACTATGCACAAAAATGGAACGTCAACCATGGGAAATCACGTGATTATGCGAGCATGCGCATATCCGACGGTCGAGGGACTTACAAGGAGCGGAGGGTCTCAGAAGGCAGGACACAGTTGGGTGGATGCCATCCTCCCGGATACTGCCCCGTACATCGTACTGCCACTGGCCAGAGAGCAGCGACGCCCCGTACATAGTAAACTTTTCGGCAAGGTCACGCATGTTGAACCGGTGGGCGATACCGGCAAGCCTCCGCGCCTTCTGCGTGTCGTCGGACATCGGCTTCACGTCTGGCGAGATGTTGAACGATATCGGCTGTCCCCGGCATGAAAAACCGCTCTTGCTCGTCACGAGGTAGTAAAACCACCGACGCGTCCCACCGGACTCCCATTTCCCTTGCGCGGCCCATGCAGGGAAGAGCCCCGCGCACTGCTTCCTCAGCACGAAGTTGACGCCGCGAAGTTCGGTCTGCTCCCCCTCGAGCTTCTTGGTGGCGGCGTCGTCGTGCATAATAGCGAACAGACTCGCACTGGGACGGCGACCCTCTGTTTGCAGTGCCCAAGCGAACACAGCCAGGCAGAGTATCGCGCTAGGGGTCAGCTGCGCCAGCTCCAGCTCGTACGCTCGCAAGACCTCGCTGACGAAGAGTGTCGAGGGCATCCGTAGGCCGGCATCAAAGAACGCGACAAAGACAATGTCAGGCACCCAGATTTTTCAATCCAGATTCCTCTGTGATTCCACCGCACTATTCTCTGGATTAGTAGATAGTGCTCACAGTTACAGTAATGGATATCAAATTTCATATCATGCGGAAACTAAAGTAAATTAATAGACTTACTCAGGGGCCGATTAGGCCAAAATCAATAAATTGCAGCAGCGGAATGAAGCACACAGGTGGGACCTTCAGGACATGCCCACAGGCAGCCAACTAGAGGTTCGCGACCTAGCCCTTGACATCTTCTTCTTCTCGGCCAACTAGTCCAATCTTGTTGCTGAGACGAGGTGATTTGATTCCTGATTCTGAATTTTATCACAAAAGCGAGTGTGAGCACTCCAACCCTGTGCTCCGCGAGCCAATACACAGAATGCAAATAAATAGTATGCATGGCTTAACAAAGGAGAGGCTCGGGTTGTTTTATTTGCCATAAAATGCATCTAGTAGTATTTCTATTATTATTATATCATATTGTTGTTTTTGTGACCTAAAGACTCCTCACCGCAAATGACATCATTGACTTAATCCACCAAAGACTCACGCTCTTTATTAACTGTTGTCTAAGACTCCCAACAGCGATTGCCATAATTGACTTAATCCATCGAAACTACACTTCCTTTATTGAGTGCTCTCTAAACTCCAAACAACATGTGTCATCCTCTATTCAATCCACCGATCATATTCTTTCTGTATTGGTTGCTGTCTAAAATCCCAAACAGCGAATATCATCTTTTATATAATCCATCAATCATGCACTCATTGCTGCCTAAGACTCCAAGCAGTGAGGGTCATCCTTTATTTAGATCCATCAATATCTTTTGTATTCTAAAATCCAATCTTGTGGTTGCTAATCATCAACTCTTCATTTCTAAATTCTAATGACTATCCAACATAATTGCTATTAAATCCACCGAAATCCTTCGTATCGGGACTTCCTAATAATTCAATCCTTTTGTTATTGATCCAAAACCATAATTTGTCCTCCCAATAATTAATCTTATTTTCTACCATCTATTTCTAACTAATTCACTAGTATACATCCCCAAGAATATTAATGATCAAGTCTATGACTCACTAGTATACATCCACCAAGAATATCAATGACTAAGATTATAATCCAATAATTGTTTCATTCCTCCAATATTCCTAGAAATTTAATTCATCCATCTAGTATTTGATCCAATCCTGTTAATCCCATCACTGCCATCATCTTCCAAGAATTTATATTAGTTATCAGTGTAGTAATCCCTCAATTACCTTTGCATCCCTAATACTCCCAAAAATCATTTAAATCATCTATCTAACCTATATACTCATTTAGACTCCACCAAATTACTTCTCCCAGATCCCATACTATCATTTCCTTTTTATAATCGACCTGAGTCCACCAATATCTTTATGTGTTTACCACAAACTTCCATCTCCTTTACTCATGACCCTGTTTATTCCACCCACATTTTATTTTGTAAGAATAGAAATGCCACTATTTGAAATACAATACATAAAATTTCCTGAGACCTAGCAGTTTTGGCACAAAACATAATGTTTAAGGAATATTAACATGATTTTCCATACATATGGCATCACACCGTATAATATCTTTCAGCGTTATAGCCGCTTAACTTACCACTGGGACGACACCCAGGACAACTCAAATCAGGGCTTTTCGCTGCCCTCCACTTTTCCATCCCACCCATAAAACATTTTGAAATAGAACTATATCTGGTTAAGTTCCCATGTCCGCCCTTGACCGTGGGCACGGCTATTCGAATAGTTTTGACTCTGCAGAGTTTGCACACTTTACCCACAAGAGACAATCTGCTCGTTGCCCCACATGATTCCTTAGCCACGTGGTTGAGTAGACCATCACAGTGACTTTTCAAAGTATCTAGTCCATTTTGTCATCTCACCTTATGGGAACCTGCCCACTTGCGGTGGGTCCCATCTATGCACGGGATGTAACCACGTCTACTAGCGAAGACACAGGCTCCACTTCCAGCAACGCTAGTACGGCTAGTTACCTCACCCTCCAACTCGGTGTCCCTTTAGGCCTCCCATTGCACTTTGCGTATCCACTTCCATCCACTACCAGTGCGATGAGTCCGGGGGTTTTGATAAATTTACTTAGCCAAGTTGTACTTTACAGACTTGTGGTTGCACTTGTTTAACACAGGAGGTCATGACAAGATTCAGTCCTTAGGGTTATCTGGGTGGTTCTACCACAAACCACACTCTCGTGCACCCTTGCACCATACTCCCGAACCATCCGCCCAGATAAATAAGCAATTCGAGGTTTTTGGGAATATAAAATAACCATATCCAACATGCACCAGTCATTACCACCATGACTGCCCAACCAATTTTTCTCAGGATTAAAAGTGATGCTTGGGCGCTCTCGTGCCCATGAGTACCTAAACAATACTGAGCATGGCATATAAATTACGGACTTATTTTCGAAATGTTACTACTCTAATTTTGCTAGGGCGACAAAGTTCACATAATCAAGTAATCCAAAGGATGTGTAATATTATTCAAGGCAATCAATTGGGCATATAACTAGAATTCTAAAATTAAACATGTATTTGCATATGAAATAACAGCATGCAGTTTGATAATTTAAACCAAAGTAATTTACAGAAAATGTAGGTTCAACATGATCAAAGTATTGACTCGCCTGGCGTGGTTTACTGCGGCCTTGAGCTCACACGATGCTTTCTCTTGAGCTTCTATTCTTTATCTTCACTTTGCTCTGACCATGCTTGATCTGTGGAATCTTCGGGACTCCATTTTCTAATTACGCGACATCCGACTGAATCCAAATAAAAGCAAATAACCCAAAAGATCCAAATAAATCCAAATAAACTCAATTTAGTTTTATTACGAGTTATGGGTGATTTGGGTGATTTGAGGCAAGGTTGGTGGTAGAATACGATAACTTGATCCTTTTATTAATAATCTCTTTTATTATTTTTGTATTTATCAAGGAAGTTCCATGAGTTAGGTTAATCCTATAAATTGATGTATTTTATCTACACGGGCCCCAGCTTGCTATATATGTATATAATCATACTCCATACATATACGTACTACCAACTTCTGTTAAGATTTAATTGATGGCGCTACTATTATCTTGTTTACACTTTAGCTGTTATTATGCTTAAATTTATTTCTAATTTTGGTTTAAACTTAGCTATCTGAGCAATGCTTGATATGTATCATTTTATGTGACCATATTTACTCGTGTTATTGGTTACACGTTCGTTTAGAGTATTTATATGTCCGTGATATTATTTCGACTCTTGATGACCTAGGGCTATTATATTAAAATATATCATTAGGGTTTGTTTAGTGGTGACATGACAAATATTGGGCATATATGTTCACATGCTAATTAAGGGCCATCTATATTAAGTATAGTCATTTATCCAAAGCCACTCCTCATTAATGCCTTAGATTTACAATTTAAATATTAAAGTCACACTATTATTTATCATGGCAACTAATCCGAATTTAAGTCATACATAAACTCTCTAAAGCCTTATTTAAATTTTACTAGCTTCCACATATTATCCCTAATTTTTCTAAGTTTTCCCTTTAATTTAGGATTAATTTAAGATAAATGCTAAAGGCGTACTACTCGTACATACATCATAATATCTAATCCAGGGTTATACATTTATTAAGCCCATGTGTATCCTAATAGATTTTGTACCTCTATGGATGTATCTTTATTTAGAATTTTTATTAACTTTGGATCTTAAGCTAAACTATATTTTATTCGTGCCTTTAACAATTAAGTCCTAATTAAATGTACAGATTACTCAGATATGGCATTTACTTCAAATTTTATACCTTAAGTAATCTCAGTTATTTCCTAATTAAGTCTTCATTGCCTTCCATGAACAAACTTCAACTTGACTAACTTCTACGTGATGGAACTGGATTAAAGCAGTAAAAGAAAAAGAGGAGAAAACAGCGCGGCCACGGTACTCGAACTCGCGACCTCAGTTAGAGCTTTCAGACGCGCGCTAGCCATCTGGGCCTTCGGTCCTTCGTGACTTAGTGGGGAGCGGTATTACTAAAGAGCGTGTGGGTTTGGGGATTACACGGACAAACCACCGGCTGGGAACAGGGGAGGCGGGGGCACAAGGCTGGCAGCGAGGACGCCGGCGAGGGGAGACCCGCGGGGTGGGTTAATTCGGCCAAATGGGTCCCTGGAGTGATGTAGTAGCCGGTGGGGGCGGCGGCGCGGCTCATAACGGTGCGTGTCGGCAGGGTGGCAGGTTATACGGCCAGCGGCGGGGTGGGAAGGAGGCGCCGGCGGCCGGGGAGGAGAGGGAAAGGGGTGGCGCGCGCATGAGCGGGAGAAGGGCCAGTGGAACTCACCTAGGTGGGGGCGTGGCCGGAGGGGAGCTGAGGCGGGCCGGCGACGTGCACGACGGCGGTGCGGGGGAGGTCACCGCAGCCGAAGAGCTCGGGCGGCGGAGAGCTTCGCCCGCGGGTTGGGATAGCTTCGGCGTGCTCCGGCGTCGCTCTCACCGTGGGGGATTGGCTCGGCGTCGACCGTGGGGAAGGTGGCGGTGAGAATGGCGGCGGCGGCCAGAGTTGTGGAAAAGGGGATTCCGGCGAGCTCGGCACGGGCCTTTCTAATTGGGTTGGAGGGGAGGTAGAGGGAGAGCAGGGTGACACCGTGCCGTGGCTAATTCCAGGATTAAGAGGCCGGAGCGGCGGGGCGGCGAGGAGCCCCGGCGGCGGTCGGCGCGCAGTGCAGCTGAGGAGAGGGGAGGGGCGCGGAAAGCCGTGGGAGGCGGGAGAGCTCCTTATAGGCACAGGATGGGGAGTCACGGGGGTGCACTCGAGCTGCTGGGGACGACAAGGTGATTGAGGGCGACGAGGCAGGGCGCTGGTGCAGGCGCGGCGCAATGGGTTGGCCAGGGTGAGGTGACAGGACGACGCGCGCTGGCAGCGGGGCAGGAGCTACGTAGAGGGCAAAGGAGGGCAGTGAGAGAGAGAGCGGCGATGGGATGACTCGGGAGCAGGGAGCGCAGGCACTCGCGAGAAAGAAGAGAGAAGGAAAGAGAAAGGAGCTGGCGCGCACTGCGGAGGGCGACGTGGGCTCACGGCAGCCACGCAAGGAAGAAGGAAGAAAAGAGCAGGCTGCAGGGGAGAAAGAAAAGGGGAGCCGGGGCCCGCATGTAATAGAGAGGGATTCTGGAAAGGAATGGGAGAAATTGAGAAGCTTTAGCAGTTTTTGAAATTTGAATCTTAAATTGAATTTCCAAGTTTTGGCGCAATTATCTTGATACAAAATTTAATAGCCTTCTATTTTAGATTTTATTTAATTTTTGCTATAAATTGTATGTATAAATATTTGAATGTCCAACTTGGGTTTTTGTATGCCATTTAAATTAAAAGATGGAATTCTTGGTTTCGTTTTTATTGACTTGGATTTGAATCCAAGATTTTTGGTATTTTGATTCTTAGAGTTTGAAACTCCCCAAAGTTATTTCTTATCTTTTATCGTCATAGTTGTTATTTGTATTTGAAATTTATTCCCAGTTTTTATTTTGCTCTGCACAAAATTCAGGAAAACCCCAATAAGATTTTGTGCCAAAAATTCAAATGCCAATAAGATGCAAATAAAAGTTTTAAATTACTCCAAATTTCAAACATCCAAAATTTAGGATGTTACAGACAATAGCCTCTGTCTCCGCCGGTTGCGGTTCCGTCTCGGTGGGGCCGGGTGACGAGCCCCTTCACGTTCCGCGATCTTCCCCTCCCGGACGAGTCTCTGGAGCATCTCTTCAGTAATGCGGCTCTGCCCCAACACGCGGGAGCAGCGGCCTCCTGAGTGCTCCATGGCGTCCCACCGCTTGTTGACGTGCGCTCTTCCTCGCACCACCAGCGAGTACTTCCCCGGGGGAGGCGACAGATCGTACCGGTCGGACGAGGCACTGCCGCTGAGCCAGCGAGTGGGATCGTCGTGGCAAGCCATTCCTCTCCGAGATAGGGTGCTAAAGTAGCAGGAGCAAGGGTGGGTTGCGCGGGCGGCAGAAGAAAGAAGACAAACCGGAACGACCAATGCGAAGGAACATACCCATGCTGATGGCGACGCCTTATAAAGCTGGCTCAACCCCCCACCAGCACGGCACAACCGGCAAGAGACCAGCGGTTAGGCTACCCACGATCGGGAAGCGCAACCGCTGGCAACTGCGGGCGCGCGCGGGTAGGTGGGCAGACAGCGCACGACACGCCCATAACGCCCCGCCACGTGTCCCGCCTCCTAGGGAAGGGCCGAACGACCGTGGTTGTGCGACCGCTGACAGCCCACGGCACGCCAATCATGGCATGCCGCGTATACACCCCAAGTGCAAAAGCACGTACGGCTGCAGCGACCTGCCCCTGCCAGCCCAGGGGTCGGCGCGATTCCAGGAGCCATTAAGGCGCACTACCGGACTGCGGAGCCGCACCCACCTCGCCCCAGGAAAAGCCATTGGCGCGAGGTTTGCCTCCGCACCAACTCCGACTTCGACCCCGACTTCGACTCCGACTCCTACGCCGACGTCGCCCTGTGGACGACGAACACTTCGCCAACCGCCTAGCGCCATACCCTCGTGGCAGGGCGAACACTACACCAAGTAGTAAGGCTCCGCCGAACGTTGGGAAAGCTCACAGGCCGCAGGGACGGAGGGGGCCAAAGGGCTCGGCAACATGGCTTCAGCCCGTGAAGCCCTTCACCATGAGAGGCTCCTGTTGTAGGGGTGGCCCTACCTGAGCCCAGCAGGCCTGTTAGAGGAATGTAAGGCCCAAAATGGGACATGTGTAATGACATAAGTGCCCCTGAGGGGAATACTCAGATGTAAGGGTATAATTGTAAAAGCACTCTCCATATGGATATATATACATCACAGGCCATAGGGAGAAACCCTAAGCCATTGCTCACCTAACTCTCGACTACCATACTCTCTCTCTGTTTGGTCTGTAGCCACAACAGTCATGATTACGTCCTTGAATTTGAGATACCACTGGTGGGATGCCTATTTTAGCCCATATATTGATTTATTTAATTTGCAAACCATATATATGCTTCTTGCGTTTTTGCAAGAAACCTTCAAGTTGATCTATATAAACATCGTCATGGAGATCCCCATTAAGAAAAGCTGTTTTAATATCCATTTGGTGCAACTCAATATCAAAATGTGTAACCAAAGCCATGATAATATGGAAGGAATCTTTCTTAGAGACGGAGAGAAAGTTTCCTTGTAATCAATGCCTTCTTTTTGAGTAAACCCTTTAGCAACATGGCGAGCCTTGTGCGTTCCAACATTACCATTGGAATCATGTTTGGTTTTAAAGACCCACTTACACCTAACTGGTTTAATTCCTTTAGGCGACTCAACTAGATCCTAGACCTTATTTTGGTCAATGGACTTTAATTCATCTTTCATGGCATTGTGCCATTGATCCGCAAAATCACAATTCATGGCAGAGGAAAACGAGAGAGGATCATTTATGTCTTAAATCTAACTAAAGGAATAACCAATCACCTTATATCCAACAAATAAAATCCTAATTGATGCACCACAAAACAATAATACGTTTAACACTCTTCTCGTCGTCGTTGCAAATCGTGCACCATGCCGGACCTTGCCGCGGGCTGCCGAACCATGGCCGTGGCAGCAATTTCGTTGCTGCGGCAGGGTATTTGGCTGCCACAGCGATATTTCTGTACCCCTTTCCGCTTGTTTTCTTCGCACGACTCCGAATCTGATGCTTCGGCCTTGCGTGTAGGTTCGCAAGGGGATACTTGGAGCGCTCACATCACCGATCCCTGAAACCGTACTGTTGAACGCCAAGTCGACCCCCCACCCCAATTCCATAGTTTCATGTGACTAACCGGAAACTCGTATGTGTGGATAATGATCTAAGAGCAAGTCCAGCAGAGCCCCTACTTAAGCTCTCAAAACTCAAATTTAAGGGCTTGAGCCAAAAAACGAGCTCCAGCAGAGCCCCTACTAGAGCCCTCAAATTTGAGGAGGCCCTCAAATCACCCTCCCACCCCTCATTCTTAGGGGCCCCCTACTCCGGCTCTTATTTTTCAGCTTTCCTCGTTGTTTGTGGAACATTTGCGCTTTCAATTTAAATTCGGAAAAAATTTGAATATTCGTATTTGAATTCATATTTAAATTCGGAATAAATTTGAATTTAAATTTGAATATTCGTTTTTGAATTCATATTTGAATTCGGAACAAATTTGAATTTAAATTTGAATGTTATGTGATGAACTTTGTGCTTTCAATTTAAATTCGGAACAAATTCGAATTTGAATTTGAATATTTCGTATTTGAATTCGTATTTGAATATTCGTATTTGAATTCGGAACAAATTTGAATGTTATGTGATGAACTTTGTGCTTTCAATTTAAATTCGGAACAAATTTGAATTTAAATTTGAATATTTGTATTTGAATTCGGAACAAATTTGAATGTTATGTGATGAACTTTGTGCTTTCAATTTAAATTCGAAACAAATTTGAATTTAAATTTGAATATTCGTATTTGAATTCATATTTGTGCTTTCAATTTAAATTCGGAATAAATTTGAATTTAAATTTGAATATTCGTATTTGAATTCATATTTGAATTCGGAACAAATTTTAATGTTATGTGATGAACTTTGTGCTTTCAATTTAAATTCGGAACAAATTTGAATTTAAATTTGAATATTCGTATTTGAATTCATATATTTAAATATTGTCCCTCATTGTGAAATCATAAATATTTTATTGTGTATTGTGCTTTTGTCCCATACATATGCATATAATGTGTGAGGAAATAGAGGGAATTGAGAAGTAGGGGCTCTGTTTTGAGGTCTCCTGCTGGAGTGCAGCCCAGAAAACAGGGCCATCAAAAGTAAGGGGAGCCCTCAAATAAAAAGTAGGGGTCCTGTTTTAAGGGCTACTGCTGGAGTTGCTCTAACCTTATGGAAGCATTTCGCTAGGTGTATGTTGTTAGATCCTATAATAAATCAATTGTCACTCTGTCAACTTATAATTTCATTAATATCTTTACATCATCAATTTTCCCTAACCAACCGAAATTTACTGTGATACCTGTGGTATATTCAAGGCCGCGTTGCCCTCCATTGAAAGGCTCAACTCATAAATATAAAAAAAATAAAAGTACAGAGAAGGTTATAGAAAGTAGTGCTAGTATTCTCTCAACTTTATTACTTTCGCTTATAGACAGTGATGTGTACAATGAAAGTCCCTTGCCCTCTATATTTATATAGTGGGAGAAGGCCTCCCTTCACGATAGAATAAACCATATGGAGATTCTAAAAGTTAGCCAAAAATCTGATTTCAAAATTTGATTCCAACACAAGACGAAAACTGGTTAAAACGTTGAAGTTTAAATTAGAGCCGTTTGAGTATCTCGGGGTATCGAGATTTGTGTCAACATGCTAGCCTGAAAGGAAGTGGGTCTGAATAGGGGTGGAAACGGATCGGATACGGTCGAATAATCTCAAATACGAATACGAATCCATATTTTTAAAATGAATACGAATGCGAATTCGAATATTCTCAAATACGAATACGAATATTCTCGAATACGAATACGGATATTTTCAAATACGGATTTTCTCGGATACGAATATCGGATAAAACAGATTCCTAGTGGTTTTGCCGATTTTTCACCAGTTTTTGACCGGTTACGGGTTTTAAACCGCCTAAATTCAAATTTTGAATCACAAAATTTGTACGGATTTTTCATGGGTTCTAGAAATGGATCGAATACGAATCGAATAGTCTCGAATACGAATATTCTCAAATACGAATGCGAATATGAATACTCTTAAATACGAATACGAATCGAATATTTTCGAATACGGATTTTGCTTACCACATTCGTGTTTTCTCAGATACGAATATCGGATAAAACGAATTATCCGTTACCGATTTTCACCCTTAGGTCTAAATCGTCCAAAGCCAAACAAGTGATCATTGCTATACATGTAGCACTGATCGAACTTGTACCGCACGTAGTACTGATTGCATGTCGTATGTGCAATGATGATCTGGTAGACGACGGCAATAACGTAAGCAACCTGCTGTGACTGTGAATGATGTCTCGTCTTTGGTTCCATAGGTTTGCATGGAACCTGGGTGTTCACGGCCTGCCAATGTCCGTGAGCATCTGCGTCCTTGGCTCGATTTCCTGGTGTATCGCATTCCCAGTAGGCCTCACAACCAACGTACATTCCCCTCCTCCAATCTTACACTTAGCAATTCTACACGATTAACCAAGGGATCGGAGAATGTAGTTTCGCTTCTTGTTTCTGTGAGACACAAAAGAATCCTGGTATTTATGGACAAGTGTATATCCATGGAGTAACTACAACTTTATTGGCTCAACTCAATTACCAACCACATCGATCAAAATGTACATAAGCTGTTGCTGGCAATGGATGGCATGTATTACTGGCAATGAATTGAAGCATCTGCATGCATGTGCACGGAGTAACTCGAAGTCCAGTGATTCAGATTCACCAGCGCATTGCAGTCAAGAGCTGATCATACGTCTTGCGCAATGCTGTTGCAATGATGTCTACTCTTTTCCTAGCTAGCTCCTAGTCATGCACACAAGTACGATTGAGTCACATTCAGAGTTCTATATATCTTTGTTGACCTTGTGAGATAAAAATGCTAGTCAACAGATTATTATTCGTTTTAGCCGATGGAACATCTCTATAATGAATAATAGGCCCATCAGAGTGTTGTAGGAGAATAATAATTAGAGACAATATTTTATATCCATCCATATAGCCATGTAGAGCTAAAGCACCATACAACCTGTTCAACGATGTTATTACAATAATAGATAGTCTAGTTCAGCAATATAATTATACAAGAGAGATGGGTACAAATGCAATACATTAATGATACAATACCCTAAAGGTCAAGTTCGTGACGCTCCTAGAACTCTAGTTGTTCCAATCCTCGTGTAAGGTGCAACTCTCATGCGGTTCTGCCTCGGCACAATCCCTCCATTCGCAATGGGGCTCCTCCAGGTGGTCTCATGCCCCCGAACTATAGGTCCAAGCTAGCTATCCTCTAAACAAGGAAAATATAGCAATTATGCGTTGTATGCTCCTGCCTATCTTTTTTCACTCATCTTGTTATCATGCTCATTCTTACTCTTATTGTATAGAAAATAATGGTTTTTTGGTTGTGAAAGATTTTGAATTATTATTTTAGAAAACTACTGAACACTCGTATAAACAACTAAAACCTCTATTAGTTTCTGTAGCCTCCAATCTAGGAGACATGTATGAATTCATGATTTATAAAGCATTGTGTAAGTTTGTATAACTTTACCCATAATCACTCTGATTCTGGTGGTGTATGGATCTTCGTATTTCTTTAGATACGATGCCCAAATTAGAGTACAGAACTTTTACCCTATCTCAGTATATTATATCTCTACCCAGCTACTCTTAATCAACAGCCTAAAGCAGTATCTGACCCTCATCCAGATCCACCGAAAGCCTCATAACTGGTGGTTGGGCCCGTTCGTTCACCCATACCCAACATTCAACTGCGTAATGTATCGCCTTCGCGTACCCCGCTTCTGGTATTTGACCAATCCTGGGTTCTTAAGATCCACATTCCCCCACTTCTAGCCTATGTACTAGTTTTGAGTTCTTGTGGCTGTGGTTCCCCCACTCCCGGTTCCGACTGGCTCTGGGTTCCTCTCTTAAGTAATACTTACTTATGTGGATAATATAATAACTTTGATAGTGCTACTAATCCTGTCTATCCTCAGACAAAATAATGGTTGATACGAATAATACAATCTATGCATACAAGTGAAGTCTACGATTACTTATATTCTATTCTTATGCAGATGTCCCAACATATCTCTCTGTTGCCTACTAAGGCAACCTTTGTCTACCTTCTTAATTAACCTAACCGGTCAACTACTCCATTAGTTGATAGCTATTTCTTTTCTTTTCTTTCTCATATCCATTCTTTGATTTAAAAGATTTTTCATTTTTCATGCAGTGATATAAGATTAATACAGAAATACTTATTTTACTAAATATACTCTGTACAATTGTTGAAAGGGATGCTTTCCTAAGTCTTAGACGAGAGCTCTGGGTCCCTGTGTCACTCTGCACACATCCACTTTCCAGTCCTGTCCCCTCTATTGAAATTTGTGTACGTGCTATAATTTAAGCTACTGCTACCAAAGAAATTAATACGCGGTACATAAATGGAGGAATTACGCGATAATGTCCTAACGCGATTTCTTGATTTTATTGTAGCTAATTGTAGATTTTTACTGCTCAATTGTTATTTCAACGTTTGCGCTTAATTTTAATCGTTGCACAAAATTTTAATTAATCGCCTATAGTTTTCAATAGTTTTGTGGCAACTCATCTATTCTAATAGTCTCAATTAATTATTTGTGGTTTACTACAATTTATATAGGGCTAAAAGAATTTACTCGAGTATTTACGTATGCACAAAATGACCCATATGGTAACATAACAATTAAATCCTTATGTGTACGACTTTAACTATTGACCTTGCTTAATTAATTCGTATTAATCATAATTAATGATTAGTAGTGTTTTTATTATCTAATATGCCTCGAGAGTTTTTAGGTTAAGTACTCGTGAACAAAATTTTAACACGGTGCGCTTTCCCTCTCTAATCTCCTCTTTCCCTTTCTTTCTCTCCCCTCTTTCTTTTTCCCTTTCCTTTTTCTTTTCTTCCCTCCTTTTCTTTTCTTCCGTTGATGCAGCCATTCAGCCTCATCACTCCCTCTCCCCTCTTTTCTCTCGGTCGCGTCTCCTGCCCATATCCAGATCTGGTGCCTCCTCACGCTGTCGACTCTCGGCGTCATGCTGTCCTGGCCCTCATCCTCGGCATCGCCGACTCTGGCTCGGGGCTCCTCACTCCTCCCCACTACCCCTCGGATTAACCCTCAGCTCACTACACCGCCGCCTTCTCTCAGCTCCTAGGTGCTGCCACCTTCAGCTCCTCCCTCGACTTTCTATGCCACTGCCTTGGTTCCCCTCTGTGCCGATCTTGCTGGCTCCCTCGGCCTAACCGCCGGTGCCTCCCGATGATAACCTTAGGTTGGCTTTTGGTTGACCGCTCATTGCTGGCGCCGATTCCTCTCATGGCTCTCTCCCCTTTACCCCTCTACTTGCTCTCTCTTAGTTTGATTTTGTGGTTTACTATGTCTTGTTCATGTTTATGATTTGCTATGCACTTTTGATGTTGCCCTATTGGGAATAGGATCCTATGGTTTACTTTTGATGTTTCTGTAGCGATACACGTAGGCCTGTTCTTTTCGGCTTCTAAAAGCTGCTTTTTGGCTTTTCTACAGTAATTAGCTTTTAGAGCAAGTCCAATAATAGAGTCAAGTGTTTGGCTATAAGCCAAGTTATAAGAGCCAAGTTATACAATAATCTGTCTTCTATTTGTCTACAAAAGATTTTTTTATTATTATGTGGTACCATGTCTCACATTCTCTTTCCTACTCCTCCTCACATACATTTATTATCTGGACCCACCACTGCATAGGCTCCCGTGTGCAGCTTGTTGCTTGCATAAGAGCCAAGCTCTCCTCTCTCTCCTTTCTTCTCTCCTCCACATCAGCAAAAATGCTGACTAGCTTGGCTATAAGACCATTGTTGTACTTGCTCTTAAACAGAATATCTTTTCAAGATAGGGTCTATTAGTTAATTGTAGTACATACTGTAGTAACTTCATTTATATCGGCAAAAACCGCATGTGAGTTTCTGTTACTCTGTAATCTCTCGCACAAACAGTCCAAAAGTCTTAAACCGCAACTAAAAATCATAAGCTTCAGCAAAAAAGAGAGCAGTAAGCTCAACGTATTTGCATTTCATGATCCCAGCTAGGCCTCCCTTGAATCCATACAAGGTGCTGCCTTTTGCATGCTCCTGCAGGTAATCTGATCCAACACAAATCAGGACAAGTGACTGACAATAACACATGCGGAAACCCTCCAAATACAATGTATACCTCATTGTCTATGCAATGTTATGCATTTTTATGAAAAGCAACACTCAAAAGATAAGTAAATTAACCAATTTTAGCCCTCATCAGACTACCAAAATATATCAAGATCTACGACTGTGCAAGTTCAATGTCGAAGCTTGCTTAAAGAAACCAACTTTCACTAACAAAGATCGTAATTCTCTTCAGATCTCCCAAACTAACCCTTTCTTAAACCACCAGCTTTAAATTCATCTCTACTATTGCTAAATCTGGGCGTTTGCAGTTTCCGTCAAGCAAACAACGCAAGAAGAATAGTTGCCCTCACCAAAGATGTCACAAACCACATTGTGGCCGCCTGGCGCCTAGCTGTCCGAAAGCACGAGCCCGACCTTGAGCGGCCTCGTTGTCGCGGGCTCGGCCGACGGCACCAGAGCTGCCGACGGCTGCCTGAACAGGTTGGGGAACAGCTTCGCGATCTCACCAGCAACAGATCGAAACAACCAAACCTAAGCTCAAATCCATCCAAACCAAAAGCATATAAGCACAACCCGAATCCAGAGAAGCAGTCGGCGTCTACACGACTACACTTCGCTGTACACGAATGCGACCAACAAACTAAACCATCTTCGCTATCAGGTGGTTCAACCGCCTTCATCCTTACTTTCCAGTCGCCTCGCCTGTCTATGGAACCGGCCCATGTTTTGCTCTACAGTCGCATTGCCACACTGTAGATGAAATTTAGGCAAAGGTATGCAGTTAAACGGGGAAGGACAGAAATAATAGATGAACAAACTGGACATGTATGCAGAAGATTGCGCCTGTTGTGGGCCTAAATTGCAACTCTTTCAACTGGTGAGCCGTCGAAGCTGTAACCGCATGAGAGTTAAAATATGTACGAAATTCATGAGTTAAAATATGTATTCAGGTTAGTTATTAGCTATCACCGTGAACACACTCATACCTGCATGCTACACAAGTACACACAATATATGAAATTTTACAGCACGCTTCTTCTTGCTGTAACAATATAGCTTGTCGTTTTTGCCTGTTGGAAAAAAAATTACTTTCCACAAGCAGTATTCACTTGAGATTGAATTATGTGTACATCTTGCATATTGATGCATTTTGTTCTATCTATCTAACCTAACACTAACAGTCTGGAACTTTATGGATTCAGTTCGATGCTATATACTACAGGTCTTCCCTGCACGAAAGATATATCTCCATGGATAAGGTTATAACAATTCAATCCTTTGCTAAAGCACGGAATAGTCTTTGCATGGTTTTCTCATGTTCAAGTATGTTGTGAATCTAATTATACATATTAGTTATCAACCCGTGTAACTGCACGGGTTTTATGTTTTCAACTATGCTTTTATTATTAATTATTTACTGTAAATTTAATTTTAAATGTGTGCATATTGTATAGCAGAAATTCAGTTTGGAATTTTAAATGTTTAACTTTTGGAAATTCATAGCTTTAATTTTCATATTTGAGCACATGATTTATTTTTATTTGGATGCCACATTTTTAAAGTTTTAATTCCGATTTTATATGTACATGGAAATAAACTTTCATATTTTTAAATTCCTAATTTTTATTTATTTGGATACCAGATTACACATAACTGGATGCCATAACTCTCTCGCTGATTTCATTTTTCATTTAGGTATATCTGGCTGCCACAACACTTTTGGAGTTTTTAATTCTTCACTTACATACATCTGGATGTTGTAATTCTTTTGGAATTTCCGATTCAGAATTTGCATATATCTTTTGTAAAATTTTATGATCATTTGACTTTCATTCAAAGTTGTACATACAACTTCAAATATGACATGCGTCTATTAGGGTTGACTGAAACATAAGAATATCTACATGATTGGGCCTTAGAAACAGATGTATGCATGGAAGCACACACTACTATAAAAAGGGTCATCACAGACGGTTTTTTGAACCGTCTGAGTTTATGTGTCATTGATAATCATAAGTTATCATAGACGGTTTGTAAGCCATTTATGATAAATACATCACAGACGGTTTATAACTAGAACCGTCTGTGAAAAACACTATCCTAGACGGTTCTAATTACGAACCGTCTGTGATACTGGAATATCACAGACGGTTCTAGCTACCAACTGTATGTGATGTGTGAGTATCATAAACGGTTGGTATATAGAACCGTCAGTGATACTTCATTTTATACCTAAATTTTTTTTTTCTATTTTTTGGTTAGCCTCAAGAAATGTTAACTATATCATCTAAAAATAAGCAAATATAGCAACAAATACAACAACGCATTCTATTTCCATTAAGATTAGAATCCACCGTTACAACATCACAAGATATCGAATAGGTTACCCACAGCACTGCATACATAAGAGGACACTTACAATTTTACAAAGATAAACTTCACGGCTACAAATTCAGAAAAATGCTTACACTACATTAAACTACAATCTGAAACAAGTGGTACGGAAAAATTTTCAAGTAGCAGAAACAAAAGGGCAACAAACACCATTTTTAGCTTCTATGCCGACCTTCTTCCTTTCCATCTTGCCATTGCCATTGCCTTCTTCCTTTCCATCTTGCCAGTACCTTCTTCCTTTCCATCTTGCCAGTACCTTCTTTCTTTCCATCTTGCTTCAAGTGAAATTTCAGTCGCTCTTGCTGAACCCTTCCTACCCTTGCCGTGCACAAATGAGTTGGAGTAGTACTGGTGGTATTGGTTTTTCGAGTAGAAGAGGGGGTTAATAAGGGGCGAGAGGTGGGGAGAAGAACAGTGCTTGCCATTCGATGCGGAGAGAATGGACAGGTGAGATTGGGATCCTGGGGGATATACTACGGATTAGTGACATGGTGGGACATCACAGACGGTTCGGATTACAAACTGTCTGTGATAGAGACATCACAGACGGTTCATAACAACAACCGTCTATGATATCACAAAGACAATATACCGGTATAATATAAATAGGTAGTCTAAAAAGATAAAATAACAAAGTTTTATATAGCTTATATATACTCATTTGAAATGTTTCGACGAAATCTACAACTTGCAGTTGAGGTAAAACCCAAATTCCAAAGGGAAGATTGAAAATTTTGGCAAAAACAAAAACAAAAAACTTGCAACACAAATTTGGGGCTAAAGATGGCCGATTTGGAGGATCCTAGAAGGCGACTGGTGCAAGCAGGTCATTTTTTTGGTTCAGGCTCGTCGTTAGTTTTCCAATGAGTACAAGAACGTCAAAGACGGACACCTATGCAAAAGTTATGCCCGTTTTTCTGAAAGTGTCTCAAAACTAAACCCTACTTGGACTCAGGCGGGAAATTATGAAATTTTGGGGGATTGCAAGATGGGAAATATATCACAGACGATTTTTTTAATACAAACCATCTGTGATAACTTCATTATCACATATGGTTTTTAATACAAACCGTCTGTGAAGTATCACAAACAGTTCTAGATAAGAACCGTCTGTGATAATGGCAGACATCACAGACGGCCTGTGATGATGACAGACATCACAGACGGTTTGTATTAAAAACCATATGTGATAATGAAATTATCATAGGTGGTTTGTATTAAAACCTATCTGTGAAAATAGCACAGATGGTTATTCATATGAACCGTCTGTGATACTAGCAGCACAGACGGTTCCTAGGAGCCGTCTGTGATGTAAGCGTCCAGTTTAGCCTCTTTTGTAGTAGTGACACATCCTGGACACCTTGATATTCGTAGATGATAGCACAGCTGTAATACTCCGCTCGATATGAGCTCAGAATGTTATTACTAACTATATTTGTTTCCCAAACTAAACTATCTTTCACACACTACTAACATTAATACATTGCCCAAAGTTTCACAAAATACTCACTTAAGCATAAACATTACGATATTAAATAAAACAAATCTTAACATTGAATGAAAGCAATAACAATAACTAAGATAAATCCAATTATTCAAACTAACCAAAGTTACTTTATTTGATTGCAACCAAACTTATAGCTCTATGTTCTAAAGAAACTAATTAACCAATTTCAAGGGTTTGCATAAACCAAATCACTAATAATGAATGTTTATTGTCTAATGTGATAAGTGAAGCAATGCCGGTACACGAACTAATTATGAGCTACTTCCTCCCCATGCATGTTGCCTTCATCGATCGTGTAAAAACAACAACATCAGCAAGGATAAGTCCATGACTCAGGAAGTACATAATAAATCAGTAAACGGCTATAAAGCATGATATCAAATATTAATTTACCACAATCTCATTTTCATCTATGTTTTCATTAATGCCATACACATATCTCATCATCTCTTACTTATACCGATAAGCGAAGTGCAACAACCGTCGATGTCCATTCAAGCCTGCCCTTTTTCATGTGGGGATCTCAAGCTTGTCTTCTTTCATATAGAGATCTTAAGTCTGTTCTCTTTCATACATGGATCTCATCTTTACTTCCGTGGAGTACCTACCAATGTAGGTCTTACTTTTCCCACTCTCGTTGGTCGCCCACACAAATTAGGCTTTAGAGGCCCACACAGGTCACTACTTTCCATCACAATGCTCAGTATGCAATTGCAATGATTTTCTCAACATTAATTATTTATCAATATTAATCATTTATCATCATCACCATTTAATTCATCATCATTTGAGCATCATAGAAAGCAAGAGTTACATGTAAACTAGAATGCTAGGTACTTTATAAACATAAAATAATAAGAACAAATAACATGTGTCACCATTCTCCCATACACTTGCCTTTTCTAACCATGAGGGGCGGATTGATGTGAAGATGACACCAACCCTGAAGTTACACATCCTATAGTAAATACCAGTCTCAACAAAATGCAACATTAATACATAAACATGAAATAAACAATGCTGATTCTACGTGTTCCCCAATCTAACAATCCCCTCTTTACCGACCAGTCCCCTGCTGTCCTAGTAATAAAAATATCGTAACTCTTAACTCAGAGGTCCTAACATGGTAAACCATATAAGTTCTAAAATCTACACAAAAATTTATACAATTTCTTAGTTGGCCAAAAATCCTAATTAATCCATTTAGACCCTCGTTTCTAACCCCAAAGATTGTATGTTGTTTTACTAGACATCAGACTTAATATTTTTTGTAACTATTTATCTACTAGTCCAGCCATAATAGATTATATCACTTTTAGAATCTACAGAAAATTATCTACCTTCTTTTAGTTATGCTTAGAACTTAATTTGATTATCTACTCGGCCTAAACAACAGTTTACCATGACTGTGTCTAGCAGCGACCAAAATCTGGATAGTAGTATTCCTGAGACCATAACTTCTAAACCACTCAACCAAATCCTGTGTTCTTGCACTCTATGGAATTCTCAAGCAATTGTCTACAATATTCCTATTACACTAAAGTTATGAAACATAACATAACTATCTTAACTCCCACAAGACGGAACAACAAACCTTAATGAACAACAATACCCAGAACTCATATCCAAAGCCTCCCTTCCTCTTTGACCAGAACTAGCACAACCTCAAAACCAATCTGCCATGGCTTGATGCAGGGAGACTAGGTTTGATACAATGTTACCTACAACCCAATGCCTTGTTGGCACGATGAAATTAGCACGGATGCGGGAACCCCTCTTTCCCTTCCTTCTCCTTCCTGTCTGGCACCCTTTTCCCTTCTTCCCCTCTTTTATTCCTCCTTCTTTCCCAGCTGTCTGCCTCCTTCCCCTTCCTTTAGCCAGTAGCAACCACAGATGGGGCAGCAGGGGGGTGGCGTAAGACAGGGGTGGTGATCGCGTGGCAAGAACGGTAGCTCTACGGGTGGGGGTAGTGGCTAGGGTTGTCGCAGCCTCCCCCAACTCTCTCTCCTATTCTTATAAGGCTTGGCCCACTTCCACCTTCGTGAATGACTTGGTCAAGAGATGGAACTGAACTCCCCCTTTTCTCCCTCAATCCCTTTATCCTTTAATCATTTTCTATAATCACGATTAGACCCTTAGGGAGGTTAGTTTCGAAATATGACAATAGCCAAAATAATTTGTCAGCACTACCATAGAAAGGGTCATCACAGACACAGACGGTTTCTGAACCGAATTTATGTGTCTGTGATAACAGGTGGTTATCACAGATAGTTCTCAAACCGTATGTGATAAGTTACAACACAGATTATTTTTCAAAAAACCGTCTGTGGTA
The DNA here is from genome assembly GCA_036346575.1 of Dendrocalamus sinicus. Lineage (NCBI taxonomy): Eukaryota > Viridiplantae > Streptophyta > Magnoliopsida > Poales > Poaceae > Dendrocalamus > Dendrocalamus sinicus. The sequence goes on along the minus strand of CM070660.1, from coordinate 28,220,703 downwards.
TATAACATATCACAGATAGTTTTTGGTATTAATCATCTCTGATATCTGAGATGCTTAAACATAGCCATTTGTGATATCTGACATATCACAGACGGCTAATACGAAAACCCGTTTGTGATATGTCATATATCACAGACGGTTCTTAAGCATAGCCGTCTATGATATCTTACATATCACAGACGAATAATACCAAAATTTATCTGTGATATGCCATATATCATAGACGGTTTGGTGTTATAAACTGTTTGTGATAGCTATTTCATTAGTTATAATATTTTCTGTTTTTCGGCTAGCCTTTGAAAATGCTATCCATGCCCTCTGAAAACAAGCAAACAAATCACATATATAGCACATGACAATCATTATACAGATCTCATAAATGAATTAAATAATTGAATGAAGTACAATTGAATGAATTGTTTGATTAAGCACAATTGAGTGATTACAATTGTATCAAATGTTTAAACCATTATCGCAGGAGTTGAACTCTCCATTCAGGTTAATAACCTCTGCGATTAATAATTCAGAGAGTTTTCCTCGAACTTTGGTGAGGTTGTCAAGACCGTATGCACTTGAGTCAAATTCTACACCCCGTCGCTAGTAGTGTTAAATGCATTAGCATATATATATATATATATATATATATATATATATATATATATATATATATATATATATATATATATATATATATATATATATATATATATATATGTATATAGAAATTGATAATCATAAAATAGATATTGGCAAGTTGAGATACCTCTGGATCTTTCATCTTAGTGTCCATGATTTTCTTTGTATGTTTACAAACATAGAATCCACATACATTGCCCTATAGCTGCTAGTGGCACTGTAAAAATAGAATTATATACATAGGTATTGTCAGTTCAAGAGGTATTATTATGAAGTGTAATATAGGATTGTTGTGTTGTAGCGGGTACTATAAATTTCATCCTGTGTTGTAGTGTGGCACTGAATTCCTTGTGCCTCCTTCCCTAGGCAACGTAAGCGTTGAACGACCTACGTGATTCTAAAAAGTTAGCCTCATCCATGACAAACGAAGGAAAAACTATAATAGAGTTATGTATAGAGGAAATAAGTTTACCTGTCAATTGCTTGTTGCATAAGGGAGAAATCATGGTTGCTCCTAAGTAAGGAATTAAGGTATATTACTTTGCTCCACTTTGGTACAATCACAATCAGAATCCAGTGAAATCTAGTCATGTATATCGCCATAGTAATTAATTCTAAGTTTATGTTGTGTATAAAGTATAAATGAAACTTGTATGGTAATTAGTGAAGCATTTACTCCTGGTGGAAGGGTACTATGATGTATTCCTTGTCACTCTGTCCTTCCGTTATGTAATCTTCGATGAAAGATGCATTGTTCTTAATGCATTGCTCAGAGACCAAGTGTGGGTCAAGAAAACAAGTTTCTTCATGACAATCATGAGACTTCATGCCAACTAATTTCAGTCATGAGACTTTATGCAATTATGTCATTAACACATGACAATCATGAGACTTCATGTCAATTAATTTCAAATCTTTCCTAGAAACAAGTTTCTTCATGTTGGCGGAGTGATCGGACGGAACTTTCACACCATGCAAGCACTGACACAGCTCAGTTCTCTTAGACTTAGAGTGTAGCAAGTTGGGGAAAGGTACGTCCGGCCTTTATCGGTCTCTATCGGTGCTAACTCAATCCTGATGTTCATAGTGACCAATTCACATTGTGTGTTGACATCATCCTTTGTTTTGTCACGAATGTTCAGTAAGAGACCAATCAAGCTATCACATACATTCTTCTCTACGTGCATGACACCGATGCAATTATGAACTTCTAAATGCTCCCAATAAGGTAAGTCTCAAAATACAGACCTCTTCTTTAACATATTCTTCGATGGGTCCTCAACTGATGTCCCTTTCAAAGCACAATATTCATATTCTTGACCATATCATAGATTTCTTTCTCACTAAAAGGCCTTAGTGCCGAGTCATCCTTTTTTCCTATCAAATTGTTTCTTTATCTTGCGGTATGGGTGATACCTTAGAAGGAATCTACAGTGATGCATATACACAGTTTTGTGCGAGTTGTTCAACCACACACTTTCAGTATAATCTAATCAATGCAGACAGGCTTTGGCTCCTTTTGTACTCAACCCCGACAGATTACCAAGGGCAGAAAAATCATTGAAGTTGCAGAACAATATGGTGCGTAGAGTGAAGTTCTCTCGTTTGTTCGCATCTCATACATGTACCTCTTCATTCCACAGTTTCATAAGATCTTCCACCAATGGTGCTAGGCACAAATTAATATCGTTCCAGATTGCTTCAACACTTGGATAAGTAGTGACATCGAAATGTACTTCCGCATCATACATACCCAAGGAGGAAATTGTACATGCATACATTCATGGGCCATGTGCTATGTTGGCTGCTCATGTTACTGAAAGGATTCATTCCATCTGTACTCAACCCAAACCTTATATTCCTTGGTTACACACCGAAATCTATAAATATCCTATCGATGTTCCTCCATGGGCAGAATCAGCAGTGTGTCTTATCATTTCATCTTTCTTACACTCCTCCGAGTGCCAATGTAATAATTTTGCATACTTTCGGTTTGCAAACAAACACTTCAAAAGGGGAATTACAAGCAGATACCACAACATCTTAGCAAGAGATCCTTGTTTCATCTTGATGCCCTCCCCGTCATCGAATTCATTCTTACATTTGTATCGGGATGCTTTGCACACTGGATAAACATGTAATTTTGTATACTCTTTATGGTAGAGGACACAATCATTCGAGTATGCATATATACTTTCTAGTTCTATTTCCAATGGACAAAGAACCTTCTTGGCTTGGTAGACAGTTCTCAGTAACACATTTCCCTCTGGAAGGATATTTGCTAGGAGGCCTAACAATATCGTGAAACTCTTGTCAGATCAATCATTGTTTGCCTTCAATTTCAGTAGTTCAAGAACAGATGACAACCTTGTATATTGTGGCTTGTATCCTGGGAACAAAGATTTCTCCGAGCCCTCCATCAAGCCCTCGAATTTACCAAACTCTCTCACACTATAGTTCCCTTCAGCTAGCGTAGCATCTAATCCAGTTTGTCATCATATGACCTATCCTTATCGAAAGTACAATCCATAACCGGTATATCGTTGTCTCCCTCGACGATGTTATAACTAGTTTCCTGTACAATCTTGTTTTCACTGTGACAGGTCAAATATGTATACCCCTTTTTGAAATACAGCTTCGATCTGCGCTAAGTTGGTAAACATCTTCAAATTATCGCAATTAATGCATGGGTAGTATATATATTCCATCCCCCTCTTCAACATATCTTACTCGGTCGCTCTTCTAAAAGCAGACATGCCATTAATATACTCTTCACTCATATGGTTCTCAATGTACATCCAGCTTCGGTCCATCTACGCTATGCATGTAACAAATTAGTATCAAATTGGATTATTAATGCTACTATAGCTAGCCAACCTAATACTTATACATAATTATCATTCACCTTATAATAAATTATCAATATCTAAATTAAGTAGCTAGCTACATATTTTATATATATATATATATATATATATATATATATATATATATATATATATATATATATATATATATATATATATATATATATATATATATATATATATATATATATATATATATATATATATATATATATATATATATATATATATGAAAAATACTTTTACTCCCGGGTGTAATTACACCCACCTCTAATATACCACCTAAATAAACTTGAAATACTCCTTTATCACTTTAGATATACTCATATACTAATTATAAGATACTCCAATGTAAACCATACGAAAACATTGCAAGGGAGTCCATAGTTTTTATCGTATTTTATAAATACCTTCATATACGCACATAAAAAGGAGTATGTCAAAAAAAATGTACATACCACCTCTGAAAAAATGTTCATACCACCTATATGGTCTTAAATACTCGTATACTACATGTACATACCCTCCGTTACGCGAGATATTCCCTACATTGTGAGATACGATATAGGGTGTAATTACACCCGGGAGTAGAAAAGATATATTAAAGTAAAAATATATTAAAGTAAAGTAGGAGTATTGACCCATTTTTAAAATGGATCAAACTACCAATTAAGTTAGATCTAAACATGGCTATCATCTCTAACTCTTTATTACAAGTCATATAATTTAAAGCAAATACTAATCTCTAATCATTAAGAATAAATAGATCTATAAGCGGTATGCTTTCACCAACTCCCTAAAATCGACAGCCTCCTTCAATGCAGCGCAATGAAGACAGATCTGTCGGGACCGTATTTAATAACATGGCATATCCCAGGCATATCCAATCGTGAACCGTCTGTGATACATAATTATCATAAGCGGTTCTCTTTAATAATCGCTGCGATAATTCACATACGGTTTTAATTAAAAATTATCTATGATATATATATATATATATATATATATATATATATATATATAATTATCACAGACGGTTCGTATTAATAACCGTTTGTGAATTATCATAAACGGTTCTAAATAAAAACTATTTGTGATATATGCAATTATCACAGACGGTTGGTATTAATAACCGTCTGTGATAATATTATTAATAAGAACTGTCTGTGAATTATCATCGATGGTTATTAACAACAACCGTCTGTGATAGTTATGTATTACAGATAGTACACGATCACAATTGTAAAACCGTTTATGATAATAACAGCGAAACGTACAGTATAAATTGTTTTGTAGTAGACTAGTAGTGTGAGATTGCTCAACATATGGAGTACATAACAGTTACTTCCGTCAGTGCAGTCAGTGCAGCCAGATAATCGAACCAACCGTAGGAAACATGTCATAAACAACATCTGAGTTGCCATCAGTTTTACCATCAATGGAATTTCTCCTCTCTCTTTTTTAAAAAATAACAATAGTTAAGAGTTTCTATCAGTACTGAATAATGTAAATCATAATGTAAATCATGTCTGATATACCTGGAATTTGTATTTCTATATAACCAATCTTTTTGGAAATTTTTAGCTCCAAATTTTGATATATTTAGATATCATATTCTCTTGGAATATAAATTTCAAAAACTTATTGTATTTTTCATCTAATATGGTGCAGCTAGAGAGAGCTCGTAATTAGTAGATGGACAGAAATAGATTTGGAAAACTATGATGACCTTAAGTGGTGTCAATTTACTAGTACTGACATATGGAATTTATAGGTTCAAATAGAATGTGAATTAGACTTACTAATTGGAAGTTATTAACTTAGTAATAAGTACTTACAGTTTTCATAACTACAACTGTATTCATATTACAAGCTTCCCCATAAGGAGTGGCCAGACTTGTGCTTAATCGGTTCAGTCTCCCGAGCCCTGTCACAGAATTACGCAACTTAATCCCGTTGTTGAGGAACCGACGCTGGAGACCAGTCCGAGCGATTCCTCTGCTTAGAACAAGAACGAATCAATCACAGAATCACAGAATAATAGATTGAACACAGAGAGGTAGAGAGAACTCCTGGTCTTTCTTTATTGTTTTAGATTGCATCGGGGTACATAATGAGGGGGGTCTAGGTCCCTATTTATAGTCTACGGTGGGGGTGCCCAATTAGATCAGGACTCTAGTTAGAGTCCAGGTTTCCTAACACTCCCCCTTGGGCACTCACCCAATATGCTCATGTCTCGTCAAAACTCCATAAAAACCCAGTGGGAAAAATTTGGAGAAAGAGTACATGATACATGTGATGTTGCGATGCACGAATTGCCTCATTAAAAACCTTGGCCGAGAAACTTCATGGAAAACTCGTTCAAGGGAAAAAGAGTACAATTCACCCAAATTCATTTGGTCTGCAGGACTTTATTTTTGGGTACTTAATCTTCATGATCAAGATTTATTAGCGGGCTTGTGAGAATTCTCCCCCTGAATTCTGCACTTCTCTAAGTCTCATCATTCCAATTCCACGAACGCACCTTTCAAAGCTAGATGCGGGGAGTGACTTAGTGAATAAATCTGCGAGATTTTCACATGACTTAGTATGCTGTACTTTAATCTTGTCCATCTTTTGCAATTCATGTGCATAGAATAACTTGGGGTTAATATGCTTTGTGAGATGACTCTTCACATAGCCCGTTTGCACTTGTGCAACGCAAGCGGCATTATCTTCATAGATAATTGTGGGGGTTTGCACAATGTTCATCCCACATGACTGCTGGATGTGGTGAACCATTCGGCGGAGCCAAGCGCACTCTCGTGCGGCTTCATACAGTGCTATAATTTCTGAGTGGTTCGTCGAAGTAGCTACCAGGCTTTGCTTAGACGATTTCCATGAAATTGCAGTTCAATCACACAGGAATACATAGCCTATTTGTGACTTAGCGGTATGCGGGTCTGACAGATACCCAGCATCTGCATAGCCAATCAAGTTCAGATCTTGATTCTTTCTGTACAACAATCCAAGGTCCTTGCTTCCTTGGAGATATCGGAAAATATCCTTTATGCCCTGCCAATGCCTTTTGGTGGGCTCTGCACTGTACCTTGCTAACGGTTCACGGCAAATGCAATGTCCGGTCTAGTGCAGTTTGCTAAATACATGAGTGCTCCCACTGCACTCAAGTATGGGAATTCCGGTCCCAGGACTTCCTCCCCCTCTTCCCTTGGTCGGAAAGGATCTTTTTCTTGCTGTAAAGACCTCACGATCATCGGTACTTTCGAGGAAATGCCTTCTCAAAGCCAAACCTTTCAAGCACCTTTCAGGTGTAGGTCGACTGATGTACCAAGACTCCTTCAGGGACATGCTCAAGCTGCAGGCCTAAGCAAAACTTGGTCTTGCCCAAATCTTTCATTTCAAATTCTGACTCCAAGTAGGAGCTTGCTTCTTTTATGTCTTTAGCTGTCCCGATGATATTCAGATCATCTACATACACAGAGATTATACAGAATCCATTCTGGGATCGCCGTATAAATACACAAGGACAATCTTCATTGTTCGTGTAGCCTTTCTTGCAGAGAAAGTCGCTCAAGCGATTATACCACATTCTTCCAGATTGTTTCAGTCCATACAGTGACTTTCTGAGTTTCACACTATACAGATTTCTATTTGCTCTGTCTTGGTTCGGGAGAGGGATTCCTTCAGGGACTCTCATATAAATCTCCGAATCCAAGTTACCATAAAGGTATGCAGTCACAACATCCATCAATTTCATTTCCAAATTCAAGTTCACTGCCATTGAGATCAAGTATCTAAAGGTAATTCCACTCATGAGTGGGAGTAGGTTTCTTCGTAATCAACTCCAGGACGTTGAGTGAAACCTTGGGCTACCAGCCTTGCTTTGTATCTCACTACTTCATTTCTTTCATTTCTCTTTCGAACAAATACCCACTTGTGCCCAACGGGGTGTATGTGGGGAGGTGTGCGGCATACGGGCCCAAACACCTCTCTTTTATTCAGAGATAGCAATTCAGTTGCTATTGCCTTCTTCCAATCTTCTCAATCTGATCTTTTCTTACATTCAGCGAGCGATGCAGGCTCGGGATCAAGATCGATGATGGTGGCAATTTTCTTTGCGAAGTAGATATCGATATTAGCTGTTGTCCTATTCAGGACTCTCCGTGTGCACATAATTTATAGCTATTTCTTCATGAGTTGCTTCTTCGAGCTTCACCTTGCGACGCTTCTTTCAATTGCGGTGGCAAGTCCCTTTAGTTTTTCGGCTCCGATGTGTGCGCACACATCCATGCCGATGGGGATATTCAGATCCGGTATGCCCTTTTCGGAAGGTGTCATACTTGTGCCAGGTCTCAACTGGCTCCCCTTCTCATTCTGGGGGACTTCAATGATCGGCTGTGATAAATCTCTCTTATCCTTTTTCACCAGGCGTCCCCGATTACTAAGGATTCGAGGAACCGGAGTTCTCGTCCTTTATTATTTTTCTGAGGCCTCTGGACGAGATTAGGGATACCTTCTGCTTTCTTGGTATTTCAACCCTCTCCAATGCAGTGCGTGCAGGCACATGCGACTTAATCACGCTCTTCAAATCACTAAAGTGATCAGGTAGTTGATTTGCTAGTTCTTGCAAATCGATTGTCTTATAGACTTCTCTTGCCTTCTGGACTTCTCTTTTTGCTTCACTAAGCGCTGGTCATCTGCATGAATTCCCGTGGTTTGCCATGTAATGTCTTCTGGACTTCTCTAGTGCACGGGTCATCTGCATGGATTCCCCAGGCTTGCCACATAATTTCCCGACATTCTTCATCAAGGGGTTGATTTCCTCCCCCTAATGTTGGGAAATTTTCGGTGGTGACACTTGCGCTAATTGCATAGGTGAATGGATGTTGTAGGCCAAAAGTCTATGGTTGATGAGATTCACTGCATAAAGGACTACGTGTCCCCAATATATAGCTGCTAGATTTTAATTATGCAAAAGAGGTCGGGCAATAAATTTAATTCTCTTAATTAAAGCCTCTGCCAAACCATTCTGAGTGTGGACATGCGGTACCGAATGCTCAACTGCAATTCCCATCGCCATGCAATAATCATCAAATGCCTTCGAAGTAAATTCTCCGGCATTGTCCATTCGAATAGACTTGATATGATGATCTGGAAACACATTTCTGATGCGAGTGATCTGCGAGATCAGTTTTGCAAAGGCGTGGTTTCTTGTGGACAACAAACCCACATATGACCACTTCGAAGAAGCGTCAATGAGCACCATGAAATACTTAAACGGCCCTGAGACGGGCTGAATAGGACCGCAAATGTCTCCCTGGATGCGTTCCAGGAATGCAGGGACTTCATCCTTCACTTTCAAAGTGGAGGGTCTAGTTATTAGTTTCCCGGTGGCACATGCAGGGCACACAAAATCTTCATGATTCGGGAAATTCTTCACATTAATATTATGCCCATGCGAGTTATTTATTATATTTCTCATCATCCGAAGACTTGGGTGGCCTAATCTGTCATGCCAGAGACAGAAGAGTTCAGAGCTTCTAAACACTGTCTTCAGTACAGTGTGCGCTGCAGGCGCTTTAATGTTGGTATAATATAGCCCAGTTTCAAGTGAAGGAAGTTTTCTAATATAATTTTCTGTTCTCTTTGCGCTTCGTAATGAGCAGGTATTCCTTACCGTACTCTTTTCAGTCTCAACATGGAAACCATTTGCGTGGATATTCTTAAAACTTAGGAGAGTTCTAGCCGATTCTGGGTACAATAAGCCTTCTTCAATGATCAAAGTTTTGCCCATTGTGACTCTTCCCGAACCAGTTATACATGCATCGCTTCTGGCGATTGTCGTAAGGCTGTCAGTGCTCTTACGAATCGACTGGAAATACTCAATCTCTCTTAAGATGATATGCGTTGTGCCGCTGCTGGCTAAGCACACTTGCTTCATAGGGCGCTACACGTGTTCTAATATAGGGTATTTATTAACATGTATGAGAAGGCAATCAACACATAAATAAGATACTCCAATATCAGAACATATCATGCCATTATAAACTGAATAAATGAATGAATTCTTCCAAAAATCATCCAACCATCACAAGAAAGATAACAATTCTTAAGTACCATCCATGCAAATTCTAACATATTCTTCCACACAAAATAAATGACAATTAAAGTCTAAATGTATTCTGTGCACTAGACTTCTTCTGCTATTCTCTCGGGGTGACATTCTCTTCAAAAGAAATTATGACGGTGACTGCTTCTAGGTCGAGAGGGGTGCTGCTGTCATAATGGTCTCAAACACCATCAGCTCAGGCAGCTGCTCAGAATGCTCCCCCTCAACCGATGCAGAGTGGGCTTCATGTGCCCTTTGCCATCCGTTTTGGCTTGCTAGCCTTATTCTCACGTGGAGCATCTAATTTGCCTTTCTGGGCCATGGTCTTACCCTTCTTTCCCCTTTTCTCTATCAATGGCTTTCGCACCTTGTTGCTCCCGGTGTTGACTTCACGACCAACAGAGCTCCCATGTGGCTAAGTGACGTAGTTCTTACAGAGAACTTTGTCCCGAGCCTCCGCAACTTGCATCATATCGGTCAATTCGGCGTATTCCTCATAACCATCTTGACGATAATTGCGTGCAGATTGTACTTCATTTGGGTGGAAGGATTTTCTCAATTTTCTGTATTGGGGTACAAATCCTGTGCAAGACATAATTGTATTCCCTGATCGTCTTAAAGTCGGCAAACCTTAGTCTGATCCACACCTACTCTGCTTGAGGAAGAATGGTGTATTTTAGCCTCTCAAACCTACTTCTTGGGTGTGGTCCAGAGTGCTAGCGCACTAATCTCTACCATGTACTCATTCTTGAGAGTGAGGCAGAAGTGGTGCCTGAGAAAATGAAATGTCTGATCATTCTCTTTAGCCGTCATTCAGTCCGCCAATCCCAATAGTCGCGCGGAGCTTCCTGGCTCCAAGCACAATCTCGACATCGGATGCCTACAACAGATAGTTTTTGGCCATGCTGGGCCAGCTCCTCGAACTTCTAGTTCGTGATGCTAGTCATTTAAATGTGTATAAGTCTACTGCTGGTAGACATGCACGGGATAATTCACTGCGGGTAAATAAATGGTACAAAAGGTTCTCGTAATGTTCCAGAATTTTCTATGCATTTTCTATAATTTTACTGCTAATTTCGGTGATTAAAAGCAATTTAAACAATTACAATTAACCAAAAACAGTAAATAAATACAGAAAATACAGAGAATAATAATGACATAAATAAATAAGCTTCAAATGCTAAAAATAATGCAAAATTCAGATTCCCAAGGCACTTTTATGCTAAAATATGAAATTTCAGCAAATTCTGCAATTTCTGGGGGTTTATGCGCAAAATTTCAGTTCAGAGAAAATTCGCGCAATTTTCTGATTTACCGAGAGGTTTTCTGCAAAATTCTGGACCCACTGGTAAATTTGAGGGCTTATACGTAATTTTCAGAACTACGAGACCTTTTATGCAAAATTTGGGACTCAAAATAAAACCCGAGGGCTCATCTGTAATTTCTAGCAAGTTCGGGCCTTTTTTCGCAAAAAAAATCCGGCGCCGGCCAGTCCCGCTTTTTTTTCGGTTGGCCTGCTATGCCCCCCTCCCCCCGGCCCATTTTTGGCTTCCGGCCCATGTGGCCCACCAGTCCTTCGGCCGATCGGCCCAAAAGAGCCCGTGGCCCATCCCCCCACTCAAACGGCCAGCAAGGGGTAGGGTTTCCCCTACCCCCGGTTTCTCTTGCGGCGGCGCGCCGAGCGGAAAAGGCGAGGTGGCGCGAGCACCGGCGGGAATTGCGGGCGGCGGCGGCGCGCGGGCGAGCGGCGGTGCGTGGCGGCGTTGCTCCACCGAAGCCGGCCGGGTGAGGCGGCGGCCGGGTTACTGGCGGCGGCGGCCAAGCCATCCGCCGAGCGGGGCGAGGCGCCGAGTTCAAGCGGCGTCGCGAGGCGGCGACGGAGGCGGCGCGCGCGGCGGCGCCGGCGGGAAGCCAAGGCGGCGAGGCCGGCACGCCATGCGTGGCGGCGGCCAAGAGGCCGAGCGACGCGCTTACGCGCAGAGCGAGCGCGGCGCCAACGGCGCGCGTGCGGCGGGCGGCGCTAGTGGGGCCACGGCGGCGGGGCCGTGAGGGGCCGCGGAAGCGTGGAGGTGGCTGGCGCGCGTCGCGGCGCGGGCGGCCGGCGGCCATGCAGACCGCAGGTTGGGCGGAGCCATGCGGCCGCGCGGCGTTGCGAGTGCGGCGAGCGAGCGGAGCGCGGCGCGCGCCGGTGCGAGTGCATACGGGCGCAGGCGTGGTGTGGCGGTCGGCCGTGCGGGGTCCGGCGGCCGTGCTTTCAAGCCATGCACTGCCCTGTTTTCCCTTTTTTTCTATGCAATATTATTGATGATGCCGAGCAGAGAAAAGGAAGATGCAATAATAAAATTTTCCAATCTGCAATGCTGTGCAGAAATATGAAATCATTGCATATATTTCTTGTGCTTGTGATCATGCAGGATCAGACAACACTATGCAAAATTTTCTAATCTACGATGCAATCAACATCTACCCCGTTTTCGCAATCTACCGATCGACATTGTGCCGGCGATTGCAAGTCTGCTCGCGGTAGATTAGGGCGGATTTGCACCGTAGAAATTCAATCTAGAACGCGAAAAGAAAATACAGATTCAAAAGCGGTCTAGAAAATTCAATCTGTGCTTCGATGATTACCTCGTTCACCGGAGCGAAGTCGTGCTGATAACGTGTTGAGGAACCGACGCTGGAGACCAGTCCGAGCGATTCCTCTGCTTAGAACAAGAACGAATCAATCACAGAATAATAGATTGAACACAGAGAGGTAGAGAGAACTCCTGGTCTTTCTTTATTGCTTTAGATTGCATCGGGGTACATAATGAGGGGGGTCTAGGTCCCTATTTATAGTCTACGGTGGGAGTGCCCAATTAGATCAGGACTCTAGATAGAGTCCAGGTTTCCTAACACCCGTAACATCTTAAACTACGTCAGTTCATGAGATGAATGGGAAAAGAACAAAGCAACTAAGGAATCTCTCTTACTCCGCTCTAGAGGAGAAGCTTCAGTCCACCGTCGTAAAACTTCTCCGACTTGAACAAGCCGGAGGGGATTTGGTGGTGCGGCGTGGTGACATTCTCCTCGCCATTCTGCAATAAATTTGCGAGTTGTTGCCTGTGCTCCTCTCGCTCCTGCAAAGACCCGTACAGAGGGACCAAACAATCAGGAAATTCTGTACAACAGAGCAAATAAGAAGTGAACAATTGATCAATCACAGACGCAAATCCGGAGATAGAAGCACCCAACAAATTCTGCAAACCGAATTCACCTCATTGTACACATCAGGACCAGGAGATAGAAGCAGATGAGTTAAGCTAAAACATGGCTCTATTTGTTTGCTTGATGCGCTTGCTGGTGCATGTACAAAGGTTTGTGGGTAAGAAGATAGTAGGCAAAGGACCAGAACTTTGGATGCAATGTGTTAGCCTAGCCGCGCGACTTGGCTGTTGAAAGACGCTGTCGCCTTTGATTAAGAGAGGAGAGGAGGTGTGGCAGTGCAGTGGCACGGCAGTGCGATGGAGATCGGAGGGGAGGTGCAGCAAGGCCACGAGGGGGAGTTGGGAGATAAATCCAGCCGGGGCAAATTGTAAGAGTATTGGTATATTTCTATATTTGGTAGTTTATGATTTGTAATCCTATGATACCTGCCTCATCTTTAGGAAAGGTTTCTTGCCCTCAAAACTTTGTACTCTATATAAACCATCCTAGAAGCTCAATACAATCATCCATTAATCATCCATTACATTATATTCATCTTCCTATATGGTATCAGAGTGGCGCTGCTCCAGCGACCTCCACAACTTCCGTCGCGCCGCCCCTAGGAGATGATCACGTCTCCATGATCTCTCCCGGGGGCTGCGCAAACCGTAGTTTAAGTCGTGTCGCTGATCATCCAATTAGCTACCAATTAGAGTTTTCCCTGGTCATCTTTCGATCGGGTTTTCTCTACTTTTTCCGATTATAGATCGGTTTGCATCACTTTGCTGACCCGTCGATGTTCCTTGGCTCTAGACTTCACTGCCTTGGCTTCGACCTATCCGACGCCTTCTCTCCTTCGATGATGTCGTGGCGTGATGTAGTGCGCTCGTCCATACGACCCTCCCTCCATGGCCTTCCGAGCACCCCGGCTACCATCGTCATCACGTCAGATTATCATCGCTGGCCCATCGTTCGTGAGCACAAGCCATCGCACCACAAGGAAGCCCGCACTTGTGGTCACCATTGCCATCGTTGACGCCACTATCTTCGTCAACACTGATTAGGTCCTTCTTCTTTCAGATCTAGAGCCGACTCTCGCTGCCGCTCATCTCTCTTGGCTCCAGCACCGTGGAGCTCCACACCGGGTCTAAATTCAGTCAGATTCGAGCTCCACAGCACTAGATCTGGGCTCCTCGGTCGACGACACCATTGACTCCAACTCGCCTTGGCCTTCTCCGGTGCCGCCGTTCTCAAATGCGGCCTCCACGCTGGATCCAATGGTGCCTCACCCAGATTCTAGCCCCCCTTGTCGAATCCGGCCGACCCCCTCTACTTCATCTTCGACCACGGCCTGACGACCTTCTTCCCAAATCCGGCCGGATGACCATGGCTAGATAACCTGCACCCCAAATCCTGCTGGCCCCCTCTCCTTCATCTTTGACCATGGCCGGACGACCTGCTTCCGAGATCTGACCATCCCCCTCTACTTCACCTTTGACCACGGCCAGATGACAACAGCTGGACAACCTCCTGCCCAGATTTGACCGGCCCTCTCTGCTTCATCTTTGACCACGGCCGGACGACCTACTTCCCAGATCCGGCCGGTCCCCTCTACTTCATCTTCGACCATAGCCGAATGACCTCCTCCTTAGATCCGACCAGCCCCCTCTGCTTCATCTTCAACCACGACCGAATGACCACAACCGAGTGGCCACAGTTGGACAACCTCCTTCCCAAATCCAGTTGGCCCCCTCTGCTTCATCTTCGACCACGGCCAGACAACCTCCTCCCTAGACCCGACCGACCCCCTCTACTTCATCTTCGACCACGGCCAGACGACCACGGCCGAACGACCTCCTTCCCAGATCTGGTTGACCCCCTCTGCTTCATCTTCGACCACATCAGAGCGATCACGACCGATCAACCATGGCCGTTTGACCACGGCCGGAGGACCACAATGGCTCTAACCGATTCCCTGTAGCTCTGACTGGTTCCCTGTAGCTCCGACTGATTTTTTGTAGTTCGGACTGGTTCCCTCAGCTGACCTCTGTCTGCTCCAATTTCTCATCTTCTTGGTCGACCATGGCCGGTTGACCACGACGACGTCGGCGACCTCTTCGCCGACCTCGGCCACGACCTCCTCCACATCAACTCCATTACCTTGACCACAGCGATGACCTCGGCACCAGCTACCTTGATACAGCTCCCTCCTACATGGCTACGACCATGGCCACCTCTCTCTCGGCTACCTCGATAACAAAGAGCTATCATTAACTTAAGCAAACTCGTCGGTTCCCTCTACAGTCACCGCATCCACAACGTCACAGTAGTCCTTGATGCTCCTGCTGTGATTGTGGGGGGGGGGGGATGTTAGTCCGACTGTCCCCCCACCTTCGGCTTCCTCTCTAGTCTGACCATCCGCAACTCTCTTGCTGTCCGCGACGCTACCACTACAACTGCGGTGGATGTTAGAATATATTGACATATCTCTATATTTGGTAGTTTAGGATTTATAATCCTGTGATACCTACCTTATCTCTTGGAGAGCCTTCTTGTCCTCTAAGTTTTGTACTCTATATAAACCGCCCTCAAGGCTCCATTCAATCATCCATTACAGTATATTTATCTTCCTACACAAATAGGATGGAAAACCGGGAGATATGACGCTGCTGAGCTGGTGCGGCTAGGCAGGAAAATCACGCTTTTCGTGATATTTCCATGCGGGGTGGGAGTAGCGTGGTAGCCGCCGCCTTCACCGCTGTCTTCTTCTTTTGAAGTAGTAAGTAAAGATAATAGGTGGATACTGAAGTTCCTCTTAACAAAACCTCTTATCGCTGCTACTGCACAACTCAAAAGTAACTCACATGTCGCCTTTGTATGTCATGTACACCGTCCTAGAGATTTGCATCCATGCGCTTGGCTACAGTCGACAGTTTGTCCTCTCCTCTCTGGCCTTCACGCAAGGTGCGACGAGACATGTGGGATGAGTGCGTACCAAAACCCGAGTGTGTGTCCTCGACTCAAATTCCCGTTGCATCCCATTCCAATGAGATCTCCCAGCGAACGAGTGACGACGATGGCTCGTGCCACTAGACTTCCTCAACTCCTCGTCACCCTCGCGCATATTTTCCGTCGTGTCGTTTTTGCAAGCCTGTGGAGACTTGCGAGAAATTTAGTCTCGCTTGTCGCCACCACGGTTGAAACCGATCGATTATTTACAGACAGCTGAGCCCCAGGTAACTGTATAAGACATTACCGACTCCACCAACCACAAACCATTAAACAAACTACTTTCTTCAATCACAAAAGAAAGTCATTTTGGGCATGACGCGGTCTCTAAAGTGTAACTTTAATTACTCATTTCTATTGTAATATATTCATAAAATCTACTAAAATATAATACTATGAAAGTACTTTTTGAGATAAATATACATGTATTGTTTCCATGTGCCCATTCTAAATACTCAAAAGATATTGACAGCCACATTAAGTTTATAATGTTTAACTGTACATTACACTTTCGTGACTAGAGGGGTAGTAACATAAAGCTTCAGCGCTTGAACGGGATAATAAAGATATGCCAAATAGAAGAAGAGGCCAAGAGCACTTAACATACCAAAGACACTCTACAATGCTAAATTATTTAACAGAAAGTGCCCATGTAAATTACAATAGAATGGTTCCTATTCTAAAAGGTCTAAGTTGGATGATTGCTAGACTAAAATATTAAGAATCATGGGTTTAAAATCCCTCTCCTCTCCATTTCAAAATGATTGAGTGTCAAACAATTAGTGCAATTCCTTTAAGCTTAACGTTGCATAGAGAAACTGAATGCGCATGTACATGGTTTTATTGGACATCATTAAGCAGCTTGCATGCACGATAAAGTCGATAATTTATCAACACATCATACTGTCTACTTGTTTCATCACATACATGGGAAATAACATCTTCCAAACCATACAATTAATCGTGTTGTTTGGGAAAATAGCACTTCCTGTTGCAGGAGATCCAGAAGTCGAGGTAGGTAGCTCCCTATTTCTGTATCACCCTAGTACGTGGTTTATCGTAAATTACTATAGTTTTACGCCTTAGTTCCCCTATTCCAGTCCACATTTGTCCTGTCACATATGCGTGCATACAACCTTACACCCAGCAACATATGGGTAAGTCTGTACATTCCCATTGTTGAGACCTATGGTTCACTTTACTCAAACATTAAGAACCCTAGCTAGGGATATCCATGAATTCTAGCAGCAAGTCTGGTTAATTATTAAATACTTAGATCATCAAGTCAGCAGCGAAAACTCGAACAATGCCCTATCTCGTCTAATTTGTACTACCTCCATTTCACAATATTAATCCAGCACGTGTATTAAGAAGGTATAAAATTTAAGTAAAATTTAATAAAATTAGATCAAGCTTACCTCTATTAGATAGATATAGTGCTACTATAGTTAATAAGGGTAAATATGGTCCAATTTTATTAAATACTCTATAAATTTTGTGCCTTCTTAATATATATGCTGGACAGATATTGTAAAATAGAGGGAGTAGTAATTTGCAGTAGTCCTCCCACTAACCATGGATTACAAAATATTTATAGGTAAAAAAGTACGGATCGATGGCTGGTTCTAGATTTCATTGCTTACAAGTAGGGCTGTAAACGAGTCGAGCTCGAGCGAGCTTAACTTTCCAGGCTCGAGTTCGGTAGAAGCTCGAGCCGAGCTCGAGTCGAGCTCGAGTTGGGGTCTGAGAGTGGACTTGGGCTTGAGCTCGGCTCGATTTAAGCTTGAGTAGGCTCGAGCTCGGCTTGTTGAAATTCGACAATAATTAAAATAATTTATTATGCACTATTTTTCAATAATAAAAAAATTTGGAGTTCGAACTCGGCTCTAGTAAGCTGGATAACAGTTAAAATAATTCAAACATACATTAATTTTCAACAATAAGAAAAGGTCGAGCTTGAATTCGGCTCGAGTAAGGTCGATAAGAGTTAATATATATTACTATTTAAGCTTGAATCGAGGCTCGCGAACTATTCGAGCTCGGCTCGGTGAAGCTCGCGAGCTCGAAATCAAGCTCGAGTTTGGCTCGTTGAAAGTTTAAATCGAGCTCGAATCAAACCTAAAACAAATCAAACTTGAATAGTTTATGAACTTCGAGCTATTTTTACAACCTTTGTTATAAATGGTGACCTCTAAAACTGCCCAAAAATCTGTACTGGTCGAACTTGTACCTCAAGTTGTACTGATTGCACTGTCGTCTGTTGTGCTACGATAATCTTGCAGACGACGACGTCAACATCAACAATCTGCTGTGGCTATCTGCTCAGAATATTATTCAGAAGGATTATATGAAAGATTTTGACATAGTGATGATATTAGTTATCTGAACAATTTGAAAAGAAAGAAATACAAGAGTATTTAACAATAAGTTTCGCTCTTTACACGATATTTTAGAGGTTATTCGACAAGAAAGGTTGTTGTAGAGTTCAGCGAGAGCGTCTTGCCTTTGCAACTGGATACTATAGCTGTATTGCTTTTATTGGTGTTGTTTTAGTCTCTTGTATTTTTCTTTTACCGGTTTCTGATTTTGAAAAAGGTCTGAGTAAGACCTGTTGTACTTTCTCGGCTGATTAATTTAATTAGGTGATTAGTTGTATCATTTGTTTTTCTATCAATAAAATGACGCGCAAATTTTTTACGTGTTCTCGAAAAAACATCAACAATCTACTAAGTGTCAACAAGGCTATAAATGAGCTGAGCTCGAGCGAGCTTGACCTTCCAGGCTCAAGCTCGGTAGAAGCTTGAGTCAAGCTCGAGTTGGGGTTCGAGTCTGGACCTGAGCTCGAGTTTAGCTCGGCCTAAGCTCGAGCTTGGTTCGTTGAAGCTCGACAATAATTAACATAGTTTATTATGCGCTATTTTTCAATAATAAAAATTTTTGAGTTCATGCTTGGTTCTAGTAAACTCGATAACAGTCAAAATAATTCAAACATACACTAATTTTCAACAATAAGGAAAGTTCGAGTTTGGCTCAAGTAAGCTCGGTAAAAGTTAATATATATCACTATTTAAGTTCAAATCAAGGCTTACGAACTATTCAAGTCCGGCTCGGTGAAGCACGCAACAAGTTTGAAGCGAGCTCGAATCAAACCGAACTCAAGTAGCTTGTGAGCTTGGAGCTTTTATCATAGCCTTGCGGTGTTCACAACCTTCAAGGATCTGTGAGCACTGGAGTCATCTTCGTCCTTGGCTCGAATTCCTGGTGTGTCCCATTCCCAGTAGGCCTCACACCTAACGTACATCCTCCTCCTCCTCCAATCTTCACTTGCAATTCTACACGATTAACCAAGGGATCGGGGAATGTAGTTTCGCTTCTTGTTTCTGTGACACGAGAATCCTGCTATTTATCAGCTTCGCTTCTTGTTTCTGTGACACGCGAATCCTGCTATTTATCGACAAGTGTATATCCATGGAGTAACTAGAACTTCATTGGTTCAACTCAATTACCAACCACATCAAAATAGCACATCTTGATTCTACATAGTGCATGAACTGTTGCTGGCAATGGATGGCGTATATTATTGGCAATGAATTGAACCATCTGCATGCATGTGCTCGAGTAACTTGAAGTCTAGTGATTCATAATCACCAGCCAGCTGCTTTTTCCGAAACAGAGGGTAACCCCCCGGTTTCATTTATTGAAACCAAAAAAAGTACTTTACAAAGATCCAGCAAAAGAAAGAAAGATAACAACTGCCCGGCAATAGAAACCCTGTTCTGAAACCGGGAGAGAGATTGCCTCTAGACCTTAAGCTAGGCAGACATAAAAAAAACTCGATCTGCGGGGGAAGAAACCCCCTGGGTATTATGCTTAAGAAGAAGATCCTCTCATGCAGATCGAGAAAATCCCCGAACCCTTGCCCCACCTTGACACAGCGGCATCAGCCTATGTGAGAGCGACCAATGGGAGCCCAACGCTCAACCCGCGACCAACGACCTAGGCCAGCCTTTAGACCTGTGCTTTGGCTTATGGGGCAAGCGAGGGGATTTTTCCCCCAGCCTGAAATTCGCTCCCACTGGGAGTCGAACCCAGGACCTGAGGGGTGCTACTAGAGCGCTCTACCGCTAGGCTAGAGGCCCGTTCGCTAAGCTAGGCAGACATACTGACAACATTTACTAAGGCCAGTCTCAGTGGGGGTTTCATGGAGTTTCATGGGCATTAAATATGCTGATATGACACTGTATTGATAAAGAGAGAGATGATAAAAGTTTCATGGGAGTAGAGAGAGTTTCATGGATGTGTTGGAAACTGGGACATGAAACCTCCACTGAGACTGGCCTAAGGAAACTATCCTATTTTCACCACCAGATTCTTGCATCATTACCCTAACTGGAACGAAACCAACAAGAGAAAACAACTTTTTGTATCACTTGGCACCTAAGCATTTGTCAGCCTTCTTGTGTTTGGGCCCCAACCATGCGCTGTCTCGAAAGCTTCCTCAGCAACCTTCTTGATCCTCGCAGCCCTTTCACGCATTACTCCTTGAGCGTCCCTTTTCTGCAGCATCCCCCAGTGCCCAATACAATATATAATGGAGTAGATGATCGTTGTAGGATCCACAACCTGCTTATTCTGAAAATAGGAAGCGTTCCTTGCCTTCCACAAGGCCCAACAAATTGCTGCACAGACTACTATCACAAGTTTCTGATGTTTACAGAAAAGCACCAATCCATCCAGCCAGCTACTGATCCATATTACAAGGTTTGTTCACAAGATTAAAAGCACATGCAAAAATCTGTCATACACACCTGGCTAATGGGCAGGTAGAGAACAAGTGAGAAACACTCAGTATTTCTGCAAAATTGGCATTTATTGATTCCATGCCAACCTCTTATAAGAAGATTGTCCTTGGTAATATGTTATTCTTAAGCACCAACCAAAGGAAAATCTTTATTTTCAGAGGCACTTCAACTTTCCATACGAACTTATGAGGAAAGAATTAACACTGCTCAGTTTCAGACATTGATAGAGAGACTTAACAGAGTAAGTCCCTCTTACACCCAAGCCCCATATTATCCAATCTGAATCTTCAGATAAGGACACATTCATGCACATGTCTTGTAATTTTATCCACATTTCCAGTGTTTCACTCCACAACAGTCGCCTGAACCTAATGCAACAAAAACATTCTGAGAAAACATAAGCTACCATCACCTCTTTGGTGAAAGTCAAGTTGTACAGCCTGGGAATTTGACTGCCTAAAGGCCTTCGATTTAGCCAGTTATCTTCCCAATACCTAATTTTCTCCCCATTCCCCAAAATCATCTGACAATGAGGCAAAAAATGTTGCTTTGCCTCCATTAGTCCCTTCCAAAATTGGTAATCTCCAGGTTTGGCAGTAACCTGAGACAGGTTTTGTTACCCAAGTACTTCCTCCTTAGCATTTCTTGCCAAACTATTCTAATTTCCAAAGCCATTTACACAGAAGACTGATATTCATCACATTTCAATCCAGCACCCCTAAACCCCCCTGGTCTTTGGGCTTGCAAATGTCAGGTCAGTTAACCAAGTGATATTTGCAAACTTCCTCTCCTTCCTGCCAAAGCAATCTAGATCTGCAATAATCCAGTCTTTTTAACACCCAACAAAGGAGTGCTACTGAGACTGGAATTTATAAGAGTTAACTTACCACCCAAAGTTAGCACATTCCCTCGCCAACAACTCAGTTTTTCTCAAATCTGTCTTCCATTGGTTTCCAAGCTGAATTCCTCCAAGTAATTGAGTGGTAAAGAGCCAATGTTACAAGATATCTCCATACATATCTTCCCTGTCCTTAGCTGAGCACAAACAGTATGCCACTTTTATGGAAATTGATTTTCTGATAGTTGTTCAAAGAGGCAGAGAATGAGCTTAAGATTTCTAGCACTACTAAGATCATCTTCCAACATGGAAATGGTATCATCAGCATACTGAAGAATAGCCAAGCCTCCATCCACCAAATGTGGCACCAGCCAGCTGCTAGCAAGCCAAGTGCCGTCAAGAGCTGATCATACGTCTTGCGCACTGCTGTTGCAATGGTCTCTACTCTATCCTAGTCATGCACACACCTACGATCGAGTCACCTGTCAGAGTTCTTTATATCAGCTTGTGATTACGCGCCCAAGTCGACCAACACACTACTAGATTTTTAACATCTACCAATGATCATTATTAGTAATAGTCTTTTTCAAGTGCCCATCGTGGGCTTGTTGGCAATTTTAATTTTGTTGCTAATTTATTCTTACCATTTAACGGGAGAGATTTGAATCACACTGGAACATATTGAACCATGTGGCTAGATCTATAATATTTTGTGATGATGAATAATTAATAATGTTGCTTATTCATGTTATTTGAGGTATGTGGCTTGTCTAAACTTATGTCGGTTAAGTTGGAAAGAACTTGTGCTGAGAAAAAATATTGTTTTGATCTTTACATGTACAGGGTAATTTGGAGGCAATCGTGGTCTATGGCGAGGGCCAAGAGATGACTTGATGTAAAGTTATGACACAGAGGATTAAGGATACTAAAGGAGTCGGTCGTGCTCGAGTTAGGGCATATGAAGATCAAAGATGAGTTATACGCATTAGAGCTATAGAGGTGTGGTCCGGAGGATATGATATGTGATAATTTTGGAGTGTCCAAAATTGGGTAGTGTGATAAAGTTAAAAAAATCCGTGTTACGTAAGGGTTTCGGATCTCGTATTTGTTGGAATTACATAAAAACTCATTTAAACCCTAAAAATATAAATAGAGATTGGGTTATGGACTAACCCCAAGGTTAGATAGATATAATTCTCGTGCTAAAATTTGAGAGTATCAAGAAGGTGTTGTAATATTTGCGGTATAAACATATTTCTTAATTTAATTCTAGCAATAATTATAATAATAGTCCAAACGCAATAAACATGGCATAGAAATAACTTAACCAACATATTAACATATGAATCATTTAAGCCATTGCAAACTAAACACATGTCCAAATTAAATGTCATATAACAGTTCATGATTAGCATAACCTCAAGAAAATATGTGCAAAGAAATGCTAACCTTAATAACTTAACATATATGACCTCATTTAGCATATGTATAACAAATTGAAAGTTGTTTAGTGCTCTCATAAGGCTAGTTGCACAAGATTGATTCTTGGCCCTCTCCGCCATGACAAATTCACTCTTAATTATATATGATAGTTGCAGATTAAATCTTGAGCTAATAATGAATTTTGCTACTGCCAAAACAATTAACAGATCAAGAAATCAGCATGCTATACACTGCAGAAGCATTTGTAAATCACTCTTTCATTCCTTCACAGAGATCATCAATGATTTAACAAAATAATTGCTTTGGCACATACCAGAACAGGGCAAAAATAGCACTGTCCAGAACTGAACAGAGATCAATAAAGCATGCATAGCAGGAACAAAAACATCAGTACTAGCTCAAGAGTAATCTACCATCTCATTCATATATAATCTCAGCTTTGTCTTATTTCATCACAGAGCATATATTTCACAGAACCGATCTATGCAAATTCCCACTAAATAGGCTTCACAGATATATGAAATATATCACTAGTTTGCAAAGAGGCAAGAACCAGTATACTCACAGCAGTGGTGATACTCAAAATCACCGTGAAGAAATCAAAACGGGCAAGGCACGCTCACGGTGCTGACCCAGAAAACCTAGCACACTCTTGTGCCGCCAGCAGAAGAGAAGTGAGGTAAACGGAGGTACAATGCCCCTCCAGCCACGGGAAGCCGACGCCGGAGTCGAGGGTTAGTTGATGCCGTACAAGCCCACCGAGTACTCCGACCGAGAGCGCTCGTGAACAACAAGAACCGATCACAAACCTCACAAAAACACAGCTTAAACCCGAGCCAAACCAACCTCTAGGGTTATCCCAAGTCTTTCCCTTTGGCCAAATCAGAGAAGAGCCTCAAGGAAATCGAACAGGCAACCCTAGAACCGGCGATTGCGCTCTACAGTCAACGGCAACAAGGGATAATCCGGCCGACGGCTCTCCAGGTTCAAGAACAACGAACCACGGTGAGAGATTTTAGATCGGAGGAGGAGGACTTACTCTTGGGGATGCTTCAAAGGAGAGGAGGAGCTCGAGCTTTATAGCGGAGTGGAGAGGGGAAAGATGCGGCAGGCTGCGGTGTGGCTGGCACCGAAACGTCTGCGCCTACGCCGCCTCCGTCGCCTTCGTCTCCCCAAGACTTGACCGCCGCCGCCGAGCGAGAGGGCGAGATCCAACATAATCGCGCGTGCGCACGGGCCACGGGAGGAGACTCGTCTCCTCCCCTTATTCGCTCAATCGGCCCACCGGCCCGATTTCCTCTTTTTTTCCTTTTCTTTTTTTTTCAATTGGGAAATTCCCAAAATGCCCTCGCATCACAACAGAGGGTACTTTGTAGCCATAAATATGATGATCCAACAATAAAAATTAGATATAATTCGTATAAAAATTCGGTGCATGTGAGCGCCGTCGCCGAATCCGTAAGTCGGCGTCTCGCGTGTTTGCCTCGATCCGACGCGCATGGTGTCCGAAGCTGTCTCCTCCCGTCGGTCCATGGCGCATCAAGTTTCGCCCGTCAGAACAATGCACGTCGCCCGTTTTCTTTTTCCTTTGGTCGGCGCAGTGTCTTCGCCCATCGGCCATGAGTGAAGCAGCTGCAACAGCCAGCGAAGAAAGCCATAGCAAAAGCAAGCGGAAGCATGCATTGGAAGCGACGGCTTCAATTTTTCTAAATCTGCAGCTACAGTACCAACAGACTTATTTTCCCCTCTTTTGCTTTTTTGTTTATTGTAGTGTTGGCAGGTTGGACAATTAGAAAATAGTAAATTTGAGAAAAAGTTGCTGCTATAGATTACAATCATTCACCTTCTCTAATTGCCATCAACGATTCTACATAACACCGCCGGCTATATAAGAAAAATATTAAAGGAGTGTCGTTTCCTATTGCAAAATAACCATAAAATATATAAATTTTGCAGTGACAATATATTTCGAATGCATATATCCTTCCACATTGATTAGTAAGATTACTGAGGAGTGATTAGTATAATGGAAACTGTAGTTCCTCCCTACAAAATGGAACAAGTGGAACTCCTCTCTGGCATTCACGGACGGTGCAATCCCACCGTTCAGAGACATGTCGGATGAGTGCGTACCAAAACCTGACAGTGCGTGCTCGGCTCAAATTCTTGTGGGCATCCCATCCCAAGATCTCACCGCCCACGAGCGACGACTATGGCTCGTGGCAGTGGACTTCCTCGACTCCTCGTTACCCTCCTGCACTAAGGGGTCAGAGCTCTAAACATAGCTTGCGAAGATACAAAACTTCTTAATTCTCGTGGGAAAAAATATCGTTGGCTTTGTAGAAGTGAACATTGAAGAATCATCAGCTAAGCCTGAGAGACGAGGGCCTCGTTGATTTTTCAAAGAAACCATGTGGGAATTAGACTGTTGCTTGTTAAATTTCTATAAAATTCCAGTGTTCCAAATAAGCCCGCCCGAACTTTTTTTTTTCCGAAACCGGGCAGCCCGTCCGAACTGTTACAGCTAGCCCTCAAGGCCATATATATCGTGGCCTTCCTAATTTAAGGTATGTTTAATTGATCACCGTTTGTAGAAATGGAGGCTCAAAACAATATCCTAGTGTTTCAGATTTTCATGCACACCAAAAACTTGGTTCTTTTCTGACAGTATTAACACCTCTTAACTCGGAATGCAGTCCTGCCCATTGTTCAGCTGACCGTCAATATAAAGGGAAAAAAAATCGAGATCCGGTGAAACTGAAACGGGAACAGAAGCAAGCAAGAAACAAGCAGCATAAGCAAGCAAGAAACAAGCAGCATACGTGCCTTATCATTTATAGTTCAACTGAAACTCCCAATGCATCCCATCCCCAACAGAAACCTCGCCCCCGGTCACCATTGGGGTGTATAGCTATTTCACACAAAGGAGGAGAAATTTGATTTTGGTTTGTTGGCTCTGCTACACTGCTACACTGCCACACTGAGAAGCAAGTGGTTCTTCTGAAGAGTATAGCTTTGTAGGTGCAGGCTGTAACTCGATTCTTTTAGTGATTCACCAACCAGCCGGTTGAGGAGGACACATGCGACGTTGTCCAAATCAAAACACGACACGGTCTTCGTTTACTGCTGGTTTAAACTGGACACGTGCACATTCGACCTCAGTACTTTTTTACTTGTCGACACCGTCTCTGGTAACATCATTGTCTTACTTTTTCTAGTTATATATATAGTAAAAATATTAAAATTATAATAATATAAAAGTATTTTTATGACAAATATAGTGATATTATTTTTATATGAAGAATCTAAGTATTTTTATGCATATTAGCGATCAAAGTTTAAAATAATTGATTGCGCAGATTTTAAAATAACATCTAAAAAGAATGAAACGTACTTTCATAGCTCGAATACTCGATGTATCAATTCCAAACACAATGGTTATTCCAAGGAAAAAAGATGCAGAAAATAGTTATTTTTGCTCATCACCTAAATATATTGTTCGGATTTACGGGGGTTACTTGAGCCATCCACGGAGCCGTTTTTTTTCTTCTAAAAACTATACATTTATTGGCCGCTTTCAGTTCTTCACTTGTTACCAGCTAGAACGGCTCGAAAACCGCCCAAAAATCTTAATTTAAAATTTCAATTCGAAAGCTAGATGAAAACCTATAAAAATATAAACGATTTTATAAGAAAAAAAAGAGCAGTCAACCAAGTATCAGGGGCACATAGATTTTTGAAAACCATTGACTAGTAGATATTAGTTGGGTGCTTGATCGATGGCTCGTTTAGGTTCGATATATGCCATAAGCGTGAAGCTCTTGTGCATTAACTTGATTTCCCAGTGAATCCCATTTTCAGCAGGCCTCACACACATCCATGATAAACTTGGAACTCTACATTATTAACTAAGGGACCGAAGTAGTGGCGGAGCTAGTATTTGGTTACGCTCCAGACTTAGTGGTGAAATGATCTAGGGTATCTGGGCTAGACCATGAAAATGTTACAAGGCTGGACTGAATTTACTCGGGATGTACACTAGATATTTTTCCACACCCCGAACTGAAGCCTACCCTGCCCAGGGTGTGGCTCCACCCTAGACCGAAGAGTATTGCTTCTTGTTCCTGTGACACGAGAGAAACCCTATGAGAGCAGAGAGGCAGCAGAAGAAGACTATCAAGCTAGTTACTCACAAGCATTTCACTGAACACCTTATATGCATAAACAAAAGAGCAACCTTTGCTTCAAACCTACACACACCAAACCGTCCAAAATTCACAACAACAATATACATGCAAGTACCAACTCACTACAACATCAATCCCCATTATCTTGACCAACATATCAAAGAACACATATGCTACCTCATATCAATACGAGCCTAACTTCACATATGAACAAATAGCAAGAAATATGGTGACTCAAATCAACACATATGGCAAGAAAATACCGAATCAAGAGTAGACACCATAATTTACGTGGAAACCCCTTGCGGGGAAAACCACTATCGGCGGTGAGATGAATGATCCACTAGTGAGATGAAGCAAGTACACTAGGTGAGAGCCAACAACGAGGGGAGGCTCCAAATCCCCCAAATTTCACTCTTAAATGGATGGATTTGGTGGATCTAACCCTCTCCTCTCTCCTCTCCTAACCCTAGCTGTCCCAAAACAAGAAATTCACCCTCTATTCTGGTTCGAGTTGGGGAAGAGACTTAAAATGGCAACTTGCAAAAAGCATCTCAGCTTGATAAATATTACAAATAACCCCCAATTTCAAAATATAACATACCTAAGCAATGTTTTGCATGGTAAATGAGCCAAAATGACTTCCAAATGGTGAAATTAGGAGCTGCATATTATCAGAGTTCTCTACCTCAGCAACAGTTGAACCATAGAGCAAACACATCGAGATTCATGATGCCAAAATTCCAATCTTCAAAAGCTTCATCTCCAAATGAACAAATCAACAAGTGGCAAACTCACCACCTCCAATGCTCCACATGGAGCTAGCTTAGGCAAGTACGAATACCAACCAAGTCCAAGCAATGCTCAAATCTGGCCTTTGAGACAACCTTGGTTAACATATTCACTGGGTTGTCTTTTGTGCCAATCTTCTCAGCTCATGAAGTCTTCTTTTCACATGAAACTGAATAAAGAAGTCAGGCACATCAATATGCTTGGTTATCCCATGAAACTTTTCATCTTTTGTAAGGTGGATCGCACTTTGACTATCACAAAAGACAACATGATCAAGCTGCTTAATGCCCAAATCACCAAGAAAACTATGCAACCAAATAGCCTCCTTCACCACCTTAGTCAAAGACATAAATGCAACTTCTGTGGTTGATAATGCAAGTGTAGACTGCAAGGTTGCCTTTTAGCTAACACAAGACCCACAAAGTTGAAATACATAACCGATGAGAGAACGCCTCCCATCAAGATATCTAGCAAAATCAGAATCTGAGTAACAAACAACCTATCCTGGATATGCTACCTTTTGACCAAGCATCAAACCATGTTTGCTTGTGCCATGAAGGTACATAGGGATCCACTACGCTGCCTTCCAATACTCTTTCCCTAGCCTTGACATGAAATGGCTCACCACGTTAACTGCATAAGCAATATTAGGACACATGCAAATCATAACATACATCAAACTGCCAACTGCACAGGCATAAGGAACTTTAGACATGTACCCTACCTCACCCTGATGAAGTAGACAACTTAAAATGTGTTGTCAAAGAAGTAGAAACCGGCTTTGCATGTGACATGTGAAATCAAAGCAGAAACTTTTCAACATACTAACTCTGTGAGAGCCAAAGTCTACCCTGGGACCTGCCATGATGAATGTCAAAATTGCACCCATATCCTTCATCCCAAACTTACTCTTGAGCATAGCCTTCACTTCATCAATAGAAGAATAGCTCTTGGCTACAATAAGAATGTCGTCAACATAAAGCAATATATACACCCTAGAGCCATCTGCAAGTACCTGTTGAAACACACAAGCATCATATGAACTTCTCTCAAATCTATGGCTACTAACATAAACATCAAACATGTGGTGCCACTACCTTGGAAACTACTTCAAACCATACAATGACTTCTTAAGCAAACAACTATGGCCTTCTTTTCCTTCAGCTACAAAACCTTCTAGTTGTGCCATAAAGGTCTCCTCTTCAAGGTCCCCATTAAGAAAAGCTATCTTCATATCTATTTTCTCTAATTTCAAGTCAAATAGAGCAACCAAATCTAGCAAAGCCCGAATCAATGTACACTTCACAACTGAAAGAGAATACCTCATGGTAGTCTATTCCTTCTTTCTGACTGAAGCCCTTCGCCACCAATCTAGCTTTGTGCCTTGGAGTATCAACTTTTAGAGAAATCTCTTTGAGCTTGAATACCAATTTGCAACCAACAATATTATGCCCTTTGGGTGGCAACACAAAGTCCCAAGTGTGATTCTTGTGCCATGATTCCATCTCCTTCGTCATAGCCTAAACCCAACTAGCTACTTGAGAACTGCTAACCAACTCATGAAAACTGCTAGGCTCATCGTGAACAATATCCTCAGCAACTATAAAAGCAAAAGAAGATGTATGTATGCATCTTGCAACTGGTGTGACCCAATCTCCATAGTACTGTGATGGCCTTCTCTCCTCTACAGATGATGTGCTATAGGAGAATTTGAAGCTTTTGAAGCTCCACATAAAATTGCATCTTTAACTAACTATCAACTGCATCTGCTCATGCTTTGCCTGATCTGTGTCACCTTGAACACCATCTGTAGATTGATAACAATGGCTGCTGCCGCTGATCATCAACTGTAGTAGACTTGGTCACTAGAGTCTCCACCTCAAATGTTACCCTCTGTGCTATCTATTCTACATCAGAAGCACCACCTGTAGAAGCTTCACCTGAAGTAAAAGCCTTTGCCAACTATCAATAACCTAGAGTAATGATTGCCATCTTAGCGAAGGTCACATCTCTGTTGACGATTACCTTAGAGGGTCTTGAATCTTTAAACCACAAATGATACCCCTTAAATCTATCACTATAATCAAGAAAGACAAACTTCAATCCTAAAGGTTCTAACTTGTTCTGATGAATATGAGCATACGTCGGACAACCAAATACCCTCAAGTGATCATATTGAGGTGGCTTGCCAGACCACACCTCCTGTGGTGTCTTGCACTCAATAATTGCCGACGATGAGCGGTTGACTAAATAGCATACCGTGGTAACTGCCTCTACCCAAATACTCTGTGGTAACCCAACATGAGAGAGCATGCAATGGGTCCTCTCCAACAATGTCCTATTCATACGTTCTGCTACTCCATTTTGCTATGAAGTACCAACTGTGGTGTAGTGTCGAGTAATTCTGGCAATATGCCTCAAACTTTGTCGAGCAGAATTTTGTGCCATTATCTGATCTCAAATATTTGACCTTCCTTTCTGTCTGTGTCTCCACCATAGCCTTCCACTAACCAAAATGGCCAAATGTCTCATCCTTGGACTTTAGGATGTAGACCCAAACCTTCTTGCTGAAATCATCAACAAATGTAAGTGTTGTGGTTACAGACCAAACAGAGAGAGATGTGGTAGTGGAGAGTTGGGAGGAAGTGATCGCCTCCCTCTTAGCCTTCCCTGGTATATATAATCATATGGGCTGTGCTTTTACAATTGTGCCCTTACATCGGTATCTCCCTGTCAGGGGTATTTAAGCCATTACATATGTCCCATTTTGGGCCCTATAACCTTCTAACAGGCCTGCTGGGTTTAGGTGGGGGCCACCCCTACAATAGGAGCCTCTCATGGTGAAGGGCTTCATAGGGCCGAAGCCATGTTGCCGAGTCCTTTGGCCCCTCCATCCTTGCGGCCTGTGAACTTCTCCGAACTTGCGGAGACTTGGTGTGCAGCGGGTCCCGGGGTCTGAGGACGTAGCTGAAGCCGATGCCTGGATTGGCAGCTGAGGTAGAGGCGCGAGCGCTCCATCCCGAGCTGGCGCCTAGTCGAAGTAGGCGCGCGCGCACCGTCCCCTTCCCTTCGAATGGGTGGAAGCGGAGCTGGCGCATCGTCGATGTAGGCGCGCGTGTGCTCCGTCCCCTACCCTTCGAATGGGTGGCAGCAGAGCTCGCGCCTAGTCGAAGTAGGCGCGCGCGCGCTCCGTCCCCTACCCATCGAATGGGTGGCAGCGGAGCTGGCGCCTGGTCGAAGTAGGCGCGCGCGCTCCGTCCCTACCCTTCGAATGGGTGGCAGCAGAGCTGGCGCCTAGTTGAAGTAGGCGCGCACGCGCTCCGTCCCCCTCCCTTCGAATGGGTGGCAGTGGAGCTTGCGCCTAGTCGAAGTAGACGCACACGTGCTCCGTCCCCTTCCTTTTGAATGGGTGGCAGCGGAGCTGGCGCCTAGTCGAAGTAGGCGCGCGCGCGCTCCGTCCCCTACCATTCGAACGGGGTGGCAGCGAGCCTGGCGCTGGTCGGGTAGGCGCGCGCTCCGCCCCTACCTTCGAATGGGTGGCGCGAGCCGCGCGCTGGTCGGCGAGGTGCGCACGCGCTCCGCCCCTACCTTCGCACCGCCCCTTCCTTTGAATGGGTGGCGCGAGCTGGTGCTCGGTCAGTAGGCGCGCGCTCCGTCCCCTACCCTTCGAATGGGGTGGCAGCGAGCCGCGCCGGTCGGCGAGGCGCGCGCGCCCGCCCCTACCTTCGAATGGGTGGCGCGAGCCGGGCGCCTGGTCGGCGCAGGCGCGCACGCCGCTCCATCCCCTACCCTTCGCACAGGTGGCAGCGGAGCTGGCGCCTAGTCGAAGTAGGTGCGCGCGCGCTCCATCCCCTTCCCTTCGAATGGGTGGCAGCGGAGCTGGCGCCTCGTCGAAGTAGGCGCGCGCGCTCCGTCCCCTTCCCTTGGAACGGGTGGCGGCGGAGCTGGCGCCCAGTCGAAGTTGGCGCGCGCGCTCCATCCCCTACCCTTCGAACGGGTTGCAGTGGAGCTGGCGCCTAGTCGAAGTAGGCGCGCGCGCTCCGTCCCTTACCCTTCGAATGGGTGGTAGCGGAGCTGGCGCCTAGTCGAAGTAGGCACGCGTGCGCTCCGTCCCCTTCCCTTTGAATGGGTGGCAGCGGACCTGGCGCCTAGTCGAAGTAGGCACGCGCGCGCTCCATCCCCTACCCTTCGAAAGGGTGGCAGCGGAGCTGGCGCCGGTCAGTAGCGCGCGCTCATCCCCTACCCTTCGAATGGGTGGCAGCAGAGCTGGCGCCTGGTCGAAGTAGGCGCGCACGCGCTCCGTCCCCTACCGTTCGCACGAGTGGTAGCGGAGCTGGCACCTAGTCGAAGTAGGCGCACGCGCGCTCTGTCCCCTACCTTTCGAATGGGTGGCAGCGGAGTTGGCGCCTAGTCTAAGTAGGCGTGTGCGCGCTCCGTCCCCTACCCTTCGAATGGGGTGGCAGCGGAGCTGGCGCCTGGTAGAAGTAGGCGCGCGCGTGCTCCGTCCCCTACCCTTCGAATGGGTGGCAGCGGAGCTGGCGCCTAGTCGAAGTAGGCGCGCACGCGCTCCATCCCCTACCCTTCGCACAGGTGGCAGCGGAGCTGGCGCCTAGTCGAAGTAGGTGCGCGCGCGCTCCATCCCCTTCCCTTCGAATGGGTGGCAGCGGAGGTGGCGCCTCGTCGAAGTAGGCGCGCGCGCGCTCCGTCCCCTTCCCTTGGAACGGGTGGCGGCGGAGCTGGCGCCCAGTCGAAGTTGGCGCGCGCGCTCCATCCCCTACCCTTCAAACGGGTTGCAGTGGAGCTGGCGCCTAGTCGAAGTAGGCGCGCGCGCGCTCCGTCCCTTACCCTTCGAATGGGTGGTAGCGGAGCTGGCGCCTAGTCGAAGTAGGCACGCGTGCGCTCCGTCCCCTTCCCTTTGAATGGGTGGCAGCGGACCTGGCGCCTAGTCGAAGTAGGCACGCGCGCGCTCCATCCCCTACCCTTCGAACGAGGTGGCAGCGGAGCTGGCGCCCGGTCGAAGTAGGTGCGCGCGCGCTCTGTCCCCTACCCTTCGAATGGGTGGCAGCAGAGCTGGCGCCTGGTCGAAGTAGGCGCGCACGCGCTCCGTCCCCTACCGTTCGCACGAGTGGTAGCGGAGCTGGCACCTAGTCGAAGTAGGCGCACGCGCGCTCTGTCCCCTACCTTTCGAATGGGTGGCAGCGGAGTTGGCGCCTAGTCTAAGTAGGCGTGTGCGCGCTCCGTCCCCTACCCTTCGAATGGGTGGTAGCGGAGCTGGCGCCTGGTCGAAGTAGGCGCGCACGATCATCGAAGCCGAAGCCTGGATTGGAGCCTGTCGCGGTGGAGGCTCAACGGTGTAGTCTGAGTTGAAACTTCGCACAGTGAACACCGCTGCGCCTGCGGTGATTGCAACCTCACGATCCAGTGATGCGCTGTAACAGTTCCTGGAATCGCGCCGGCCCCTGGCTTGCCAGGGCTAGGTTGTCATACCGTGCGACTCGCCCTGGCATGTGTAGGGCACGCGGCGGCTTGTCACTGGTGCATGGTGGGATGTGAGCGGTTGCGTGATCGCGGCTGCTCGCCTCATCCCTAGGGAAGGGGGTGTTGGTGATATGCCCTAGAGGCAACATGGAGATGTTGAATATATCACATACTATGTTTATGATACATTGCTTTGTTCCTTGAAATAGACATTATCATTATTGATCAATGAGTATGTGACTTATTCATGAGACTCTTAATGCCAAAATGTTGCTATTTCTAAATGATCCCTGATCATATATCATATGAGGAACAAATATGATTCAAAGATTAGCATATGTATTGATTGATGATCATGTCTCATGGATCATGGTATCGAGATACCAAATCAATAATATGAACATGTGTTAGTGAACATATGTTGGATAGACCCGCCATGAGACACCGCAGAGATTCCATGTGTCATTAGTTGGTCTCAAGTAGTGTTTATGTAGAATCCTTAGACTTGAGATCATCATGGTTCCCAACATGCGTAGTAGCCTATTTTGGGACTACTAACCACTACTCCGTGAATCTGGGTAGTCATAAAAGTAGTCTTCGGGTTTGCTATGAAACATGTAGTGGGATGTGAATGATCAAGATAGAATTTGCCCTCCTTATGGGAGAGATATCTCTGGCCCTCGATGTAATGGATTATGAAAGTGCATGGCCATGCCAATGTGATTGAGGAGTCAATCACAAGTTTATAATCCATCACGGAATCGAGAGAGTGATTGAGCTATTAAGAGGATGACACAGTCTCGCCTTGTGCTTAATCTATATCGTGAGGCAAAGGGATTCGTACATGAGAACATTACGAGTTCACCGATATGATCTTTACGTATACTTTGGGGTTAATATGTCTTGCTAGAGGCCGCTATTAATGTGGTGACCGGAAAGGTGTTTCCGGTCGCGACCAAGTATACGTGAACCTCTGGTCGCACACTTAACGGGTTGGAACACTAATTCGAATGTGATTCGGATGTGGGCTCAATTCGGATAGAGATCCAGATAGACTCCTATTGGGCCTCGGTCCACGAGGCCCAAGTGAGGAGGTCTATATATTTGGAGGCGGGGTGAGGATGTACGATCTGCTCCTCCCGAGCAAAACCTAGCCGCCACCTCCCGAGCGAAACCCTAGCCGCCGCGAGTGCCGGTACACTCGCGATCGGCGTTCAGCCCGGGACGTGTGGATACCGGTAGAGACGCTGCTCGTTGCGGCGTTGATCGGCATCAACAAACTACAGATTGGAACGGACTCGTGGTGTGGTTGATCGCGTGGAGGAGACGATCTGTTCGGGACGATCGGCTACTTCCACTACTACCTCGACGCGCGTGGTTGGATCGGCTTCTCCAACTCATCTTCCACTGCGCTGCGCGTCTAGTGGTAACGATCTATGATCCCTCCTTAGCATGATGTCCTGGTGTGCGCGGTAGAAACTTTTATTTTCTGCTTTCGTAGCCTACGCGCGTTCCTTTAGTGGTATCAGAGCCATCTTGCTTAGTTTGCGATCTGGATCAGCGCATATGATGATATGCGGTTGTAGTAGATTGGATCTATTACAGTCTAGATCAGTCGGTTCATGTGATGAATCGATGATAGCACGGGTTGATGAGATCAATCGGTGAATAGGGGTTGGATGAGGCATAGATTGTATCACTACTAGTGCCCTAGAGATTGTCTCGGATCGGCATAAGGTGGTTATGTCGAATACTAGTAGGATACGAATCGATAGCCTCGGGCCGATGGGAATACTAGTGCCCTAGAGATTGTCTCGGATCGGCATAAGGTGGTTATGCCGAATACTAGTAGGTTACGGATCCGATGGCCTCGGCCCGGTGGAAAAACTAGCATCCTAGAGAATGTCTCGGATCGGCATAAGGTGGTTGTGCCGAATAGTTTTTGTTGCGATTTCATAGATTGGATCTGTAAATTTCGTAGGGTGTTGTGGCGCTGCCTCGAAACCCGCGGGGGCCCCCTCGACCCCCGCCCACGACGGTCGGCGGGACCGCCGTGTGCACTCCGCCTTGTATAGCGTCATGGGTTCACATCGTTAGGTAGAATACGATTCTACGCCTAACTTGTTTTTGCAGAGAATGATGTGAATAGTATGGCCCTATATCTTATTGGAATGTATGAGATGTATGTGATGCATGTAACATTCGCTCATGGCTGCGTGTCATGATTATTTCAGCTATTGTTAGTTGTCTATATTGTATTTAACGACCTGCGTGTCGACCTTAATGCTTGAATCTATCTTTGTAATCTTCAATTTCTAGCTATTATAGGTAGTAGCCTAGTTTTGAGGTTACAAGCTTTCAAGCATGGTGGCCTAAAGGAGTGATGTGGAGGATGGAGATCGTCTACACCTACATGGAGATGGAGATCACCATTTTTGGGCCATACTACTTCACGCTTAAATGTGTTTATCTCGTGATATTATCTATCTTATTCTTATGCAATGTTTTTGTGATATGTTGCTTTGGTAGGATAGAATCCCTCATAAAATTAGGTGTTCATGCCCTTCCATATGTTGCACCAAAAGATAATGATCACCGCATGGTAGGTCTACCAAAGTAGAGTGCCGTTGGTTATCATCATTATTTGGGGTAGATGTCGGACATCTACATGCGGAAGCATTTGGTTTACTTAACAAGGTTATCAAAACAGTTTTGGACCTTGGGGCATAGGTTGGGGCCGGGGCATATTGATGTCACCCAACAAGCAAGAGTCACATAGGGATGTGATTAGCAAGGTGTTGCTTACCCATGTCACTAGTTTTCTAGCCGTGATGCCAAAGCTCACTAGGAATTAGTGAAATGAGGATCTTGACCCACTATGTAACTTAGAGGAGTTTTGTTGCAAAACACATAGTGGGAGTCTTTTGTTAAATAGTTTAATAAAAGATGAACATAAACATAGTGCTAAACTTTGCATATTCTTTGTTGTAGATCATGTCAACTAATGCCGCATCCAGCTTCTTTTAATTTGCGATCTATTCTTGAGAAAGAAAACTCAATGGAACGAACTTTATGGATTGGTATCGCAACTTGAGAATTGTTCTCAAGCAAGAGCGCAAGGAGTATGTCCTTGAGTCTCCTTATCCCGATGACTTGCACGATAATGCCATCTGCGGCTGCACGGAGAGCTTATGAGAAGCAAACGAATGATTGCCTTGATGTGAGTGTCTCATGCTTGCCACAATGTCCTCTCGAGCTTCGAAGCAATATGAGAACACAGATGCCTACAATATCATTGTGGGGTTGCGTGGTATGTTTGAGAACCAAGCAAGGGTGAGAGGTTCAACACTTCAAAGTCCTTGTTTGCGTGCGAGCTTGCGAAGGAATCCGTCACCCTCATGTGATTAAGATGATTGACTACATTGAGAGTCCGGAAAAGCTTGGTTTTCCCTTAGCCAAGAGTTGGCTACGATGTGATTCTCCGCCGCTCCCCGAGCTTTGAGCCATTCATACTTGAACTATCACATGAACAACATGGATAAGACCTTGGCGAGTTGCATGGGATGCTAAAAGCTACCGAGAAAGCATTAAGAAAAGCAGCAATCATGTGATGATGATGCAGAAAGGCAAGGGCAAGCCCAATGTCAAGAAAGCGCGGTCAAAGAGTTAGCTCCCGATGAGATCGCGAGCAGTTCTAAGGCCAAGCAAGTCAAGAAGGGCGCTGCTCCTAATGCGATTGTTACTCTGTAAGCAATCGTGTCATTGGAAAAGGAACGCCCAAAGTACTTGGAGGATCTTGAGAAGAAGAAGGAAGTACGACTTCCTCTCCGGTATAAATGTTATAGAGATCAATCTTGCTACTTCATCCACCGATTCTTGGGTATTTGATACGGATCGGTTGCTCACCTTTGCAAATCGCTGGGGCTAAGAAGAAGTAGAAGTTTGAGTAGGAGCGAAATGGATCTTCGCGTTGGCAATGGAGCAAAAGTTGCTGCGATCATTGTTGGCACCATGCCATTGTCTTTACCTTCGTGATTAGTTTTGGAATTGAATAATTGTTATTGTGTTCCATCTCTTTCCAAGAACATTATTTCGCTTCATGTTTGCAAGCGAAGGTTATGACTTTAGATCTGTGAACAATGGTTGTTCTCTTTATTTCAAAGATATGTTCTATTGTCATACTCCATTGGTGAATGGGTTATATGTTCTTACTCTTGAAGAGTCACCGGTCTATAACATTAATGCAAAGAGGCAACGTTCAATGATTTGAATCCCACGCTTATTTGGCATCGCCGCTTAGGTCACATAAATGAGAAACGCATGGAGAAGCTCCATAGAGATGGTATTCTGCACTCATTTGATTTTGAATCATTTGAGACATGCGAATCTTGTTTACTTGGCAAGATGACAAAGGCACCTTTCACCGGTCAAGGTGAATGGGCAAATGACTTATTGGCACTCGTACATTCGATGTATGTGGACCAATGAGCTCAATAGCCGAGAGGGGTTTTCAGATTTCATAACTTTTATCGATGACTTTAGTAGATATGGGTATATCTACCGATGAAGCATAAGTCTGAATCCTTTGAAAAGTTCAAAGAATTCCAAAATGAAGTGCAAAATCATTTAGGCAAGACAATCAAGTTTCTACGATCCGATCGTGGAGGCGAGTATTTGAGCCATGAGTTTGGCAATCATCCAAGGATTGTGGAATTGTTCCATAATTGACTCCGCCAGAACACCTCAATGGAATGGGGTATCGAACGGAGAAATCGCACCTTATTAGATATGGTGCGCCCATGATGAGCCAAAGTGATCTTCCGTTGTCTTTTTGGGGTACGCTCTTGAAAACACCGCTTTCACACTAAACAGGTTCCATCAAAATCAGAGAAAAGACACCATATGAGATGTGGACAGACAACGCCCTAGCTTGTCTTTTCTTAAGATTTGGGGATGTGAGGCTTATGTAAAACGTTTACAATCTGATAAGCTCAGTCCTAAATCTGATAAATGCTTCTTTATCGGGTATCCTAAGGAAACAAAAGGATATTACTTCTATAATCAAGGAGAAGGCAAAGTGTTTGTCGCTCGACATGGTGTCTTCTTAGAGAAAGAGTTTCTCTCAAGAAGGGATAGTGGGAGCACGGTGCAACTTGAAGAAATTCGAGAAACACCAAAACGTTTCAGCTCCTACGTAACCACAACAGATGAACAAACTGTTGAAGAACTCGTTGTGGACACACCGCACCACGAGGTCGAGAGGTCACGTCTGCACCGAGAGGTACATGTTCTTGACTACTCAACAACGGACATATTGTTGTTAGACAACGATGAGCCTAAGACCTATGAAGAAGCGATGGTGGGACCAGACTATGAGAAATGGCTTCAAGCCATGAGATCCAAATTGAATCCATGCACAGAATCAAGTTTGGAACTTGGTTGATCCACGATGGTGTTAAAACCATTGAGTGCAAATGGATTTTCAAGAAAAGATAGACATAGATGGAAATGTTCACATCTATAAAGCGCGACAGGCCAAAGGTTTCAAACAAATTCAAGGTGTTGATTATGATGAAACTTTTCGCCCGTCGCAATGCTAAAGTCTATTCGGATCATTCTAGCGATTGCTGCATATTTCGACTATGAAATATGGCAAATGGATGTCAAAACAGCTTTTCTTAATGGAAATCTGAGTGAGGATGTGTACATGACACAGCCCACGGGTTTTGTCGATCCGCAATCACCGAAAGATATGCAAGCTGCAAAGATCCATTTATGGATTAAAGCAGCATCTCGGAGTTGGAACATTCGTTTTGATGAAGTAATCAAAGGGTTTGGTTTCATCAAGAACGAAGAAGAGCCTTGTGTTTACAAAAGGCTAGTGGGAGCGCACTCGTGTTTCGGTCTTATATGTGGATGACATATTACCGATCGGAAATGACATTCCTATGCTCAAATCTGTTAAGTCTTCATTGAAAAATAGTTTTCTATGAAAGACTTAGGAGAGGCGCATATATTCGGGCATCAAGATCTATAGGGATAGATCAAGAAGGCTAATTGGATTAAGCCAAGATACGTACATTGACAAGGTGTTGAAAAGGTTCAACATGCAGGATTCCAAGAAAGGCTTCCTACCTATGTCACATGGTATAAATCTTAGCAAGAGTCGTGTCCTAGTACACCGATGAGCGGGATAAAATGAATGCGATTCCATATGCTTCGGCTATGGGATCCATTATGTATGCCATGCTTTGTACACGCCCGCATGTCTCGTATGCTTTAAGTGCTACAAGTAGATACCACCAAATCCAGTGAAAGTCACTGGATTGCCGTAAAGAACATCTTGAAGTACTTGAGAAGAACTAAAGATGTGTTCTCGTCTATGGGGTGAGGAAGAGCTCGTTGTAAATGGTTACACCGATGCTAGCTTCCAAACCGACAAAGATGATTTTAGATCGCAACTGGATTTGTGTTCGCTGAATGGCGGTGCGGTGAGTGGAAGAGTTCCAAGCAGAGACGGTTGCTGATCCTACAACGAAGCCGAGTACATAGCAGCTTCTAAAGCCGCTAAAGAGGCTGTTTGGATCAAGAAATTTGTTTCGAGCTTGGTGTGGTGGCTAGTGCCTCCAGCGCAATGGACCTCATTGTGACAATAGTGGGGCCATTGCGCAAGCCAAGGAGCCTAGATCGCACCAAAAGTCCAAGCACATTCTACGGCGATTTCATCTCATCCGCGAGATTGTGGAGAGAGGCGATGTGAAGATATGCAAAGTACAAACGGATTTGAACATTGCAGATCCGTTGACAAAGCCGCTTCCCCATCCAAAGCATGAGGCTCACACTAGGGCAATGGGTATTAGATACCTACATGGTTGACTCTAGTGCAAGTGGGAGACTGTTGGTGATATGCCCTAGAGGCAACATGGAGATGTTGAATATATCACATACTATGTTTATGATACATTGCTTTGTTCCTTGAAATAGACATTATCATTATTGATCAATGAGTATGTGACTTATTCATGAGACTCTTAATGCCAAAATGTTGCTATTTCTAAATGATCCCTGATCATATATCATATGAGGAACAAATATGATTCAAAGATCAGCATATGTATTGATTGATGATCATGTCTCATGGATCATGGTATGGAGATACCAAATCAATAATATGGACATGTGTTAGTGAACATATGTTGGATAGACCCGCCATGAGACATCGCAGAGATTCCATGTGTCATTAGTTGGTCTCAAGTAGTGTTTATGTAGAATCCTTAGACTTGAGATCATCATGGTTCCCAACATGCGTAGTAGCCTATTTTGGGACTACTAACCACTACTCCGTGAATGGGTAGTCATAAAAGTAGTCTTCGGGTTTGCTATGAAACATGTAGTGGGATGTGAATGATCAAGATAGAATTTGCCCCTCCTTATGGGAGAGATATCTCGGGCCCTCGATGTAATGGATTATGAAAGTGCATGGCCATGCCAATGTGATTGAGGAGTCAATCACAAGTTTATAATCCATCACGGAATCGAGAGAGTGATTGAGCTATTAAGAGGATGACACAGTCTCGCCTTGTGCTTAATCTATATCGTGAGGCAAAGGGATTCGTACATGAGAACATTACAGTTCACCGATATGATCTTTACGTATACTTTGGGGTTAATATGTCTTGCTAGAGGCCGCTATTATCAGGTGACCGGAAAGGTGTTTCCGGTCGCGACCAAGTATACGTGAACCTCTGTGGTCGCACACTTAACGGGTTGGAACACTAATTCGAATGTGATTCGGATGTGGGCTCAATTCGGATAGAGATCCGGATAGACTCCTATTGGGCCTCGGTCCACGAGGCCCAAGTGAGGAGGTCTATATATTTGGAGGCGGGGTGAGGATGTACGCATCTGTTCCTCCCGAGCAAAACCCTAGCCGCCACCTCCCGAAGCGAAACCCTAGCCGCCGCGAGTGCCGGTACACTCGCGATCGGCGCCCAGCCCGGGACGTGTGGATACCGGTAGAGGCGCTGCTCGTTGCGGCGTTGATCGGCATCAACAAACTACGATTGGAACGGACTCGTGGTGTGGTTGATCGCGTGGAGGAGACAATCTGCTCGGGACGATCGGCTACTTCCACTACTACCTCGATGCGCGCGTGGTTGGATCGGTTTCTCCAACTCATCTTCGCGCGCTGCTGCCTAGTGGTAACGATCTATGATCCCTCCTTAGCATGATGTCTGGTGTGCGCGGTAGAAATTTTTATTTTCGCCAGAGCCTCACGCTGTTCCTTTAGGGGGACACGAGGCGGGCGAGGAATGGCGCGTCGTGCGGTGTCTAGCCATATTCCGCCGCCCCGTCACTGTCGGCTGTCCTGCTATGCTTTGAAGCTGTTATGATCCCACGGTCCGGTAGTGCGCTTTTAATGGCGGCTGGAATCGCGCCGACGTATGGCCTGTCAGAGGGCGCAGGCTATCGCGTCATGCTACCTGCCTTCCCGTGGGTGGGGCACGTGACAGAAC
Source organism: Dendrocalamus sinicus (assembly GCA_036346575.1). Classification (NCBI taxonomy): domain Eukaryota; kingdom Viridiplantae; phylum Streptophyta; class Magnoliopsida; order Poales; family Poaceae; genus Dendrocalamus; species Dendrocalamus sinicus. The sequence goes on along the minus strand of CM070660.1, from coordinate 28,178,840 downwards.
GTGTTCCTGCCATGGGCTTCGACCCCTCGGCCAAGGCTGTGACCCGCTATCTGGCCTTTCCGTGAAGGGGCCATCTTCCGGGTGCGGTCTTGGCCCGAGCACCAGAAGCTACCCTACTGCGTGCGAAGGTCGGGCCAAAGACCGGGGGTATTTCGGCTGGGGCGAAGGCTCCGTCTTAAAGACGTGCGTCGGGTCGTGTGCCCCAGTTGTTTTGTGCGTGGGTTGCCACACGGCGGGAGGCCACTGGAGCGTCGTGCACTGACGGTCCTTGGTGCTGTGGCCGTGTCTGGCGCGTACCGTCATGACGCTTCGTCCTTGGTTATGGGGAATCGTGCGGAATGGGCCTCTGTACGACTGCGGTCGTGTCCGGCACGCGGACCATCGCGACGCTTCGGCTACCACCTTCGGGGCGAGGTGGCTTGAAATAGCCCTCGTAACCACGCCCCCGCGGTTCTACACCCCTTTCTCACTTGCATTGCGTTCTACACTCCCGTGGTATTCTCACCGCTGTGTACTTCCTTCTGTGAGAAGCGATGGCATCCGGTGACAAGCGTGGCTAGGCGGCTGGTGCTTGCGGCATTCGCCGGTGGTCTTCACCGCTAGAGGTGAAATACTCGCTCAGCAAACGCGACTCGGCGGCGGCGGACAAGTGGTGGCTGGCGGCGGAGAAGGGAGGCTCGTTTTCTGGCGAGTTGGGCCCCTCACTTGTGACCGAGAAGACCATCCAAGCGCTACTGCACGCGGGGAAGTTGTCCGAGCGCCAGGCGGTACGATTGCCGCCGCCGAGACGGAACCGTGCCCCAAGGAGTCGGAGGCGCTTGTGTTTGTCGCCTTTTTTGACGCGGGGCTTCGCATCCCGGTGGCGGCGATCGTGGGCGACGTGTTGCGCACCTTCGGCCGAGCCGCACACCGACCAACGCCGTGGCCCACCGCCGTGCTGCAGGCTGGGCCTTGCGCTCGGAGCGCCGCCCGGTGCTTCGTTGTTTGCCTACCTGCACGAGGCACGGTTCCAGCCCAAGGAGCGAAAGGACGTGACGCTGTCGAACTTCGGCAGCGTCACCTTTATTCTTCGGCCATCTTGCAGCAAGCTCTTCCCCGCGAATTCCACTCCCTGGAAGTGGGAGTCTCACTGGATGAAACGGTGGTTCTACCACCGCGTGGCGAGCGGGAGCGGCCTCGATTGCACGGGCCGGCCGATCGCGTTCAAGACCTCGCCCGGTCGGACGCTCGACGACGAGGACAGGCAGAGGGCCCGACGGCTCACAGGTGTGGCCGCCCGCTTTAACATGCGCGACCTCGCCAAAGAGTACGCGATGTACGGCGTGGCGCCGCTTGCCCATGACTGGCGCCTCGCCGCCGAGAAGCGTCGAGACGATAATGTTCTACCGTGGGTCTACTCACTGCCGGCACCCCTCGGTTCTCATAAGCCTCGACTGTAATCCCCCTTTGTTCATGCGGAGTGCGTTAGCTGTTAATCTTGTCTCCTGCTTTGCTGTAGAGATTCGCTTGGAGGACGCGGAGCGGGCCGCGCGCGTATTCCTCAGGCTGTATACCGGCAGGGAGCACGAGCAGCGCGCGTCCGCTACTGCTGAGGCAGGGCTGGGGCGGATAAACCGCGTGTGCGAGGCCTTGGTCCTTGCCGTCCCAGACCGTGCTGATCCGCCCTCGCAACACCAAGACGACGACGCAACGAGGATGAAAGCGCCGTCTCGCAAGAGGGCCCAAGGCGGAGCGTTTGCCGTGCTTGGTATAGCATCTGCCTCTGTTGCTGCTAGTGTTCCCGATGGCGCGGCAGACGCGGAGTCAGATTCGGCGAGGTACACCGACTCGGGCTTGGATGGTGCGGACGCCGGGGGCGAAGGGTCTTCGGGGGGTGCCCTGGACGGTGGGCTCGCCGTGGGCAGCCGGAGAGGGGAAGTCTCATCACCCGCGGTGGTCATCGGGACAGGACCCATGCTGACCGACGATGCTGAGGTGGAGCCTTCGGCCGTGGCCACTATGATGCCGGAGACGCCCTCCGCGGGGGTGCACGGAGTTGGGTCTTCACCGACAGCCGCGGCCGAAACCGAGGTGCCCTACGCGATGGTTGCCATGGTGGGGTCTTCGCCACGGTGCTGTACCGCGGGGGCCTCTCGATAGCGCCATCGGGCGGTGTTGTCGCCACTTGCTCCGCTAGCGGCGTGTTCGCGCCCGAGCTCCACCGACGCCGAGGATTCACCGTGGCGACGGGCATCGGGAGCTTGTGGGACTCCGATGCATATGCCAAAGTCCCTGCGGCGCGCGCCCCCTCCGCCCCTCAGGCCACACCGTCCGCCGTGCAGGAACGGTCAGCGCCGATCCCGAACGCGGAGGCTTCTGTTCCTTACGGGACCACGCCCTCCGCGGGGACTTGCGCCACCGCTACCCCCCCTGGGACTAGGGGGCGGGCCCCCGAAGCCCTCCTTCCGCTACTGAAGGTACGGTGGCTTAGTTTGCCCTGGTGTGTTCTTCGTTGTGTCTTGCGGTGCTCACCGGCATTCCTACCTGCAGCGTCGTTTATTCCGGAGGAGGAGCCCTTGGCGGAACATGGGGGTCCTCGTGCCGGCGGGGCGATCATCGTGCGCCCGAGCCCAGCGGACTTCGTGCCTCCGCTGGAGATGCTGAGGGTGTGGCGCGGGATCATGGATGACGCGGCTGCCAGCGTCGGCCAGGAGGCGCTGCAGACCTACGGGGTGGGGCATCTGGGGGACGCCTTAGAGGTGTCGGGGTGAGGGTAAGCACTTATATGACAATACCTGGCCATGCTGAGCTTGCTAAGCCTTTCTGTTCTGCAGACACTTGTGCTGGGGTAGGCCTTGCAAGCGGCCTACATTCGTGCCCAAAGGGCGCTTGAGGATAGGCTGCGGGTCGTCGAGGAGCTGCGCGAAGCCTCGGGGGCCCGCTCTGCCCAGGATGCCCACATCCGCCAGCTGGAAGCGGAGTGCGCTGAGGTGAAGGCGCACGCCGAGGGACTTGCCGTGTTGGCGGAGGCGGCGCGGCAGGGGTTTGCAGCGGAGCGGGACGGCCTTCTGCAATAGATCGCCTCGCTGGAGAAGGAAAAAGGCGAGCTTGCCTTAACTCTAGCGGAGCATGACCGGACGCTTGGCGAAGCTTTGGTAATTGCATGGGATGCCATGCAAGCGCTGGAAAGCCATCTCCAAGGGTTGTGGCTAAAGTGCCGGACCACGCCTTTGGCCCGGAGGAGCTGTCTTGGACCCTTCGCTGGATCGGAGATGCCACCAACATTGCGCGCGGCGCCGCAACGACCTTCGGCAACCATTGCGCTTACGCGGCGTTGTGCATGGTGTGCGCGCTCCTACGGCACTGCGGTTGCACGCATGTCGCCGGGCTGGAGGACCCCCAGCTGGAGATGCCCGGCGGAGCCGGAGTAATGTTCGGTGCCATCCGCGCCGTTCGTCGTGCCGTCAAGTACTTCCACGAGCGGGTCTGGGATTACGTCGGGGAGGCCGCTGCATGGGTTGAGCTTCAGAAGTCACTTTACGGGGAGGGGAGCCTCGGCCAATTTCTGGACGAGGTCCCGCGGTGCGACGAGGGCGGCGCTGAGGCCTCCGAAGGCACTGGAAACTCGCAGGTGTGACGCCGAGGTGGCCAGGTGTAGGCGTGCGTTGCAATGTCCCCCGCTTTTCTTGTGAATGAAGTACACGGTTGCTTTACAAATTCTGACTATTTCACCTGTGTCCCGGGTGGCTTCCTTGCTGGGGCCGACTACTTGCGTCCGACCTTGCGACCCAGCGGCGCCTTCGACACTGGCGGAGGGCCGAGGAGTCGCTGAACTTTTGGGCGGGCCGATCTTCTTCTGGCGAAGCCCCGGCCTTGGCGCGTGCTAAGGACGAGCCTGCCGAATAGTTGCTTAGAGCGGCAGAGATGTTGGCGGGCCTCTGTACTTGTAAGATTTTTCTGATATATAGACCTCCTGACGATTAGGATATGCGCTGCATGCTGTGCTTTGGGCGGTCATGTTGATTACTCCTTGGAGTTAGCGCGTGCGGAGGCAGTCGTTGACGCTACGACCTGTTTAAAGTCCGTAGACTGGCGCGTGGGGAGGCGGACCTCCGCATTACGACTTGTTTAGAGTCCGTAGACTGGCGCGTGCGGAGGCGGACCTCCGCATTACGACTTGTTTAGAGTCCGTAGACTGGCGGGTGCGGAGGCGGACCTCCGCACTACGACTTGTTTAAAGTCCGCAGACTGGCGCGTGCGGAGGCGGACCTCTGCACTACGACTTGTTTAAAGTCCGCAGACTGGCACGTGCGGAGGCGAACCTCCGCACTACGACTTAGACTAAGTCCGTAGACTGGCGCGTGCAGAGGCGGACCTCCGCACTATGACCTGTTTAAAGTCCGTAGACCGCGTGCGTGCAGGCGACCTCCGCACTCACGCACTGCTTAAAGTCCAGATCGGCGCGCGCGAGGCGGACCTCCGCACCACGACCGCTTAAAGTCCAGATCGGCGCGCGCGAGGGTGGACCTCCGCACTCACGACCGCTTAAAGTCCGCAGATCGGGCGCGCGCGAGGCGACCTCCGCACTACGACTTGTTTAAAGTCCGCAGACTGGCGCGTGCGGAGGCGGACGTCCGCACTACGACTTGTTTAAAGTCCGCAGACTGGCGCGTGCGGAGGCGGACCTCCGCACTACGACGTGTTTAAAGTCCATAGACTGGTGCATGCGGAGGCGGACCTCCGCACTATGACCTGTTTAAAGTGCGCAGACTAGCGCGGAGGCAGACCTCCGCACTACGACTTGTTTAAAGTCCGCAGACTGGCACGTGCGGAGGCGGACCTCCGCACTATGACGTGTTTAAAGTCCGCAGACTGGCGTGTGCGGAGGCGGACCTCCGCACTACGACTTTTAGACTGGCGCGTGCGGAGGCGTGCTCCGTCGCCCTACCCTCCAAAGTGGGGGTAGCCTCTGGTGTACCTCGTAGTCCGCGTGCGCGCCCTCGCTGGGGCCAGCCTCTGGCGCACTACGCCGCTACTTCTTGAAGCTCTCAAAATTGGGTTTCCATAGTTCGCCTTCGTCCTCGACGCTCTGAGAGGGTGCGCGATTGACGGCCGCGCAAGGTTCGCGCCGCGTTTGCGTTTTGCCGAGCGCGCCGTGCCTTATTTGTTTATACTCCGTAGAGTGCGCACGGAGAACATCCGCGTCTTATTTATACTCCGGGGAGTATACGCAAGGACGACGTCCCTGGCATGCGCGGAATTCGCGTCTTGTTTGTACTCCGTAGAGTGCGCAGGGAGAACATCCGCGTCCTATTTATACTCTGGGGAGTATGCACAAGGACGACGTCCATGGCATGCGCGGAATTCGTGTCTTGTTTATACTCCGTACAGTGCGCAGGGAGAACATCCGCGTCTTATTTATACTCCGTAGAGTGCGTGCAGAGGCGTCCCCCCACACGTCTTTGTTCATACTCATGCCCGTGTCTTTGACGGAGAGTGCACACGCGAACGTGCGTCTTCATTTATACTCATACCCGTGTCTTTGATGGAGAGTGCACACACGAACGTGCGTCTTCGGTCTATACTCATACCCGTGTCTTTGACGGAGAGTGCACACGCGAACATGCGCCTTTGGTTTATACTCATACCCGTGTCTTGGACGGAGAGTGCACACACGAACGTGCGTCTTTGGTTTATACTCATACCCGTGTCTTCGACGGAGAGTGCACACGCGAACGTGCGTCTTTGGTTTATACTCATACCCGTACCCCTGGCTACGGAGAGTGCACACGCGTACGTGCGTCTTTGGTTTATACTCATACGCTGCACTCGCTACGAGAGTGCACACGCGCACGCGCGTCTTTGGTTTATACTCATACCCGCACCTCGTTACGGAGAGTGCACACGCGAACGTGCGTCTTTGGTTTATACTCATACCCGTACCCCTGGCTATGGAGAGTGCACACGCGTACGTGCGTCTTTGATTTATACTCATACCCGTACCCTTGGCTACGGAGAGTGCACACGCGTACGTGCGTCTTTGGTTTATACTCATACCCGTACCCCTGGCTACGGAGAGTGCACACCCGTACGTGCGTTTTTGGTTTATACTCATACCCGTACCCCTGGCTACGGAGAGTGCACATGCGCACATGCGTCTTTGGTTTATACTCATACCCGTACCCCTGGCTACGGAGAGTGCACACGCATACGTGCGTCTTTGGATTATACTCATACCCGTACCCCTGGCTACGAAGAGTGCACACGCGTACGTGCGTCTTTGGTTTATGCTGCGGGAGCACGCGCGTAGGCGAGGCCTCCGCGCGCTCTCGCCGCGTATTTTTGCACAATGATAAGAGGTTGGCGTCAAACGGAAGTCTATTACATTCCCGTTTGCGCGGGTGAGCGATTACATAGGGTGGAGGTACTAAGCACTTGCCTTTGGCGCGGCCGAAGCCTCTAGTAGTTGCACTATGTGTCGGGCTTACCGAGCCATCCCCGGATGATGCCGTGGGTCCCCGCGTTGCGATGCCGATTCTAAGCGTGTCGCTGAGCGTCGCGACGGGGATATCTGGTGCCGTACTCGATGCGCCGGGCCATATCCTGGTTGCCACGGACGGTAATGATGGCCCGCGGCCCCGGGAGCTTCATGCATAAATAGCCGTGATGTAGCACCGCTCCGAAGGAGTTGAGGATTGGGCGCCCCAGTATGGTATTGTAGGGGTATGGGAGATCGACGACATCGAATGTGGCATCGTCGACTCTTTCATTGTCGTCCTGGCCGAAGGAGACCTGAAGGCATATTTGGCTGAGCGCTCGTAGAGGTTGTCCTCCGAAGCCTTGCAGCGGCATTCCCGATGGGCCGAGGCATCTTTGAGGGATCCTCATCTGGTCGAAGGCTGCCGCAAACAGGATGCTCGCGGAGCTGCCGCCGTCAACTAGGGCACGTCCCACGTCGCATCCCGCTATAGCGACCCGGACGACCAGGGGGTCCTGGTGAGGAAGTTCCACGCCTTGGGCATTGGCGGGTGTGAACGTGACCTCGTGTTGTGCCCAGTCCGGCGGTGCCTGCGCTGGGTACGCCGCTACGTGGTGTAGCTTCCGGACATAGGCCTTCCGCTGCCGTGCCGAGGCGAACTCCAGCGAGGAGCCTCCGGAGATGACATTGATAACCCTGTGGTGGGCTACCTCCGGAGCCTACAGCTGCAGGAGGCCTTCCCGAGGCTGCTGCACATGGGCCTGAATTCGCAGAGGGCCCTCATGGGGCTGCTTCCCTTGTGCCTGGATGTGCATGGGGGCTTCATATGGGTACTGGAGGTGGGCCACCATAGGCGGGCGTGCCTCCAGGTTCCTATCCCGGGTGACGCTTTGGCGGAGCGCCGCGATGGAGGTGCATGCGCGCGCGTCGTGGGTGCCGCGACCGTGGACTTTGCACCACAGCCCATGGTGCTGGTCATCGTAATCTCCACGGCCTTTATCCTCGCAGCCCCGGCCACGGCCGTGTCCCCAGCCTCGGCGCCCCCGACCGCCACGACTAGCGGAAGCGTTTTCTTCGGAGCCGTCTTCGATGTCGAAGACATACTGGCCTCACCGCGACTTCTGCTGGCCGCGCTTAGGCCTATCGGACGGCTCCTTGTGCGGGGCGTCCTTGTGCTCGGGCGCGTCCTTGGATGACTCTCGCTATGCTTCCTTCGAAGAACCGTCCTTCGGTGGATCTTCGGTTTCGCCGAGCCACCGCCTGGTTGGTGTCGAGTCATCACCTTGTCTTCGCGGCGCCCTCCTCGCGCCTCGGCGTATTCTCCATTTTGTCGAAGAGCTTCACATCGCCTTGATTGGCTTCGCGCGTTGTACTCGGCCATCGGGCCCAGGCGAAGGCCCTGTATGGCTGCATTGACAATGGTGGTTTCGTTAACGTCTTTGACTTGACAACATATCTTCGCGAAGCGTTTGATGTAGTCTCGGAGCTTCTCCGAGGGTTTCTACTTCACGGCAAAGAGCTGGTCCGCGTCGACCCGCTCAACATAGTTTCCTTGAAAGTTGTTGTGAAGGCGGTCGCGGATCTGCTCCCACGCATAGATGGAGTTTGGCTCTATGGTACAGAACCAGGAAAGCGCCACTCCTTGCAACGCGAGGGGGAGTCCCTTCGCCTTTGTGGTGTCGTCTCCACCCGCGGCCTCGATTGCGGTTTCGTATACGTGCACGAACTCGCGGGGTCCGACGCTTTGTATGGCTCGATGACACCGGGAATTTGAAGTCTTCGCCACGCCGCTCGTAGTCCCGCAAAAGTGGGGACTCTGGATCGACGCATCGCAGCTGCACACGGCTGGATGTGGGGGCGTCGCGGCTGTCGGCCCTTTCCGGCGCGGGCTCTGGCACGACCATCGGCGCGACTCGCGGCTCGAGCCTCTTGCATGTCTCGCATAACCCGCGAAGATCCCCTAGCTCCCGCTGGAACGCGTTGAGGGCCGCCAGTGACATGCGTCATTTTTATATACATTTACCCATCATTTTGCCCCATTATTTTTCGCATTTTAGGACCATTTATCATAATTTACATGCTTTTATATATTTAATTGCTCGAAATGGACTGTTTTACATTTTTTTGTGCTTTTCTACAGGCCGGCGCGATCTAGGCGCATAAACGACAAATTTGGACTGCTCCGTACAGATGTGCGCGTCGACACGAATGCGTAGGATCTGCTCGAGTCGATATCCCTTGGGATCCTGGTGGATTTCGAGGCATGTTGTTTCATGAGGAGGGCGGACATGCGCCTTTTCCATGTCCCGTCCTTGGCCCTCCTCCCGCTACATCCAAATGAGCATTTCTTTATCTTTTTATTTCCATATCTTTTGTTAGTTTTTGTTGGTTTCTTTTCTTTTTATTTCAGGCCCCGTGCTAGATCCTCATCCTTGCATGCGCGAGAAGCCATGGGATGATTTGCCTACTTCCATTACATCATATACGCCCGGTGAGCTGTTTCTTACCCCTTTAAGCACATTGTTGATTCATTGCTCAATTTAAGCTTGGGGGAGGACTTGTATGTGTATGGATGATGCTCTAGCATGTTTGTGTATGTTTGTGATCATTTGAACTTATTGTTGTGTAGTTGATGATATATGGTCATTCTTGTGCTTCATATTATGCTTGTGTTGATGATATATGACCTTTACTATTGCTCTCATGTTATGCTTGATTGTATATATTTGCCATGTGAGCCCATGCCTTATTATTCTAGAAAGGTCATGTCGAAATTTTCTTAATTGAGCTATATTGTCACTAGTTCCTTGTATGTCTTAAGTCACTTGGCATTATATTAGAGCTTGAGTTTTGTTTATTATCCATGATGTGCTTAGAAACCTTGTGATCCTATATCATTCGATTCATTGCGAGTTACGCATGTGTTTTGACCATTTGCGGATTGAATTGGTTCTAGTCATCGCCTCTTGAATGGTTATATCTTAGTTTCATGCTTTAGCATATGTTATTTTAGATATTGATACTTTGCTTGAATGAAAAATTTGTGAAAGGGGTAGTCCTATCTTGAGCCAATAACTTGGTTGATTTATCTAGGTATCCATGTCTCGGGACATGTGTTACTTAGCATTAATGAAACCCGGTTAAAGATGCTTAATCAAAACTAAAAAAAAAAGAAAATTTTTTGTTTTGCAATGTGTGAGTGTGTAAAATAAGTGACTATGTCACATTGGTTCGGAAATGTGTTGAATAAGTGGCATTTTAGCCCAATTGAAGTTTGAATGTGTGAATAAGTGGCAAGCTTGCCCAAGGATTGGAATAAGTGGCACTTGTGCCCAATGTTTGTTTTAAATTTGCTAAAAATCAACAAAAATTAGGTATCATAGCTCAAGTGTGGGCTTTTTCATAAATTTCATGCAAGTATTAGTCTCTTTATCTCAAATAGCATATGCCTTAGTATGACTCTTTGCTATGCTCATTCTTGATGTTAAACCTAGTTCCGATACTTTACAATTTTGGTTGGATACATGTGATCACTTGAGTGTATTTCGACACTTGAGTGTATAACTTGATTTGGTCAAATGCTATAGTTATCACTTTGGCATCTTTGCTTGAATATTCATTCTCATCTTGGATGGTCCTCAAAACTCAAGTTAGATGATCTCATTTCACATTGTTGTATGCCTCATGACCTATTGCATGCATTCAACTAGTCTTTTACCACATAATTACTTGTTGTCCGGGTTCGATAATTTCATGTCATTTACTTGAGGACAAGTAAACGTTGTCATTTTTATATACATTTACCCATCATTTTGCCCCATTATTTTTCGCATTTTAGGACCATTTATCATCATTTACATGCTTTTATATATTTAATTGCTCGAAATGGACTGTTTTACATTTTTTTGTGCTTTTCTACAGGCCGACGCGATCTAGGCGCATAAACGACAAATTTGGACTGCTCCGTACAGATGTGCGCGTCGACACGAATGCGTAGGATCTGTTCGCGATAAAATCGGAGTTTCCAAGGGCCAGAAAAGAAGAAATGAAATGGGAGATGGACTGATTTGTAAACCCTAGATATTAGGAGGACTAATCTGCAAAGTGCCAAAACCCCATCTCCTCAATAGCCGCCGCCGCTGCCTGGGAAAAGCCGAGCCTGGCATTTTCTTCCTCCCCTTGGCCTCCCTTTTGCTCCCCTCCCTTCTCCTCCAAGTCCGGCCGCCGGCGAGCGCCGGGCCGCAGCTCGCCGGTAAGCCTCCGCCGCTCCCCACTGCCTCTCCTCTCTGCTCTTACTCGCCACCTCTCCTCCTCCGCCGTCCCTCCTTTGCAAGCGCCGCTCCTCCACATCCAGACCGCCGGTGGCCATCTCCCTACCGCGCCTCTCTCTCTTTGTGCCTCTCCCTCCACAGCCTCCCTTCTCCATTGCCTCCCCCTTCTCTCCACCGCCGCCTCACCTCACTTCACCCGCGCCACCTCTGCTCTTCTCTCACCTCCCCTTGCCGCCTCTCTCCATCCACGGACAACTACACCGCCCCCCTTCTCGCCCTTACCTCGCCGGTCGCCTCCCTTTTTTTTCACCGCCGCCATCACCTCTCGGCCGCTCCCCTTCATCGACTTCTCCACCACCGCATCCTTCTCTTCCTTTGCCCCCTTGCTTTTCCTCCCCTTTTCTTCTGCTCCGGCGCCGACGAGGGCTGCATCGACTTCTCCACAGCCGCCAGCCCCTTCCTCTCCTCCCTCGGTCGCCTGCCTGCTCCTCCATTCTCCTTCCCCACCGGTGCGCCTTCCTCCACAGGCCGCCCTTCCCCGCTGCTCCTCAACCGTGTGCCGATCGCTGCTCCACGGTGCCGACAACGCCCCTCCAGATCCACCAGGCCGCCACCTCTTCATCAGCACTGCCATCCACTGCTCACCGCCGGCGTCTCACCGACCTCGACGGCGACGACTTCTTCTGCCTCAAATCACCTCGGCCGCCACCACTTCCTCGGCTCACTTCACCGACGGCCTCCACCTCTGCTCTGCTTCCTCTGCTCAACCCCTCGGTTCATCTCCGATCTTCCCCTTTACCTCTTTGTTGTTCTCGCCATTATCCAACTGAATTGCTATTAATTTCTGTTAATTGATGTTATATGAATGTCATGTTAAATTGTGATCCGTGATATGTGTGATGTGAATTATGCATTGTGGATGCTAGGCAGCAATGTGATTTGTGTTCGTGGTTTGATATATGGATTTGTGGACTTGTGTTCAATGATTGTGTGAACTGTGATGTATGGGATTAGTGAGTATGTTATTGTGCTCGTTTTGTTATCGAAATTATGCTCGTTAATTGTTTCAGTTTTCTCAATGTTCATGTTGCAGTAGTTTAATTCTAGAATTTGTGTTTATATGTTATCTACTATGGTGCCGTGATCTTGTGTTAGTCATTTAATTGTTATCTGCGATCATTGTTAGTACTTGTGAAGGTTTGTGTTGCGCGATTTAGCGAGCCAGCAACCGCTCCTTCCCATTGCCGTCTAGACTCCCACCTTGTGCTCTATATTCTCCTTGTGCTTCTCGACCTTCCCCTTTCTTCTATGCGCGGTTGGTCGTTAGCGAGGTCGTAGTCGTTTGTAGTTTGTTGTGTTGTCTTGCCGTCATCTAGTTAGTCGTCGACCGCTTTCCCCTTCGTCCGTCTCGACCTCCCTTTGCTTCTAAACCTCCTCCGGTGCTTCTCGACTTCCCCTTTCTATCTTACGGTCGGTTGTTAGTTAGATCTTCGGTCGGTAGTCGTGTTCGTTCATGTTGTCGCTAGTGTCATTTGTTTAGTCATTTGTCGTGTTGTTCATTCGGTCGTCACGCCGTTAATTAAATCTGATCGTTCGTCTCTTCGATCGCCGCTTTGTGCATGCGAGTTAGAGTTTGTTCGATAGTTCGTTCGCTCGGTTGATTTGCTAGTCGCTTTAGGTTTAGTTCTCCCCGCTTTGTTTGACCTAGCTTTAGCCGAGCATCGGTAGCCTTAGTCTAGTCCCTGTGGAGAACACGACACTCGCCGCTATTTCAGTGGCAGCCCGTGCACTTGCGGGTGTGCTATTTTTGCACGATCAGCCAGCAGGGCGCTTTCCACCGCTGGTGTGGTGTGGGCTCCCGAGCTGTCAGTCGCTCCGTTGTGGCTATCTCCAACCGCCCGGTCCACGCTACCGGCGAGCGTTGCGGCGAGGGTGGCGGGGTTGGTCGCTGTCGCGTCGACGGGGTTGGTTGTTGTAGCGACGGTGGCGGGGTCGGTCGTCGCAGCGCCAGTGGCGGGGTTGGTTGTCGCGGTGCGAGCGTCGACATCCACGACCACCACGCCTGCGCCGTCACCCGCGCCCGCGACAGCCAATGCCAAAGCCCTGGTACCCACGCGACGCTCCGACCCAGCTGCCTTCTTCCCCTTCGACGCCGTCGACGAAGCTTTATTCGGTGCCATCTTCGGATTTCAGGCTTGCTCCTGTCCTCCCCACGGACGGCGCCAACTGTTGTGGTTACAGACCAAACAGAGAGAGATGTGGTAGTGGAGAGTTGGGAGGAAGTGATCGCCTCCCTCCTAGCCTTCCCTGGTATATATAATCATATGGGCTGTGCTTTTACAATTGTGCCCTTACATCGGTATCTCCCTGTCAGGGGTATTTAAGCCATTACATATATGTCCCATTTTGGGCCCTATAACCTTCTAACAGGCCTGCTGGGTTTAGGTGGGGGCCACCCCTACAACAGTAAGCAAATACATTCCACCTCCAATAGAAATAATCGGTGCATCACCCCATAAATTAGTATGAACATAGTTAAGAATGGCCCTCCTCATGTGGACAAACATGTTGAATATCAAATAAATTTGTTTCCCAAAGATGAAATGCTTACAGAACTACAAACTACCAGTCCTTCGACAGCCCAACAAACCATGATGACTCAGCTCAGTCAAATAATGCTTTGACATGTGCCACAATGTAGTCATAGTGTCATCATCAATATGTGAACTAGAAGCCACTGAAGTTGACCCAATAAGTAAGCTACCTTGTAAGAAATATAAATAATCTATATTTGGAGTAATAACAGCATTCATCATACACAAGGTGCCCCCAAACACTTGATCTAATGCTATGAATCACAAATGTGTAGCCCTTCCGATCAAGTGCCTTGAATGAGATCAAATTCTTCTTCAGTCCAACCACATGACGAATATATGTGAGTGTACGAACTATACCATCAAACATCATGAATCTGACTATGCCAATACCAACAACTCTGCACTTTCTGTCGTTGTCTATAGAACCTGAACCACCATTCGATCGCTCATAAGTAGCAAATCACTTTCTGTGTAGACACATATGGTAAGAGTAAGCAAAATCAAGAACCCAACCAGTGTTGAAGCTCATGTTACAACTATCAGATACACTAGGAGCACAATGCCCAACTGATGAACTATCTATATTAACCACAATAGTTGACCAGAATTGTCATCTACAACCGCCACACTAACTGGTAAATTCTCACTCGTGTGGTCATTTTCTTGCTTATCCTTCTTTTTCTTCAGCTTAGGACAATACCGTTTGATATGAACCCGCTCCTTGCAATAGTTGCAATGGACATCTTTCTTACCCTGATGGGACATTGACGTCCCTTTCATCTCCTACTACCACTGCTAGCAGCATCACTGTAAGATCGATTACCGCAATCAGAGGGGGGATGAACGATTGCCTCCGCCTTTTGAATCTCTCAGTGCTTGATGGAGGTTTTGACCGCTGGTGTTCGACAGCTCGCTTTGCCCCTTTGTACATAGTCATAACCTTCCTTCGCTCGAATGCTTCAACACTGGTGTTGTTGGTGATGATCAAGTAGAAGACTCGACAAGCAATCTAGTTGACAAAGGAACGTTATGTGCCATGCATGACATGCTTGTAATGAGAATGAGCCAAGGATGATGCCCAAAAAATAATAACACTGGCGCCAACAAACTTTTCAAAAATAGATCTGATCTTTTATTTCTAAAACATGTTCTGTGTTTACAAAGTGCCTTCTCGGCACCCCTTAAACTCTAGCATAAAAGCTTTCTCTCCAAAGTCGTCTCAAATCGTTGCATTAGCCCTTAGCCTCACCTTTCTTTTATAGGCTAATGCTCTAAACCGTGTCCTCATCAAACACGGTCACAAAACTCTATCCATTCTAAAAATCAAGGGACCCATAACCCTTCCAAACACGAGTTTTTCATAATCTCTAAGCCTTTGCAGTTATGGAATCCTTCCTTGACTCTTTGAACTCAGCACGTGTTGAAGCCTCCAAGAACACAGACCGCACATCCCATAGCTTCTCCACATATCATCCTCATGTGTCGAAGCCTCCAAGATCGTACCTCCCATAGCTTCTCCACGTATTATCCAACTTTGATCTCCACATGCTCCAGCGTGTGCTTGACCCTCCTAGTCCCGGTCCTCCTCATTACCGACTATAACTGTCTTCATACCCAACTTGCATATGCAAAGACCAATAAACATTCTTTTAGCATAAGTTATTCCCAACTTAACTAACATCAATCCACACACACATATCACATCCTTGTCCATTCATAAACATGAACCCAAATATCCATGACCACAATTTCCTATAATTACCCTTAGACTACTCAGTAAGACTAGTTAGACCATCATGCCCAGGCCGGTCAGACCGTTGGCCCATAAACATGAGTACTCGAGGCACTCAAAGATTATAAGAATTAAAGCACTCAAAGCCTATGAATATCGATCGTGAAGCCTACATCAACCGACCGTAAAACCCACAACTGCCAATCATAAAGTATTTGACAACTGATTGTGAAGCCTATGACTACGACAACAAATCATGAAGTCTATGACTACCGATCACATAGTCTATAGCTACCAATCACCAAGCACCGACCAAGCACTGTAGCACTCAACTATCAACAAAGCACTATAGCTATGATCATAGAAATGTACTGTAGTTACGACCACCAACTAGTTACTGTAGCAGACGAGCTTACGACCTTCGACTAATTCACTGTAGCTAAGATCGGTTTACTATTGCTTGTGACCAGTTGACTGTTGCTTACAACCGATTTGCTATAGCTTACCAACATTTAACAAGTATGATCGTTCTGCCATGGTCATTTTGCTGTGCTTGACTTGCCGTGGTTGATTTGCTGTGGTTGATTTGCCATGGTCGACTTGCCATGTTTAACATGCTGTGGTCGACATACCGTGGTCGATGCCTGCCATTCAGACCTGCCAACCATACTATCCACCATAAGGCCGATCAGACTTCTATCCATAGTCGAAGCCCGCTGATCGCCAACCGTGGTCGACCAAAATTTTCACAAACGCAAATTTCAATGAAATCCAAAAGTCAATTATTTATCATCACCGTATTCACGACCTTCACATGGTCTAACAATCACCACCACCACCACCATGACCATGCTTTACAGACCTACCATGTGTCAGAATAATACCCTCATCTTAATAAGGATCCTCCATGCGAGTTTTCTTAAGCAAATCCTTTCACAAGAGGATGGAAACAACATCATCCATGGAGACAGAATCAGTGCCATAAAGGATTTGATCTCTAATGGCATCATATAAATCTGAGAGTGAATACACGAATAAAATGGCCAAATGTTCCCTTTCCATAGAGGTACCTAAATTTTGATAATCAAGCACCATTTTGTTGAACTCATAATATATTGCTTGATAGGATTGCCTTCTTGTATACACATCCCAAACAAGCACATTATGAGGTAGAAGCGACTAGAGAGTGACTTGTTCAAATAGAGAGATTCCAATTTCTTACAAAGAGCCAAAGCGGTCTTCTCTGAAGAACTTGCCTTAACGCATTATCTACAAGAGCCAACCAGAGCACCACCAATGCTTTCTTATCTAGCTTCTTCATCTCATCACTTGACATATTTGATAAATCTAGATCACCATCTTCTAACACATTATCTAAGCCCTTGTCAACCAAAATAGAATGCATCTTTATTTACTATAATCGAAAGTCACCATTACCATCAAACTTTCCCTGATACCACAAAACAACAAACAAATAAGTGCCTTTGATATAAAAGTACTCTGATACCACTTGTGAGCACAGAGGGGTGGGGAAGCGACAAGATTACTCACAAGCATTTGACTGAACACCTTCTGTGCATAAACAAAAGAGCAACCATTGATTCAAACCTACACACACCAAGCCGTCCAAACTTCACGACAATATACATGCAAGTATCAACTCACTACAATATCAACCCCCATTATCTTGACCAACATATCAAACACATGTGCTATCTCATATCCAACTAAACCATACAAGCATAACTTCACATATAAACAAAGAGCAAGCAAGATGGTAACTCAAATCAATACATGTGGCAAGAAAAATAATGAATCAAGAGTAGATACCTTGCGTGGAAAATAGGCCTGGGCAAAATACCCGCTACCCGTTACCCATACCCGAATTACCCGAACCCGAATCCGAAATACCCGAACCCGAGGTACCCGATCCTAAATTCGGATAGCGATTCTGATTACCCGAAATTAGTTTGGGTAGTTCGGGTAATATCCCCCGGTACTCGAACTACCCGAATTACCCGAATTGTCTTTGTGTTTGTGATGTGTTGTCGGTTGAACACTTGAACTTATCACTTTATTAGTATATGATTCTCTCTGTTTGAACAACTGCCTATGATATATTATTCTATGCAAATTGCTGCTGAAATTATGTGCAAATTCTGTGCAGTTTGCTAGTTTTCTGTAAATTCGGGTATATCGGGTATACCCGAACCCGAGCCCGAATTATCGGGTACCCGAAATTGCGGGTAGTGTTTTTTTTAGGCTAATATCGGGTAGCAGTTTTCATTACCCGAATTTTGAATTACCCGAATTACCCGACCCGAAAAAATCGGGTAACCCGAACGCCCAGGCCTAGTGGAAAACCCTAGTGGGAAAAACTACAGGTGGTGACAAGACGAATGATCCACTAGTGAGATGAAGCAAGTACATAAGATGAGAGCAAACAACATGAGGAGGCTCCAAATCCTCCAAATTTCACTCTTGAATGGTGGATCCAACCCCCTCTTCTCCTTCCTAACCCTAGCTCTCCTAAAACAAGAAACTCAACTTTCTGTTCTGGTTCGAGTTAGGACAGAGGCTTAAAATGGTAACTTTGTAGAAAGTTGATAAATATTATAAGCAACCCAAATTTCAGCCTACAAAATGCCTAAGCAGTGTTCCTCTTCTCTTTAGCTTATGTTTATGGCTTTCTCCAAACAAACAAATAGGTGACTTCTCTACCGTATTTTCGAAATGGTTTATTGAGATAAACTTTTCTAAGTGGCTTATTAGTGTTCGGTTCGTTTGCACGAACACTCGTGTTAGAACTAAAAACCATCTGCCCAGCCGAAAAGAACCCATCAATGTTTTGCATGAGCCAAAATGACTTCCAAATGTGAGCCAAAATAACTTCCAAATGGTGAAATTAGGAGCTAAATATTATCACAAACCCACTATTACCGAGGAGTGTAGCTAGGTTCATAGAGATTGAGTAAACTAAAACTTTATTTTCTCAGCTCAATCACCAACCATCTAAAAAGATATTGATTCTATGTAGTATATATAGAAGCTATTACAAGGAATGAATGGAGTATATTATTGGTAGTGAACCATCTGTATGCATGTCAATGGAGTCACTTGGATTCCAGGGATCTAGATTTACCAACTAGCGAGCTAATCTCAATAGTACAATAATGGTTTGTCGTACACACAAGCTAGTACAATTTTCCACCAAGGGCTGACACGTCTTGTGCATTGTTGCATCGGTCACTACTCTCTACCCAGCTATCTCAGTTACGTACTCGAGTTATGCACATGGCACCCTTGAGTATTATTTCTAGGTGTGTGCGCTTAGGGGTGCACTCTACGTGCAGGGCCGGTCCTGGGATTTTAGGGGTCTAGGGTGAAACTAAAAATAGGAGGCCTAATATAAATATCTAAATATAAATCTACATACACACATATATATATATATGTATCTAATTTTACCAACAAACACTTAAAATGCGTTATGTATTAAAGAAAAATTCATATCAAAGAGTTTATAGATATTACCTTAAAAATTTCTTCTAACATTTCTAGATGCGAAGTCATTGATAACGGTATTGATATCAATCTCATCCAATAATTTCTTCTCAATACATAAAGTTGCCAAACCGTTTAACAGCACTAGCGCGGCGGACGGGCAGAGAGAGAGACGGCCACCCTCCGCAGCTCGGCGCGGTGTGCAGCGTGCCCTAGACGGCTAGACGGAATCACGGAAGAACTAAGAAGTCAGAAAGTCAGATTTCAGAAAGAAGACCGAAGATGAGAAGTCGGCCCGGCCAGGAATTCGGAAGACGGATAGACTCATAGACGGATAGTATACATAGTATATATACTATGTATATAGGGCCCGGTCCGGCCGCCCCGCTCGCCCCCCTTCAGGGCCGGGCCTGTCTGCGTGCGTGGAGTTTTTAGTGGATTTGACGTTATTTACCACGGTATTTACAAAATTAGATGTATATGGTGAGTATTTGTAGAAATGGTACTTCACTCATTCGGTGGGCGGGCGGTAGCGCGGGGGAGACGACACGTGGCGAGGGCACCGGCGGCAGGCGCCTGCCGACCCACCAGCAGACAATAGACAGCCTACCACCAAGCCAGGGGACAGCAGGCAGGCCTGCCGCCCGGTGAGAGGACGGCAGGTGATTAAGCCGGTTGATTATCCGGCTTAATTACCTGTCTAATTTTTTCTATTTTCTATTTTTTTAAATTTTAAAATACAACAAATTAGCTCAAAAAATTATGAAAAATTTATGTACAGCCTCCCGACACAATGTACTCCACAGTATAATTTTTGGGTAATTTTATCCATTGTGAATGTTTCTCAAAACTTCATAAACTTTTGATATTTGTACGAGTTTTTACATATATCAAACGAGCTTCAAAAATTATGAAATTTTATGTAAAACCTTCCGACATAGTCATAGTTATTGTGTAATATTTTGAGAATTTATATGGTCCAAATTTACCACGTTTATTCGGTTTAATTTAATCATGAATTTAATGAGCTCAGTCATCTTTTCAAGTGGCTAACTTCTATGTTTCGAGCATGTGTCAGTCAATCATGCTATATTTTCTTTCCTACTATGTGGTTCACACAATTGTCACTTTGTATGTGTCGTGCCCCCCTCGTGCGCTCTCTCGTTCACACTAATGTTGTTATGTCTGTGTCGTCCCCCCTCGCCCGCTCCCTCGTTTGCACATTTGTCAGTGTTACTATGTCGTCCCCCTTACCCAAAGTGCTGCTCGTGACAATGGGTCCTTAATGCATGGGGTGTCCCTGCAATGCCTGGAGGACGCGGAGCTATAGGTGACGACACACCATCTGGTGTTCTTGTACATGGTGGAGGCTTACGCGCCACATCACGTGATGTGACAGTTCGGTTTGCACCAGGCCATGCCCCCTCTAGATGGTAGGTTCCTACCGCAAGCCATACACTGATGAGTCAAACTCCATCCGACTAATGTATACACTTTGTATATCTTGCTATGTAACATCGATGATTCTAGAAATGTAGGCAATCAAGGGCTGGTCAGCATGGTACAGACAGGCGGGCACTGCAGCAACAGTGAATGACGGCATGGATGGATAAGGCGCACCTTGATGTTGTCATGGAGCAGCGTCTGTATGACGTCTAGATGTACGACGAATACCTGGAGTGGTACATACCCTGCTCACATAGTAGACTCACCATATCACGCATGAGGAAAGTCTGTAATGCTCAATCGATCCCCACAGCACTTCGCGACGGTATGACAGTGTAAGACAGTTCAAATTTCTTATCGTTTCATTTAAGAAATTCATACTAGTCTTTACTAAACCTATTTGATATGTCACTTCAGCTTTTGTGAGGCCACCATCACCAGCCCAGAGACACCACTGGCTCTACAGAATACTATAAAGTACATCTTAAAGCAGACCAAAAGATAGTGCACAACCTAAGCTGTGGCCGTTCCACGGATCACATTGTGCACATAAGTCACCCAGTAGGGGCACCATGCTCACCCGCCTGGTCATCACGACCTAGTGAGCTCGGCTGACCATCGCAATCTACCAATTCTGCCTGGCATCATAGTACTAGCCGCCGATTATCCGTGCGTCGTACCGACGAGGAAGTAACTTACGTACAAACCTACATTTTGTTTTCCTATTAGGCCTTGCTTTCACTAACATCATGGCATTCTCCCGCCGCAGATCCATCGTTGAGATGATCACTTTTGACGTCTGCACCACCTGCATAGACTACTGCTCCCTGTTCTTCATCTTCGCTTTACATTCGGGAGGTATGAGATTTTCATTGTATATCTGGAATATTTATTGTGACTAATATTGTTTCATCTTGCAGCTCCAATTCAACGTGGGGGTGACAACGAGTTCACTGATGATGACGCAGTCCTCCCAGATGCTTCCAGAGAGCACTACACCACGCCAGGATTGCAGTGTACACTAGGCAGAGCTCAATGTTTATAGCATACCCAGGGTTTGAACACTTCGGTGGGCAGAGCTCCTTCGACTTCACTGCCACATCGTACGGTCAAGGCGAGAGCTCTTTCGCACCATGAGGGAGATTTCTAGAGTCCTTCATCCATGATATTATTGCAAGTGGCTCGTAGTTCGATATGTCTCAATTGGAGGACTTCGACCCTTACCGGACCTAGCCTACTGTACTTGAGCCTACTGGATCACCGCCGGCCATTGAGCAAATAGAATAGTCTCCATACTTCATCTGACTCGAGATGCAACCTCCAAACCGACTGACATACCCCACGGGACATGCTCGTGCTCAACGGAAGACAAGGCCACGTATAGGGAGGTAGACGTGGCGAGGAGGTAGCAGTGGATCAGATGGGTGAGCCATATCGTATCCAGTGTGATTCATTTTTTACTACTATAATTACTTTTACTTGTACAAGTATTCATAATGTATAAAATTGTAAACAAAAAATCGTAAAATATTTGTAAATTCATGATTAAATTAACCTAAATAAATATGATCAATTTGTATCACACAAAATTCTCAAAAAATTATAAAACAACTATGATTCTGTCAGAAGGATTCACATAAAATTTCATAATTTGGAGCTAGTTTGCTATATGTAAAAACTCGCACAAATATTAAAATTATATGAATTTTTTAGCAACATTCACAAGGGATAAAATTATCCAAAAATTACACTATGAAGTACATTGTGTTGGGAGACTGTACATAGATTTTTGTAATTTTTTGAGCTCATGTCATATATTTAAAAATTCAAACAAATACTGAACAGAAAAATTAGGCAGATAATTATGGCAGCTAATCAACCGGCTTAATCACCTACCATCCCCTCACCGGGCATTAGGCTTGCGTGCCGTCCCCTAGCTAGGTGGTAGACTGCTTGCCGTCTGCTGGCAGGGTGGCAAGGGCCTGCCGCCGGAGGCCTCGCCACGTGTCGTCTCTCCCGCGCTGTAAATACGCCCCACATACGGCTAGTTTTGTAAATACCGTCGCAAACAGCGCCAAATCCGCTAAAAACTCGTGTGCGTGGTGGTGTATATGTATGTACATCTATATTATAATCGAAAAAAGCTTAAAAATATTCGTTGCACCTAGTGCAAATTGATCAACAATATATTTATTTCGAATGTATCCTTCCTCGCTAGTAATCACTTTCTCTGTCCACAAATATAGTTTATCATAGGTTCGATACGGTCAAGCTTGCCTGTTAATATATGTTAAAGTATATAGATTGACTACATAAAAATAATACCATTATATTTTTCTTACAAAATTATTTCATAATATATATTTTATTATTATTTTTGTTAGTATATTATGATAATAAATTATAGTCAAAGTTTTACATTAGAGACCATAAAAAAATCAAAAACGATCTATATTTGTGGATGGAGAGAGTAAGATTTAGAAAAATGCCCGCTATGTATGCCAACAATAGGCATGCTCTTTGTTATTTTATAACACAGCGTAAAAATGATGGAACCTCAACAATACATGACGGTTGTAACAAACTTGTAGAGACCCAGGGTGACCAGAAACCTAAACAGGATCCCCTTATTCCCCTCAGGCTACCAACCACATTAGTAAGGTTAAGCATAGCACAGATCGCAAACCGTGCGTGCAATGGATGAGCGCCTCCAAAAGGTTATGATCAATTCAAATCCCCAACACATTTCATCCCTATATCCCAGCGGAACCTCGCTTGTCACTGCCTCCTCTCCTATAAACTGTTCATCTTGCAATTCTACATATACGATGCATGTTATGTACACCGTGGTGGAAATTTACCCATGCATGCGTCTCATCTACCCCACAATTGGGATCACAGGAGAATGCTGAAAAAATATACATATCTCATCTCAGATGATGATGAATAGACCCTAGTTTGATTTTCGTTGCGTTTATGAAATTACTGAATTAAACTAGCTGGGCACAATCTTCCCAAACGTAGTTTATGGCGATACAACCTCACCGGTCGCCGGCCTGTGCGGAACCATAGCACAGAACCACGGGCTCACGGAGACATGTCGGGTGAGCTCCCGCCGGAAGTCAGTACTGCATCCTCAACTCAAATTTTCGACGCATCCCATTCCCATAATATCTTAATTTCGATGTTGGCCAGCTCTTGCACATTGGCCTCTCGTCACCCTTCTCCATCCTCCCTCTTGTTGTGTTGCAATTCTATAGAAACGCACTAGAAATTTGTTTTTGTTTTATTTGTTGTTTCTGTGTTCGAAACAGGTTATTTATGGACGGCTGAGCCGAGAGTAACAACTAAGACTTTACTGACTCACCAACCACTGAAGCGCTTACCAACAATAGTACCATAAAGCTTCAACGCTAGTATTGCAGGATTAAGGCCAAATAGATGAAGGCGCACGTCGTAGACGAGAGCTCTTAACACAGCAAAGGTGCAAATCTTTGTAATTCTTGTGGGAAAATATTATTGTTGGGCATGTAGAAGTGAACAGCAAGCACAAACAATGAAACTATGTGTAGGAGGATAGAATAGGGCAAATAATTGAGATGATTGTATTGTTTAAGCCTCAGGGCATATATAGTGAGTATACAGTGATATGGAGATCAAGTCAATCTACTAGAGATAAGTAAGTAATCAGATACAAATCTTAATTGATTCTAACTATCTCCAATAGTCCTGTCATACAAGTTGTATTCTCTAACATCCCCTACAGTCGGAGCTCATTCTCTAACATCCCCTATAGTTAGAGCGGGAGCATTGCGGACGCTCAGGCCGAAGAAGAAGCTGACAAGGATTCTTAAGCTAGAGTAGAAGCTAACGATGGGGTGCTATGCAAAAAGCCAATAGTGGAGTTGTCTACCGTCAAGGTAGTCATCGAAGTAAGGTAGCCGATGATAAAGAGTGGTGTCACTGATGAAGAAGCCGTAGGAGGGTGCCATATGTTGTAAATATTGCGGTATAAGCATATATTTATATTTAATTCCAGCAAAAATGATAAATACGCAATCATGATAAACAAAGCATATAAATGACTTCAACATGTAATCATGTGAATTCTTTAAGTCATTAAAACATATGCCCAACAAATATATTATGTAAGAGTCTAAAATTAACATATACACATGTAAACAATCGCAATGAAATGCTGATCTCAACAAAGCATAACATGTATGACCAAATTCAGCATGTTATCAAGATTTTGAATGATATATATTGCTCTCAGATGGCTAGTTGCACAAGATCCATTCTTGGCCATCTCCGTCATGACAAAATCTAATCTTGATTATATGTGACAGTTATAAATTAGATCTTGAGCTCAAATTAAACCTTGCTATTAAAATAGGCTAATAGATCATGAATATAACTTGCTAGACAATGCAGATGATCCCCAAAATCAATCTATCATTCATTTAACATGAATTCTATTGATTCTAACAAGGTAACAGGGTTCGGCAATGATCAGAAATGATAAAAAATTAACCAAAGTACAGATTTAACACAGAGATCAACGAGTAATGAACAGTAATTTCAATGATTAGTGCATGTAAGATAACAAGCTAGCTGAAAGCTTAAGATCCATTTACCATCACATTCATATATAACCTCAGTATTTTGTCATTTCATAACAGAGCAAGTGAACCCAGTCTTTGCAACTTTCAATCTTGTTAAAGTTGATCTGAATTTGTACCGTGTCCGTGTAGGACACTGCAACGCCTCATGTCAGATGTGGAATGGCACGTGCATGCACAGGTTGTATCAGACGTGGTGTCAATCTGTAGCAATCGACTCTAATTCGGTTTCCTCTCTGTGTGAGACTCTTTTCCCTTCCGCTATAAATATGTACCCCAGTAACCCATAGGAGGAGCAAGGATTCTATTGTAAACTCTCCTTATTATAGTGATTTGCCTTCGAGCTCCCATGGTTTTTTTCCCCGCAAGGGTTTTCCACATAAAAATTTGTGTCTCTTATCTCTATTTTTCTATGCATTATTTGCAACAAGTGGTATCAGAGCACAGGGATTTAGAGTCTTAAGATTCGAGAAAACAATTTTTCATCCGATCAAATCTGAGCGTCGTTGAGTCGCTAAATCCGATCCAAAAACAAATCATCGACGCGCTGCCTAGCTCCGTGGGCGACATCAACACAGCGTAGCACGTCTACTTGCCCATCCGCCATGCAAGCCAGGAAAGAAGACGCAGCAAACAACAGCACATGAAGAAAAAAATCTTGCAGCAAAGGAGCAACGATGCAATTCGGCGAGAACACATGCAAAGCCAATAATCACGCACGCAACCCGAGGCCAAATAAAAAATAGGACATGGAACAGAGAGAAGAAGCTGTCGGTTTGCATGATTTTGGTGTGATTTTTGGTGAGTCTTGCTAGGTGCACCCAATAAGTGTACCAGGATTTCCAGATTACGAGAATTTTGCTAGGTACATACAAATTTGTACCAGCAAAACTTAGTTTTCTTCCGCATGGCGACTCTGAAGTATGATTTTCCGCTGTTGGATCACGACACGAGGTTTTCTCTATGGCAAGTCAAAATGCGAGCTGTTTTCATCACAGCTTGATTTTTCTTAATTTAAAGTTTTAATTTGAAAGCTAGATGAAAACCTGTAAAAATATAAATGATTTTATAAGAAAAAATGAGCAGTCAACCAAGTATTAGGGGCACATAGATTTCTGAAAACCATTGACTAGTAGATATTGGTTGGGTGCTCGATCGATGGCTCGTTTAGGTTCGATATACGCCATAAGCATGAAGCTCTTGTGCATCAACTTGATTTTCCCAGTGAATCCCATTTCCAGCAGGCCTCACACACATCCAATGTATGTCCTCGTCCTCCATCATAAACTTCAAACTCTACATAATTAACCAAGGGACCACAGAGTATTGCTTCTTGTTCTCGTGACACGAGAGAAACCCTGTGAGCGTAGAGGGGCAGTAGAAGAAGACTAGCAAGCTAGTTACTTACAAGCATTTCACTGAACACTTTAGATGTATAAACAACAGAGCAACCTTTGCTTCAATCCTACACACACCAAACCATCCAAACTTCACAACAACAATATACGTGCAAGTACCAACTCACTACAACATCAATCCCCATTACCTTGACCAACATATCAAAGAACACATATGCTGCCTCATATCAATACGAGCCTAACTTCACATATGAACAAATAGCAAGCAATATGGTGACTCAAATCAACACATATGCAAGAAAAATACTAAATCAAGAGTAGACACCATAATTTCACTCTTGAATGGATGGATTTGGTGGATCTAACCCTCTCCTCTCCTAACCCTAGCTGTCCCAAAACAAGAAAAATCAACCCTCTGTTCTGGTTCGAGTTGGGGAAGAGACTTAAAATGGTAACTTGCAGAAAGCATCTTAGATTGATAAATATTACAAACAACCCCCAATTTCAATCTATAACATACCTAAGCAATGTTTTGCATGGTAAATGAGCCAAAATGACTTCCAAATGGTGAAATTAGGAGCTGCATATTATCAGAGTTCTCTACCTCAGCAACAATTGAACCATAGAGCAAACACATCAAGATTCATGATGCCAAAATTCCAATCTTCAAATGCTTCATCTCCAAATGAACAAATCAACAAGTGGCAAACTCACCATCTCCAATGCTCCACATGAGCTAGCTTAGGCAAGCACGAATACCAACCAAGTCCAAGCAATGCTCAAACCTGGCCTTTGAGACAACCTTGGTTAACATATTCATTGGGTTGTCTCTCTGCATACGAAGTCTTCTTTTCACATGAAACTGAATAAAGAAGTTAGGCACTTCAATATGCTTGGTTCTCTCATGCAACTTTTAATCTTTTGTAAGGTGGATCGCACTTTGACTATCACAGAAGACAACATGATCAAGTTGCTTTGCTCAATGCCCAAATCACCAAGAAAACTATGCAACCAAATAGCCTCCTTCACCACCTTAGTCAAAGACATAAATGCAACTTCTGTGGTTGATAATGCAAGTGTAGACTGCAAGGTTGCCTTTTAGCTAACACAAGACCCACAAAGTTGAAATACATAACCGATGAGAGAACGCTCACATCAAGATATCAAGCAAAATCAGAATCTGAGTAACAAACAACCTATCCTAGATTTGCTACCTTTTGACCATGCATCAAACCAATGTACATTTTGAAGGTACATAGGGATCCACTACACTGCCTTCCAATGCTCTTTCCCTGGCCTTGGCATGAAACAGCTCACTACGTTAACTGCATAAGCAATATCAAGACATGTGCAAATCATAACATACATCAAACTTCCAACTGCACAGGCATAAGAAACTTTAGACATGTACCCTACCTCCTCTGTATCCAAAGACCCTGATAAAGTAGAAAACTTAAAATATGCTGTCAAAGGAGTGGAAACTGGCTTTGCATGTGACATGTGAAATCAAAGCAGAAACTTTTCAACATACTAACTCTGTGAGAGCCAAAGTCTACTCTGGGACTTGCCATGATGAATGTCCATAATTGCACCCATATCCTTCATCCCAAACTTACTCTTGAGCATAGCCTTCACTTCATCAATAGCTGAACAGCTCTTGCCTGCGATAAGGATGTCGTCAACATAAAGCAACATATACACCTTAGAGCCATCTGCAAGTACCTGTTGAAACACACAAGCATCATATGAACTTCTCTCAAATCCATGGCTACTAACATAAACATCAAACATGTGGTGCCACTGCCTTGGAAACTACTTCAAGACATAAAATCATTTCTTAAGAAAACAAACATGGCCTTCTTTTCCTTCAGCCACAAAACCTTTTGGTTTTTCCATAAAGATCTTCTCTTTAAGGTCCCCATGAAGAAAAGCTATCTTCACATCTATTTGCTCTAATTTCAAGTCAAATAGTGCAACCAAGCTAGCAAAGCTCGAATCAAAGTATGCTTCACAATTGAAGAGAATACCTCATGGTAGTCTATTCCTTCTTTCTGACTAAAGCCCTTCGCCACCAATCTAGCTTTGTGCCTTGGAGTATCAACTCTTGGAGAAATCTCTTTGAGCTTGAACACCATTTGCAACCAACAATATTACGCCCTTTGGGTGGCAACACAAAGCCCCAGGTGTGATTCTTGTGCCATGATTCCATCTCCTCCATCATTAGGGGTGGAAACGGATCGGATACGATCGAATAGTCTCAAATACGAATACAAATTCGAATATTCTCAAATACGGATACAAATATTCTCGAATACGAATATGGATATTTTCAAATATGGATTTTCTCGGATATGAATATTGGATAAAACAAATTCCTAGTGGTTTTGCTAATTTTTTTTTACCGATTTTTGACCAGTTACCGGTTTTAAACCGCCTAAATTCAAATTTTGAATAACAAAATTCGTACGAATTTTTTATGGGTTGTAGAAATGGATCGAATACGACTTGAATAGTCTTGAATATGAATACTGATACGAATATTCTTGAATACGAATGCGAATATGAATATTCTCAAATACGGATATGAATTTCTTGAATGCGAATACGAACATTTTGGAATACGGACTTTCCTTACCATATTCGCGTTTTCTCAGACACGAATATCGGATAAAATGAATTATCTGTTACCGTTTTCCACCCCTATCCATCATAGCCTAAACCCAACTAGCTGCCTGAGAACTGCTAACTAACTCATGAAAACTACTGGGCTCATCAGTAACAATATCCTCAGCAACTATCAAAGGAAAAGAAGATGTACCTATGCCTCTTGCAACTGGTGTGACCCAATCTCCATAGTATTGTGATGGCCTTCTCTCCTCTACAGATGATGTGCTATAGGAGAATTTGAAGCTCCATGCAAAATTGCATCCTTTGACTAACTATTAGCTGCATCTGCTCATGCTTTGCCTGATTTGTGTCACCTTGAAAACAATCTATAGATTGATAACAATGGCTGTTGCCAACTATAGTAGACTTGGTCACTAGGGTCTCCAGCTCAAATGTTACCATCTATGCTATCTGTTCTACATTAGAAGCACCACCTGAAGTAGAGTAATGATTGCCATCTAAGCAAAGGTCACATCTCTGTTGACGATTACCTTAGAGGGTCTTGAATCTTTAAACCACAAATGATACCCCTTAACTCTATCACTATAATCAAGGAACACACACTTCAATCCAGACGTTCTAACTTGTTCAGATGAATATGAGCATATGTCGGACAACCAAATACCCTCAAGTGATCATACTAAGGTGGCTTGCCAGACCACACCTCCTCTGGTGTCTTGCACTCAATAACTGCGACGACGAGCGGTTGACTAAATAGCATGCTGTGGTAACTGCCTCTGCCCAAATACTCTATGGTAACCCGGCATGAGAGAGCATGCAATAGGTCCTCTTGAACAATGTCCTATCCATACGTTCTACTACTCCATTTTGCTGTGAAGTACCAACTATGGTGTAGTAACGAGTAATTCTGGCAGTATGCCCCAAACTCTGTTGAGCGGAATTTTTGCCATTATTTGATCTCAAATATTTGACCTTCCTTTCTGTCTGTGTCTCCACCATAGCCTTCCACTGACCGAAACGACCAAATGTCTCATCCTTGGACTTTAGGATGTAGACCCAAACCTTCTTGCTGAAATCATCAACAAAGGTAAGCAAATACTTTCCACCTCCAATAGAAGTAACTGGTGCATCACCCCATAAATTAGTATGAACATAGTTAATAATGGCCCTCCTCGTATGGACAAACATGTTGAATCTCAAATGAATTTGTTTCCCAAAGATGAAATGATTACAGAACTGCTGACTACCAGTCCTTTGACTACCCAACAAACCATGATGACTCAACTCTATCAAATAATGCTCTGACATGTGACACAATGTAGTCATAGTGTCATCATCAATCTGGGAACTAGAAGCCACTGAAGTTGACCCAGTAAGTAAGCTACCCTGTAAGAAATAAATATCATCTGTATTTGGAGTAATAAGAGCCTTCATCATACACAAGGAGCCCCCAAACACCTTGATCTAATAGCTATGAGTCACAAATGTGTAGCCCTTCCGATCAAGTGCCTTGAATGAGATCAAATTCTTCTTCAGTCCAATGAAATGACGAATATCTGTGAGGGTACGAACTACACCATTGAACATCATGAATCTGACGATGCCAATACCAACAACCCTGCACTTTGTGTAGTTGTCTGTAGAACTTGAACCACCATCCGATGGCTCATAAGTAGCATGTCACTTTTTGTGTAGACACATATGGTAAGAGTAAGCAAAATCAATAACCCAACCAGTGTTGAAGCTCATGTGCACAACTAGCTGATACACAAGGAGCACAATGCCCAACTGATGAACTATCTGCATTAACCACAAGTAGTTGACCAGAACTATCATCTATAACTACCACACTAGCTGATAAATTCTCACTCTTGCGGCCATCTTCTTGCTTGTCCTTCTTTTTCTTCAGCTTAGGGCATATTGTTTGATATGACTCCGCTCCTTGCAATAGTTGAATGGGCATCTTTCTTACTCCGACAAGACATTGAACGTCCCTTTAATCTCCCAGTACCACTACTAGCAGCTGTTGGTGATATGCCCTAGAGGCAACATGGAGATGTTGAATATATCACATACTATGTTTATGATACATTGCTTTGTTCCTTGAAATAGACATTATCATTATTGATCAATGAGTATGTTACTTATTCATGAGACTCTTAATGCCAAAATGTTGCTATTTCTAAATGATCCCTGATCATATATCATATGAGGAACAAATATGATTCAAAGATCAGCATATGTATTGATTGATGATCATGTCTCATGGATCATGGTATGGAGATACCAAATCAATAATATGGACATGTGTTAGTGAACATATGTTGGATAGACCCGCCATGAGACAATGCAGAGATTCCATGTGTCATTAGTTGGTCTCAAGTAGTGTTTATGTAGAATCCTTAGACTTGAGATCATCATGGTTCCCAATATGCGTAGTAGCCTATTTTGGGACTACTAACCACTACTCCGTGCGGGTAGTCATAAAAGTAGTCTTCGGGTTTGCTATGAAACATGTAGTGGGATGTGAATGATCAAGATAGAATTTGCCCCTCCTTATGGGATAGATATCTCTGGGCCTCGATGTAATGGATTATGAAAGTGCATGGCCATGCCAATGTGATTGAGGAGTCAATCACAAGTTTATAATCTATCACGGAATTGAGAGAGTGATTGAGCTATTAAGAGGATGACACGAGTCTCGCCTTGAGCTTAATCTATATCGTGAGGCAAAGGGATTCGTACATGAGAACATTACAGTTCAGCCGATATGATCTTTACGTATACTTTGGGGTTAATATGTCTTGCTAGAGGCCGCTATTACTGTGGTGACCGGAAAGGTGTTTCGGTCGCGACCAAGTATACGTGAACCTCTGGTCGCACACTTAACAGGTTGGAACACTAATTCGAATGTGATTCGGATGTGGGCTCAATTTGGATAGAGATCCGGATAGACTCCTATTGGGCCTCGGTCCACGAGGCCCAAGTGAGGAGGTCTATATATATGGAGGTGGGGTGAGGATGGACACACGCTGTTCCTCCCGAGCAAAACCCTAACCGCCACCTCCCGAGCCAAACCCTAGCCGCTCGCGATCGGCGTTCCAGCCCGGACGATGTGGATACGGTGGAGGCGCTGCTCGTTGCGGCGTTGATCGGCATCAACAAACTACTGATTGGATCGCTCGTGGTGTGGTTGATCGCGTGGAGAGCGATCGTCGGGACGATCGGCTACTTCCACTACTACCTCGGCGCGCGTGGTTGGATCGGCTTCTCCAACTCTTCTTCATTGCGCTGCGGCGTCTAGTGGTAACGATCTATGATCCCTCCTTAGCATGATGTCCTGGTGTGCGCGGTAGAAATTTTTTATTTTCTGCTATCGTAGCCTACGCGCGTTCCTTCAGCAGCATCACTGTAGGATCAATTACTGCAATCAGAGGGGGTGAATGATTGCCTTCACTTTTTGAATCTCTCAGTGCTCGATGGAGGTTTTGACCACTGGCATTCGACAGCTCACTTTGCCCCTTTGTATGTAGTCGTAACCTTCCTCTACTGGAATGCTTCAACACTGGTGCTGCTAGTGACGACAAGTAGAAGACTCGACGAGCGATCTAGTCGATGAAGGAACATTATGCGCCACACATGACATGCTCATAATGAGAATGAGCCAAGGACGATGCCCAAAAAATAATAACATCAGCGCCGACGAACTTTTCAGAAATAGATCTGATTTTTTATTTCTAAAATATGTTCTGTGGCTACAAAGTGCCCTCCCGACACCTCTTAAACCCTAGCACAAAAACTTTCTTTCCAAAGCCGTCTCAAATCGTTGCGTTAGCCCTTAGCCTCACCCTTCTTTTATAGGCTAATACTCTAAACCATGTCCTCATCAAATACAGTCACCAAACTCTATCCGTTCCAAAAATCAAGGGACCCGTAACCATTCCAAACACGTGTTTTCCATAATCTCTAAGCCTTCCCAGTTATGGAGTCCTTCCATAACTTTGAACTCAGCACGTATCAAAGCCTCCAAGATTGCACATCCTGTAGCTTCTCCACACATCATCCTCATGTGTCGAAGCCTCCAGGACCTCACCTCCCATAGCTTCTCCACGTATTATCCACCTTTGATCTCCACATGCTCCAACATGTGCTTGACCACCTCGTGACATTCTCGATTGCCTAGACCTTGAATTTCCCCCTCCTAGTTCTGGTCCTCCTTGTACTGACTATGACCGTCTCCACACCCAACCTACACATGCAAAGACCAAAGAACTTTCTTCTGGCAGAAGTTATTCCCAACTTGACCAACATCAGTCCACACACACATATCACATCCTTGTCCATTCATAAACATGGACCAAAATATCCATGACCACAATTTCCTAGAATCACCCTCAGACTACTCAATAAGACTAGTTAGACCATCATGCCTAGGCCGGTCAGACCGCTGTCCCAATAAGCACGAGTACTCGAGATACTTGAAGATTATAAGAATTAAAGCACTCAAAACCTATGAGTATCGATCGTGAAGCCTATGGCAACTGACCATAAATCCCACAACTACCAATCACAAAGTCTTTGACAACTGATCGCGAAGCCTATGACTACAACTATAGATCGCACAGCCTATGACTACAACAACAGGTCACGAAGTCTACGACTACTGATCACTGAGTACCAACCAGGTACCGTAGCACTCGACTATCAGCAAAGCACTGTAGCTATGATCATCGAAAAGTACTATAGCTACGACCACCAACTAGTTACTATAGCAGACGAGCTTACAACCTTCAATCGGTTCACTATAGCTAAGATCAGTTCACCTATTGCCTATGATCGATTGATTGTAGCTTACGACCGGTACACCGTAGCTTATCAACATTTAACAAGCATGATCGTTCTGCCGTGGTCATTTTGTTGTGCTTAACCTTCCGTGGTTGATTTGGTGTGATTGATTTGCCATGGTCTTCTTGCCGTGTTCGACATGCTATGGTTGATGCCTGCCATTCCAACCTGCCAACCAGACTATCCATCACAAGGCTGATCGGACTTCTGTCCATAGTCGAAGCCTGCTGATCACCAACCGTTGTTGACTAAAACTTTCACAAACAAAAATTTCAATGAAATCCAAAAGTCAATTATTCATCATCACTGCATTCACGACCTGTCACATCCCAAAATTCGCCTTCAAGAAAATTTAATTTCAAATTAATTATTTTAATGTATATGAGTCTTATTTGGATTTATCTGGATTTTATTTCAAAGTCTAAAGCAAGAAAATGTATCTTAAATATTTTATTAAAGCCAAAAAGAGTTTATTTTATTTTTCCTAGCCTTCCCTAAATTTTTGAGAATTTTCTGGATTTAAAAATCAATTTTTAAAGTTAAAAAGTATTTTATAAAATTATTAAATGCAAACCTGAAATTAAAAATATTTTTCCTAAGTCTAAAATGCTTCCAGGAATATTTTATGATATTTCTGGAATTTTTAGACATTAAATATTATTTTCTAAGTATTTATAAAGTTTCTAGTATTTTCTAAATTTTATTCCGAAAATAAAAATCAAATTAATCCAAGCCCGCCACGTGTCACTCTCAGATTGAATCACTCTCTCTCCACGATTTAATCCTAGCCATACAAAGTTACTTACCCCTTCATATTCATCCAAAGGCCATGAGCTATTCACTTGCCACGTGTCGTAAATCCGACGGCCCGTACCCCTTCACTTCCCCTCTCTCTCTCACCGACGCATGGACCCCACATGTCACATATTTCTTCAACCTCTCCTTCTTCCTCCTCCCACTCTCTCTCTCCTCCACTATTAGAGCCGAAATAAAGCTTTCATTGCCGTCCGTTTTCTCCTCTTAACTCCCAATTAAAGCATGGAAACGGATGCCCTAATCACCCCGACTAATCCACCAGCCGTTTTCCCCTTTATTTGCCTCTCAAAACCGAAAGGCCCTTCCTCTCCTCTCTCTTCCTATAAATTCCCGAGTGCCGGCTCTTCTTTCTTCCTTTCGGCCTTCTCTCACCGCCGCCCTCTCCCTCCCCTTCGGCCGCTGCCCTGTGCGTCTTGCTTGCCTGCCGCCGCCTCCCGCCAGCCGCCCGCATTTCACCGCCACCGCCACCACCTCCCGCATCACCGGCCGCCTGGGCCTCCGCCGCCATCGGTAGGTGCGCGCCGCCCCTACTACCCCGCCGCCGCGCTCGCCCGCCTCCGGCCGCCGGCAAGGTCGCCGGCCGCGCCCCCCCGTGTGTCTCCTCTGTGATTTCCTCTCTAATCATTTTCCTCCTTGTTTATTTTGTCTTGTTGATGTTTCCTTGTCATGAAAGGTCAAGAGCTCACTTGGCTAGGGGAGTCTAGTTAGTGCATGCATGTGTGAGGTTGTGGGTTCAAATCCTGGGCATGCATTTTCGGTTGGACTTTAGCCAATTTTTATTCACCTTTAGTCAATGACAAGCGGGACCCACTTGTCATAAATTATTAAAATAAAAAATCTGTATCCCAATGACAACTGGGCCCCACACGTCATACACTCAAATATATCCAAAAATCAGCCAAAAATAAGATTCCAGAGAATATTCCCTCGGTTTTGCATTTTCTGGAATTTCCAGTTCATTCAAACTTCCAATCGCTCGTTCTCCGTCGTCCGAACTCCGAATCCAGTTATTCAAATTTATAAATTTGTATAAAATCATAAGCTTTCTTGCACTATATATTTCATATTTTTGTGATTTTATTTGTATTTATTTATTTGTTTGTTTTGTTGTTTCATGCGTAGAACCCGACGTCGTCGAAGAGTTTGTTGAGCCGCAGCAAGAAGGACCAACTAGTGCACAAGAAGGCAAGTCTCCTTTGAACATTTTGAACCTATGTTGTGAAATATTTTTAATTATTTTAAATTTAAATGCATCGCAAATTACATAGAACTATAATTTTGTTTTAGCAATTTAGTTAATCCAACCTTGTTATGCCCTCAATTGAAAATTGAGCGCCATGTACCCTTGTAACCCTAGGATCATCTTTGTCTGAATAATGAGATTATTATTTAATCTTTGATAAATATTAGAACGGTAGTATAATGCTTAGCCATGGTATTTAATCTTGTTGTAGCTTTGAAATGGGAAATTATATTTCATTCAATACTCTTTGTATTCAGAAATTTAGTGGTGATTGGTGTTGCCACTGTCCTTTTAAAAATAAAATAAAATATGGAAATTGTTTAGACCGGGGTGGATGGTTGATTTGGATTGGTGCGATAAGCACGAGATCTTGTAAAGTGTATGTTCCGCCCTAGTCGATTAAGGATCGACGTTTGTGATTGTCCAGACTAAGCACTACCGTACAACCCCATGTCTATATGGGTATGACCTAGCTGACTAACTTACGATAGTTTAGTTTAGGTACCACCAGTGGAAAGCGGGTGCCAGGGATTTACTGATTATTCGCAGTGAGGGACAGAGATTTACTGTACTCATATGGCGCAAGAGGGGGCTTCTGACTGGGTGGATTTAACCCTTCTGCGGTGAAACCTTAGCAGGTGGTGTCTAGCTAAACTAGAGTGAGGTAAAAGCTTTGTGATATTTATCTGCGTCTCATGCCAAAGGAAGCGTGGTGACTGTTAAGATAATATATCTCTTGGGGTAAAGTTGTACAACCTCTGTAGAGTGTCAAACTATTCGAATAGCCGTGCCCACGGTCAAGGGCGAGCAAGGAATGCATTCACATGGTAGATCTTTGGTTTTCATTTTAAAAACAAAGTTTTGGTATCCCGTGAGTGGAGGGAACTCTCAGAAGGGTATACTGGCGGTTGGAGCCAGAGCGGGTGGTTGGAACCCGCAGTTTTAAACTTATCGATTAGAACTGGTTAATTGGTGTTGGTGGATAGAACCTTC
Organism: Dendrocalamus sinicus; assembly: GCA_036346575.1. NCBI lineage: Eukaryota > Viridiplantae > Streptophyta > Magnoliopsida > Poales > Poaceae > Dendrocalamus > Dendrocalamus sinicus. The sequence continues at coordinate 28,142,328 of CM070660.1, read as the reverse complement.
ACTGTAATTTGTTTACTAGTTTGAATTAAAACAATTACTTTGTGCAAATTAATGCCTTCAAAAATATTTAATGTTATTTGAAGTAAAATATTGCTTTGTGCAAAAGAACCATATAACCTTCCTTTGTTAAGCCTTGCATCTATTGCATTTTTCCCAAGACTTGAGGAGTACTTTTTGTACTCACATGCTGCACTTAAAATAAACTCAGAAGAATATGAAGCTCAAGAGGGATACTACGACTACTTCGTGTGTGGATTCGATGAAGGATTCCTGGAGTTTTAGGCCACGTTTCCCCAGTCAATTGCCTGTGGCGTATTGATGGGTCTTCACCGGATTTTTCTTTTGCTTCCGCTATGTTCTGTGTGTGTGAGGTCTTGAAACCTCCTTTGTAATAATGAGACCATCCGGTCGGTACTCTATATTATTGTAATGAATCGTTGTTGGTTATGTAATCATCACTGTTTGACTGTGTGCACTAGCTTTGATCTGGGACTAGTGCTGTATTACACAGAGGGTCCGGATTCAGAAATCCGGGGTCCCGACACGACCTCCACATAGTCTAACAATCGCCACCACCACCACCATGACCATGCTTTACAGACCTCCCATGTGTCAGAATAATAACCTCACCTTAACAATAATCCTCCATGTGAGTTTTCTTAAGCAAATCCTTTGACATGAGGATGGAAACAACATCATCCATGGAGACAGTTCCATAAAGGTTTTGATCTCTAATGGCATTATATAAATCTAAGAGTGAATACAAGAATAAAATGGCCAAATGTTCCCTTTCCATAGAGCTACCCAAAATTTGATAATCAAGCACCACTTTGTTGAACTCATCAATATATTGCTTGATAGGATTGCCTTCTTGTATAAACATCCTAAACAAGTGCATTATGAGGTAGAAATGACTAGAGAGTGACTTGTCCAAATAGAGAGATTCCAATTTCTTCCAAAGTGCCAAAGCAGTCTTCTCCAAACAAACTTGCCTTAACACATTATCTGTAAGAGCCAACCGGAGCACCACCAATTCTTTCTTATCTATCTTCTTCATCTCATCACTTGACACATTTGATAAATATATATCACCATATTCTAACACATTATCTAAGCCCTTGTCAACCAAAATAAAATGCATCTTCATTTGCTATAATCGAAAGTCACAATTACCATCAAACTTTCTTTGATACCACAAAACAACAAACAAATAAGTGCCTTTGATATAAAAGTACTCTGATACCGCTTGTGAGCATAGAGGGGCGGGGAAAAGGCAAGACTAGCAAGCTAATTACTCACAAGTATTTCAACGAACACCTTACGTGCATAAACAAAAGAGCAACCTTTGATTCAAACCTACACACACCAAGCCATCCAAACTTCACAATGACAATATACATGCAAGTATCAACTCACTACAACATCAATCCCCATTATCTTGACCGAACGTATCAAACACATGTGCTATCTCATATCCAACTAAACCATACAAGCATAACTTCACACATAAGCAAAGAGCAAGCAAGATTGTGACTCAAATCAACACGTGGCAAGAAAAATAATGAATTAAGAGTGGACACCTTGCGTGGAAACCCCTAGTGGGAAAAACTACAGGTGGTGATGAGATGAACAATCCACTAGTGAGATGAAGCAAGCACATAAGATGAGAGCAAACAATGAGAGGAGGCTCCAAATCCTCCAAATTTCACTCTTGAATGGATGGATTTTGGGTGGATCTAACCCTCTCCTCTTCTCTTTTCCTCACCCTAGATCTCCTAAAACAAGAAACTCAACTTTCTGTTCTGGTTCGAGCTATGGCAGAGGCTTAAAATGGCAACTTTGCAGAAAGCTGATAAATATTATAAAAAACCTAAATTTCAGCCTCCAACATGCCTAAGCAATGATCCCCTTCTTTTTAGATTATGTTTATGGATTTTTCCAAACAAACAAATAGGTGACTTGTTTGCCATCTTTTTGAAACGGTTTATTGGGATAGCCTTTTCTAAGTGGCTTATTAGCATTTGGTTCGTTTGTATGAACACTCGTGCTAAGGTCAAAAACCATCCGCCTCAGCTAAAAAGAACCCATCAATGTTTTGCATGAGCCAAAATGACTTCCAAATCTGAGCCAAAATAACTTTCAAATGATGAAATTAAGAGCTAAATATTATTACAAACCCACTATTACCGAGGAGTGTAGCTAGGTGCATGGAGATCGAGTAAACTAAAACTTTATTTGCTCGGCTCAAACCATCAAAAAAGATATTGATTCTATGTAGTATATATAGAAGCTATTACAAGCAATGAATGGAGTATATTACTGGCAGTGAACCATCTGTATGCATGTGAATGGAGTAACTTGGATTCCAGGGATCTAGATTTACCAACTAGCGAGCTAATCTTAATAGTACAATAATTGGTTTGTCGTACACACAAGCTAGTACAATTTTCCACCCTGCATTGTTGCCTAGGGCTGGCAAAAAAGCTCGGGCTCGTCAGCCAGCTCGGGCTCGGCTTGGGCTCGTGGAGGCCTGGCTCGGCTCGTGGATAAAACGAGCCGAGCCGAGCCAGCAAAAAAGCTCGGAGTCTAAATGAGCCGAGCCCGAGCCAGCTCGGTTGGCTCGGCCCAAGCCCAACTGCCGTCTGCCAAGGCCCAAGGTGCCTCCTCATCTTCTACGCCTCTACGGTTCTCAGCCTCCCCCAGACCCCCACTCACTCGGCTCTCTCTCTCCCCCACTCACGCGCTGACGCGCCCCCTCCGCCCCGGCGCCTCTCTTCGGTTCCTCCGTCGCTCCGCGCCGGCCTCTACTCCGCGCTCCTCCCCTACGCTTGGCCCTCTATCTCTCCAACGGCTTCCCCCCCCCGTCGCCTCCTCCTCCGTCGCTCCCGCGGTCCCGTCGCCTTTCCCCGACCTCGGCGTGCCGCCCTCTGCCAACACCTCCTCCCTGTCGGCCGTCGCCTTTCCCCGACCTCGGCGTGCCGCTCTCCGCCAACACCTCCTCCCCGTCGGCCGTTGCTCCAGCGCTCGCTCACCTCCGCCACCGCCAGCAAGATGAAGAAGACGCTCGAGCTCAGGTCCTCGGCCACGTCCAAGGGAGGCAGCCCGGGGAGCGGCGGCGGCGGGGCCAAGGTGGCCCCACGGCGGCTGGCGACCGTCGGGAAGCTGATGCAGGTGCAGATGTGTGTGTCGGCAATATTGGCTCGCGAGCCCTCATGAGCTGGCTCGAGCCGCATCACGAGCCGAACCGAGCCCACAAAAAAGCTTGATATCCTAACCAAGCCAAGCCGAACCGAGCCTCTATTTTACCAAGCTTTCACGAGCCGAGTCGAGCCAGGCTTGGCTCGGCTCGTTGCCACCCCTAATTGGTCACTACTCTCTACCCAGTTATCTCAGTTATGTACTCGAGTGATGCACGTGGCACACTTTAGTATTTCTAGGTGTGTGTGTGCTTAGAGGTGTACTCTGCGTGCGTGGAGTTTTCAGTGGATTTGATAGTGTTTATCAAGGTATTTATAAAATTAACTATATATGAAGTGTACCAGTAGAAATGGTACTTTTGTCATTCGGTGGGTGGATGGTAGTGCGGGGGAGACGATACGTGGTGAGGTTGTCAGTAGCAGGCGCCTGTCGCCCCGCCAGTAGATGGCAGGCAGCCTACCACTCGGCCAAGGGATGGTAGGCAGGTCTGCCGCCCCGTGAGGGGACGGTAGGTGATTAAGCCGGCTAGCAAATGAGCTTCAAAAATTACAAAATTTTATGTGAAGCCTCCTGATATAGTCATAGTTGTTGTGTAATTTTTTGAGAATTTTATGTGGCCCAAATTTACCACATTTATTCAGGTTAATTTAATCATGAATTTAATGATGCTCAGGCATCTTTTCAAGTGGCTGACTTCTGTGCTTCGAGCATGTCGGCCAATCATGCTATATTTTCTTTCCTGCTATGTGGTTTGCACAATTGTCACTTTGTGTGTGTCGAGCCCCTCGCGCGCTCTCTCATTCGCACTAATGTCGTTATGTCCGTGTTGTCCCCCCTCGCCCGCTCCCTCGTTTGCACATTTGTTAGTGTTACCATGCCGTCCCTCTCACCCGAAGTGCTTCTCGTGACAATGGGTCTTCAATGTATGGGGTGTCCCTGCAATGCCTAGAGGACACGGAGTTATGGGTGACAATACACCATCTAGTGTTCTTGTACATGGTGAAGGCTTATGTGCCACAGCACGTGATGCGACAGTTTGGTTTGTACCAGACCGTGCCCCCTCTAGACAGTAGGTTCCTACCGCAAGCCATACACTTGTGAGTCAAACTCCATCCGATTAATGTGTACACTTTGTGTGTCTTGCTATATAACGTTGATGATTTTGGAAATGCAAACAATCAAGAGCTGGTCGGTATGGTATGGGCTAGCGGGCATTGCAGCAACAGTGAACGACGGCATGGACGGACAGGGCGCCTCTCAATGTCATCATGGAGTAGCGTTTGTATGACATCCAGACGTACAATGAGTACCTGGAGTGGTACATACCCCGGTCACACAGCAGAGTCACAATTCCTCCACCAGATCGCCCCGAGCAAATCACACACGAGGAAAGTCTATAACGCTCGATCGATCCCCACAGTGCTTCGCGACAGCTTGATAGCAAAAGACAGTTCAAATTTCTTTTCGTTTAATTTAAGAAATACATATTGGTCGTTACTAAACCTGTTTCGTATGTCACTTTAACTTTTGCGGGCGTAGCACATCACAAGGGCGTCCGAGGCCACTATCACCAGCCCGGAGCACTACCGGCCCTGCAGAATACTATGAAGTACATTCTAAAGCAGGCCAAAAAAAATAGTACACAACCTAAGCTGTAGCCGTTCCACAGATCACACTGGGCACATGAGCCACCCAGTGGGGGCACCATACCCACTCGCCAAGGTCATCGTGACCTAGTGAGTCCGGCTGGCCATTGCAATCTACCGAGTTTGCCTGGCGTCGTAGTGCTAGACACTGATCATCCATGCACCGTACCGACGAGTTGGTAACTTACGTACAAACCTATATTTTGTTTTCCTATTAGGCATTGTGTACAAATTCACGATTAAATTAACTCGAAGAAATGTGATAAATTCGGACCACATAACATTTGTAAAAAATTATACAATAACTATGACTATGTTGGGAGGCTTCACATAAAATTTTGTAATTTTGGAGCTCATTTGTTATATGTAAAAACTCGTACAAATATCAAAATTTTATGAATTTTTGAGCAATATTCACAATGGACAAAATTACGTAAAAGTTATACTATAAAGTACATTGTATCGGGAGATCGTGCATCAATTTTTGTAATTTTTTGGCTCATTTGTTGTATTTAAAAATTCAAACAAATATTGAATAGAAAAAAATTAGGCAGGTAATTAAGCTGGCTAATCAGCCTGCTTAATCACCTATCGTCCCCTCACCCGGCGGCAGGCCTGCCTGCCATCCCCTGGCCGGACGGTAGGCTACTTGCCGTCTGCTGGCAAGGCGGCAGGTGCCTGCCACCAGTAGCCTCACCATGTGTCGTTTCCCCTGCGCTACCGCCCGCCCACCGGACAGCAGAAGTGTTATTTTTGTAAATACGTCCCGCATTTGGTTAGTTTTGTAAATACCGTCGCAAACAACGCTAAATCCCCTAAAAACTTGCGTGCGTGGTGGTGTATATGAATATACATCTATATTATAATTGAAAAAAGCTTATAAATATTCGTTGCACCTAGTGCAAATTGATCAACAACATATTTATTTCGAATGTATCTTTCCTTGCTAGTAATTACTTTCTCTGTCCATAAATATAGTTAATCATAGGTTCCATAGGTTCTTTCATAATATATATTTTTAATTATTTTTGTTAGTATATTATGATAATAAATTATAGTCAAAGTTTTACATTAGAGACTATAAAAAGTCAAAAACAATCTATATATGTGGATGGAGAGAGTAAGATTTTGAAAAATGCCCCCTATGTATGCCAACAATAGGCATGCTCTTTGTTATATTATAACACAACGTAAAATTGATGGAACCTCAACAATTCATGATGGTTGTAACAAACTTCTAGAGACCCAGGGTGACCAGAAACCTGAACAGGATCCCCTTATTCCCCTCAGGCTACCAACCATATTAGTAAGGTTAAGCATAGCACAGATCGCAAACCGTGCGTGCGATAGATGAGCGCCTCCAAAAGGTTCTGATCAATTCAAATCCCCAACGCATTTCATCCCTATATCCCCAGCGGAACCTCGCTTATCACTGCCTCCTCTCCTATAAACTGTTCATCTTGCAATTCTACAGACATGATGCATGTTATGTACACCGTCGTGGAAATTTACCCATGCATGCGTCTCATCTACCCCACAATTGGGATCACAGGAGAATGCTGAAAAAATGTACATATCTCATCTCAGATGATGATGATGACTGTGTTGAGAAACTATCGCGGGTGACCAGTCCGATTGATTCCTCTGCTTAATAGAAACGAATCAATCATAGAAGATAAAATAATAGATTAAAAACACAGAGAGAAGTAGAGAGAATTCCTGGTCTTTCTTTATTGCTTTTGATTGCATGAGTACAAATTCTACCGGTACGACTCCCTATTTATAGTCTACTGGTGAGGTGCATACCATGGGCCTAGACTCCTGACCCAGGCCTAGGTTTCTTAACACTCTCCCTTGGGCACTCATCCTACATGTTCATGCCGCGTTAAAACTCCATAAAAACCCTGTGGGAAAAATTTGGAGAAAGAGTACATGATGCATGTTATGCTGCGATGCATGAATTGCCTCATTAAAAACCTTGGTCGAGAAACTTCAGGAAAACTCGTCAAGGGAAAAAGAGTACAATTCACCCAATTTCATTCAGTCTTCAGGACTTTATTCCTTTGGGTACTTAATCTTCATGATCAAGTTTTACTAATGGGCTTGAGAGAATTCTCCCCCTGAATTCTGCACTTCTCTAAGTCTCATTATTCCAATTCCTCGCACCCACGTTTCAAAACTAGATATAGAGAGTGACTTAGTGAACAAATCTGCTAAATTTTTTGCATGACTTAGTGTGCAGTACTTTAATCTCGTCCATCTTCTGCAATTCATGAGCATAGAAGAACTTCGGGTTGATATGCTTTGTGGGATGAGTCTTCACATAGCCCGTCTGCACTTGTGCAATGCAAGATGCATTATCTTCATAGATAATTATGGGGGTTTGCACAATGTTCATTTCACATAACTGCTGGATGTGGTGAATCATTCGTCGGAGCCAAGCGCATTCACATGCAGATTCATATAGTGCTATAATTTCTGAGTGGTTTGTTGAAGTTGTTATGAGACTTTGCTTGGATGATTTCCACGAAATTGCAGTTCCATCACACAGGAATACATAGCCTGTTTGTGACCTTGCGGTATGCTGGTCAGACAGGTACCCGACATCTGCATAGCCAATCAAGTTCAGATCTTGATTCTTTCTGTAGAACAATCCAAAGTCCTTACTTCCTTGGAGGTATCGAAAGATGTCTTTTATGCCTTGCCAATGCCTTTTGGTAGGTTCTACACTGTACCTTGCTAACAGGTTCACGACGAATGCAATGTCCGGTCTAGTGTAGTTTGCTAAATACATAAGTGCTCCCACTGCACTTAAGTATGGGAATTTTGTTCCCAGGACTTCCTCCCCCTCTTACCTAGGTCGGAAAGAATCTTTTTCTTGCTGTAAAGACCTCCCGATCATCGGTACTTTTCATGGGTATATCTTCTCAAAGCCAAATCTTTCTAACACCTTCTGGGTGTAGGCCGACTGATGTACTAATATTCCTTCAGGGACATGCTCGAGCTGCTGGCCTAAGCAGAATTTGGTCTTGCCCAAATCATTCATTTCAAAATCCGACTCCAAGTAGGATCTTCCTTTTTCATGTCTTCCATTGTCCCGATGATATTCAGATCATCTACATACACTGAGATTACACAAAATCCATTCTGGGATCGTCGTATAAACACACAGGGACAGTCTTCATTGTTCGTGTAACCTTTCTTGCAGAGAAAGTCACTTAAGAGATTATACCACATTCTTCCGGATTGCTTAAGTCCATATAGTGACTTTCTGAGTTTCACACTGTACATATTTCTATTTACTCTGTCTTGGTTCGGGAAAGGGATTCCTTCAGGGAGCTTCATATAAATCTCCGAATCTAAGTTTCCATAAAGGTATGCAGTTACCACATCCATCAATTTCATTTCTAAATTCAAGTTCACTGCCATTGAGATCAAGTATCTAAAGATAATTCCACTCATGACTAGGGAGTATGTTTCTTCATAATCAACTCCAGGATATTGAGTGAAACATTGTGCTACCAGCCTTACTTTGTATCTCACTACTTCGTTTCTTTCATTTCTCTTTCGAACAAATACCCACTTATGCCCTACAAGGTGCACATGGGGAGGTGTGCGGCATACGGGCCCAAACACCTCTCTTTTGTTCAGATATAGCAATTCAGTTTCTATTGCCTTCTTCCAATCTTCCCAATATGATCTTTTCTTACATTCAGCGAGCGATGCATGCTCGGGATCAAGATCGATGATTGTGGTAATTTTCTTTGCGAAGTAGATATCGATATTGGCTGTTGTCCTATTCATGGACTCTCCCATGTGCACATAATTTATAGCTATTTCTTCATGAGTTGCTTCTTCTGGAGCTTCTCCTTGCACATCGCTTCTTCCAATTGCGGTGGCAAGTCCCTTTAGTTTTTTGGCTTCGATGTGTGTGCACACATCCATGCCGATTTCTTCTTCCATGGGGATGTTCAGATTTGGTATGCCCTTTGCTGAAGGTGTCATACTTGTGCCAGGTCTCAACTGGCTCCCATTCTCATTCTGGGAAACTTCAGTGATCGGCTGTGATAAGTCCTTATCCTTCTTCGCCGGGCGTCCCTGGTTACATGGAATTCGAGGAGCCAGAGTTCTCGTCCTTTTATTCTGAGGCCTCTGGACAGGATTAGGGATACCTTCTGCTTTCTTTGGTATTTCAACCCTCTTCGGTGCATTGCGTGCAAGCACATGCGACTTAGTCACGCTCTTCAAATCACTAAAGTGATCAGGCAACTGGTTTGCTAATGTTTGCAAGTCAATGATCTTCTGGATCTCTTTCTCTGCTTCACTAGTGCGCGGGTCATATGCATGGATTCCCGTGGCTTGCCATGTAATTTTTCGATATTTTTCATCAAGGGGTTGATTTCCTCCCCCTAATCGTAGGAAATTATCATCATCAAAAATGCAATCAGCGATGCGAGCAGTATGCAAATATCCCAACATGGGTTCCAAATACCTGATTATGGATGCGGTCTCATAACCAACGTATATCCTAGTCTTACGGAGAGGGCGCATTGTAGTACGCTGCGGAGGGGCTATAGGTACATAAACCTTGCATCCAAACCTCCTAAGATGAGAAATTTTCGGTGGTGACCCTTGCGCTAGTTGCATGGGAGAATGGATGTTGTAGGCCAATGGTCTAAAGTTGATGAGATTCGCTGCATGTAGGACTGCATGTCCCCAACATGTAGCTGGCAAATTACAATTCTGCAAAAGGGGTCGGGCAATAAATTTAATTCTCTTGATTAGTGCCTCTACCAAACCATTCTGGGTATGGACATGCGATACTAAATGCTCAACTGCAATCCCCATCACCATGCAATAATCATTAAATGCCTTTGAAGTAAATTCTCCGGCGTTGTCCATTCTGATGGACTTGATGTGATGATTAGGGAAGACGTTTCTGATGCAAATGATCTGCGAGATCAGCTTTGCGAAAGCATGGTTTCTTGTGGACAAATATATACAACCATTTCGAGGAAGCATCAATGAGCACCATGAAATACTTAAATAGCCCAAAAGTGGCTGAATGGGACCGCAAATGTCTCGTAGATGCGTTCTAGGAATATAGGGACTTCATCCTTCATTTTCAGAGTGGAGGCTCTAATAATTAATTTCTCGGTGGCACATGCAAGGCACACAAAATCTTCGTTATTCGGGAAATTCTTTACATTAATATTATGCCCTTGGGAATTGTTGATTATATTTCTCTTCGAGAGAAATCATGGCGGTGGCTGCATCTAAGTCGAAGGGGGGTGCTGCTGCTGCCAGGATGGTCTCAACCTCCATCAATGCGGGCAACTGCTCAGAACTCTCCCCCTCAACTGATGCAAAGTGGCTTTTAGGCTGCCTTTTGCCATCCTTCTTCTTCTGGGCTTGGAAGGCATCAATGACATGCTGCAGCCCCTTACAGATCCGCGACCAATGCCCCCACTTGCCACACTTGTAGCAACCTTGGTTCTGCTGACCATAGGTCTTGTCACTCTGCTTTGCCTTTTTGTCACTCAGAGCATCTGACTTGCCTTTCTGGGCAACGACCTTACCCTTCTTCCTCCTTCTCTTCATCAAGGGCTTTCGCACCTTATAGCTCCCGGCGTTGGCCTCACGGCCAGCAGAGCTCCCTAGTGGCTAAGTGACGTAATTCTAGCAGAGAAGTTCATCCTGAGCCTTCGCAACCTGCATCATATCAATCAATTCGGCGTACTCCTTGTAGTTGTCTCGACGATAGTTACGAGTGGATTGTACTACATTGGGGTGGAAGGTGGATAGAGTCTTCTCAATCTTCTGCTCGTCTGTGATCTGCTTGCCACAGAGTTGAAGATTGGTACAAATCCTATGCAAGGTAGAATTGTACTCCCCGACCATCTTAAAGTCGGCAAACCTCGGTCTAATCCACTCTTGCTCTGCATGAGTAAGAATGGTGTACTTAGCCTCTCAAAGCGCTTCTTGAGTGCGGTCCAGAGTGCTAGTGCGCTCTTCTCCGCCATGTAGTCATTCTTGAGAGTGTGGCAGAGGTGGTGCCTGAGAAAATGAAATGCCTGATCATTCTCCTCAAGAGTGGGTTGGGCGTCATGCGGTCCGCCAATCCCAATAGCCGCGTGGAGCTTCTTAGCTCTAAGCACTATCTCGACATCGAAAGCCCACGTCATATAGTTTTGGCCATGCTGGGCCAGCTCCTCGAACTCCCGATTCGTGATGCCAGTCATCTACATGTGTATGAAAGGAATAAATAAGTTTACTGCTAGTAAACGTGTACGGAATAATTTACTGCGGGTAAATAAGTGGTACAAAATATTCTCGTAATGTTCCATTCTATTCTATGAATTTTCTATAAATTTCACTGCTAATTTCAGTGATTAAAAGCAATTTTAAACAATTACAATTAACCAAAAATAATAAATAAATGCAGAAAATAATAATGGCAGAAATAATATGCTTCAAATGCTAAAATACTTTAAAATTCGGATTCCTGAGGCCCTTTTATGCTAGAATATGAATTTTCAGCGAATTCTGCAATTTTCGAGGGTCTATACGCAAATTTTTAGTTTAGAGAAAAATACGTGCAATTTCCTGATTTTTCGAGGGGTTTTCTGCAAAATTCAGGACCCGTTTGTAAATATGAGGACCTATTCATAATTTTTGGAATTACGAGGTCCTTTCTGCAAAATTCAAGACTAATATGCAAGACTTAAGGACTCTTCGGTAATTTACAAAACATATGAGGGCTTTTTCGCAAGTTTACCGGCGCCAGCCCACTTCTTTTTTTTCTTTTTTGTCCGACCCATTGCCCCGCGGCCCATTAGGCCCGTTCGGCCAGCACAAAGCAAGCAGGGTAGGGTTTCCCCTACCCCATTACCCACAGGCGGCGGCGGCTTCTAGCGAACGGCGACGGCCGGCGCGGGGGACGCGATCGGCGTAGGTAGCGCCGTGCGGGCGACGGCCACATGCGGGTGGCGAGCAGGCAGCGAGCGGGCACCATGCGGGCGGCGAGTGGCGGCGTGCAGGCGGACGACGTTCGCATGCGGGCGAGCGGCTTTGGGCGCGGCGTGGCGGTGCGAACCTCGGCGGCGGCGGCGGGCGCGACTTCACGGCGCGGCGTGGCGGCGAGCCAACCGGGCGGCGGTGCACGACGGCCGGGCGATGGCGCAAGGAAGCCGAGTGCCGGGCGGCATGCGTGCGGTCTCGGGCCGGTGCTTCATGCGGCGGCGCGGTCGAGACTGGCGCTTCAGCCGGCTCAGTGCGCGGCGGCGGCACTCGCGTCGCGCAGGAGGCGAGGCGTCGGCTGTGGGCCGGCGGTGCACACGCGTGGGAACTGAGGCGTAGCAGCTGCGGGGGGCGGTGTACACGCGCGGGAGCCAAGGCATCGCGGCTGCTGGCCGGTGGCGGCAGCCATGCAGGGCGGTGACCGAGCTGTCGGCGGCGGATCGGTGACCAGCGCTGGGCCGGTGACCTGCTTCGCGTGTATTTGCTGTACTGGGCACCCGTGCGAAATTTTTTTCTTTCTTTTTTCATCTACAGTGCAATCAACATCTACTCTGTATGCAATCTACCGATCAACATTGTGCCGGCGACTTCAAGTCTGCTCGCGGTAGATAAGAGCGGATTTGCACCGTAGAAAATCAATCTAGAACGCAAAAATTGCGAAGTTACAACGATCTAGATAATTCAATCTATTAGGTTTCAATGATTACCTTCGATTCACCAGAGCAAAGTCGTGCTGATAACGTGTTGAGGAACCGTCGCTGGCAACCAATCCGATCAATTCTTCTGCTTAATAGAAACGAATCAATCACAGAAGACAGAATAATAGATTGAAAACACAGAGAGAAGTAGAGAGAACTCCTGATCTTTCTTTATTGCTTTTGATTGCATGAGTACAAATTCTGCCGATACAACTCCCTAGTTATAGTCTACTGGTGAGGTGCTACCATGGACCTAGGCTCCTGGCCCAGACCCAGGTTTCTTATCAGAATGGACACTCGTTTGATTTTCGTTGCGAGACAACCTCACCGGCCGCCGGCCTGCACGGAACCATAGCACAGCCACACGGGCTCACAGAGACTTGTCGGGTGAGCTCCCGCCGGAAGCCAGTCCTGCATCCTCAACTCAAATTTTCGACGCATCCCATTCCCATAATATCTTAATTTCGATGTTGGCCAGCTCTTGCCATTGGCCTCTCGTCACCCTTCTCCATCCTCCCTCTTGTTGTGTTGCAACTCTATAGAAACACACTAGAATTTTTTTTTATTTGTTCTTTCTGTGTTCGAAACCGGTTATTTATGGACGGCTGAGTCCAGAGTACCAACTAAGACTTTACTGACTCCCCAACCACTGAAGCGCTTACCAACTATAGTACCATAAAGCTTCAACGCTAGTATTGCAGGATTAAGGCCAAATAGATGAAGGCGCACGTCGTAGACAAGAGCTCTTAACACAGCAAAGGTGCAAATCTTTGTAATTCTTGTGGGAAAATATTATTGTTGGCCATGTAGAAGTGAACAGCAAGCACAAACAATGAAACTATGTGTAGGAGGATAGAATAGGGCGAATAATTGAGATGATTGTATTGTTTAAGCCTCAGGGCATATATAGTGAGTATACAGTGACCTGGAGATCAAGTCAATCTACTAGAGATAAGTAAGAAATCGGATAAAAATCTTAATTGATTCTAACTATCTCCAATAGTCCTGTCATACAAGTTATATTCTCTAATATCCCCTACAGTCGGAGCTCATTCTCTAACATCCTCTATAGTCGGAGCGGGAGCATTGCGGACACTCAGGCCGAAGAAGAAGCTGACAAAGATTCTTAAGCTAGAGTAGAAGCTAACGATGGGGTGCAACGCAAAAAGCCAATGGTGTAGTTGTCTACCGTTGAGGTAGTCGTCGAAGTAAGGTAGCCGATGATAAAGAGTGGTGTCATTGATGAAGAAGCCGTAGGAGGGTGCCATATGTTGTAAATATTGTGGTATAAGCATATATTTATATTTAATTCCAGCAAAAATGATAAATATGCAATCATGATAAACAAAGCATATAAATGACTTAATCAACATATAATCATGTGAACTCTTTAAGTCATTAAAACATATGCCCAACAAATATATTATGTAAGAGTCTAAAATCAGTATATACACATGTAAACAATTGCAATGAAATGTTGATCTCAACAAAACATAACATGTATGACCAAATTCAGCATGTTATCAAGATGTTGAATGATATATATTGTTCTCAGACGGCTAGTTGCACAAGATCCATTCTTGGCCATCTCCGTCATGACAAAATCTAATCTTGATTATATATGACAGTTATAGATTAGATCTTGAGCTCAAATTAAACCTTGCTATTAAAATAGGCTAACAGATCATGAAAATAACTTGCTAGACAATGCAGATGATCCCCAAAATCAATCTATCATTCATTTAACATAAATTCTATTGATTCTAACAAGCTAAGGTAACAGGGTTCGGCAATGATAAAAAATGATCAAAAATTAACCACAGTACAGATTTAACACAGAGATAAACAAGTAATGAACAATAATTTCAATGATCAGTGCATGTAAGATAACAAGCAAGTTGAAAGCTCAAGATCCATCTACCATCACATTCATATATAACCTCAGTATTATGTCATTTCATCACAGAGCAAGTGAACCCAATCTTTGCAACTTTCAATCAATGATATCACAGAAATATCAGAAATATATCTTGTTAAAGATGATCTGAATTCGTACCGTGTCCGTGTAGGACACTTCAACGCCTCATGTCAGATGTGGCATGGCAGGTGCATGCATAGGTTGTATAAGACGTGGTGTCAATTTGTAGCAATCGACTCTAATTTGGTTTTCTCTCCGTGTGAGACTTTTTTCCCTCACGCTATAAATATGTAGCCTAGTAACCTATCCCATAGGAAGAGCAAGTATTCTATTGTAAACTCTCCTCATTATAGTGATTTGCCTTCGAGCTCCCATGGTTTTTTTCCGTAAGGGTTTTCGACGTAAAAATTTGTGCCTCTTATCTCTACTTTTCTATATATTATTTGTAACAAGTAGTATCAGAGCACAGAGATTTAGAGTCTTGAGATTCGAGAAAAAACATTTTTCGTCCGATCAAATCTGAGCGTCATCGAGTCACTAAATCCAATCCAAAAACAAATCATCGACGCGCCGCCTGGCTCCGTGGGCTACAGCAGCACAGCGTAGCACGTCTACTTGCCCGTCCGGCATGCAAAAAGACGCAGAAAACAACAGCACGCGAAGAAAAAAATCTTGCAGCAAAGGAGCAACGATGCAGTTCGGCGAGAACACATGCAAAGCCAATAATCACACACGCAACCCGAGGCCAAATAAAAAATAGCACATGGAACAGAGAGAAGAAGCTGTCGGTTTGCAAGATTTTGGTGTGATTTTTGGCGAGTTTTGCTAGGTGCACCCAATAAGTGTACCAGGATTTTCAGATTTCAAGAATTTTGCTAGGTACATACAAATTCGTACCAGCAAAATTAGTTTTCTTCCACATGGCGACTCTGAAGTATGATCTTCCGCTTTGGATCATGACACGAAGTTTTCTCTATGGCAAGTCAAGATGCGAGCTGTTTTATCACAGATTGATTTTTCTTAATTTAAAATTTCAATTCGAAAGCTAGATGAAAGCCTGTAAAATATAAATGATTTTATAAGAAAAAAATGAGCAGTCGACCAAGCATTAGGGGCACATAGATTTATAAAAACCATTGACTAATAGATATTGGTTGGGTGCTCGATCGATGGCTCGTTTAGGTTCGATATACACCGTAAGCATGAAGCTCTTGTGCATCAACTTGATTTTCCCAGTGAATCCCATTTCCAGCAGTCCTCACACACATCCAATGTATGTCCTCGTCCTCAATCATAAACTTTGAACTCTACATAATTAACCAAGGGACCACAGAGTATTGCTTCTTGTTCTCGTGACACGAGAGAAACCCTGTGAGCATAGAGGGGCAGCAGAAGAAGACTAGCAAGCTAGTTACTTACAAGCATTTCACCGAACACTTTACATGTATAAACAAAAGAGCAACCTTTGCTTCAAACCTACACACACCAAACCATCCAAACTTCACAACAACAATATACGTGCAAGTACCAACTCACTACAACATCAATCTTGATGTGCACTAGCCCGGGAGAGCCAATGCACCGATTTGCCCGATCTCACGGCGTAGGATCAAGAACGATACTTTGGGGAAATTTGTAACCCAACGACGAGAAAGCCAACCGCAGCCTACTATCCGAGACAATCGTTAGTCCACAAACCTGAATACTAACTCACACAGCTACACTCGATGGCGTAGAAGCACAAGCTAGATGCAATTTGCAGGGAATCACAAGAACTCGATAAACAAGAACACTCTCATTGTTCTTAATAAAATCAATCTCCAAAAGAAAAGCCGCCTCTACGGATAGGAGTAGAGGGGTATATATACTAGGAACAACCCTTCTAGTTGGGTATGAACATAAGTCACCACGTTGGAAGGTGGAAGGCCAACTGGTTGAAGCATTCAAGGAGTCTTCTTAAATTCTCGTGCGTCTGCTCAACTTCTGCACAGTCTTTAGTAAAACAGCAATAACTCTCTCCTTGGAAGTCCAAAAGATGAACCGTTTGTTGGAGGTAAAAATAGACTTGATTATCTTTCCATCTATATAGGAGGTTGGTGCGCAAGCCTTCAAAGAGTCTTCAGTTTTCGCACAGCATTTATCAGCATGTGCAGCTGTTACTAAAATGACCATAACTTTCTTTACACAACTCCAAATGATGCACGGTTTGAAACGTAGGAAAATAGACTGGACAAGCCATCCATTGGTCTGGTGTATGCTGGTTGGAAACATTATAATTCATGCAGATAATGAATGCAAAACTCGTTGGTTTTCTAGACCTCCCTGTTCCTCTCCAATGCACCTGAGTTCAATCAAAGAAGAAGAGGTGGGGGGCATGACCAAGTCACAAGAATCTGAAATGTAGCTTAGGTTAGCATTCACCTGATCATGTATTTGCTTAGCATGTCTTCTCGTGATTGGTCCTTGATATTGTTGGTCCTTGAGAATATCTTGGTCGCGGAGATGATCATCTTCAGTGTGGTTATTGAAGGTTGGGATGTCCTCATCAAATCCCCATTACCTTGACCAACATATCAAAGAACACATATGCTGCCTCATATCAATACGAGCCTAACTTCACATATGAACAAATAGCAAGCAATATGGTGACTCAAATCAACACATATGGCAAGAAAAATACCGAATCATGAGTAGACACCATAATTTACGTGGAAACCCCTTTGCGGGGAAAACCACTCGCGGCGGTGAGATGAACGATCCACTAGTGAGATGAAGCAACTACACTAGGTGAGAGCCAACAACGAGGGGAGGCTCCAGATTCCCCAAATTTCACTCTTGAATGGATGGATTTGGTGGATCTAACCCTCTCCTAACCCTAGCTGTCCCAAAACAAGAAACTCAACCCTCTGTTCTGGTTCGAGTTGGGGAAGAGACTTAAAATGGCAACTTGCAGAAAGCATCTCAGCTTGATAAATATTACAAACAACCCCCAATTTCAATCTATAACATACCTAAGCAATGTTTTGCATGGTAAATGTGCCAAAATGACTTCCAAATGGTGAAATTAGGAGCTGCATATTATCAGAGTTCTCTACCTCAACATCAATTGAACCATAGAGCAAACACATCAAGATTCATGATGCCAAAATTCCAATCTTCAAAAGCTTCATCTCCAAATGAACAAATCAACAAGTGGCAAACTCACCACCTCCAATGCTCCACATGGAGCTAGCTTAGGCAAGCACGAATATCAACCAAGTCCAAGTAATGCTCAACCTGGCCTTTGAGACAACCTTGGTTAACATATTCATTGGGTTGTCTTTTGTGCCAATCTTCTCAGCATACGAAGTCTTCTTTTCACATGAAACTAAATAAAGAAGTCAGGCACATCAATATGCTTGGTTCTCTCATGGAACTTTTCATCTTTTGTAAGGTGGATCGCACTTTGACTATCACAAAAGACAACATGATCAAGTTGCTTTGCTCAATGCCCAAATCACCAAGAAAACTATACAACCAAATAGCCTCCTTCACCACCTTAGTCAAAGACATAAATGCAACTTTTGTTGTTGATAATGCAAGTATAGACTGCAAGGTTGCCTTTTAGCTAACCGATGAGAGAACTCCTCCCATCAAGATATCTAGCGAAATCAGAATCTGAGTAACAAACAACCTATCCTGGATTTGCTACCTTTTGACCAAGCATCAAACCATGTTTGCTTGTGCCATGAAGGTACATAGGGATCCACTGCACTGCATTCCAATGCTCTTTCCCTGGCCTTGGCATGAAACGGCTCACCACGTTAACTGCATAAGCAATATCAGGACATGTGCAAATCATAACATATATACATCATAACATATATCAAACTGCCAACTGCATAGGCATAAGGAACTTTAGACATGTACCCTACCTCCTCTATATCCAAAGACCCTAATGAAGTAGACAACTTAAAATATGTTGTCAAAGGAGTGGAAATTGGCTTTGCATGTGACATGTGAAATCAAAGCAGAAACGTTTCAACATACAAACTCTGTGAGAGCCAAAGTCTACCCTGGGACATGCCACGATGAATGTCCATAATTGCACCCATATCCTTCATCCCAAACTTACTCTTGAGCATAGCCTTCACTTCATCAATAGCAGAACAGCTCTTGCCTGCAATAAGGATATCTTCAACCTAAAGCAACATATACACCCTAGAGCCATCTGCAAGTACCTGTTGAAACACACAAGCATCATATGAACTTCTCTCAAATCCATGGCTACTAACATAAACATCAAACATGTGATGCCACTGCCTTGGAAACTACTTCAAGCCGTAAAATGACTTCTTAAGAAAACAAACATGGCCTTCTTTTCCTTCAGCCACAAAACCTTCTGGTTGTGCCATAAAGATCTTCTCTTCTAGGTCCGCATGAAGAAAATCTATCTTCACATCTATTTGCTCTAATTTGAAGTCAAATAGTGCAACCAAAGCTAGCAAAGCTCGAATCAAAGTATGCTTCACAACTGAAGAGAATACCTCATGATAGTCTATTCCTTCTTTCTGACTGAAGCTCTTCGCCACCAATCTAGCTTTGTGCCTTAGAGTATCAACTCTTGGAGAAATCTCTTTGAGCTTGAACACCAATTTGCAACCAACAATATTATGCCCTTTAGGTGGCAACACAAAGCCCCAAGTGTGATTCTTGTGCCATGATTCCATCTCCTCCATCATTAGGGGTGGAAAAGGATCGGATATTATCAAATAGTCTCAAATACTAATACGAATCCATATTTTTAAAATGAATACGAATTCGAATATTCTAAAATATGGATACAAATATTCTCGAATACGTACAGATATATTTGAATATGGATTATCTCGGATACGAATACTGGATAAAACAGATTCCTAGTGGTTTTGCCAATTTTTTTACCGGTTTTTGACCAGTTGCCGGTTTTAAACCCACTAAATTCAAATTTTGAATCACAAAATTCGTACGGATTTTTTATGGGTTCTAGAAATGGATCAAATACGAATCGAATAGTCTCGAATACGAATATTGTCGAATACGAATGCGAATACGAATATTCTCAAATACGGATACGGATATTCTTGAATACGAATATGAACATTTTCGAATACATACTTTCCTTACCACATTCGCGTTTTCTCATATACGAATATCGGATAAAAAGAATTAATCGTTACTGTTTTCCACCCCTATCCATCATAGCCTGAACCCAACTAGCCGCTTGAGAACTGCTAACTAACTCATGAAAACTGCTAGGCTCATCACTAACAATATCCTCAGCAACTATCAAAGGAAAAGAAGATGTACCTATGCCTCTTGCAACTGGTGTGACCCAATCTCCATAGTATTGTGATGGCCTTCTCTCCTCTACAGATGATGTGCTATAGGAGAATTTGAAGTTCCATGCAAAATTGCATCCTTTGACTGACTATTAGCTGCATCTGCTCATGCTTTGCCTGATTTGTGTCACCTTGAAAACCATCTATAGATTGATAACAATGGCTGCTGCCAACTATAGTAGACTTGGTCACTAGGGTCTCCAGCTCAAATGTTACCATCTATGCTATCTGTTCTACATTAGAAGCACCACCTGAAGTAGAGTAACGATTGCCATCTAAGCAAAGGTCACATCTCTGTTGACGATTACCTTAGAGGGTCTTGAATCTTTAAACCACAAATGATATCCCTTAACTCTATCACTATAATCAAGGAAGACACACTTCTATCACTATAATGACGCTCGTTTTCCACCTTAGTATGATCACTTGAGGGTATTTGGTTGTCCGACATATGCTCATATTCATCTGAACAAGTTAGAACGTCTGGATTGAAGTGTGTCTTCCTTGATTAGTTATAACAGCTTTTTGCATAGCACCCAATCGTTAGCTTCTACTCTAGCTTAACGATGACGGGACGGGTGACCAAGAGCCCAAGGATGGCGGCGACGACTTCTCCGGCATGTGCTTCATGGCCCTCGAGGGCGAACTGAGCGACAGTGAGCTGTACTCCGACTCGGACGAGGTATGCCCCACCTACGACCAGCTAAATCATGCTTTTCTTAAGCTAGGTGGTTTTCATGCTAGAGCTAGGGCTAGGTGTACCGAGTTAGAGAAGGAAGTAGATAGACTATCACGGGAGCTTACTTCACTTACATCTGCTCCCTCCCGTGATGATTGTGATACATGCTGTGCCCTGTTGGGTGACATGGAGAAACTAAGGACCTCGCATGATAGTGTGTCCTCCGAGCTTGATATTGTTAAGGTGGAGAATGTTAGTCTGCTTGCTGAGTTAGAGTTGAGTAGGATGGCTGTTACCCTACTTACTACTGATGAGACTACTTCTCCCACCTCATGTGAGGTTAAGGACATTGCTGCTAGAGGACCTTATGCCATGCTCCTTGATCTGCCCGAGTCTTGTGAAAAATGCAATAACTTGAAGATGAATCTAAAACGGATAGATCATAAAATTGCTGAACTACAAGCTTCTTTGCTTGAGCCGATTGATTCATGCTTGAACTGTCCAAAGTTAACTGCTGAACTTGAATCTGTCTCAAAACAGTTTCAAGAAATGATTGACAACAACAAGAAAATGACTCAGTATGCGACTAAGGATCCTGTTAGCTCACCATGCATTAGTTGTGATAAACTAAAACTTGAACTCGTTGCATTGAATGACAAATGTGTGAAGCTAACTAAGGACTTACTAGAGAAGCCACAATCTGGTTGTGATGTGATTGATGGTGTGGGGGAGAAACCCCAGGGTAAGAGTGAGATGCCTAGAGATGCGAACCAACCTGCTAGTAGTAGGACTGTCCCCTCAGAGTCGGCTGTGCGTGCACAAGCCATTCTTTCCTCTACTGTTGGTTCTTCTTCTGCTCCCTTACCTTCTGTTGTCTCTTCTTCTCCCTGCTCTTCTTGCACCTCTCTCTTTCGGGAGTGTCAGTACCTTATGAACACTCTCGAGAGATTTGTAGGCAGCAAAAAGAAGCTTAATCTTATTCTAGACCAATCCAAGACTTGCAAGTTCAATCAAGGTCTAGGATATGATTTCTATGAGGATATAAGGAAGCATCCACCTGCTATTCTCCGACCCATCGTAGGAGGTGTGATCGAGGTTGAGCCCAGATCTGATGAGGTTAAATTCAAATCAGCGGGTTTTGTCCAAGGGATCTCTGACAGCAAGGTGATTCCACCTGTTGCTTCGGCCTCTCAGAAGGCGAAGCCTCTTCGTGCTACTTCCACCTCTCAGAAGGTGAAGTACCACTGCACCTTCTGTCAGAAGGATGGGCACTTGATTGAGAGATGCTTCAGGTGCGCCAGGATTGTGCGAAGAGACCGTGCAGAGGCACTTAGGCGTATTCAGGGTCAGCCCCAGATCCTGAGTGCACCTAAGACTAGCACGAGGTCTAGGTTTGCTTCTGACGGGTTTGGGCAGCATCGAGGACTTGGTTTTTCTGAGTCTTCTATTTTTCGTCCTCATGCTGCTCCGGGTCGTGACTTCCGCCGTCCTGAGGGTACATCTCGTTTCCCCCGTCGAGACAGTTACCCACGGCGTGATCAGCGTGTTGCCGGTGTTCCGACTCGCTCTCCGTAGCGATCGGACCCGCACGCCTTCAGTCTACTCATAGACCTTCTGCTTCTTTGAGTCACGGAGAGCGTAGGGTAGATAGAGGTCAGTCGTGTTTGACTACTTCATCTGCTCCACGTGTTACTCGGTATTGGGTGCCAAAATCTCTCTTGATTTATCCCAGTACTGAGACTTTACTCTCTGTTTGACTCAGGTTCGCCGGGTAGGGAAGGAGAATGTTTGGCTTGTAGACTCCGGTTGTTCTCGTCATATGACCGGAGACTCCCTTTGATTCTCCTCCCTAGCCCGCGCTCCAGGTGATGGGACGATCACCTTCGGACACGCTTCGTCTGGGCGCGTCATCGCTAAAGGTACTGTGCGCATTAATGCATCTTTTATTCTTAAGGATGTTGCCTTGGTTAGTAAGCTGCAGTACAATTTGCTTTCCGTTTCTCAGCTTACCGATGATGGTTTCGAGGTGAGCTTCAAGAAAAACAATTGCAAAATTCTTGACTCTTCGGGTAGTCTGGTTTGCGGGATTTCTCGTTTTGGGAGGATCTTTCGTGCTGATTTTTCTGAGTCTTCTGGTGATCCTCTCAGGTGTTTAGTTGCTTCTGAGTCCCGCGACCTCTCTTTCTGGCATCGGAGACTTGGTCATATTGGGTTTGACCATTTGACCCGAGTTAGCAGCCACGATCTCATTCGTGGTCTGCCGAAACTCAAGATGGTCAAAGATCTTGTTTGCGCTCCATGCCGGCACGGCAAGATGGTTGCTGCTTCTCACCCTCCGGTCATAGTTACTATGACCGATGCACCGGGACAGCTGCTCCACATGGACACAGTTGGACCAGCTCGAGTGCAGTCAGCAGGAGGGAAGTGGTATGTTCTTGTCGTGGTCGATGACTATTCGAGGTTCTCTTGGGTGTTTTTCTTAGCCTCGAAGGATGAGACATTTTCACATTTTCGAGGTCTTTTCAGTAGGCTTTCTATTGAGCTCCCGGGTGCCTTACGAGCGATCCGCAGTGACAATGGCACGGAGTTCAAAAATTCCTACTTCGAGAGTTTCTGTGGTGAGACAGGTGTAGAGCACCAGTTCTCTTCTCCGCACGTCCCACAACAAAATGGCGTTGTGGAGAGGAAGAACCGTACCTTGGTCGAGATGGCCAGGACGATGCTTGATGAGTACTCTACACCGTGGAAGTTTTGGGCTGAGGCTATAGCCACCGCGTGTCATGTCTCAAATCGAGTATTTCTTAGGGCACACTTGCACCGCACTTCTTATGAGTTGAGATACGGGCGAAAGCCCAGTGTTTCTCATTTTCGCGTATTTGGTTGCAAGTGTTTTATTTTGAAGTCCGGGACCCTGGCAAAGTCGAGTCACGCTCTTGTGATGGGATCTTTCTAGGTTACTCGCCTTCTTCGCGGGCTTATCGGGTTTGGAACTGCGAGTCTAGTAAGATGGTAGAGACCTGTGAGGTTACTTTCGATGAGGCCAGTCCAGGGACTAGGTCCGATATCTCAGGTTCTTTAGAGCAGTCTGAGCCCATCTTCGTGGATGATGGAGATAAGGGTTGTCTACCCGATCCAGTCCTTCATCCACCCCTTGAGGTGCCGTCTTCCACCGCACCTCGAGGTGATCGACCTCGCCTTCCGCTTCTTCCGGAGCTAGTGGCTCTGTTCCTACCTCTTACGCTCATGAGGTAGAGGCCACTTCTTCATCTCATCCAGACCTCCTAGACACATTGAAAGCTCATCCCTCCGAGCAGATTATTGGAGACCTTTTCGAGCGTGTGACCCGCTCAAAATTTGGCTTATCTCAATTCTGTCTCCATTCGCTTTCATTGCCTCCTTTGAGCCCAAAGATGTTTCTCATGCTTTATCCGATGAGTCTTGGGTCAATGCCATGCATGAGGAGCTAGAAAACTTCGAGAGGAACAAGGTGCAGTCGCTTGTCGAGCCCCGCGAGGTCACAATATTATTGGGACTAAGTGGGTGTTCAAGAACAAGCAGAGCGAGGATGGAGTGGTTATTCGAAACAAGGCTAGACTGGTAGCTCAGGGGTTCTCCCAGATTGAGGGTCTAGATTTCGAGGAGACCTTTGCCCCTGTAGCTAGACTTGAAGCCATTAGAATCCTGCTTGCCTTTGCAGCTTCTAAAGGTTTCAAGCTTTACCAGATGGACGTCAAGAGTACCTTTCTCAATGGCTTTATTGAGGAAGAGGTCTACGTCTGACAGCCTCCTGGTTTTGAAAACCCCAAATACCCAAACCATGTCTTCAAGCTTTCCAAAGCTTTGTATGGACTTAAGCAAGCCCCTAGAGCTTGGTATGAGAGGCTTAAGTCCTACTTGTTAAGTCATGGTTTTGAGATGGGTAAAGTTGACAAGACCTTGTTCATCCGCCGGCATGGCACTGACTTTCTGCTCGTTCAAATCTATGTCGATGACATTATCTTTGGCGGCTCTTCCCATACTCTGGTTTCTCAGTTCTCGGATGTCATGAGCACCGAGTTTGAGATGAGTATGATGGGGGAGTTGACCTTCTTCCTTGGCTTCCAAATCAAGCAGTCTCGGGAGGGTACATTTCTTCATCAAGGAAAGTATACTCGTGACCTCCTAAGACGCTTCGACATGAGCGATGGTAAGCCTGTGTCGACTTCCATGGCTTCTCTAGCCTATCTTGACCCAGATGAGGATGGCGAGCCAGTTGATCAGAAAGAGTTCAGAAGTATGATCGGCTCCCTTCTTTACCTCACTGCCTCGAGACCAAACATATACTTCTCCGTGTGTCTGTGTGCTCGTTTTCAGGCTTCTCCTCGCGTATCTCACCGCCAGGCGGTGAAGCGCATCTTTCGGTACCTTCGAGCTACCATTGACTATGGTATCTGGTACTCTTCCGCATCCTGTCTTTCCTTCAGAGCCTTTTCGGATGCAGACTTTGCTGGCTGTAGGATAGATAGGAAGAGCACTTCGGCACTGCCGGTTTATTGGCACTTCTCTCGTTTCTGGTCTTCGAGGAGCGATGCAGTGTTGCACGACCCATCTGCAGAGGCCGAGTGCGTTGTCTGCGCCGATTCTTTGCAGCCAGTACTTTGGATGGTTTCAACTCTGCGGGACTTTGGGTTAGCCTTAGACAGTGTTCCACTCTTTTGTGATAACACGTTTGCTATCAACATTGCTAAGAACCCAGTGCAGCACTCTCGGACCACGCATATTGATATTCGCTTCCACTTCCTTAGAGACCATGTAGAGAAGGGTGACATAGTGCTCGGTTTGGAGAGTGACCACCAGTTGGTGATATTTTCACCAAGCCTTTGGACAGTTCGAGGTTTTCAGCTCTGCGGGGAGAGCTTGGGGTGGTTTGTCCTTACGGACTGTAGTGAGGGGGAGCTTGGGCTTTACTGCTTTATTATATTAATTATGCTTCTGTCTCATTTCTGTTGCATTGCATTTGCGGGTGCATTCGGTTAAGTCCTTCTAGCATAGGTTAGAGTGTTTCTTGTGTTGAGTTGCTTAGATTTCTTATCTCACTAGGTTGAGCTCACTCCCTTCTTGTAGGTTCTAGTGAGGGTTGGGTCACCCTCGGGTAGACAGGGTACGTGTTTGCTCTCTAGTGTGTGTTCGACGATCAGCTGTTAGTCCTGGAGTCATTTGGGGTAGATGAGAGTCGGTTTAAGCCATAGTTGCTTCTATATCTTTTCTATGCTTTAAGGATTTGCTGTTTGGTTTTCTTTGTGACTTCTCGATTTCTTGCTTTGGTTCAGGGGGAGTTTTTTGGGAGCTTCTGAAGCTTGATTTCGACATAACTCAACTTGAACTAAAAGTTGCATCTAATGTTGAGGGGGAGCTGGACCTTCTTGCATTTTCAACATTCTAGCATTATAATCAATCTGCATTGAGCCTTGATTATTATCCTGTTATGACATGCTTCAATGCTTTACACCTTGCCATGTCTTGTGCTTAGCTTGCTAAATTTATCATGACTTCATATGTGTAGACTAGCTTTCTGCCATGAGAAGTTAATTAAAATTGCTCAATTTAAATTAAAACTTGTCATGTTAGCACTCGAGATTAGTCTTGCTTGAGCTATCCCTTTATGATTCATGCCATGTCAAATAAGCTGAGTAGGGCGTTGAATCTATATTGAGCCTTAGTTTGAGCTGTTTTAGTCTCTTGATGATGCATGAGTTAGTACAATGTGTTAAAAAACAAAAAGATCTCTTTTGTGCGAAAAAACTGATCTCACCAATTCCTCCCTATGAGACGGCTTGCCATTGCACTTGGCATGAACTTAGGGAAAGTTTTGGATGACCTAGACTATCTTCTTAAGCTGCTTGCTTGGAGTAGTCGCATAAGGCTTGAGGTCTAGCACATGATAAAACAAAAACTGGTTGTCAACAACCTTGAGTTTCAAAAGAAAATATATCATTTGTGCTCAATTTGCTAAGTTTCAAAAAGGATCAAGTACTTAATCAATGTTTCAATCTTGAGCATAGCACTCTATTTGGTCGCAATAGTAGCTTCCTTGTTCCGCTTAGCTTATTGACATGGCCTGCATCATCCTTGGATATCTCTAGTTAGACTTTGCTCATTGATGACTTGACTTGCTCACTAAATGCATTACATTTTAGATTGTCATCTTTGTGCTTTAGCTGGTTTATATATATTTTGTCATGATCTAGATAGCGTTTTTTTGAGTTATGGCTTGGTGTATTACATTATGGTCAATATGGATAATTATCATGGCTCTAAATGCTTAAATAAACAAACTTCAGCCATATTCATCCATTGACATGTCATATTCTCTCTATTGCATCTTGATGTGTTTATTGCCAAAATGGGGAGAATAGAGAAGAAAAAGTCTGTTGGGAACAGTTTAGAGCTTTGGAGATCAATTTGCTCTTTCAGTTGTTGCTCTAGTGTTCCTTCTGTCGACATGGTCATTAGCTTCATTCTCTTCTTCGGACCATGTTGGATTCTTCAAAATCAAACTCAACTTCATGCTTTTTCTGAGTTTGTCAATATACTCATCGAGGGGGAGATTGAGAGACCAGGTGGTCGTGACTCCATGTGAATGATGAGTAATTGACAAAGGTTTAGGATAGTCGAGTTTGGTTTGAGTGGTTCGGAGTCGAGCCGTTGCGTGGCGCAATCGGGCTCGGTCGGACTTTGGTCAAACTTGGTCATTTGGGCTTAGGATGTATATTCTAATGTTTCGACGAGTTTGGACTTAAATGCGTGGTAAGTGTGATGGTATTTACGCTTTCATGTGTCGAGCGGTGCTATTTGACGTGTTTTCTTGTCTGTGTGACTACAGGACATCGAGTTGGAGTCGTGGCGAGACACGGTGGACCGGACTAGGCGCAGGTGGCGCTGAGGTCAGAACGGTCGGGATGTGTCGAAGACGACGTGGACTCGAGGTGGTTGCGGCGTGCGAGGCAAGGAGCGCGAAGCTTCCCGGAAGGTGCGGGAGGCGATCGGAAATTCGCAAGGCTGCACGAGCGGGAGCGGGCTCCGTTGGACGTAGCGAGCGTAACGGGGCGGAAACCCGTTAGCCAAGCGCTATAAAAGGAGAGGAGGGGCTGCATGCCCACTTGAGCACTTGAAAGGGAATTAGGGTTTGCTAGAGTCAAAAGAGTCTTTAGTGGTTGTTTTGGCTTTAGGCTTTAGTTGTTGAGAGTGGGTGGAGGAGGCGGAGGTGTGCTCCCTGCTTGTCCCCTTCGATGGTTGTCTGAGTGTGTTTATCTCCTGTCAAGCATGTATGGTTGTGTTTTCTTGAGTTGAGGAGAGGTAGAGGATGGATTGAGAGCTTGTAAGCATTCCTCTTGTATCAATCATGTATCTCTCTTCCTCTTGATCAATATGAAATGATGGAGTTTGGGTTTTGTTTTAGTTCTTGGCTCTCTGGTCATTTTTCCTTCGATGCCCCATTCTGGGATTTCTTGTTTTTTGAGTTTCTTGTTGATTCTTGCTGGAGAGTGCCAAAATGGGTTGCTCTAGGTTGGGATGTTGCCTCAAGATCATTTGATCAAGTTCTCATGAGCAAACCTTGGTTTAAATTTCAGATTAGGCATTTTGAGGTTCTCTGTTCGTCAGTTGCAAATACTAGGGTTTTGTCCAGTTCTTGTTTCTCTTGAGGAGACGACTTGATTTTTGGTCTGTGGAGCTCTTTTGATATTGCTAACATAACTACAAGAGCTCATGATCAAAGAGTCTCTAGTTGTGAAGTATTTTGGATTTTTGCTTTACCCCTGTTCAGTTCAAGATATTTCTAGGGTTTTGATGATTTTCATGTTTCCCTTCCCAAAATGGCTTGAAACTTGACCTGGAGGCCCCTGGAGCTATTGCTAATATATCCCAGAAGTTTCGTGGCCAAAGGATTGGAGATGGAGTGACAATTGGAATTTTTGAGCAGCCCTATGCATTTTGTCATTTCAGGCTAAAATCTGAATTCCTTGAGCTATTTGTGATTTCTCTTGAGCCTTGGACTCTCTCTGCTATTTAGGTCATATTCTTGGTCTTTAGGGCTCAGGAGATCAGCTGAAATTCATCATATTCTCAGTTTGTGGGTGGTCTGAAATTTTACTTCTTGCTGCAGATTTCAGCACTTGTACATTGCTGTTTTCAGCATTTGCTAGCTGCAGATTTCAGCACTTGTTCATTGCTGTTTTCAGCATTTGCTAGCTGCAGATTTCAGCACTTGTTCATTGCTGTTTTCAGCATTTGCTAGCTGCAGAATTCAGCAACTTGAGTGCAGTTTTCAGCAGTAAAATTCAGCAACTTGAGTGCAGTTTTCAACAATAAAATTCAGCAACTTGAGTGCAGTTTTCAGCAGTAAAATTCAGCATTTTGAGTGCAGTTTTCAGCAGTCAAATTCAGCATTTTGAGTGCAGTTTTCAGCAGTCAAAATCAGCAAGTTGAGTGCTGTTTTCAACAGTCAAAAGCCTGCTTTTTGGGTGCAATTTTGCTTTTTAATGTCATACAGTTTTCGGCCAACAAGTAGCTAATGTTTGTAGTCTTTTTGCTCCATTCTAGTTGCTCCTTCTTGATAGCTTTGTAGCTATTGGAGAGGAATCGTTTCGTGAGTATTTTGGGGGAGCAATTTTTAAAGTCGACATTCACCCCCCCCTCTGTCGCCATTTCGGTCCAACAGTTGTAACAAACTTCTAGAGACCCAGGGTGACCAGAAACCTGAACAGGATCCCCTTATTCCCCTCAGGCTACCAACCACTTTAGGCCCTGTTTGGATCCCTCCATCTAAAGTTTAGTCACTAAAGTTTAGATCTAAAGTCTCCAAACAGGTGGTCTAAAGTTAGATCTAAACTTTAGCCAACCCCTAAAAAACACTTTAGACCATTAGTCCACCAAAGTGAACTAAAGTGGTCTAAAGTTTTGGGTTCTTAGGCACAAAGACGTGTTTACCCATGCATGTTGGTCTTTCACCTCCCATTTAATGGTGGCCTTGCTAAACGAGGAGAGGTAGTATGGTCTTTTTGAAACTTTAGTCCTATCCATTAGTACAGGATCCAAACAGGACCTTCGACTAAAGTTTAGTGGCTAAAGTTTAGCCAACTAAAGTTTAGTCCAAAACTTTAGACAACTAAACTTTAGACCATGGGATCCAAACAGGGCCTTAGTAAGGTTAAGCATAGCACAGATCGCAAACCGTGCGTGCAATGGATGAGCGCCTCCAAAAGGTTCTGATCAATTCAAATCCCCAACGCATTTCATCCCTATATCCCTAGCGAACCTCGCTTGTCATTGCCTCCTCTCCTATAAATTGTTCATCTTGCAATTCTACAGATGCATGTTATGTACACCGTCGTGGAAATTTACACATGCATGTGTCTCATCTACCCCACAATTGGGATCACAGGAGAATGCTGAAAAAATGTACATATCTCATCTCAAATGATGATGAATGTGTTGAAAAACCGTCGCTGGCGACCAGTTCGATCGATTTCTCTGCTTAATAGAAACGAATTAATCACAAAAGACTAAATAATAGATTAAAAACACAGAGAAAAGTAGAGAGAACTCCTGATCTTTCTTTATTGCTTTTGATTGCGTGAGTACAAATTATGCCGGTACGGCTCCCTATTTATAGTCTACTGGTGATGTGCCCACCATGGGCCTAGGCTCCTGCCCAGGCCCAAGTTTCTTAAAATTCCCCCTTTGGCACTTATTCTACATGCTCATGCCTTGTTAAAACTCCATAAAAACCCAGTGGGAAAAATTTGGAGTACATGATGCATGTTATGCTGCGATGCATGAATTGCCTCATTAAAAACCTTGGTGGAGAAACTTTAGAAAAACTCGTCAAGGGAAAAAGAGTACAATTCACCCAATTTTATTTAGTCTTCAGGACTTTATTCCTTTGGGTACTTAATCTCTATGATCAAGTTTTACTAACGGGCTTGAGAGAATTCTTCTCCTGAATTCTGCACTTCTCTAAGTCTCATCATTCCAATTCCTCGTACGCACCTTTCAAAGCTAGATGCAGGGAGTGACTTAGTGAACAAATCTGCCAGATTTTCGCATGACTTAGTGTGCAGTACTTTAATCTTGTCCATCTTCTGCAATTCATGAGTATAGAAGAACTTGGGGTTGATATGCTTTGTGAGATGACTCTTCACATAGCACATCTGCACTTGTGCAATGCAAGTTGCATTATCTTCATAGATAATTGTGGGGGTTTGCACAATGTTCATTCCACATGACTGCTGGATGTGGTGAATTATTCGTCGGAGCCAAGCGCATTCATGTGCAGCGTCATACAGCACTATAATTTCTGAGTGGTTCGTCGAAGTCGTTATGAGACTTTGCTTGGACGATTTATAGGAAATTGCAGTTCCACCAGACTGGAATACATAGCCTGTTTGTGACCTTGCGGTATGCGGGTTAGACAGGTATTCGGCATCTGTATAGCCAATCAAGTTCAGATCTTGATTCTTTCTGTAGAACAATCCAAGGTCCTTGCTTCTTGGAGGTATCGGAACATGTCCTTTATGCCCTGCCAATGCCTTTTGGTAGGTTCTGCACTGTACCTTGCTAATAGGTTCACGGCGAATGCAATGTCTGGATCTAGTGTAGTTTGCTAAATACATAAGTGCTCCCACTGCACTTAAGTATGGGAATTCTGGTCCCAGGACTTCCTCCCCCTCTTCCCTAGGTCAGAAAGGATCTTTTTCTTGTTGTAAAGACCTCCCGATCATCGGTACTTTTGATGGGTATGTCTTCTCAAAGCCAAACCTTTCTAACACCTTCTGGGTGTAGGCCAACTAATGTACTAATATTCCTTCAGGGACATGCTCGAGCTGTAGGCCTAAGCAAAATTTGGTCTTGCCCAAATCTTTCATTTCAAATTCTGACTCCAAGTAGGAGCTTGATTCTTTTATGTCTTCAATTTCCCGATGATATTCAGATCATCTACATACCTTAAATTATACAAAATCCATTCTGGGATCATCGTATAAACACACAGGGACAGTCTTCATTGTTCGTGTAGCCTTTCTTGCAGAGAAAGTTGCTTAAGCGATTATGTCACATTCTTCCAAATTGCTTAAGTCCATACAGTGACTTTTTGAGTTTCACACTGTATAGATTTATATTTGCTCTGTCTTGGTTCGGGAGAGGGATTCCTTCAGGGACCTTCATATAAATCTCCGAATCCAAGTTTCCATAAAGGTATGCAGTTACCACATTCATCAGTTTCATTTCTAAATTCAAGTTCACTGCCATTGAGATCAAGTATCTAAAGGTAATTCCACTCATGACTGGCGAGTAGGTTTCTTCATAATCAACTCCAGGATGTTGAGTGAAACATTGTGCTACCAGCCTTGCTTTGTAGCTCACTACTTCGTTTCTTTCATTTCTCTTTTGAACAAATACCCACTTATGCCCTACAGGGTGCACGTGGGGAGGTGTGCGGCATACGGGCCCAAACACCTCTCTTTTGTTTAGAGATAGCAATGCATGCTCGGGATCAAGATTGATGATTGTGGCAATTTTCTTTGCGAAGTAGATATCGATATTGGCTGTTGTCCTATTCATGGACTCTCCCGTGTGCGCATAATTTATAGCTATTTCTTCATGAGTTGCTTTTTCTGGAGTGATTGCTTCTTCTGGAGCTTCTCCTTGCACATCGCTTCTTCTAATTACGGTGGCAAGTTCCTTTAGTTTTTCAGCTCCGATGTGTGCGCACACATCCATGACGATTTCTTCTTCCATGGGGATGTTCAGATACGGTATGCCCTTTGCCGAAGGTGTCATACTTGTGCCAAGTCTCAACTGGCTCCCTTCTCATTCTTGGAAACTTCAGTGATCAGCTGTGATAAGTCCTTCTTATCCTTCTTCGCCGGGTGTCCACGGTTATTTGGGATTCGAGGAGCCAGAGTTCTCGTCCTTTTATTCTGAGGCCTCTGGACAGGATTAGGGATATCTTCTGCTTTCTTTGGTATTTCAACCCTCTCCCGTGTATTGCGCGCAAGCATATGCGACTTAGTCACGCTCTTCAAATCACTAAAGTGATCAGGCAACTAGTTTGCTAATGCTTGCAAATTAATGATCTTCTGGACCTCTTTCTCTGCTTCACTAGTGCGTGGGTCATGTGCATGGATTCCCGTGGCTTGCCATGTAATTTCCCGACATTTTCATCAAGGGGTTGATTTCCTCCCCCTAATAGTGGAAAATTATCCTCATCAAAAATGCAATCAACGAAGCGGGCGGTATGCAAATCTCCCGACATGGGTTCCAAATACCTGATTATGGATGCAGTCTCATAACCAACGTATATCCCAGTCTTACGGAGAGGGGCATTGCAGTACGCTGCGGAGGGGGTATAGGTACATAAACCTTGCATCCAAACCTCCTAAGATAAGAAATTTTCGGTGGTGACCCTTGTGCTAGTTGCATAGGTGAATGGATGTTGTAGGCCGATGGTCTAAAGTTGATTAGATTCGCTGTATGTAGGACTGCATGTCCCCAACATGTAACTGGTAAATTACAATTCTGCAAGGGGTCGAGCAATAAATTTAATTCTCTTGATTAGTGCCTCTGCCAAACCATTCTGGGTATGCACATGCGATACCGAATGCTTAATTGCAATCCCCATTGCCATGCAATAATCATCAAATGTCTTTGAAGTAAATGCTCCGACGCTGTCCATTCTAATGGACTTGATGTGATGATCAGGGAAGACGTTTCTGATGCAAATGATCTGCGAGATCAGCTTTGCGAAAGCATGGTTTCTTGTGGACAACAAACCCATGTACGACCATTTCGAGGAAGCATCAATGAGCACCATGAAATACTTAAATAGCCCCGAAAGAGGCTGAATGGGACCGCAAATGTCTCCATAGATGCGTTCCAGGAATGCAGGGACTTCATCCTTCACTTTTAGAGTGGAGGGTGTAGTAATTAATTTTCTGGTGGCACATGCAGGGCACACAAAATCTTCGTTATTCGGGAAATTCTTTACATTAATACTATGCCTTGGGAATTGTTGATTATATTTCTCATAATTCTAAGACCTGGGTGGCCTAATCTGTCATTCCAGAGACATAAGAGTTCAGAGCTTCTAAATACTGTCTTCAGGATAGTGTAGGTTGCAGGTGCCTTGATATTGGTATAATATAGCACAGTTTCTAGTGAAAGAAGTTTTTCTAATACCCTTTTCTATTCTCTTCGCACTTCGTAATGAGTAGGTATTCCTTACCGTACTCTTCTTCAGTCTCAATGTGGAAACCATTGGTGCGATAATCCTTAAAACTTAGGAGAGTTCTAGTCGATTTTGGGTACAATAAGGCTTCTTCAATGACCAAAGTTGTGCCCATTGGGAGTACAATTGTGGCTCTTCCAGAACCAATTATACATGCATTGCTTCCGGTGATTGTCGTAAGGCTGCCAGCATTCTAGTGAATCGACTGAAAATACTTAGTCTCTCTTAAGATGGTATTCATTGTGCCGCTGTCGGCTAAGTACACTTCCTCCATAGGGTGCCACACACGTTCTAATATAAGGTATTTTATTAACATGTATTAGAAGGCATTCAACACATAAATAAAATACTTCAATATCAGAACATATCATGCCATCATAAACTGAATAAATGAATGAATTATTCAAAATCATCCAATCATCACAAGAAAACAAATGCTAAAGTACCATCAATGCAAGTTATAACTTGTCCTTTTAACACAAAATAAATGACAATTAAAGTCTAATGCATTCTGTGCATCAAACTAAATCTACTAGAAAATCAGAGACTTCTTCGGCTATTTTCTCGAGAGTGATTTGCTCTTCGAGAGAAATCATGGCGGTGGCTGCCTCTAAGTCGAAGGGGGATGCTGCTGCTGCCGGGATGGTCTCAACCTCTATCAATGTGGGCAGCTGCTCAGAATTCTCCCCCTCAACTGATGCAAAGTGGGCTTTAGGCTGCCCTTTGCCATCTTTCTTCTTCTGTGCTTGGAAGGCATCAATGACATGCTGCGGCTCTTTACAGATCCGCGACCAATGCCCCCACTTGCCACACTTGTAGCAACCTTGGTTCTATTGGTCATAGGTCTTGCCAATTCGATTTACCTTTTTGTCACTCGGAGCATCTGACTTGCCTTTCTGGGCAACGACCTTACACTTCTTCCCCCTTCTCTTCATCAAGGACTTTCGCACCTTATAGCTCCCGGCGTTGGCCTCACGGCCAGCGGAGCTCCCAGTGGCTGAGTGACGTAATTCTTGCGAGAAGTTCGTCCTGAGCCTCCGTAACCTGCATTATATCAATCAATTCGGCGTCTCCTTGTAGTCGTCTTGACGATAGTTGCGAGCGGATTGTACTGCATTGGGGTGGAAGGTGGATAGGGTCTTCTCAATCTTCTGCTCATCTATGATCTGCTTACCACAGAGTTGAAGATTTATACAAATCATATGCACCGACCGTCTTAAAGTCGGCAAACCTCAGTCTAATCCACTCTTGCTCTGCTTGAGAAAGCATGGTGTACTTTAGCCTCTCAAACCGCTTCTTGATTGCGGTCCAGAGTGCTAGCGCGCTCTTCTCCACCATGTACTCATTCTTGAGAGTGAGGCAGAGGTGGTGCCTAAGAAAATGCAGTGCCTAATCATTCTCCTCAGGAGTGGGTTGGGCGTCATGCGGTCCGCCAATCCCAATAGCCGTGCGGAGCTTCTTAGCTCCAATCACTATCTCGACGCTGGAAGCCCACATTAGATAGTTTTTGCTATGCTGGGCCAGCTCCTCGAACTCCCGGTTCGTGATGCCAATCATCTACATGTGTATGAAAGGAATAAATAATTTTACTTCTGGTAAACGTGCACGGAATAATTTACTATGGGTAAATAAATGGTACAAAATATTTTTGTAATGTTCCATAATTTTCTATGAATTTTCTATAAATTTTACTGCTAATTTTAGTGATTAAAAGCAATTTTAAACAATTACAATTAACCAAAAATAGTAAATAAATACAGAAAATAATAATGACAGAAATAAATATGCTTCAAATGCTAAAAATAATTCAAAACTCGGATTCCCGAGACCTTTTTGCTAGAATATGAATTTTCAATGAATTCTGCAATTTCTGAGGGTGTATACGCAAATTTTCAGTTCAGAGAAAAATTCGTGCAATTTCCTGATTTTTCGAGGGGTTTTCAGCAAAATTCGGGACCCGTTCGTAAATCTGAGGACCTATTCATAATTTTTGGAATTATGAGGTCCTTTCTGTAAAATTCAGGACTTATATGCAAGACTTAAGGACTCTTCGGTAATTTACAGAAAATATGAGGGCTTTTTCGCAAGTTTACCAGCGCCAGCCCACTTCTCCTTTTTTTTCTTTTCTGTCCGGCCCATTGCGCTGCGGCCCATTAGGCCCGTTCGGCCGGCACAAAGCCAGCGGGGTAGGGTTTCCCCTACCCCATTACCCATAGGTGGTGGCGGCTTCTACCGAGCGCGCGAGGCTACGCGGGCACGGCCGGCGCGCGGCGGCGCCGTGCGAGCGCGCGAGGCGGCAGCGGCGGCTGTGTGGGCGGCGAGAGCTGGCGCGCGCGCGGCGTACGAACCTCGGCGGCGGCGGCGGGTGCTCCTTCACGCGGCGCGCGCGCGGCGGCCGTCTTCGGGCGAGTGGTGCACGACGGCCGGGCGGTGGCGCCTGAAGCCGAGGTGCCGAGCGCGCGCGTGCGATCTCGGTCGAGACAGGGCAACAGTGCGGCGGCGCACACGCTGGCTGCAGCCGAGGCACGCGGCCGCTTGCGGCGGCGGCGACCATGCGGCGGCGACCGAGCCGTCGCGGCGATCGCGACCGGCGGTGGGCGGTGACACGCCGCGTATTTGCCATATTGGGCACCCGTGCGAAATTTTTTTTTCTTTTTTCTTTCTTGTTTTCATCTACAGTGCAATCAACATCTACTCTGTATGCAATCTACCGATCGACTTTGTGCCGGTGACTTCAAGTCTGCTCACGGTAGATTAGAGCGGATTTGCACTATAGAAAATCAATCTAGAACGCGAAAAGTGCGAATTTACAACGATCTAGATAATTCAATCTATTAGATTTCGATGATTACCTTCGATTCACCATAGCAAAATCGTGCTGATAACGTGTTGAGGAACCGTTGCTAGCGACCAGTCCGATCGATTCCTCTACTTAATAGAAACGAATCAATCACAGAAGACAGAATAATAGATTGAAAACACAGAGAGAAGTATAGATAACTCCTGGTCTTTCTTTATTGCTTTTGATTGCATGAGCACAAATTCTGCCGGTACGGCTCCCTATTTATAGTCTACTGGTGAGGTGCCATCATAGGCCTAGGCTCCTGGCCCAGGCCCAAGTTTCTTAACAAAATGGACCCTCGTTTGATTTTTGTTGCGAGACAACCTCACCGGCCGCCAGCCTGTGCGGAACCATAGCACAGCCACACGGGCTCACAGAGACATGTCGGGTGAGCTCCCTCCGGAAGTCAGTCTTGCATCGTCAACTCAAATTTTCGACGCATCCCATTCCCATAATATCTTAATTTTGATGTTGGCCAGCTCTTGCCAATGGCCTCTCGTCAACCTTCTCCATCCTCCCTCTTGTTGTGTTGCAACTCTATAGAAACACACTAGAACTTTTTTTGTTTTATTTGTTCTTTCTGTGTTCGAAACCGGTTATTTATGGACGGCTGAGCCGAGAGTACCAACTAAGACTTTACTGACTCACCAACCACTGAAGCGCTTACCAACTATAGTACCATAAAGCTTCAACGCTAGTATTGCAGGATTAAGGCCAAATAGATGAAGGCGCACGTCGTAGACGAGAGCTCTTAACACAGCAAAGGTGCAAATCTTTGTAATTCTTGTGGGAAAATATTATTGTTGGCCATGTAGAAGTGAACAGCAAGCACTGACAATGAAACTATGTGTAGGAGGATAGAATAGGGCAAATAATTGAGATGATTGTATTGTTTAAGCCTCAGGGCATATATAGTGAGTATACAGTGGTCCGGAGATCAAGTCAATCTACTAAAGATAAGAAAGGAATCGGATACAAATCTTAATTGATTCTAACTATCTCTAATAGTCTTGTCATACAAGTTGTATTCTCTGACATCCCCCGTAGTCGGAGTGGGAGCATCGCAGACACTCCGGCTGAAGAAGAAGCTGATGAGGATGCTTAAGCTAGAGTAGAAGCTAATGATGGGGTGCTATGCGAAAAGCTGACGATGGAGTTGTCTACCGCCGGGGTAGTCATCGAAGTAAGGTAGCCGATGATAAAGAGTGGTGTTGTTGATGAAGAAGCCGTAGGATGGTGCCATATGTTGTAAATATTGTAGTATAAGCATGTATTTATATTTAATTCCAACAAAAATGATAAATACGCAAGTATGATAAAAAAGCATATAAATGACTTAATCAATATATAATCATTTGAACTATTTAAGTCATCACAACATATGCCCAACAAATATGTCATGTAAGAGTCTAAAGTCAGCATATACACATGTAAACAATTGCATTGAAATGCTGATCTCAAAAAAAGCATAACATGTTTGACCAAATTTAGCATGTTATCAAGATTTTGATTGATATATATTGCTCTCAAAAGGCTAGTTGCACAAGATTCATTTTTGGCCATCTCCACCATGACAAAATCCAATCTTGATTATATGATAGTTATAGATTAGATCTTGAGCTCAAATTAAACCTTGCTATTAAAATAGGCTAATGATCATGAGTATAACTTGCTGGACAATGAAGATGATCCCCAAAATCATTCTATCATTCATTTAACATGAATTCTATTGATTCTAACAAGGTAACAGGTTCGGCGATGATTAGAAATGATCAAAAATTAACCACAGTATAGATTTAACACAGAGATCAACAAGTAATGAACAATAATTTCAATGATCAGTGCATGTAAGATAACAAGCTAGCTGAAAGCTCAAGATCTATCTACCATCACATTCATATATAACCTTAGTATTATGTCATTTCATCACATAGCAAGTGAACCAAGTCTTTGCAACTTTCAATCAATGATATCACACAAATATCAGAAATATATCTCAAAATTGCAAAGAGAAAACAACCGATAAATTCATAGTGCTGATGAATCTCAAAATCACTGAGTAGCAACCGAAGAAGGCAAGGCATGCAGGCTGCGTTGTCCCAGAAAATCAAGCACCCTGCTGCACCGAGCAAGGAGATGATGGCAATCTGAGATACAATGCCAGCCTTCAAACCTCAGCAAGCCGAAGTATGAAGTAAAGAGCCGCGAAGATGCCGCACAAGACTTGACAAGCACTTTGGCAAAGAGCACCCGTGAACAAGCAACTAAGCTCCTCTTCCTCAATGTTATCCAGAGCTGACCGAATTTGGACTTCAAAGGGCAAAATTCCCCAATTCCCTGAGATAGAACTCAAGTGAATCGCACAAGATATGCCAATGGAATGGAATCACAGATACATCGCTGCATCATTTCATACACGATAAATTCATACATTACAATACCAGAGTTCAAATAGACCACGTCGGGCCAGGGTTACAATAGAGCCGTCAGGCCAAATGTCTTACAACACACAAAAGCGGAAGCGGAAGCGTACATAGCGTAGGGGCACAACTCACCACAGGCAAGCAACTGGGATAACCCGAGTACCAACGCTATTAACCAGGGACCTGGCTAATAACGAAGGCACCCGCCAAGACTAGCACGGTCAACTGCTCGAGGCGAGAGGCAAGACTACGGAGGCCTATTCTAATAACCACCATCTTCATTTCCTTCGGCATCCTGATCCTCATGATAAGCGTAGTGCTCTTGATTCACATCTTCTGAAAGGGGGGTTAAGAGCGAGTTTGAGCACAAACAACCGTGCTCCGCGAGCCAACGCACAGAATGCATATAATTATAGATGCAAGGCTATTCAAGGAAGGCTCGGGTTCTTTTATTTGCATAAAGCAACATTTGGAATTACCATAATTTAAAATCCCTATGATCTAGCATGTTTCAAGAACCTACGATTTAAATACTGAAAGTGTGCAATAAACGGAGTAGTTTCCAGTTCCAAATTTTATGGTTACATCCACCATATTTTATGGTTACATCCACCAATGCCTAACATTTTTGCAAACATGTTACTTCCACCTTAATACCAACACTGGAGTACATCCCTCCAGGACAAATTACCAAAGCCAGGTTACATCCACCTTAATACCAACACTGGAGTACATCCCTCCAGGACAAATTACCAAAGTCAGGTTACATCCACCTTAATACCAACACTGGAGTACATCCCTCCAGGACAAATTACCAAAGTCAGGTTACATCCGCCTGACAGTTTTCTCCCCACCCACATTAGTTTTTAAATAGAACTAACTCGAGGAAGATTTCCATGTCTGCCCTTGACCGTGGGCACGGCTATTCGAATAGTTTGTGTAGTACTCTGCAGAGCGTACATCTTTACCCACAAGAGATAATTGTCCCGATGGTTCTACATGATTCCTTTGACATGCAGATCGAGAAAATATCACGAGGCCTTTACAATACCTCACCCTCTAGCATTTCACTCCTATGGGGTTACGTCCATTGGTTGTGCGAGATGTCCACCATAGGTTAGCGCAGTCGGACTCCACTCTCCACATACGCTAACCTAGGCGACGTCACCTACATCCGGTGTCCCATTCCAAGTGGGGCTTTCTTTACCCACCTACACACGTTCTCCGTGAAATGAATAGAGAGTTCAGTAAATTATTTAGCCAAGCCTACAATATGCCAGCTTGTGGTTGTACTGTTATACACGGAGGGTCCACATAGGATTAAGTCCTTAAATTGTTCAGGCGGTTCATTCCACATTCCTTGTGTTACATCCACACCCACCGTTCTTACCATCCGCCCAAACAGGTTCAGCAGATTTTAGGGTTTTGAGAAGCATAACACAAATCAACATATTTGTTCAGCCATGTACATCCCATGACTATCCCAAATCTAGTGTTCATGATTAAAGAGTGATTAACAGGGTTACTAGAACCCTGGACTTGACAAAGTTAGCATAGCAATATTAAGTCATATAACTACCATACTAGTGTTTGTATCTAGGGCGACAAATGATCATGGGAGTTCAAATGTTACTGGTGGTGGATCATATTAGCAGGTGGACATAAGGTTGTTATCTACCTTAAGACTCACATATTTTTAGCACATAAAATAACGCATGCAATTTTCATAGTTTAAATGAACATAGTTTCATAAAATGTAGGCGCAAAATGATCAAAGTATTGACTCGCCTGGATCAAAAGCTTGGGGGTCTTGTGCTGCTTCAAGCGGGGTCTCGTTCGCGTTGTCGAACTCTACTCGGACGGAATTACCGGAAAAACACATAAAATGAAGAACGCCGAGTAAGAACCAAACAAAACAATAAAATAACTCAAATGAACTCGGAATTGAACCAAACTAGAACCATTAAACAGGTCTTGATTTTAGAAAAATTTAGAAGTTGGTTTCGTTAAGTTCGGAGTTAGGGTTGAGGAGTTATGGTATTTTGAAGTTTCAAATGCTGGAAAATCCGAAAAAAAATAAAGAAATGCATTGCGGACAGTGGGCCTTAATTAGTAGGGTTAATACTTTACTTAATTGCTGGCTCAGGACATCATAATGAACCGGTTAGGACAGCTATTAAGTGAATGATTGGGGCATTTATTCGGTGGGAGGGGGCATTAAGTCGGCTGCTGTCCCCTCTGCTTGCCCGGCCGTGAGGAGGG
The DNA here is from genome assembly GCA_036346575.1 of Dendrocalamus sinicus. Classification (NCBI taxonomy): domain Eukaryota; kingdom Viridiplantae; phylum Streptophyta; class Magnoliopsida; order Poales; family Poaceae; genus Dendrocalamus; species Dendrocalamus sinicus. The sequence continues at coordinate 28,101,018 of CM070660.1, read as the reverse complement.
CGGAACCCACCGGCGGCGGAGGGCGCGAGAGTGCGCGGCGTCGGCCGGCGGGTCGCCCGACCGGTGCGCACCTCGGGAGGCGGGCCTCGGCTGGTCCCGGCCGGGCGGGGGCGGCGGCGGGTGAAGCGCGGCGGAGCGGGGAGGAGCACCGGCGGCTCGGGCGTTGCGGGTCAATCGCTTGCACGAGCATCTCGGGCGTCATGGAGCTCACTGCAGCTCGGCGGCGGCGGGGTGGAGCGAGGCGGGCGGCGGCGGAAGCGTGCTTAGCGGTGAGGAGGGACATGGCGGCGGCGCGCGGGGATGGCGGCGGGGTCCGGCGAGAGGGGCGGCGTTCGGGGTGTCCGGCGGCGCTTTAGGTGCGGCGAATCGGCCGGGATGCGGTGATTCTCGAGGCGGCCGAGCCGAGCTGGTGAAGAGGAGCTCGCTGGTGGCTGCGAAGGATGAGAGGGCAATTAGACCCGGGAGTAGGGAGAGGAGACAGAGGTGGCGCGGGAAAGTCGCGGGAGGACCGGCCGTCGACCGGCTGCGCTTGGAGGGGAAACTTGCCGGAGGTGCACGCAAGGCAGAGGAGGCGGCCGAGTGGCGTATTGGCGAGCCGGCGAGGGGGTGCGGCACGGCTCGAGCTCCTTATGGAGGCCGGGAAAGGAGGCTGGGCGCCAAGGGAGACACGGCGGCGTGTTGCGAGCAGCGGTGGCGTCGAGCCGTCTGAGCATGCTGCACGCGAACGTGACCGATGGCGAGGAGGACCACGGTGACTCTTGGAGTAGGACATGGGCGCACGGCCGGACGCAGTCTAAGCATTCGGGACGCGGGAGGTGACGGAAAGCTGCGCCGCTTCTGGGCGCGATGGCGAGGAGAGGCGGCGAAGAAGAGGCGACACCGCATTTACTCGCCGACGAAGTTGGTGCAAATGGCGACAAGCGCTGCTCGGCCGGAGGAGGAGAAACGAAGTGCTAGCTGGAAAGGCTTGGGAGGAAAAATCCTACCATTAGCATACATACATACGCATATATGTATACGGGCATATATACATATATACATGCATATATCTTTTCTTCACATTCTTAGCCTCCTGAATTCTTTAATCCTTGATGTATGATTCAAATTCTAGATTTTAGGAGGTTACTTGATTTACTCCTTTGGAAATAAAACAAGGTTTTCATTTTAAATTACTTTTGCATTTTCTAGTATATATATACATGTATATATATACACACACATTAAAACACAAAGAATAGCCAACTGAGAATAAAAGCTTTTAATTTTCATTAACATACATTTGAATTTTACAATAAGCCAGGTTTTGAAAATGGGGTGTTACAGAACCTACCCCCTTAAATGGAATCTCATCCCCGAGATTCGGGTAGAGTAGAAAGAAGGAGGTGGGGCAAGCTGGCTAGCAACGGGTTCCAGGGTTTTGCTTGACACTTCGCCCTTTCCTTGGAGTCACCTGACGAGAGGATATCCATACAAAAGTGGGTCAACGCCACACCGCAGAAACCGTGTTCTCCTAGGTTTATTTCAGCTGGCTTCCCTTCATCGGTTGACATTTTCTGGGGTTGCTGTTCTTCAACGCTGGTTGCTGCCTTTCCTTTATGCTGGAGTGGATTTGAGTGAATACTTGTACGAGTGATAGGGACCCAAGCGAGTAAGAACTACTGGTTCTTGCTTCTTGCTTCTAGCTATGTCCTTGGCCATTGACAGTGTCTTGATTAGTGAGTTTACAGTGAGAGGGGGACTTGAGTCTTGATTGTCTTGACTGAGCTATTTGTCATGTCTCGCTTGTAGATCTGACGAGGTTTTCAGCAATTAGGTGAGGGGGAAATAGCACTAGATACGGGATAGATCGCGGGGATGAGATACTCTAATCCGGCCACCCCAAAAAGAGCACACACAGAAAATTGGGGCGGCATACAAACCCCACAGAAAGACCAAGGTTTTGAAGGCAAGCTTTTCTGTGATTGCAATCTGGTGCCGAGAGCAAGAAGAAAGCGGTGCAGGGCCAAATAAAATCTTTCTTTTAAAAAAAAACAACGCCTATGCACGAAGACACACACAAGAGGGCACAGGGTTCTAAGCACTAGGCTTGCTGAAGCGAGACCACAAAACCTTCATGAGCATCCTTGATGTCTTCGAGCTTTTTTTTTTTTTGAAGTAAGGGGAAAGAAAGGGAAATCAATTTCCTTTTTGTAGACAGAAGTGGAGGAAGGAAAGCATCGAGAAATGTTTTGGCGGCGAAGCCCATGCTCCTCTTTATTATTTGGGAATTTTTCTTTTTCTATTTTTTTAAATACCAGGGTTGAAAATATTTGAGTATCCCCAAAAATTTGCAAAGTAGGTACATTCCCAAGTTTTGGTTTTGGAAGCAAGTTCTTAGAAATTAAGTTTTTGGGTCCTCAAATACTGGGGCGATGTTTGTAAAGAAATTTTGAAATCAAGGCTCTTTGCAACGAAGATACACTATATATATTTGATATAAATTTTTTTTACAGCAAGACTAATTTTCTGAAAGTGGTTTTGAAATACTTGAATTTTGAAATACCCCCTTTTTTTTGGCAATGGTATCTTAACCTCTTCCAATATCACAATCTTGACAGAATAATTCACATTCATAGCCCTTCCATTCGTGGGCTTCTTATCCCAAGGCCTTGCTAATCCTGCTTATGCTCGATTGATTATAGGGTATCTTCTTTCATTGATTAATCACTGCACAACTGGTGTCTAGTACTCCAAACAGTGAATATTATCATTTATTCAATCCACAGGTCATATCACTTCCAAGACATCATTCGTAGTTATTATTCACCAGATCAGGGTCTCCTACTCCTCAATTTAATCTCACTTTCCTACATAAAATCATAAATCCAGTCTTGTGTTCATTTGTCAATAATCCCTTCCAACTATTCACCTAAACATTACTCCAACTTCTTTACCTTTGAATCCACCCGTACTCGATCGCTTCATGGTTTCAATATTTCTATATTTTAAATCCACCAGTACCATTCACATCTTTTACGTTCTAAATCTAGCAGTATCATTTGTATTATGGTTCCAATATTTCAATCCACCAATAACATTTGTATTATAATCCAACCTTTTCCACCATAATCCATAAACTCAATCCTGGATTTATTTTTGAGCGATACTCCAGCATCTTTACTTTTAAATCCACCGATATCATTTATATTATAGTTTCTTAATACTCCAATCTGTTCCATCTTTAACGCATACTCATAATCCATTTCTCCAGTGATCAATCCCACTATCTACAATCTTGTGCCCAACAACTTTATTGGCATAGACATCCACCGAGACAATGTTTATTAATCAAATCTATAATTCAATGATTATTATCACATCTCCTATTGTCTCCAAAATTTCCAATAATCCACCCGGTAGTCGACTATACTGTATTATGCCACCATTGTAAACATTCATCTGGATTCATACTGTCTATTAAAGCTACAGACCAACAATTGTTATTACATTTCATATTTCTCTAAAGATCCCATCGGTCCACTTATTCAATCATCTAAATTGGCCCGTTTATTTAACCAATCCAATTATTTAGTAAATCCAATCATTTTAAATCGGCCCACTAATTTAGCCAACCCAATCATTCAAACTGGTCCGCTTACTTTTCAACTAGAAATCCATACCATTGATTCTATCTCATGATTGACATGAATCCACCAAGATTTATACATGGGTCTGAGGAACCAGATCAAACCTTTGGAATAATTTGGTTGGAAATTAAATCTTAGAAAGTTTTCCTCGGATGGTTAGGTTTGCAGGAAGGGGGCCTGAAAATGAACTTTTATAAATAATTTGATAATTGACTCCCAAGGATAAAACAACTTTCAAAAAAATAGATTTCAAATTTAATCTTTGCGATTTTGGCCCAAAATAGGTTTTCGAAAGGGGTTTATAAGAGGTGTGCTGGACTTTTATTATTTGAATCCAGGATAAGAAAGCTTTAGGGAATCTTCTAAGAGGGATGAGAATAAGCAACACATCTTATATATATATATATTTTTTTGCAATTAGATTTTGAAGGGACAAATCCAGTCATAACACTAACGGCCAAGCTAAGTTCAAACCACAGCCTCTACCTTGGCCTCTTCCACGAGCTGCAGCCCTCGGGGCTTGGTCCCTACCACGAGCAGCAGCCCTCCTGGGAGGCATCTGGAACAATTCTAGAGCCGTTTTAGAGACTAAAAGAAAGAAGGGAAGACATATATGAGGGTTTGCTAGCCCCCTAATGGCACAACATAAAACCAAACGAAAGAGAAGCAATTAAAACACAAGGCATTATGCCTACGATAATTCATTACATTAAGGGGGTTAGGTGTTACATGACAGCCGAGCACAGCATACGGCTTACAACAAGTCATGACACCGCGTACACATCGTCTACTAGCTGGGTACATAAGGGGGATACATCTGGGAAAGTGTGTGTGCACACCAAAAAGAGACTGCCTAGACATACTACTGTCTAACCTACATCAGTCCACCTCTGGGGACGGGGAGTGGTGCTGGCCGCAGAAGACGCAATCACCTGGAAAGCGGGAGCAGGAGATGATGCTGGGGCGCACACTCGTGCGTATTGTCAACGTGGGGCGAGGTCCCTGGCGCTGAGCCGGTGCTAATCTTGGATCTGCCGTGCCGGAGCGACAGCGGACATGTGATGCGAATCGGAGCCGACATCGGGCTGGCGCGCACCGTGCGGATGCGGCGGAGGCGACATCGGGCTGGAGCTGCGCGGTGCTGGTGGCGTAGACAGAGGGTAAACTGCCCTGGCTCGAAGGCGCTCGAGCCCAGCCTCTGCAGCAAGCCTCTCGCGCTCCGCTGCCTGAAACGCGATCAGGTAGCGGTTCAGCTGGGCGCTGAGGACGTCCGACTGTTGCAGGCTCGCGGTCAGGAGAATGCGCAGATGCCCAATCTCCTGCATGGCAAAGGCATAGGAGGCTGAAATCGCCTGCGTCAGCTGGATCTGGTGGGACAGCTGGGGGTTGCCCACCCTGTGGTCGAGGCGATCTGGAAGGAACTGCCCCTGGCGGATGCGAGGGGAATGAGCAAAAGGCGACTGTCGCAGCCTATCCTCGTGCACTTGGCACAGGTGAGCCACGGCGAGACCCGCCGCGTCCTGGATGGCGTCGGCGAGGTACATCCGTGGAGGCTCGGCATGGACGGTATGGGAGTGGAGCTCCCTGTTACTATCTCGTGAGTAGATGAAAACCTCCATGGTCCACAAATCCATGCTGTGGATGTGGGTCCTCCTGCCTCGGTAAACGGGCGGGCGGGTGTACCCGAGACAACGCAGCAGCTGCCGCAGGATCTCGGCGAACCCTCCTTCGCTTTCACCATGTGAGATGTGATCCCATGGACCAACTGGTGCAGCTCCGGCCATCTAAAAATTTTGAACACAATAGGTTAGAGCAGATGAAAATGCAAAAGAAATTTTAGGTGAGTATAGAAACTAAGAGAGTTAAGTAAAGCAGTATTACGCTATATTTTTGCAAGAGTTTCACATAGTTTTTGTAAATAGGACTCAGACCTTAAATCGTGACCAGTCTAGCTAAGGTTTCTACAGTCGTATGCTCTGATACCAGCTCTGTCGGACCCCAAGTTTAATACCTGGAATCCTCTGTGATAACACTACATTATTCCCTGCATCAGTAGATAATGCTCACAGATACATCGCTGCATCATTTCATACACGATAAATTCATACATTACAATACCAGAGTTCAAATAGACCACGTCGGGCCAGAGTTACAATAGAGCCGTCAGGCCAAATGTCTTACAATACATAAAAGCGGAAGCGGAAGCGTACATAGCGTAGGGGCACAACTCACCACAGGCAAGCGACTGGGACAACCCGAGTACCAACGCTATTAACCAGGGACCTGGCTAATAACGAAGGCACCCGCCAAGACTAGCCTGGTCAACTTTACTGAGGCGAGAGGCAAGACTACCGAGGCCTATTCTAATAACCACCATCTTCATTTCCTTCGGCATCCTGATCCTCATGATAAGCGTAGTGCTCTTGATTCACATCTTCTGAAAGGGGGGTTAAGAGCGAGTTTGAGCACAAACAACCGTGCTCCGCGAGCCAACGCACAGAATGCATATAATTATAGATGCAAGGCTATTCAAGGAAGGCTCGGGTTCTTTTATTTGCATAAAGCGACATTTGGAATTACCATAATTTAAAATCCCTATGATCTAGCATTTTTCAAGAACCTACGATTTAAATACTGAAAGTGTGCAATAAATGGAGTAGTTTCCAGTTCCAAATTTTATGGTTACATCCACCATATTTTATGGTTACATCCACCAATGCCTAACATTTTTGCAAACAGGTTACTTCCACCTTAATACCAACACTGGAGTACATCCCTCCAGGACAAATTACCAAAGCCAGGTTACATCCACCTTAATACCAACACTGGAGTACATCCCTCCAGGACAAATTACCAAAGTCAGGTTACATCCACCTTAATACCAACACTGGAGTACATCCCTCCAGGACAAATTACCAAAGTCAGGTTACATCCGCCTGACAGTTTTCTCCCCACCCACATTAGTTTTTAAATAGAACTAACTCGAGGAAGATTTCCATGTCTGCCCTTGACCGTGGGCACGGCTATTCGAATAGTTTGTGTAGTACTCTGCAGAGACTGTACATCTTTACCCACAAGAGATAATTGTCCCGATGGTTCTACATGATTCCTTTGACATGCAGATCGAGAAAATATCACGAGGCCTTTACAATACCTCACCCTCTAGCATTTCACTCCTATGGGGTTACGTCCATAGGTTGTGCGAGATGTCCACCATAGGTTAGCGCAGTCGGACTCCACTCTCCACATACGCTATCCTAGGCGACGTCACCTACATCCGGTGTCCCATTCCAAGTGGGGCTTTCTTTACCCACCTACACACGTTCTCCGTGAAATGAATAGAGAGTTCAGTAAATTATTTAGCCAAGCCTACAATATGCCGACTTGTGGTTGTCTTTGTTATACACGGAGGGTCCACAGGATTAAGTCCTTAAATTGTTCAGGCGGTTCATTCCACATTCCTTGTGTTACATCCACACCCACCGTTCTTACCATCCGCCCAAACAGGTTCAGCAGATTTTAGGGTTTTGAGAAGCATAACACAAATCAACATATTTGTTCAGCCATGTACATCCCATGACTATCCCAAATCTAGTGTTCATGATTAAAGAGTGATTAACAGGGTTACTAGAACCCTGGACTTGACAAAGTTAGCATAGCAATATTAAGTCATATAACTACCATACTAGTGTTTGTATCTAGGGCGACAAATGATCATGGGAGTTCAAATGTTACTGGTGGTGGATCATATTAGCAGGTGGACATAAGGTTGTTATCTACCTTAAGACTCACATATTTTTAGCACATAAAATAACGCATGCAATTTTCATAGTTTAAACGAACATAGTTTCATAAAATGTAGGCGCAAAATGATCAAAGTATTGACTCGCCTGGATCAAAAGCTTGGGGGTCTTGTGCTGCTTCAAGCGGGGTCTCGTTCGCGTTGTCGAACTCTACTCGGACGGAATTACCGGAAAAACACATAAAATGAAGAACGCCGAGTAAGAACCAAACAAAACAATAAAATAACTCAAATGAACTCGGAATTGAACCAAACTAGAACCATTAAACAGGTCTTGATTTTAGAAAAATTTAGAAGTTGGTTTCGTTAAGTTCGGAGTTAGGGTTGAGGAGTTATGGTATTTTGAAGTTTCAAATGCTGGAAAATCCGAAAAAATAATAAAGAAATGCATTGCGGACAGTGGGCCTTAATTAGTAGGGTTAATACTTTACTTAATTGCTGGCTCAGGACATCATAATGAACCGGTTAGGACAGCTATTAAGTGAATGATTGGGGCATTTATTCGGTGGGAGGGGGCATTAAGCCGGCTGCTGTCCCCTCTGCTTGCCCGGCCGTGAGGAGGGCGGAACCTACCGGCGGCGGAGGGAGCGCGGAGGTGCGGCGGCGTCGGCCGAAGCGGGTCGCCGACCCGGTGCGCACCTCGGGGAGGCGGGCCTCGGCTGGTCCCCGGCCGGGCGGACGGCGACGGCGGGTGAAGCGGCAGCGGAGACAGGGGAGGGAGCGCCGGCGGCTCAGGCCGTTGCGGGTCAATCGCTTGGCACGAGAGCATCTCGGGGCGTCATGGAGCTCACCTGCAGCTCGAGCGGTTGCCGGGGTGGAGCGAGGCGGGCCGGCGGCGGGAACGTGCTTGGCGGTGAGGAGGGACACGGCGGCAGCGCACTGGGGATGGCGGTGGGGTCCGGCGAGGAGGGGACGGCGTTCAGGGTGTCCGGGCGACGCTTTAGGTGCGGCGAATCGGCCCGGGATGCAGTGATTCTCCGAGACGGCCCGGAGCCGGAGCTGGTGAAGAGGGAGCTCGCTGGTGGCCTGCGAAGGATGAGAGGGCAATTAGACCCGGGAGTAGGGAGAGGAGACAGAGGTGAGCGCGGGGAAAGTCGCAGGAGGACCGGCCGTCGACCGGCTGCGCTTGGAGGGGAAACTTGCCGGAGGCGCACGCAAGGCAGAGGAGGCGGCCGAGAGTGGCGTATTGGCGAGCTTCGGTGAGGGGGGTGCGGCACGGCTCAGAGCTCCTTATGGAGGCCGGGAAAGGAGGCTGGGCGCCAAGGGGGGAGACACGGCGGCGTGTTGCAGGCAGCGGTGGCGTCAGAGCCGTGCAGGCATGCTGCACGCGAACGTGACCGATGGCAGAGGAGGACCACGGTGACTCTTGGAGTAGGACATGGGCGCACGGCCGGACGCAGGTCTAAGCATTCGGGGACGCGCGGGAGGTGACGGAAAGCACTGCCACTGCTGGGCGCTGATGGCGAGGAGAGGCGCTGAAGAAGAGAGCTGACACCGCATTTACTCGCCGACGAAGTTGGTGCAAATGGCAACAAGCGCTGCTCAGCCAGAGGAGGAGAAACGAAGTGCTGGCTGGAAAGGCTTGGGGAGGAAAAATCCTACCATTAGCATACATACATACGCATATATGTATACGGGCATATCTACATATATACATGCATATATCTTTTCTTCACATTCTTAGCCTCCTGAATTCTTTAATCCTTGATGTATGATTCAAATTCTAGATTTTAGGAGGTTACTTGATTTACTCCTTTGGAAATAAAACAAGGTTTTCATTTTAAATTACTTTTGCATTTTCTAGTATATATATACATGTATATATATACACACACATTAAAACACAAAGAATAGCCAACTGAGAATAAAAGCTTTTAATTTTCATTAACATACATTTGAATTTTACAATAAGCCAGGTTTTGAAAATGGGGTGTTACAAATAGTGGGAAGACTCAACAGTGGTGGTGGTGTGTAGATCGGCACAAGAGAGAGGGCCGTCTAGCATGACAGTTGCTAGAATAGACAAGTGGTGCACACATGCAACCCAAGAAAAGGAGGGGGATACTGGAGGCAAATCTATGTTGGCCATTGAGAACAGCAGGGACGACACGCAAAGAGGATTGCCGCCCGAAGAAAGGAAAGAAGCACTACTACAAAAGAGGCTAAACTAGACGCTTACATCATAGACGATTCCTATCAACCGTCTGTGTTGTAAGTATCACAGACGGTTCATACGAATAACCGTTTGTGGTATTTTCACATACGGTTATTTATATGAACCGTCTGTGATAATACAAGACATTATAGATGGTTCTTATCAAGAACGGTCTAGGAATTATCACAGACTTTTCTTGATAAGAACCGTATGTGATAATGGCAAACATCACAGATGGTTTTTTATATAAACCGTTTGTGATACTTCACAGACGGTTTGTATAAAAAACTGTCTGTGATAATAAGGTTATAATATGTTTCCCACCTCGTAATCCCTCAAATTTTCATAATCTCCTACCTAAGTCTGAGTAGGATTCAGTTTTGAGACACATTTAGTAAAACGAGTATAACTTTTGCATACGGTGTCTGTTTTCGATGTTCTTATACTCGTTGGAAAGCTAACAATGAGCCTGATTAAAAAACCAACCTGCTTACGCTAGTCACCCTCTAAGACCCTCAAAATTGGCCATCTTTAGGCCTAAATTTGCATTTTAAGTTTTTAGTTTCTGTTTTTGCCAAAATTTTTGATCTTCCCTCTAGAATTTGGGTTTTGTCTCAACTGCAAAATTGTAGATCTCATTGAAACCTTTCAAACGAGCATATATAAGCCATATAAAATTTTACTATTTTATCTTTTGTGACCAGCAATTTATATTGTACCAATATATTGTCTTTGTGACGCCATTATCACCGACTATTTTTGTTATGAACCATCTGTGATATCTACTGTGATAATAGACGGTTTTTGTTATAAACCATTTGTGTTGTCTCTGTCATAGACGGTTTGTAATCCGAACCATCTGTGATATCCCACCACGCCACGTCACCGATCCGCAGCATATCCCCCAGGATCCCGATCTCACCCATCCATTCTCTTCGCATCAAATGGCAGGCATCGTTCCCCCGCCTCTCACCCCTTATTAACCCCCTCTCCCTACTTGAAGAACCAATACCACCAATACTACTCTAACTCATTTGTGCGCGGTAAGGGTGAGAAGGGGTTCGATAAGGGCGACTAAAATTTTGCTTGAAGCAAGATGGAAAAGAAGAAGGTAATAGCAAATCTACACTATTCTAAGTCGCCAGTATAGAAGCTGTTGATTTTAGCATAGAAGCTAAAAATGGTGTTCATTGCCTTTTTGTTTCTACTACTTGAAAAATTTCCCGCACCGCTTATTTTATATTGTAGTTTAATGAAGGATGTGTAAGTCTAGCTTGCATTAGCCTGAAGTTTCTTGTAGTGTAAGCATTTTTCTGAATTTGTAGCCGTGAAGCTTATGTTTGTAAAATTGTAAGTGTCCTTTTGTGTATACAGTGCTATGGGTCACCTACTTGATATCTTGTGATGTTGTAAATGGTGGATCCTAATCTTAATGGAAATAGAATGTGTTGCTATGTTTGTTGTTGTATTTGCTTGTTTTTAGATGATATAGTTAACATTTCCTGAGGCTAGCCAAAAATAGAAAAAATTTAGGTATAGAATAAACTATCACAGGCGGTTTTATGGTATGAACCGTCTGTGAAGAATTATCACAGACGGCTTGAACCAGAAACCATCAGTGATGGAGATGTATCACAAACGGTTCTATATACCAACCGTCTGTGATACTCACACATCACAGATGGTTGGTAGCTAGAACCGTCTGTGATGTGTGAGTATCACAGACAGTTGGTAGCTAGAACCATCTGTGATAGTGTTCTTCACAGACGGTTTTAGTTACAAACCGTCTGTGATGTATTTATCATGGACAACTCATAAACCGTCTGTGATAACCTTTGATTATCACTGACGCATAAATTCAAACGGTTCAAAAAACTGTCTATGATGACAGTTTTGAACCATCTATGATGACTGTTTTTGTAGTAGTGAAGCCAACGGTGTAGTGATCAGAGAAGCCGACAGAAGAGTCCAACATGAATCACGCATAGGAATCACATAGGTATCGGTGAAGAAGTAATGATTAATACTGCAAGGATTAGAAGTTTGATGGTGGATGCTGATGGAGTGCACAATAGCCGATAACCGTAGACGTCGGCAGTGGCGTGGCGGTGGAGACCAAGGCGGTGGTCATACCTTCACATAACCACCTTAGAGCCATAAAAATTAGTTAACTCTGCCTACATTTTGCCAGCTTGTGGTTGTACTGTTGTACCTTGAGAGGTCATCACAAGATTCGGTCCTTAGGGTTATCTGGGTGGTGCTACCACTAACCACACTCTCGTGCACCACTGCACCACATCCCCGATCCATCCACCCAGATATATAAGCAAGTTGAGGTTTTTGGGAACATAAAATATCAGCCATTTTCACCATGACTTCCCAAATCAATTTCTCATAGTTTAAAGCGATGCTTGGGGCATTTTGGTGCCCCCGAGTATCTACGCACAACTAAGCATGGCATATAATTACGGACTTATTTTTGAAAGGTTAACACTATAGTTTTACTAGGGTGACAAGGTTCACATGTTCAAATATTCCAAGGAATGTATTATTAACAGGCTCATTACTGGGTATGTATCTAGGGTATTGAAATCAAGCATATACTTTAGCACATAAAATAACAGCATGCAATTGATAATTTGAACAAAAGTAATTTGCAGAAATCGTAGGTTCAATATGATCAAAGTATCGACTCGCCTTGGTCGCAATGGGTCTGGTCTTGGTTGTCTTGAGCTTCTAGAGCTGTTGCTTCGACTTCTTCTTCCTAAGCCTCGTACGCTATTTTAACGTGCGTGAAAATTTAGATAAAAATAATCAGCAAGCCAAATAAACATTTGCAAGAAATTCAAACAAATCCAAATTTCATATTTTAGTTTCATTGACTAGACTTTGATTTCCTAGTTAAATTTAAAAATGTGTTTTATTAAATTTTCGGTGAAAATGAATTAATCATAATTATTTGAAGTTTTAGCCGTAAGTTGATTACATGAGATATAGCCTCTAATTAAATTTGAATATCATATCCTAAGGATCAGTGGTTTTATGGTTTTAAATTTGCAATGGTTAACTCTATATCATTTATTAATATGCCTTGGTTCATAGTTTATTGTTTACTCAATTTTTATTTATTAGAATATCATGAGAGCTTGAACCTACATATTAGTCCTAGTTAATATCTCACTATACCTTGAGTTAGGGATTAAGATCTAATTCAAAAGTTTAAAAGAATGTTGGCTAATAACATGTAACAGTTAATCCATGATTAAGTATTTATTAGGCTCATTTATTCCCTAAATAAATTTTGCATCCATTCTAAACCTTTTTTTCCTGATTTTTTTCCTTATTTTTCTGGACTGTCCATGCATAGCAAAAATTAAATCTAAAAACCACACCTCGGCGCTGCGGAGCGGAGGCTCGAACGCGGGCAGCCGAGGCGGGTTTTGAGAGCGGGCGCTGATAGCCGGTAGTCCTCTGGGTGTTACCTGACTATAGAGGGGTGGAGAATGCGGTTAAGACGTGCGGTAGCAGAGGCCGAAGCAAAGGAGGCTGAGGGCGGGGAACGGCGGCGGTTGGCCTCACCGTGTTCCTAGGAGGGTGTGGGAGCAATGAATTGGACTGCAGTGGCTTGTCTCGATGGATTGCTCGGCAGCCGGACTTGGAGAAGAACAGGGGCGCCGACAGGGAGGAGGGCACGGGGGTTCAATCGAGCGGGGTGGGAGCGAGAGCGAGAGCTAGCGGTGCGTATGAGGGTCTCAGCCGGGCTTTTATAGCGGGGAAAACAAGCGTGCGGCGAGGAGGGTGGTTGGCTGGGCATGGCGGCGACATCGGCAGTGGCGTGGCTACAGGGCCAACTGCCCCGACCCGACAGCACGGTTTAATAGCACTGCAGGCAGCTGTGGCTAACGGTGGCCGAGGACGAGGAGATGTGTAGCAGGGAGTGGAGCTCGCGAGTTTCTTGGCGGCGACCATGCGGGGAGGACGGTTGAGGCAACGACGGTTTGGTGGTGACGCAGCCTGATGTGGCGATGAGATGGGGCGGGGGCCACGTGACGTGGGCGGAGTGGCACCGGGATCCTGCGGTCCGAAGGAGGGGCTGCACGCGGGGAAGGCGGGCTGCGGCGGCCTGCACGAGCGAAAACAGGGAGCGTCGGCCCCTGTCTGAAAGCCGCGGCAGAGGGAGGGGGAAGAAGGGGAGAGGGGCAGGCCGGCTAGGCTGGCTGGGCCGGTTTGGCCGGCCGTAAGGCCTCTCTCTTTTCTTTCTTTCTTTTTCTTTTTATATATTTAGATTTATATATTTCCATGCCTATTTATGCCCACATTTTTCTATGTAAAATTTCTCTGCATATTTTTATTTAGTTCCAATACTCTTGTATCTTTTTATTACTTTTATTTTTATTATTTCTTTGTACTCTCATTTACTTACTTATTTTCATGGTTTCCCCTCATTAGTTTTAGTTTTCCTTTATTGAGACTTTAAACCAAAAATTCAAGAAAATTCAACAGAGCTCATTTACCAAAACAAATATATTCAAAATAATTCAGGGTTTACATATTTATCCAAAATTCAAATTTCTAGGGTGTTACACCACTGGTGGCGGTCGGTCAGACTACTGCCTCTAGCCAGTCTGACCAGCTGGCTCTGGCCAGTCAGATCGCCAGGTTTGCAGCAAAAACTTGAAAACTGAAGTTTTACTAAATTCAAATCCAAAAATCTCCAATATGATAATAGTTCGTCATAATAAACACTTGGACTTTCTCACGTGCTCCTTCAGAATAGTATAAGTGTGAGTTGCTGGTTCCGAAGAGACATGTCAGATGTGCATCTACGGGAGGCTAATAGTGCATCATCAACTCAAAATCCCGATGCATCTCATCCCCGTAAGATCTTATCTTCGATGATGGCTTGTGCCATTGGACGTGCTTCCTCGTCTTCCTCCTGCATTCCTTCTCTTGTTGAGTTGCAATTCTATATATATCACATCTGAAAGAGTGTTCATACCACCTAGATGGTCTTAAATACTCATATACTATATGTACATACCCTCCGTTACGCGAGATATTTCCTATGTTATGAGATATGACATAGGGTGTAATTACACTGAGTGTAGAAAAGAGACTTCCTATATATATATATATATATATATATATATATATATATATATATATATATATATATATATATATATATATATATATATATATATATATATATATATATATATATATAGAGAGAGAGAGAGAGAGAGAGAGAGAGAGAGAGAGAGAGAGAGAGGAAAATTACATAAGGCACCTGGGACTTCAGTGGATCGCCATCCATAGGAGCAGTTACCAACTACGGTAGTATAAAGCTTCAATGCTCGAACGTCAGGATAAAGATACTCCAAATAGGTGAAGGGACCATGATGGAGGATCTTACCATAGCAAAGATACAAATCTTCCTAATTCTTCCAAGGGAAAGATATTGTTGGTTATGTAGAAGTGAACAGCGAAGCACCGTCAACAAAGCTATAAACTGTTTAAACACCCAAGGCATATTTAGTCTTCCTAATTTTGCTATTTTATTTGGGAGTTGACTACAGACCATGTGTGTGTGCAATAGTCCAACCGAATGCACACCATCCAATTTCCATACGTGGCTATGTTCCGTGTGTACGTGCGACTACATTTCGGTACGCACACCTATTTTTAGCAGAATGATAAACTAGCAGCACTCTATTTCTATTTCTTTTACCTTCTTGCTTCCCGTCTATAGATCAGACAATTTAGACAAAAATAGAATTATATAATTTGAAAAACAAATTAGAATAATTTTAGAAACAAATCTTTAGAATTTCTAAAGCAAAATCTAAGAACAATTCGAGAGCAAGTTGGTGCAAATTTGAGGAGCAAGATGGTACATATTTAAGAGCAAATCTGTACAAACATGTGTAAATTCACTATCAAATTAGAAAGCAATTTTGGGAGAAAAACTATGTTGATTTGAGAAGCAAATTAATACAAATTTAGGAGCAAAATCTGTATAAATATGTGTAATTTCAAGATCAAATCAGAGAGTAATTTGGGAGTAGATTAGTACAAGTTTAGGAGCAAACTTGTACAAATATGTGCAGACTCAAGATCAAATCTAAGAGCAAATAGGAAGCAAAACTATGCTAATTTTAAGGGGATAATTATCTCTACTATTATATAAAGAGGTGTTGGTGGTCGTCGGTGCGTTATCCTCTCCCCTCTCTACAGCCATCCGATTTGATCTAGACCATTCGTCTTACTCCTCTCTCTCTCTCTCGGATCCAACCGCCCACCCCCTTCCACTTTTCCCATCTCCTCGCGCATTTTGGCCACCCTTCTCTCTGTCACTTGCTCTCCAATGTTGTAGGCACTCAAACAACCGGCACACTCCCGGAAAAGAAAATAAAAATCTCTACTATTATAAAAAGAGGAGTTGGTGGTCGTCGGTGCATTCTCCTCTCCCCTCTCTACAACCATCCGATTTGATCTAGACCATTCGTCTCTCTCCTCCCTCCCTCCCTCCCTCTCTCAGGATCCAACCACCCATCCCTTCCACTTTCCCCATCTCCTCGCGCATTCTGGCCACCCTTCTCTCTCTGTCGCTTACTCTCCAATGTTGCAGGCACTCAAACAACCGTCCCACTCCCGGAAAGAAAAAAATATCTACTATTATATAAAGAGGAGTTGGTGGTCGTCGGTGCGGTATCCTCTCCCCTCTCTACAGCCATCCGATTTGATCTAGACCATTCGTCTTACTCCTCTCTCTCTCAGGATCCAACCGCCCACCCCCTTCCACTTTCCCCATCTCCTCGCGCATTTTGGCCACCCTTCTCTCTGTCACTTGCTCTCCAATGTTGCAGGCACTCAAACAACCGGCCCACTCCCGGAAAAGAAAATAAAAATCTCTACTATTATATAAAGAGGAGTTGGTGGTCGTCGGTGCGTTCTCCTCTCTCCTCTCTACAGCCATCTGATTTGATCTTAGACCATTCGTCTCTCTCCTCCTCCTCCTCCTCTCTCTCTGGATCCAATCACCTATCCCTTCCACTTTCCCCATCTCCTCGCGCATTCTGGCCACTCTTCTCTCTTTGTTGCTTGCTCTCCAATGTTGCAGTCACTTAGACAACCAGCCCACTCTCGAAAAAAAAGAAAATCTCTACTATTATATAAAAAGGAGTTGGTGGTCGTCGGTGCATTCTCCTCTCCCCTCTCTACAGCCATCCAATTTGATCTAGACCATTCGTCTCTCCTCCTCCTCTCTCTCTCTCTCTCTCTCGGTACAACCGCCCATCCCTTCCAGTTCCCCATCTCCTCGCGCATTCTGGCCACCCTTCTCTCTCTGTCGCTTGCTCTCCAATGTTGCAGTCACTCAAACAACCAACCCACCCCCGAAAAAGAAAAGAAAATCTCTACTATTATATAAAGAGGAGTTGGTGGTAGTCGGTGCATTCTCCTCTCCCCTCTCTAGAGCCATCCGATTTGATCTAGACCATTCGTCTCTCTTCTCCTTTCTCTCTCTCTCAGGATCCAACAGCCCATCCCTTCCACTTCCCCATCTCCTCGTGCATTCTGGCCACCCTTCTCTCTCTGTTGCTTGCTCTCCAATGTTGCAGTCACTAAAACAACTCGGCAACATTTTAGGTCTGCACCGGATGCTTCTCAGAGATGCTGGCGGCTGCACTCTCCACGCACCCACTTCTCACTTTTGTGTTCAACTCCATGCAGGTGCGAACAATGCACCCATCAATGATCTATAAGGTCATAAAAGTGTACTCCGAGGTCGAGGGATTAGTTGTGCATACACGTGCTCACATGCTATTTCGTTTTTGTGTGGCCAAAGAGGTTATGACCGAGCTTGTCAGCCAGTACCAAGTAAGTTCTATTCTTCTAATTCATTCTGCAGGATTTTGTACTGCCAATTGGTCAATTTGGTAGTTGTATGAAATAGTGGTTGAATGGGCTTTGTTAGCTAATGCCAAGTTTTCACACAGTCCTACTCCACCTTTAGTTGTCATGTGTATTTCTTTCGTTTAAAACTGTAGTATTTGGAAATTGGTTTGTGCCATGGAATGGTTTGCACAATTCAAGTTGCTCTCTTCTATTTGTGTTAAGACACTGATTTAATGCTTGAATAATTTGAACCAACTAATATATAGCTCATTTGGGATTAAATTTTATGATGTTCAGAGCATCATTTAGTTCATGAAGTATGTTTTTCCTTAAATATCTATATGACATGAAGATTAAGACCGGAAGTGTTGCAATACTGACCCTCTTTCTCATTTTTTGTCTCTTTGACAATATCTGATAAATTTATTCTGTATAAACTGTGATTCTTGGACATTCCAGCTGGTTCAAGTTTTGGTTTTTCCACATGTTAGAAATAATCTTGACTTAGAATCCATGTCGTAGTAGAGTCCATTTCCGAGTATAACTCAAGTTGAAATTGAGTCCAACTTGAAGTCCGAATCGGAATAAGAGTATGAGAGTTTTATCCCTATATATTGGGGGGCTTGTACCTAGTTTTGTATCCAAGGAAAAAAAAAAGCAAGAAAGAGGGAGAGCAAATAAGATAATAAAGAAATTCAAAAATTTCTTCTGTGTTATTATTTGCGATGTGCGTGTTTTCTCCTGGGATCAAAGTTGTAACACCACATGCACACACTAATGCATTTTATGCTGCTTCTGTGGTTGGTGCTCTGAGAAGCTCCAGTGGCATGGTATGAAGTAGGAGTACATCACCTGAGTTAATGATTTAAATGCTCCTTGTCTTTCTTTTTTCACTATATCTTGTCATCTATTGAATTGCCCCTGTTAAGTAGTTGACTTATAATTTTGTTGAATATACAATAGTACTGTAAAGTTTTTGAATGGTTGCTGTTCCATTGATGAATTTGTTGTTTTACAAAATATTGTTCTATTAATATACTTTCAACTCGTAATACATTGAGAAATCCTTTACTGTATGCTGCTATCTGGTTGTAGGATTTACCTCAGACTTTTCTGAGTAAGATGTCATACATCAGAGAAGTTCTTCTTCTACCAGCTCTAGCCAACAGAAGTGAGAAGATAATTTCTGGTCTTACTTGTTTAATGTGTGAAGTTGGTCAGGCAGTAAGTTCCGTCTCACTATTTTTATGACTCCGTTGCAACGCACGGGTCTCTAACTAGTACTAGTACAAATGTGTGTATATTCAAGATCAGATCTAAGAGCAATTCGAAAGAAAATCAATGCAAATATAGAAGAAAAAATTGGTGCAAAATTTTGCAAACTATTGAATAACATAAGCAAGAGGAAAACAAGAGAGAAGCCAAGAAAATGATTCAGGAGAGAGAAAGAAAGACATGCTTTCAGAAGAAATTCGGTGTTGCTGATATATCAAGTATTTCCCTCCATTGTGAAGCTGATGTATGGTCCAGCCTAACCATAGGCCCATCCATCATTACCTTCACATACATGAGCTCGTTTGGACCGATAAAAACACTTGCGCACCCTTCAGATTCCACATGGCCAACGCAAATGTCACTAGACCAAGACGGCTCTATAGACCGGGCGGGACATAATGCGAACGTGTGCACACACGAAAACATGATTTTTTCCGTTTTATTTTATCACAACTTGTAGATATGGAGGTTCAACAAGAAAATCCTAATGGTTTTCTTTTATGACAGTCTTAACACCTCTAACGGACAAATATATATTATGTTTATATTTGGAAGTGTCTATGCGATTAATTTTGTTAGGATATGATACCACTTGTTAGTCAATCGACAAAACAAAGAACGGAACCAATGAAGAACAAGAGATTTATCATAGAAAACCCTTGTGGGTGCAAACTATGGACGCATAATCGATGAAATCATTATATAAGGAGAAGTTACATAACACTTTTAGCTTATTACAAGTGTAGACAACTTATAGTACATCACTATGATTTTGCACCTGAGCTTAACCCTAAATAGCCTTATGAACAAGAGTCCTAAACAAGAAAAGGAACAAAGACCTAGTCGACAATGAAGCAAAGAACTAGTTGAAAACTGGAATAGTAACCTTTTCAGGGACGGGAACATCACCTCACTCAGAGATTTTCAAAAGATAATAGTGAAGAATTATAGTCAAGAGCGCCTCGAGAAGCTATGTCTGACTCCAGCCAGCACAAAGTTTATCGCAGACATGAAGATGATCCTAATCATAACCTCCGATCAATTCATATTGCTTGAGCGAAATCTGATTGAACTCTTCAAATAGTCGGAAAGACCAACAGTGATTGGACGTGACTAGATTCGGATTAATAGAACAAAATTCAATCTTGCCCAATGTTATGTCAGCATCCAATGGAACCCAACCTAGATTTCCGGCTGGTGAAGCTAAAATGGGCGAAACAGCCAGCAAGGAACAAGCTAGCTTTTAGGCCTTGACGCGGCAAACACGAGGGATGCCCATAACTAGTCGCTCACAATTCAGCGAAAATTCCCAATGCATCTCATTCTCAATAGAAAGCTCTCCCCAGCACCATCGAATTGCCATGCCGTTTAGCTGCCCCTATTCTTGGCCCTAGCCACTTTACAAAGAGGAGGGGAGGCCCTTGCCTCCGCCACACTGAGTAGCAAGTCATTTATTTGATGGGTGTAGCGTAGCTCTGTAGGTTTACGTATGGTAGCTCGGGCTTTTAGACTTTTATTGATTCACCAATCAGCCAGCTATCTTGTGAGCACATTGCTTGATATGAAGAGCTGACATATCCTGCACATTGTTTGCTTGAAGAAGTATCTCAAAGCGGTGTACGAAGTGGCGTTTGTATTGGTTTCTATTGATAGCTTTTGACTGTGATTTTTAATTAAAAATAAATAATAATAGCTGAAAGAAGTGATTTTTAGAAAGAGGACGCGAGCAGTGAACAAAGTGAATAGGAGATACGTGTGTGTGATGAAAACGAAAGGAGTAGGATGCGTGATGCACCCATGACTGTCTGTCTTATCCTTGGAGCGAGACGATAGCGAGAGAAGTAAAAAAGCCGCTTTAAAAAAAATCAAATGTTCATAATAGCTTTTAGCTTTTCTAAATAGAAGTCAGAACTAGAAAAATTAATACGACCATGTTACAAGCGACGGCTGCGGAACGACGAAGTAAACAAGATCAATCGCAGAGAGACACGAGATTTAACGTGGAAAACCCTCTCAAAGCGAGAGGGAAAAAACCACGGGCGCCAGCCAGCAACAATCTTCACTATATCGGGGTGAGGTTACAATGCCGGGGATTTACAACTCTAATCTCATTTCCCAAACAGCGGCTTACAGGAGATATATATAACAGGGAAACCCTAATTCGACTAGAATCCATACCGCGGGGCTACGCCCCCCCGCACCCCCCAGGCGTCCCTGGGTGCACGGGCCTTGCATAATGGGCCGCTTCAGGACTCCGCTCCGTCCAGAAGCTGACCTAATGTATAGAATTTGGATCACAAATCAACAGACCAGAGCTAAGGGCCGTCTTCCCATACTAGACAGACTTAAGTTTGAACCATTGTTTGGACAAAGGAGCTCACGAATGGCAACGAATCATGCAAGGTTCCCCTAGCGAGACATTTCTTCTCTTTTTTTTTTTTTTGGTAAAACGGCTTGTAACACCCGAGTGCAGTAGATAACTTACAACACACATCTATTCAAGGTACACGTCTTGGTCAGATATCTCAGACACTAAAGACTAATTTGAGAACGGTGTTAGTCGTGATTGGTTCGATAGGCATTCTTCTCATTTTTTTTATAGGGGGTGTGATTGATAACGCAAGATACGCGTCGTACATAATGCACCACACAGAAGCTTGCGTAGCATAATAATTGGCCACAGCAAACTGGCCATTGTACAGATCACAAACCATGCAATGGACGAGCGCCTCGTGATGGTTTTGATCTTCTACTCAAATAACCGATGCATCCCATCCCTAAGCCTCAGCGGAACCTCGATCGTTTGTCACTGCCTAGGCGGTCGTGCTGTCGCCATGCATCCACCTCCCCCATTGTTCATCTTACAATTAATAATTCTAGACGTACGATGTACTAAGCTTCAAATTTGGTTGTTGCATGGCTCTTGCGACTCCAATAGGTCAGTCCCATTTAAGGGCCTTTTGAAATGTAGAAATCTAAAAACACATAAATAAAAAAACATGAGATTGAAATGTCATGGCTTCTTTAATCCTATAGGAAACAAAAAAAATGCAGAAATTGCTCAAAAGAGGTGTTTGAATGTCTCACAAGAAAAGCACAGGAATTTTGAGATTAGATGTTACTTGATTAGAGACAGAAGGAAGAGATAAATTGCATTGGAACTCTCAAAAGGAAATTTTATAGCATGAGGTTGGACCTCATGTTTAGTTTCCTCCAATGGTTATAGAAGAATTTCTATCCTATAAAATTCCTTTGAGGCAATCCTATGAACCAAACACAATGTAATTGAAATTTTCCTTTGGAAGGAAGTCCTCTATTTTTCCTCTAAAATTCCTTTGTTTCAAAGAGGGCCTAATTATCTAGAGGTGTACAATACTACAGAAAAGGTCATCACAGACGGTTCGAAAACGTCATCACAGACGGTTTTGTGAACCGTCTGAATTTATAGGTCAGTGATAATACGAGGTCATCACAGACGGTTTTTGAACCGTCTGTGGTGCCAAATATCACAGACGGTTTTTAGTTAAAAACCGTCTGTGATATATCACCTATCACTGACGGTTTTTATTAAAAACCGTCTATGATATTCTTTTCTACCCCTAAATCTATTCCTGTTTATTGGCTAGCCTCAGGAAATGCTAGCCGTGCCCTCTGAGACAAGCAGATATACATACAATTTCTGACAAACATACAACATCCAATTCACATACAACATCCAATTCACATCGCACTTCATTTGACAAACATAAAACATCTATTTGACAAACATAAAACATCAATTTCGCAAATCAATTAATTGAAATGAAATAAAATATCCATTAACAAATATACAATTACAAAAGATGTACGTTGCATTTCCACTTAGATGGTAACATTGCATTTTTTATTGCTCTATCACTCCGGAATCAAGGTCTCGCGAAAGGAACTGATCCATAATCAACGAACTTGTCAGAGTAAACAAGCTATACTTGGATGGTGCATGATTGCCATTCAAGTATTGCTTGTGCACCCGACAAGTTCGTTGATTATAGATATCTTCCTTCCGCGAGACCTCGATTCCGGAGTGATAAGAGCAATAAAAAATCATGGTGCACAATGGAAATCTCCAGCTGGATTTTTGACGTTAGCCACCAGAAAGTACGCTATCTCTCCTCGAATGTGTGAAAGGTCGGGCTGTTTCAATGCAGTTGACGGGATGAACGCAGCCTGTCGATAGGAATATCAATGTGCGTATATATATAACGTGATAAGTATGAAGTAATTATGGGAAGATTGACAAACCTTGGAATTGGTGATCCTCGAGCAGTCGAGGAGTAGTTCCATATGGTGGCAAACGTAGAATCCACATGTGTTGCCCGACGACTGTTGGTGGCACTGCAAAAAATGCAATGTGTTAATTCAAGAAGCATTACTACCAACTGTTGAATAGGATTGATTAATGTGCAATAGCGAATACCTTAAAATCTTGAGCATGTGTCAGGCCTTTGGCCCCTTGCTTCGAGACACCTCCCATTGCAATGTACATCGCGAACGCCTATGTGATTCGAAAAAGTTAACCTTAGTCATTCAGAAGGAAAGAAAAAGTACAATATAGGTATGTATGGAGAAAATGTACTTACCTATCAGTACTTGGTGACAATCTGTGAAGTCCATTTTATTCTTACTTAGGGAATCAAGGTAATATACCTTGTTCCATTTTGGTACAATTACTATTAAAATCCAATGATAGTTCTAATGGAAGGGCATAAGTACATATTCCTTATTGCGGTATTGCAGCAGTGCTACTGCAATGTACCTCTCGACGACATCTGACTCCTGGTCGATGGTACTCCTGGCGACCAAGTGTGGGTCCAAGAAACCAACCGACAATGATTTGGTTTGTCTAGCTCTAGTCAGCATGTGTCTATACATATACACACGAAAGCAACAAATTATATATGACATTTATCGGTATGACATGAATGGAGACTGTGATTGTACACACTTACAGTGTCCAGCATCGAATGAGTGAGACGTCAAGAGCGTTGAGCGTGAAAAGATCGAATAAATCCTCAAAGGCGACCACGAAGACACACTCTTGAAGATTGTGATGTAAATCATGCGGCGCGAATTTGACAGTGACACTTGAGATCCGTTCTCCCTCTGGCTTATTGAACTGCTCCATATACCACTTATGCAATTGTAGGCAACTATATGCTAGGGGTTGGAGGACCTTGGGCTTGAGCAACGGCTGGCCAAGCACGAATTTGCGAGCCAATGGCAGTTACGGATATCATCATTGGTCTTCTTTGCTTTGCCCTTGCTGCCCTTGCTGGCCTTGCTGCTCTTGCTGCCTCGGCTGTAGGTCGACTTAATGGTAGTCGACTGTAAAGGTAGTAGCGGTGCAAGTTGCTCTGGTGAGAATAGCACCTTTGGAGATAGCACCGGTGCAGCTAGCGATGGTGGAGACAAGTCTTGTAGTGGAGATGGCACCAGTGCATGTTGCTCTGGTTCGCACTGCCCTTCTGCTGACTTTCTGTATGTTTCCGCACCTCATCTCTGACTACATAAGCCAGCTCACCCATTAGCTCATCTCTAAGAGATTCCTTGATCTCTTCTCATAGCCGTGCGTCACGCTCGGCTTTGTTTCTCTTCCTGCGCCGATACATTTCGGAGTCATCTTGGAAACCATGTTTCCAAGGAACGTAAAGCCCAAGGCCTCTCGTACGGCCCGGGTGCTCCTTATTTCCCAGGGCCACGGAGAGCATATCATTCTCCCTTGATCTCTAGAATGATCCCAGGGTAGATTCAAAACTCAGCTCTTCCTGCAAGAGCATGACATGTCATTTCACTTTGTACGAAGTTGTGGAGTAATTACAAGCTACGTAGTTCGATCGATATCTTACCAGGCACTGGGACACTTGCTGGTCTATTGGGTTTCGAAAGGAGACGTCCCCGATGTCGTTGTGGTTGACCTTGCTCTAATCCAATTTCGAGCGCACTCATCTGGGATATTGGCAAATGGCGGGGCGGTGTCCTGCAGGGCTGCCTGGTCATCCTCGCTCCTCCACTGCGGGATTTTACCCGCATACCCAGCTGTGCCAAGTCTGTGGGGTGTGTGTTTTTTGCCTGGAGGGTCTTGTGCACCGCACTTATACTTTTGAAATCTTCGGTCATCTTCGAAGCCTTGAACTCTTCCCATTGTGGTTCCAGGAATGGGTATTTATGAAAGGGCGTTTTGTTCTCCTCCACGTAGTCCTTGACAAGCTTGCTCTTGAAGTTCTTCCATGCTTTGCACGCCCCTAGCAAGGCTTGTCGTTGCACGGCGTCTTGGTGTTCTTCTGGGATCTCGAACGATGCCATAATTTCTGTAAGCAGCTCTCTTTTCTGAGTGGCAGGCACGTCCTTCCACGAATTGAATGTGATCTCAATTCGTTCTCGTGCAACTATTCCGATCATGCTTCTCCATGCGCTTACTGCTTTGCGAGGAAGGAGAGGGACCCCAGATACATCGACCTGTGTGATGGTAAATCGGCCCTCAGGCTTCTTTGATAGCCCTCTTCCTTGGCGTCTTGATTTTGAAGCGGACGCCTCCGGCGATGGTGTTGAAGAATGCGCGGATGACATTTTGCTCAATTTGTGGGTCTATTAGAATAAAATAAGAAAGTGCCATACTATAAGATAAGAAAGTGCAATATCTATATGTTTCGCTCAATATAGGCGATTACAATACATATATATGTGTATATACATACATACATATACATATATATACCTACATATATAAATATATAATGGTAGCAATATGAAGCAACAAGCATCAATAATAGAATCAATAACATTCTAAACATGAATATGTATGACAATGTAAAAGGCATGTATCAATTAAGACTAGCAACAAGCTCAAGTTTTAATTGATTAATTTGTGCTCTCAAATTGTAGGGTTGCACAAGATTAATCTTGGCCGTCCCGCTACTAAATCATATACTCTTCCTTGATTGGTTATGCCAAATAATAAACTCGGTCTTTTGAGCTCTAGATACAAACTCTACAATCTCAAGATTAAAGTATATTCAGCATGCATGTATTCAGATTGCAGTATTCAAAAAAGCAAGACCAACCAAGTTAACTGTGCTCAATAATTTATGTTTCAACTTAACAAAATTCCCAACAGATGAACTTATGAATATGCTAATATCTGAAACAGCATGAACCGATTGAATGACAGCTATATCCCATAAGCAATCTATGTTTCCAGAGTCACAAGACAACAAGACTCACTCACAAGCATATATATATCAAAGTCTAGAGACTGCCTTCTAGAGTCACAAGACAACAATGACAGCTATTAGAGCTCAATGACCGATTGAACCAATCTCAGTATATGATATTTGTTATCATCAAGCAACCAAATATCCCATAAGCAATCTATGTTTCCCAGTGCCAGGTAATGTAAAGAAGATTAACAAACTTGCACAGCCTACACAGATTGCATACAAAAATCACAGACTCACTCACAAGACCCGCGACGGCTCGGGGAGGCGGCCGGCGAGGGCTCGAGGGAGGCGGCGGCGACGGCTCGAGGAGGCAGATCGGGATTTAGATGTATAATTACTGCAGAATACACGGAAAACCCTAGCCAGAGGGTATATATAGGGGATTATCACAGACGGTTCTAAACATAGAACCGTCTGTGATATCAATATCACAGACGGTTCTAAGTTTAGAACCGTCTGTGATAACCTACTATCACAGACGGTTCTATGTTTAGAACCGTCTGAGATAGTAGGCTTATCACAGACGGTTCTAAGTGTAGAACCATCTGTGATAAGCCTTTGCCCGACTGCAGTCATTCATGATCAATCGCCAACCAGCTGCATTCATGATCAACCACCTACCAGCTGCATTCATTTACACATTTTCTCAATCTCAAAATTGACTACATCACACATTTTCACATATACATAAATGCAAATTCACAAATACATCACACTGCAACATTGTTTTATACATAAATGCCAATTCACATATACATCATACACATGCATTGTTGTATACATAAATGCCAATTCACATATACATTCACATATATGTCGCACATTCTCATTGTACTTGCTTATTTCCTTTTAAAATTAGCCCTTCATCATGATCAATGCGTACGTAACTCGTCAAATTGATTGTATTCCTCCTCGTCCACTACATTCTCCACTCCGACAATTCTCCTTTTTCCATAAAGAACTACATGGCGTTTCTTATTTGCCGGGTCGGTTACATAGAAAACTTGAACAACTTCGTGACACCGTACCTGTCAACCTTCACCTGTGGGAGATGCACCCAACGGCAGCGAAATAAGGGGATCTTGAAAACCACATAGTCGAGGTCCCAAATCTCTTCTATGAAGCCATAGTACGAGTTTCTCGACCCATCGGTACTGAACGCATCTATGCGGACACCGCTGTTCTGGTTAGTGCTCTTTACATCCTGAGACTGCGTATAGAATGTGTACCCATTTATGTCATATCCTTGCCATGTCACAACTGTAAATGTCGGCCCTTTTGCCAACCATGTCAGCGTCTCACTTGGCGAGCTCCTAGCGATTTGCTCCTTCAACCATTGGTTGAACCGACGGTTGTGTTGCCTCATGATCCAAACATCCGGCCGCTCCGGATTCTGTTGCCGAAGCGCATCCTTGTGCTGGTCCACATAAGGCGCCACTTTAGTCATGTGTTGCAACACCGTGAAATGGGCTTGAGTATACGTGTCCATATCTGGAGTGATTGCTTTCCTTCCGATAGTTCTGAGACCCTTCAGCCTCCCCTCATGACGAGATTGAGGGACACCTATTGGTTGAATCTGAGCCATATAATCGACACAAAACTCAATGACCTCTTCGCTTGCATAACCTTCGACGATGCTGCCGTCCGGCCGAGAATGATTCCGTACGTAGGACTTGAGAATTTCCATGAACCTCTAAAATGGGTACATGCTACGTAAGAATACGGGCTTGCACAATTTTATCTCCCACACAACGTGAACAATGAGATGGACCATGATATCAAAAAATGAAGGAGGGAAATACATTTCAAGGTGACATAGAGTCATCACCACCTCGTCATGTAGAGCATCTAGTCCTTCGGGATCGATGACCTTCTAAGCAATTGTGTTAAAGAAATAACATAGCCTCATGATTGTCTCTCGGACTTTGATCGGCAAAATATTTCTAATTGCAATAGGGAGCATCTGTGTCATCAGCACATGCCAATCATGAGACTTCATGCCATTTAACTTCAAATCTTGCATCGAAACAAGTTTCTTCACGTTGCCGGAGTAACCAGACGGAACTTTGACACCATGCAAGCATTGGTACAATTCTGTTTTCTCAGCCTTGGACAGAGTGTAACACGCAGGGGGAAGGTACATTCATCCATTATCAGTGCATGTCGGTGCTAACTCAGGCCTGATGTCCATATCAGCCAAGTCAAGCCGTGCGTTGACGCCGTCCTTTGTTTTATCACGAATATTCAGTAAGAGACCAATCAAGCTGTCGCATACATTTTTTCTACGTGCATGACGTCGATGCAGTGTCGAACATCTAGGTACTCCCAATAAGGTAAGTCCCAAAATATTGATCTCTTCTTCCAAGTGTTCTTCTCATGAGCCCTCAATTTACATCCCTTTCCGAGGACAACATCTAAATCCTTAACCATATCATAAACCTCGTGTCCCCTTAAATGCCTTGGAGCTGAACCGTCTTCCTTCTCTCCATCAAATTGTTTCTTCATCTTGTGGTATGGGTGAGCCCTCCAAAGGAACCGGCAGTGACGCATGTAGACGGTTTTGCGTGAGTGGTTCAGCCACACACTCTCGGTACCATCTAAACAGTGAGTACAAGCTTTGGCACCTTTTGTACTATGGCCTGATAGGCTACCAAGGGCAGGATAATCATTTATGTTGCAGAACAATAAGGAGCGCAGAGTGAAGTTCTCTCGTTTGTATGCATCCCATACATGTACCCTTCGTTCCACAGTACTTTTAGATCGTCCACCGACGGTGCTAGGAACACATCAATATCATTCCCAGGTTGTTTTGGCCCTTGAATAAGTATCGACAGCAAAATATACTTTCGCTTCATACACAACCAAGGAGGAAGGTTATAGATGCAGAGAGTCACGGGCCATGTGCTATGTCGGCTGCTCATGCTACTGAAAGGATTCATTCCATCTGTACTCAGTCCAAACCTTATATTCCTTGGTTCTGCACCGAAGTCTGCAAAACTCCTATCGATGTTTCTCCACTGCACGGAATCAGCAAGGTTTCTTAGCATTCCATCCTTCTTGCGCTCCTCCGAGTGCCAACGCAGCAGTTTTGCCTCCTTTGGATTTGCAAAAAACCTTTTCAAACGGGGAATTATAGGAAAATACCATGCCACCTTAGCAGGAGGTCATTTCTTCGCCACTGTTCCCTCGCCATCATCTGATTGATTGTTACGTTTGTATCGGGATGCGTTGCACACCGGACATACATGCATGTTTGCATACTCTTTACGGTAGAGGATACAGTCGTTCGGACATGCATGTATTCTTTCTACTTCTATTCCCAACAGACAAAGAACCTTCTTGGCTTTATACGTGATTTTAGGCAACTCATTTCCCTCCGGAAGCATGTCCGCTAAAAGACCTAGCAGCGCCGTGAAACTCTTGTCGGACCAACCGTTGCTTGCCTTCAATTTCAACAGTTCAAGCACGGCCGACAACCTCGTGTACTTGCAGCACGTGAACAAAGGTTTCTCCGAATCCTCCATCAAGCCCCGAAATTTAACATACTCTCTCTCATCATAGTTCTCTTCTACATCGCGAAGCATCTGATCCAGATTATCATCGTGCAACCTATCCGAATCCGAACCACACTCGACATCAGCCGGCGGCACGTCATTCACTTCACCGGCGATGTCATCCGGCGGCATTTGATCATTCACTTCGCCATGACTGGTCCAACATGTATAACCCTTTTTGAAACCCCTCTGAATCAAGTGCGCTTCAATTTGTCCTTGGTTCTTAAATATTTTTAAATTCTAGCAGTCAGTGCATGGACAATACATATATTCCACCCCCTTATTCAACATATCCTCCTCGGCAGCTCTTGTAAAAGCAGACACGCCATTAATATACTCTTCACTCACACGGCTCGCGGCATACATCCAGCTTCGGTCCTACGTTACGTACATATATAACAACTTAGTATTAAAAATTAAATTAACTAATTATTACTACATATATACCGGCCACATGTATTATATTGAGGCTTAGTTTGCTAGCTCAATTCATATTACAAACACAACAACTATTATATAACCAACAATTTTGCAAACCATCTTCAATTAATAACACTCACCAATTACTTAGATCTAAATTGTAGTGCATGCAAAGAAAAAATAAAATTCATTACTAACCATATCTAGAGCAACCAGGAAAATATAAATCTTCAAAGCTCAATATCTGCCTCCTCCCACCAAATTAACTGGCCTGAAATCACCAAGCTTGCCTCCTGAGCGAAAGAGTAAAGCACCAGCTAGATCTGGATCGAAATGAAGACAGATGCGGTCTGAGCAGCGCAATAAATGCCTACTGCCATTATCACAGACGGTTTTTTTATTGGTAAGAACCGTCTGTGATACTTCTTTTCTCCGACGCCGTCAACACAGACGGTGTCCAAATTAAAACCGTCTGTGATTGGCCGTCTAGTATTAGGCTTTCTGTAGTAGTGGTATCTGTGCGGGTGCATGATTCACCGGCTAACCAGCTACCTCGAGAGCACGTACAATGATTTTACACTGTAGATCCCTTCAACGAAACCTCCTATATATTAGGCAGTTACTGTACAGCTCCGAACTTGGAAAGCACTCGCTTGTTTTTGCACTTGGGGTCACATGAGCATGTTCAAAATATATACATGTCTAGTCTCAGATGTTGATGAATATACTGTTGTTTAATAGTTTCCCCATTGATGAGATTACTGGAACTAGCTGGGCACAATCTAGCCAGAAACAGTTTCCAATATTGAGACAAGTGAAAGATGTCTTAAAAGGACCTGCATGGAGCGTTACTACGGCCAGATGCCCATCCCAATCGATAGCACTTCCTCTACTCCAACGCATCCCATTTCTAGAAGATCACCATCGATGATGCTCGTGGCATTACACTTCCACTTCCTCATTACACTCCTCCATTCTCCCTCGTTGTGTTGTAGTTCTATAGACACATGCGTGAAATTTAGTTTTAGTAGTTATTTCTGTGATCAAAATGATAATGCAGCACGTTATTTATGGATGACTGTGCCAGGATCGGAGTGTTAGATCTGGATTTTATCAATTCGAAATCCTCTGTGATTTTCAATACACTATTCTCTGGATCAGTGGATAGTGCTTACAGATACATTACTGTATATTAAAAACATATCATACAGAAGCGTAGATAATATAATAATAACATACTCATAGACCGATCAGGCCAAAAAAACAATAAACACAGCAGCAGAAACAGAACTTCACACAGGTAGGCCCCATAGGGCATGTCCACAGGCAGCCAACTAGAGTTTGCGACCAAGTTCATGGCCTTGTTGTCTTCCAGCATCTTTCAATTACTATGAAGCATTGAAGGGCTGGACCTTCTTACGCCTACTGATTGAATAATGGTAATTAAGCAAGAATAAGTACAACAGTACATAGCAAACCACCACACAAAATACAATAATAATAGATGCAAAATTGTCAAGAGAGTTTTGAGGTTCTTTTAGTTGCTAAAGACACTGTTTTGAAAGTACAATAAATAGGAAAGATTCTGAGACTTAGCAGTTTTAACTAAATCAGGTTTTTAAAGTTGTTTGAGAGAATACAGTAATAATAGTAGCGTAGGTTACATCCACCTTTTACAGTGCATGGTTACCCCCACTGAATGCTACTTTTGATCCTTATCACAACTGGAGTGCATTTCTCTCCAGGAAAAGCCAAAGTCGGGGTTACCTCTGCCTGACAAGTTTTCATCTTGCCCATAAGGTTTTTGAAATAGAACTAACTCGAGTAAGTTCCCATGTCCACTCTTGACCGTGGGCACGGCTGTTCTAATAGTTTATACTCTACAGAGGTTGTACAACTTTATTGACAAGAGACAATCGACCCGATAACTCTACATGATTCCTTGGTCATGTAGATTGAGGGATCGTCATGCAGCTTGTCCTAGCTACCTCGCCCCATTGCCAATTCACAAATTATGAGCTTGTCCCAACCAAGGAAGGTCTCATAAAGTTGTGGGGGAAATCATACCCCAACATCTAGCACAGCTGGACTACGATGTTCCACAATGCTAGTGAAGATGGCACACATCACCCTGAGAGGTGTCCCGTTCATGCAGGACTTTTGTCTGCACATGCACTACTCTACTCCTCCACCAGTGAAATGACTTCGAGGTCTGGTAAACCTACTTGGCCCAGTTGCATTTTGTAGACTTATGGTTGTACTATTTTACAATAGGAGATCATCACATGATTAAGTCCTTAATTTGTCTAGACGGTACATACTATAAACCATAATTTCTCGTGCGACGTCGGTGCCAACCTCTCTTACCATCTGCCAGACAGGTATAGCAAGTTCCTAGGGTTTTGAGAGGCATAGATTAAGTTGTCTCAAACTATCAGCCACTTACATCCTGTGACTGTCCCAAAATAAATTTTTATGTTTGAAGAATGATGATTAGGGCAAATTAATACCCTAGTACTCAAGCAAGACTAGCATGGCACATAAGTACGACTTATAACTAGTAAAGTTGCCATTAATAACTAAGGTGACAAGGATCAAGTGATTCAAGTCTCAAAGGTGGCAAAATAATAGTACATCATCAAGTAGGCAAGTAGCTACCTTAAATTTTGACATATATTTGCATATTAAATTAAGCATGCAATTTGCTAATTTAAATTAACATAATTTGCATAAAATATAGGGTCAATATGATCAAACTAATTACTTGCCTTGCTCGATTTACCATGGCCCTGATCTTAGTCAAACCTTTTCAGTCAGTGGCCTTGAAACTTTGGTCTTTGTCTTTTACCTGAATTTTGATCCCGTTCAAACTGGTCGCATCCCTGAGACTTCAATTTTTAATTACACGATAAATGAAGGAGAAACCAAATAAATTCAAGGAACCAACAATAGTCCAAACAAGTTTAATTGGGTTTATTTGTATTTTGCTATGATTGAGGTTATGAGAGAAGATTTAGCAAGTTGCGGGATAGAGACAAAGTCAAACGAATTTTGAGGGAGAGCGAAGTGATGAGGTAACTTTGCTAGGAAGGACAAAAGAAGGATTGATGTTGATGGAATATTTACAAGAATATTCCACTTAGATTGGAGCATGGCTAGACATGGCTGACTATAAGATACCAAGGTTCAATCTTTTAATTTAATAGCTTCTTTAATTTAACTTATATTTATTAAGGAAATTCAATAGGTTAGGTGAGACTGTTAGATGGGAGATAAATAGAGAAGGGGAGCAATAGGGACAGAGAAGGGGAGCAATAGGGTAGGGCCAGCCGAAAATTGGGGAGAGGCACGACACCCAGTGGGTGGCAGCATCGTCGGTGAGGGGTGGTTGGGTAGGAGAAGAGGGTGGCCAAAATGGGACCCCGAGGCCAGGAGGATGCCAAGGGAGGTGGCGGGCCTAGCCGGGAGGCGCCATGGCGGTTTGGTGGTAGCGGGGAGCGGCCTAGAGTGGGGAGGCCGAGGGGACGACTGTGGCTAGAGCAAAGGGAGGACAAGAGGGGATGAGCTTGAGCAAGAGAGTGCTAAGGGGAACTCACCATGGTGGTTCGAGGGGCTGGAGGGAGGCTGAGCCAAGTTGGCGATGGGCACGGGGAGGCTACCATGGAGGGGATGCTTAGGTAGGGGAGAGCCTCAACCAATGATGGGGAAAGCTCAAGGGCGCCGTGTAGATGCTCCATGAGTGAGGAATCGAGTAGAGGAGCCCTAGGGAAGAAATGGTGATGGAGGTGGTGGTTCTGGCCAGTGTTGGGGAAGATCAGCCGTTGTGGTGAACTTGGTTCATGGAACTTCGATTAAATGAGGCAAGAAGTAGGAGATGCCCAGGGATACTGTGACACAGATGGATCGTCATAGGGTTTGCCAGAAAGGTGGAACAATGGGGCAATGGTTGTGGCTGTCGCGAGCGCAAGGGTGCACCTTTGCCAAGCACATCTTGTTGGGGGAGGAATGGGGCAAAAGGGGAGGCTTGGCCGACCTCTTGTAGGTGGGGGGAGGGGAGGCGACCGTTAGGTGCATTGAAGGCATGCGGCGGGTTGTTGTTGATGAATAGTATTGAGCGACGACACTGTGGCTGAACAGGAGGAGGCGGCTCAGCCGAGCAGCGGGCATGATGCGTGTGCAGCACGAGCAGGCGCAAGAACATAGGCATGGCTGGGCCTAGCGGGCATGCTAACATAGGCACGTGCATAGGAGCAACACGAGCAGCGGGTAGCGTAGCACTAACGGCGAGGTTGGGTCAACCAGAAGACAAAAGTAGTAGAGATAGGGAGAGGAAAAGAAGAGAGAGGAAGAAAGGGGCTGTGGGGCCTAGCTGGAAGAGAAAGAAAGGAGGAAGAAGGCGAAAGAATTTGGCTGGCAAGGTCGATATCTAGAAAATTGAAATTTGCACTTGAATTTGAATTTTGAAATTCCCAACTCAAAAGTGAGTTTTGATATTGTTTACTTTTGCACTTTGATCTTGGATACCAATTTTGTTTTGAATTCCCAAATTGAAGTTTTGAAAGATAGTTTGAACTTCAGACTTTGAATTCTTGGTTAAATTAATTAGATGGGAATTTTGAATATTAACTTTTATTCCAATTTCTATTTTTTTTAGTTTTGAAATTCGATTTCAAAATTCTTGCTTAAATTGGTTTCTGAATACTTTGGCTCTTGATACAAGATTTTTGTTTTCCTTAGATGGCAAAAAACAAAGTAAGAGCTCGAATGAAATCATAATTTTTGAAATACATTGAAAACCGATGAAAAGGTTTTAAAATTTTTGCAATTACAATATTTCCAATATTTGGGATGTTACAAGGAACAAGAAGAACTTTTTTATCTTTACTAATCGGAGGTTCATCTAAGAGTTCTCACGTTAACTCTAAGAGATAAAAAGACTAGAAATTCTCATATTAATCAAAAAGAAAAAGGTTAGAAATTCCACATTAATCAGGAAAAAGAAAAGATCATGACCGTCTAATTTATGTAACTTATGTGGCCTACGGCTTGGATATATGTGTTATGCTATAATTGGAAAGAGAGTTGTATTCAAATTGTCGTACAGGCCGACATGCTAATAACCTGGCAACTCCTAATCCAAGTACTATTGCTCATATAGACAGATACAGCTATGCACCTAATCCTCTATATATGTAGCGATTACAACATTGATTAATTGAATCCTAAGTCTCTGAGGGCACTCCCAATGGTCCATATTAGCCTGCCACATAAGCAAAAATCTGATGTAAAAGCATATTTAAGGAGGGAGGTGAGAGCGATGTCTCATGCAAGATATCACCTTTTTTAGAGGACCAAGGCAGATGAACACCAAAAGAAACCCCACTGGGCTGAATTGGATGTCTATAGCACATGTTTTGTGGGCCTAACTAGATTTTATACGCCCATCCAGATCTTTGACCTAGTATTTTATCCTTGTGCCATAGTGCACAGCTAAAGTTAAAGGAGTGTATCAGCCACATGTCACTAGTCTCCAAGAAGGGGAGAGTTGCTGAGTCACATGGCTTCCTTGGGTGCTAACTACATCAAAGCACTTGTTGAGTGACTACTTCGGCCATGCGAGCTGCATGAGATAGATGAGGTAATGAGCCCTAAAGTGCTGATAAAATGACAACATGATGCATTGGATATTTGTTAGCATCGACTACCAAGAAACTCATTGTCCTACATTAGCGGAATTAGATGAGTTGTTTTATCAACCTCATCGAATATGTGGTTGTCAAAACTCAAGGTATTGTAGTATTAGTATAGTATTAGCAAAAAGCAAAACATGTAGGCTACAAGATCAAAAGATAAAGTAGATCACAACACATGCACCAATAATGATATTGGAATAAAACACATAGAAACTATCCATTGGGATAGTTGTATCTAAACATTTATTTAATGCATATTCTCTCCTCATAGACATTGCTATGGTAACTAGCCATTGGGAATGCCCTGAGAGAAAACCAATTACACCATTAATGCTCAAGTACACAATGCATTAAAATATTGGAGTACATTACCACCTCTTACCCTCTCCGGATTTATCTTTCTTAGTATCTGTATTGGTGCATTGTGATAACATAAATAAGTACTGGATCATTACATCTTACATCATGTTAGAAACATAATTGCATTATATTGTCCCTTAATCTACAACTAGATTGTTTTTCATATTTTACATATATTTAAAGAATTTTCCATATTAATGGAAAAAAGTAATCTAATACATCATTATATATTATTGTCTTGGATTAAACCTTACATAATAATTTTTTTGAGAGAGTACAAAGAGGACACACACCCACTCACACTACACACGTGCACAAACACACATGTGCATCTGCTACAAACGCTAGGAATTTTTGCGGAGGCTCTACGGTCTCATGGAGTGCAGGAACATGCTTTTCCACTGAACACACACACGTGTGTGTACTCTAAATAAATATGGCACACTGTGCCGATCCTAGGGATTGAACCCGGGTCGTTGGAAACAAACACCCTCACTCACCACTAGGCCATTGGCCCATCCATACCTTACATAATATATTGATACAAATTCAAACCTGAATGACATATATTATGTTTGAAGTTGTATGCGCATATTTCGATCGAACTTGGATAGGTAAGAAATATTAAATTATGGGTCAGGATATTCAAAAAATAAAATTTTAAAAAGTATAAAATTACAATAAAATATAAATTCAAAATGAAAAATCTAAAGATATTCAAGCTCCAAATGTGTTTTCTTTACTTTGAGAATAAAATATAAATTCAAAAATGAAATTGTGGATTCTTTGAAGAAAGTTCATGATAATATGAGTGTCAAGTCATGTGACTCTTGCTTTTGTCTCCACTCCAAAATTGATGTTTTGAAGATTTTACTAGCTTCTTTGCAATTGGAGTTGGGTTCTTCTCGTGTTGAGCATGAGTCATTTGATGTTAGCACTTGTACCATTGCCTTGCATGATTCTTCCTTGGCTAGTGTAACTGTTGTTAGTTCTTCCGGTGTTGTTCATAGGATTTCTAAAGACAAGGATGCTTCTCCCTCAAATGGTACTACATCTTCTAAAAGGAAATACCATTGCACTTTTTGTAAGAAAGATGGACACATTGTTGAATTTTGCTTTTGATGTGTGAAACAAGAGCATAGAGTGTGTGGTTGGGCATTTAGTGCCACACATCACCCTTCTCATAACATGTTTGCTACCTAGTGCTGACACAAGGGTGAGTAGAGATGGTGGCTCTTCTAGTGTGTCCTAAGAGACTTCTCCTATGAGTGTCAATGGTGCTTTGTCCTCTTGATATATCTATCATCATACTATGCTTATGCATGCTCATGTGCTTATCTGAGCTTTATTCCTACAAATTACATGGTACTCCTACTCTTCATTGCATCTTGCATAAGTCTGGTTGGCTGCAGGAGTTTGGCATAGAATAGATAGACTGCACACCTCTAGCATGTGTCTTTCCTTAGGCACTTTTCTTACCTTGTGGTCCTCTAGGATGTGTCTTTTGCAACCTAGGTTGAGCTTGTCTATCACTTACTAGTTACTAGTAGGTTTTGGGGAGGTCATCTTTGGGAGGTCCTACAGTAGAGTGTAGCGATGTATCACTCCTTTGTTGTGAGACTTTCTTTTCTATTAATATGCTCCGTCAATATTTTTTGTATGATACTTTTTAGGGCTTGACTTAGACTCTTATATATTCATATGATTATTTTTTGGATTATTTATGCGTGCCATTATGTTTGTTTATGTGAATTCATTTTCTCTGTGGTTTGTTTCTCTGTTTATTCAGCAAGAGGTTGTGTTTGGTTCTTAGTATCTATGTTTTTCTTAGCATATTTTCTTTTAGCGTGCAGGCGAAATTGATCAAGGTAAACAACATTATCATTAATGAAAGGAATAAGTCCACATAAGACCCTAAACTTTGCTCAAAAGTCCGTCCAGCATCCTGAACTATGAAACCAGACATTTGACTCTCTGAATTTTGCAATCAAGTTCAAATAACACCTTAACCTGGTTTCTCATAGTGGTATTGCCCTTGTGGCGTGATGAGTGGGTGGTTTTGCCACGTAGAATGGCACGCTAATCAAGTTCGGTCAATCATATGTGAGGCCTCTCCCACCGAGCTCCCAGCCGTGCTTCTATGGCCACCACCGCTTGTAGTTTCCTCACTCTCTGTTTCAATTTGGGAGATAAGGCCCTGCGGGCTTCACCTGTCATTCACCTAAACTTGACTAGTGCGTCATCCTATGTAGTAAATTCGCTCACTCATCATGCCACGCGAACAATACCATCATTCAAAACCGGGTCAGAGTATTATTTGAATTGGATTGCAAAGTTCGAGAGGTCAAATGTTTAGTTTCATAGTTCTGGTGCTAGATAGACTTTTGAGTAATGTTCAGATTGTTATATGGACTTTTCCTTGATGGAAAATCTGGGGTTAGCGGGGCAGGTCCCTATTTTACTTGAGATACTCTTGACTTTAAAATTTAAGGATGCATCTGTATAATTAATAGCAGATCTGCTCTCTAAAACATGCATTTTTGTAGGACGTGGAGCTAAGGAAGTAAATCTTTACACTGAGATAGCTGAAGGCATGCGTGCTTATAGAATAGAAGGCCACCGACAAGGTAATACTTATTTTTCAAACAGTTGAAATCAACATTAGTTTTATAACTGTCATATTGCTATTTAAGAAACTTATTTATTCTCCCTTTGGTAAATGGAGAGCCTGGTTACAAAATGTTTTAATCAATCTATCCTGTTAGTGGCTTTAATGTGGCCTTACTGACACAATGAGAAAACCATGTCAGTTCCCGAGATCGAACAAGGACTTTCAGATGCTGCAGAATCCAAAATTACTATCAGCTTTACTCCAAATCTGATCTATATGGCAAGCAGATATTCACTTAAAGACTTTACAACTCCAGGTTCAGCAATTCCTTCTCTGCTGCACTGAACCAGGAATGTGTAGAATTCAGTTGTTATATCAATTGCTTTGTCTGTATGTTGAACAGAAACGTGGGATGCAATCTACTATGTTTGTTGAAATGGCGATGTTTGTTGAAATGGAGCCTGGAGTGACTGTCAATGATTTGTATAAGCATCTCAAGTATACTTATGAGGTTTGTTTGTCTGACTGTATGGGCTAAATTATCTGCAGAGTTGAACAGAGCCATAATTTTCCACTGAACTACTGAAGCGAATTCATCAAAATGGTTTATGATATTGCACCGTAGAGAGAAGTATCTTTATGCTCTTGTTAGCATCAGAGTTTGTTCTGCGCGCGTATCTTTTCAGGGTGAAGAATTTGTCAAGCAGTTACATGGTAGCAGTGTTCCTCACACACGCCATGTTGTGGGATCAAATTACTGCTTCATGAATGTCTTCGAGGACAGAATTCCTGGAAGGGCCATCATCATCTCTGTCGTAAGTTTCTTCAATCGATCTATATTTGGCTCAAGCATTTAGCAAACTAATGTCAAGACTTAAAGATGCAAAATCCTTGTTTCTAGTTCTTCAACTCTGCAGACAGATAATCTTGTGAAGGGAGCATCTGGTCAGGCCGGGCAGAACATCCATCTGATGATGGGACTGCCTGAGAACACAGGCCTGCAATATCAGCTCCTATTTCCTTGATCCTTTGTGTCAGTATTTCATTTGTTCTTCTGGATGATGCTTTGGAGTTCAGCTACCCATCTACCTCTGGTTTACCGTTGAGAGGCAAGGAGCTCAACATTAGCGTGTAACCAAGCCAAGCTTGCTCAAAAGCATTGTTTGGTTTGTGCTGTTGTAGTAGAGATGAGCAGCAATTTAGTAGTGCAACGAGAGTATGAGCCGAGTGGCTTGGTGCCATGGAAATCCTAAGGCCATATGTAAAATTCAATTCAGAGACATGAACCGCCGCCGGCATCATTGGATATATAGTTAGGGATGTCTTATATTTATTTGTTACAAAATTGTTAGCTCGCTACCACTGTACCTTGTGAAGATTGAAGCATTTCTTAGTTGTAAGTTCTTCACCATTTATCTTTTGTGAATTGCCCAGATCCTAAACTTCGCCACAATAACGCAAGTGACTGGTTGTAGCGTCTTTTTTTTTTGTCTTTTCTAGCCTATCAAAAATACCATGATTTTTGTTGAAGTCAACTTTAAATATCTCTAATTAGGCCCTATATCTTTTTGGAATCCTTTAATTTGGCCGTATTCTTTTTGGCTTTTAAGTGTCTTTTAGTTTTTTTTAGCAGTCACTATTCATTAGACTAATAAGCCGCAACATGAAAGAACAGGCCTAGGCCTATTGTTTTTACTTTTCACTATCAAATTTTGCATATATTTTTTGGAATTGGTTTATGGCCCTGTTTTTTTTTTCAGCTTTTGACTTCTGCTTTTGACTTTTCTACAGTAACCAACTTTTAAATGAAGTGTCTTTTCAATATGAGTCTACTAGTTCATTGTCGTATATACTATACCGACTTCATTTATATGGGCAAAAACCACACGTGAGTTTCTGTTACTCTATAATCTCTTGCACGAACAGCTCAAAAGGCATAAGCCACAATCAAAAGCCATATGCCGCAGCCAATAAGAACAGACCCATATATATGAACATCCGGCTTATCGAAGCGGGTTTTCTACTCATCTCACTCCTGTCTCGCTTCGGAGATAAGGCAGAGGGTCACCGAACGCATCACGCACCCCACTCCTTTTACTTCCGTCTCGGCACG
Organism: Dendrocalamus sinicus; assembly: GCA_036346575.1. NCBI lineage: Eukaryota > Viridiplantae > Streptophyta > Magnoliopsida > Poales > Poaceae > Dendrocalamus > Dendrocalamus sinicus. The sequence continues at coordinate 28,060,254 of CM070660.1, read as the reverse complement.
CTTCTCTCTTTCATTTTCCCCACCCCTCACGTCCTCCTTATTAAAGTTGCTTCTTTCAGCACTACTAATTATTTTTAGCCAAAAGCCATGAGCCGCAACTAGTACGAGCTTCCCAAAGCCCCATTGGTTAGTTTTGTTTATGTAAATGCGTTAACTATAGGATTGACTTAGCTTGGCCCTTGTGGCACTTGTCACTCGAGAGGATACCTGGTAGCAACAAAAAAAAATTGGGAACTGTATGTGTTCAGTTTATTCCAAATTAGCACGGCAAGCGTGTTAGTACCTAATACCCCCATCAAATTTCAAATCTTCCTGTATAGATGCATCGAAAGAATTTCCAGTATATAATACCACATTGTTGCAACTTTACACTTAGATGGCCTCTTTGTAGTCATGTAAAAAGTCTCAAAACAAGTGAGCCAACTAGGTTGTGCTCAGTTGGGCTGAAAAGCTGTGGTTTATTACTGAAATTGCATTATAGCTAGCTAAAATTACATTGTAGTTGAAGATGGCTTATTTGGCTTAATTAAAATTAAAAAATATAAAATATAAAAAATATGTTAGCTCATCACAGATAACACAAACGAATACGGGAAAAAAAGAACCGGTAAAAAAGCTCAAAAAAAGGTCAAAAGTCCAAAAAAGATAAAATTTATAAACAGTGAAAAATAAGTTAGAACCTAGAAACTCAGACCGAAATGAGCGGAAAGTCACGATGTCTTCCCATGCTAGGCAGATTCGAAATTTCTGCCATTGTTTGGACAAAGGAGTTCTCGAATAGGGTAATGAATACATGTGGAGCCCACGATGAGAAGACCTACTAGCGTACGACCAGTTATTGCACAATGATACTTCCATCTATATTTTTGTTTTTGATCCATGAACAATTTTGGTATAAGAAGAAATAGACCTATGCATGTAGCATTTTTTTCCCTCCGAAAACGGTTTTGTGACCTTTAAATGCAATAGATAACTCAAATATCACACACAACATCGAAAGCTACATTACCTGGCCACACACAACACTAAAGACCTCAGCTTCTGACTTTTTTTTTTACTTTTGGCTTATTGAAGTTAGAATTTACTTAGAACACGTCAGTTTTTAATTTCGGCTTATTTTGATTTTTGTGGTTTTTTGGTTGCTTTTTTTACACTTTATTCATTTGCATTGTCCATAATGTTATAATGGTTTTTTAAAAAAAAATCTTTTAATTGAATGACTAAGGAGAAGCTAAGAGCCACCATAATACGATTTCATCCAAAAATCAATAGCTAAAACTATAAGCCAGAACTTAAACTCTTTAGAGGAGCATGTTGTCAGTTGTAATTGATGCGATAGGTATTCTTCTCTCTCTCTCTAACGGTGAAGTTGGTTAATGCAAGATACCTGTAGGGTGCCTACCATAGTACATAATGCACCACAGCGAAGTTTGCATAGCATAATTGGCCACAGCAAACTGGCTCAGGGTAGCAGAGATCGCAAACCATGCAATGGACAAACAACTTAAATGTACATGTCCTCATTGATCTGTGCCCCTAGTGTTTGCTTGATGGAGATTCCTTTGGCAAATGCGGCGCTCCATGCCTTGCAGGGTCAGACTCAGCGGGTTGAGAGCAAGCTACGGCCGGAGCACCAACATAGGTAGGAGGTGAAGCCAGTGAAATATCCAGTAAACACGAAATCATCGCAACAAAAGAAGATGGTTGGATGAGAGCACGACCAGGACCAGGTGGGTGTTTTCTGGAACAAATGAGCTGGAGCTGCTGTTGTACAAGGATTTCATAAGCCAATTACTTCACTAGCTTGTAGGTGTTCTATGGCCGATAGACTCCACTCGATGGTGGATCTTCTATTTTTACCGCGCGTTTTATAAGACCCACGTACTAGCTTCATGCTCCAGTAGATCGATTATGCCCACCGCTTGATGTTCCATGAGTGTTTCGTCCACTGACAGGGCCAATGGCGAACCCAGGCGAAACAGGTGCTCCTGCGCTAACGGACATCACATGGTCAGATCAAATTCCTGATGCACCCCATCCCCACAAGATCTTATCTTTTCTATGATGGCTAGCTCGTGCCATTGGGCGTGGTTCCTCGTCGCCCTCTCTTGTTATATATGTTGCAATTATATAGAAACATGCTAGAAATTTCGTTCTAGTTGTCCTTCCTGTGGTCTAAACCGGCAATTTATGGAAGTCTGCGCCCGGAGTAACTAAGATTTTAGTGACTCACCAACCACACAAGCCCTTACCAACCATAGTAACATAAAGCTTCAATGTTCGATCGGGAGGATGAAGATGGACCAAATAGAGGAGAGCTCTTAACATAGAAGAGGTACAAATTAACATTCCTAATTCAGCGAAGTGAACAGCGAAGCACCATCAACGAAGCTATGAACTTGTAACACCAGCCATATATAGCCTTCCTAATTCAGTTCCTTTTTTCAGTTGATCACGACTTGAAGAAATGGAGGCGCTCAACAAGAAAATCCTAACGCCTGAATTTTCATGCACAGGACACACTTGGTTATTTGATGACAGTTCAACACCTCGAAGATACGTAGCACTCTTAAATTGTCTAGGCAATGTTGGGAATGTGTCTACGGTCTGAATCCAATGTTAGATAATTTCACCGCACCTTGTGTTATTTATTTCCTACATACTTTGTCTTGCATGTTCTCTGCATTGATCTTCATTAGTAGTCTGCATTAAGTTAAATCTTTATTGGTAGTAATGTCTTGCATTAGTAGTCTGCATTATGTGAATCTTTACTGGTGGTAACGCACCATCAATTTGATGTAATAAACACCTTTGTATTCAGTCGTATATAGATGGGAGAAAACCAGAAAAGACGTCCGGAAGGTTACAGAATTGCAAAAGCTCCTATATTGTGCTTGTATGTATTCTATTTCCAAAGTGTTCTCATAGGAGGAGTTGGGTGATGAGAATCCTCGACCAGCCGTGTGTTCAAAGTACTTAGTAGCAGTCGTTGACTCCAAGTACTCAGTAGTAGTCGTTGACTCCGAGTACTTAGTAGCAGTCGGAGACTCAGTAGCAGTTGTAGAAGTCTTTCGAGTACTCTAGCTCATGTCCATGTGCTCATGTGTGTTTGATCCTTAGAGCAGATCCGACATTTGGTATCAGAGCGGTGATTACACGGATCCTATGATGATGCCCTAGGGTGCAAGATTGGCGTCTCCTCCCTCTAGAAGATCGACCGGTGCTAGTCAGCGTTGTGTGGTGATTCTTGGCAGCGGCCAAGAGATGGTGGCGCAGACAGCGCCAAAGGAGGCTAGCGTCACGTTACGCTACCCCATTCTCACGTGTACTAACTACAACAACTGGGCACTCTTGATAAGGGTGAACCTGCAGGCTCAGGGTGTCTGGGAGGGCGTCGACCCAAGTGGCACGGAGTACCGGGTGGATAGGATGGCGTTGGCCGCCATTCTTCCAGCCGTACCGCCAGTGATGCTAACGTCGTTGGCTGCCAAGAACATGGCCAAGTCAGCGTGGGAGGCCATTCGCACCATGCGAATGGGTGTTGATCGCATGCGGGAGGCAAGGGTCCAGACCCTATGCTGAGATTTTGCAGACATCTGGATAAAGAAGACACTACTACAAAAGGTCGTATATTAGACGCCATATCACAGACGATTCCCTAAAACCGTTTGTATTAAATACAATCATAGATGGTTTTAGTTTAGAGACCATCTGTGTTACTGCCAACCCTAAAAACCGTCTATGAAGAGGAAATATCGCACACAGTTCATAGTTAAAATTATCTGTGAAGTATCACAGATGGTTATTAACAAGAACCATCTATGATATTACCAAATATCACAGACAATTTTTTATTTGAACCTTCTGTGATAATTAAGTTATCATAGACGGGTTTTTTATAAAAAAACCGCCTATGATAATTCCACCACATTAATTGCGTGCAGACCCGTCAACTCTCTGTCTTAAATTCTAGATCTACGCTGCTACTTTGAGCTGGAGGTAGATATTTGAGGCGATTTGGTGAAAGGAGACTATTTGGCAAGAATAATTGTAGATCGACTAAGTTTTTGACTACCTATGATTAGTAATTTGTTCCTAATTGCATTATAATTTACATTTATAGCTTTTGATGAAAGGGGAATTGAAGATAGTTGATCTAACTAGTTTGATATAGATAGAAGATTATTTTACATCTAACATGGTTTAGGGTTTAATGTTTAGTCAATTCATAGTTTATTTCTACTTAATTCAATTTAATTAACTATTATTGCATTATGTAGCTACTTAATTTAGATCACACATATATAGTATAGTAATTAATTAATTAATTGAATGTGTTATACTAAATTGTTATATGCATATCGTAGGATTGAAACTGGATGTATGCTGGGAACTGTCTGAGTGAAGAGTATATTAATGACGTTTCTGCTTTTACAAGAATTGCCGAGGAGGATATGTTGAATAAGAGGGTGGAATATATGTACTGTCCATGCATTGACTATGAGAATCTAAAGATGTTTAAGAGCCGAGTGCAAATTGAAGCGCACTTGATTCAAAGAGGTTTCAAAAAAGGGTGTGCATGTTGGGCTAGTCATGGTGAAGAGCAGATTACACAGGTAGGTAGTAGAAATGACATTACCGATGAAGTCAATGATATACTGCCGGATGATCATGTCGATTGTGGTTCCAATTCGGATAGGCCGAATGATGACAATTTGGATCAGATGCTTCGTGATGCAAAATGGAACTATGATGAGAGAGAGAGTATGTTAAATTCTAGGGCTTGATGGAGGGCTCGGAGAAACTTTTGTTCATGTATTGTAAGTCAAAGTACACGAGGTTGTCAGTTGTAATTGAACTACTAAAATTAAAGGCAAGCAACGGTTGGTCCGACAAGAGTTTCACGGCACTGTTAGGTCTTTTAGCAGACAAGCTTTTGGAGGGGAACGAGTTGCCCAAAACTAGCTACAAAGCCAAGAAGGTTTTTTGCCCATTGGGAATGGAAGTAGAAATAATACATACATATTCGAATGACTATATCCTCTACCGTAAAGAGTATGCACATATGCATGTATGTCTGATGTGCAACATATCCCAATACAAACGTAAGAATCAATCGGATGACGATGAGGGAATAGAGGTGAAGAGAGGAACTTCTGCTAAGGTGGCATGGTATCTTCCTATAATTCCTTGTTTGAAACGGTTTTTTGCGAACCCAAAAGTGGCAAAACTGCTATGTTGGCACTTAGAAGAGCGTAAGAAGGATGGAATGCTAAGACACCTTACTGATTCTGGCCAGTGGAGAAACAACGATAGGAGGTTTGCATATTTCAGTGCAGAATCGAGGAATATAAGGTTCGAATTGAGTACAGATGGAATGACTTCTTTCGGTAACATGAACAGCCGACATAGCACTTGGGCCATGACTCTCTGTATTTACAATCTTCCTCCATGGTTGTGTATGAAGCGAAAGTATATTTTGCTGTCGATACATATCCAAGGGCCGAAACAACCTAGGAACGATACTGATGTATACCTAGCACCGTTGGTTAAAGATCTAAAAATATTGTGGATTGAAGGAGTAGAGGTATGGGATACGTACAAATGAGAGAACTTCATTTTATGCTCCTTGTTGTTCTGTACCATAAATAATATCTGCCCTTGCTAACCTGTCAGGCCATAGTACAAAAGGGGCCAGAGCCTGTACTTACTGGTTAAATGATACCGAGAGTATGTGGTTAAAATGCTCGTGTAAAACCGTATACATGCGTCACCGTAGGTTCCTTCAGAGGGCTCACCCATAACATAGGATGTAGTGAATGAGAAATAATACAATTAATTTGATGAGTTGCCTCCTTTCGGAAACGGCATAAGGGTAGAGGAAGAGCGTGACGAAAGTAGCTACATATGCGTCGATCATCATGAATGGCTAATTTTTAAAGGAAATAAGCAAGTGGAATGATGAATGAAATGTTTATATATCATATTTTCTGTATTTGTATTTATATATGTATATGAGAATGTGTGATATATATATGTGAATTTGCATTTATGTATATAAGAATGTGTGATATATATGTGAATTTGCATATTTAAGAATGTGATATATATATATACTAGTTAGAGACACGTGCATTGCAACAAAGTCGTAAAAATAGTGAGACGGAACTTACTGCCTAGCCAACTTCACACATCAAACATTGGAGAGTAAGCAACAGAGATAGAAGGGTGGCCAAAATGCGCAAGGAGATGGGGAAAGTGAAGGGGGTGGGTGGTTGTATCCTGAGAGAGAGAGGGGAGAGAGATGAATGGTCCAGATCAAATCGGATGGCTGTAGAGAGGGGAGAGGAGAACGCACCAACCACCAACTCCTCTTTATATAATAGTAGAGATATATATATTAATTTGTATTTATGTACATGAGAATAAGTCATATATATATGTGTGTGTGTGTGTGTGAATATACATTTATGTATATGAGAATGTGCGATATATATGTGAATTTGCATTTATGTATGAGATATATATATATCATAGACAATTCTCTATTAAAATCGTCTGTGGTGTTTTGTTATTACAAACGGTTTTAAATAAGAACCGTCTGTGATATCGTTTGTGCTGTCCAAACCGTCCAATCAAATTTAGACGCTTGGATGGTTTTGGTAACGTTCGGACCAGTCCGAACGGCTTGGTGTTCTAGACTGTCTGATCATCCTCAGATGTTACAGACGGTTCTATATTAAAACCATCTATGATGTTTTATTATTGCAGATGGTTTTAAATAAGAACCGTCTGTGATGATAAATATCACAGACGGTTCATAAATAAAACCGTCTATGACTATTCCCCAATATATTGCATATTAGGGTTTGTCCCCACTGTACTGCCCAATAATGCCGCCACCTCGCTCCGAGCCCGTCACCCTCCTCCTCCGTGCCCATCACCCTCCTCTCCTCCCCCGACTCTGGCAGCACTCCTCGCCTGAGATCATCGCCCTCCTCCTCCTCCCCTGACTCTGGCGGCCTTCCTCCCCTAAGGTAGTCACCCTCCTCCTCTCGAGCCTTTCGCCGCCTCCCCCGATGCCATCACGGCCTCTCCCGAGCCCGTCACCGCCTCCCCCGCTGCCATCGCCTCCCCCAAGCCATCGCTGCCTCCCCGACTCCAGCGGTCCTCCTCGTAAGTGCTAGCAGTGGAGGGACTTTGCATAATAAAATGTGGGCTTTTGTGAATGCTCGATGAGGATAACTTATCATATTGGGATAACTGTGATTAATGAGAGAGTATTCTGCTAGTATTGATTTCTCATTACTTGTTTCTTACTTTGGTTAAGTATAAATCACTACTATTTTGGACTGATTATTGTTAGATTCAATTATTACCACTATTACTGCCGTAGCACATCTCTGGTGTTTGTTTCTATAATTTTAGAGTATCAAACTAGCAAAATACTGAGGAGTTTGTCCCTTTGATATATGATTTGTTGATAAGGGTGAGAAGGCCAGGTTTTAACTTTAGCAGCTCCTCAAACTAAGAGCAAAGCTCACTTCTTAATCTGTACATTATGTTAATTACAAATTCTCATGCTTGTGATCAGTTTAGCATATTGTCCTTTGGCTTGATTACATTATTCATGTTGAGAGATAATAGTTTGATCTCTATGTTATTATGATGTCTTGGATATATGCTTTGCTACATATGCGCTTGGTTTTTTAGATTTTTGTAATTAATGTGTTTTTAGCATGAATTCAGATTTAATTCTAGCAAAATATTATAGTTTTAAAGCATAATTTCACTAACATTTAAATGATAAAATAAGCTTAATTGGCTAACAAAAGGAGCATATATTCTGAGTTTCAGATATCACAGAGCACGAATATATTATTGGTACGAATGCGATTTACTTGAAGTAAATATTTTTGATATTTGTCTCTAGTTCATTATCTCTAGAATTGGCTCAAGAACTGCTTACTTCTATTATCTTTTAAAGATGTCGCCTGCTCAGTCTTCAACATCGTCACCAGATGTGTGTCATGCACCATGCTCTGGAAAATCCCAAAAAGGAAGAGGACTATCACAAAGGCCCGACACCGGCTTACCATCACGGATGTCGATGCGTCTAGGACCCCTCTCAATCCTCACCAAGCAATGTCTGCATTTCAGAGAATAGTCGGAATAGTTGCATGGGAACGTATTGAGATCACGTTTGTTTCATAGAAGAAGGTGACCGAAGTTTAGAAAAGTTAGCTACTGATAGAAGTTTTTTGATCGTTCGAGATCCCAGAAGAACACCAGGCCTCCGTGCGATAACATGCATTGCTAGCGGCATGCAAAGCATAGAAGAACTTCAAGAGCCTGCTTGTCAAGCAATACGTGGAGAAGGATCTGACACCCTTCCATAAGTATCTATTCCTGGAACCGCAATGGCAAGAGTTTGTGGTGATAAAGATGGCAGATAATTTTAGGAGTAAAAGTGTGATGCATAGGGCCCTCCAGGCAAAAAACACGCACTCCCACAGACTCAGCACCACTGGGCATGCGGGTAAAATCCCGTAATGGAGGCAGGAGGATGAGCAGGCAATCCTGCGAGAGACCTCCTGACCATTTGTTGGGATCCCTGATGAGCATGCCTGAAACTAGATAAAAGTGAGGTCATCTACCGTGTCATCGAGGGCCATCTCCTTTCGAAACCCACAAACAAGGAAGTGTCCCACCGCCTGGAAGCGCTGAGTGTAGAATCTTCCCAAGGCTCATTTGAGGCAGTTAGGGAGAGAGATTTACTCTCTGCTGCCCTAGGAAATAAGGAGCACCAGGGTCGCACAAGAGCCCTTGGTATTTATGTTCCTCGGAAACATAATTTCCCAGAGGACTCCGAAGCTTACCAGAGTAGAAAGAGAGCCAAAGCTAAGTGCGAGGCATAGCTATGAGAGGATATTATGGCAAAAATCAGATATGAGATGAAAAGGTATAGAAAAAATCAGCAGTAAGCCCCCGCAGCTCCTGTGCTAGGTAGCCTCCAACCGTCGGAGTAACTACGCATCCAACCCTACCTCGAAAAGTGACCACCGATTTTCTGTCGATGACATCCTGGTAATAATTATTTTCACTAGAATGGTCGATCCGTTGATAGGTCTGTTGGAATAGCTAATTTTGTATCATTATGTAGGTAACTATGAAGTGCATGCTCCAAGTGAGATATACCTCCGTTGCCCTGTGCGCTGCTTGGGACCAGGCGTATCCATCTGGGCCCAGGGCCTTGGTGCACGGTATATCTCTAGTGCTAGGTTTTTGCAAAAGTCAATGTGGATGGTGTTCATGCCAATTTTGAGGTTGTCCCATTGCAAATGCCCCCAACGACAAGATTGTAACTCTATGGCAAGCCATTGTAATATTTATCTAGTACCCCAAGAGCGACATCTGCCTAGAGGCTCCTACACCTATGCCAAGTCCACGAGAGCCATCTGCACTGGTGCCAAGTCCATAGGAGATATCTACACCAGTGCCAATTCCACAAGCGTGATCCGCACCAACGCTACTAGTGCAAAGTCCACCAGAGCCATCTGCACTGGCGCCAAGTCCACAGGATCTATCAGCATTAGTACCAATTCCACAGGTGCGATCCGCACCAAGGCTACCGGTGCCAATTACATCTAATGCCCGGTTGAAAGATCAAGCTCTGATTAAGTTGATTAAATGGGAGATTGAAAGATCAAGATCCGATTAAGTTGGTTTTGGTGTTAATGACAAATACCATTATGAGATCTTGGCAATAATGACAAATACTTTTACAATGTATTGGTGACAATGATAAATGCATATATGTGACTATATGCTTGTTTAAGTTTATTTATGTCTAGTCTCTTTTGGATGGAAAGGTGAAATCAAAGAGGTATGCATTCGAAATCGCTTTCTCATTTACAAATGCATTCCTTAGATCCAAAATATAGATTGAACTCCTCGATTAGTCTAAAATGAATATGTGCATATGTCTTCATTATATACACTTGTATGCACACATTTAGGGGGAGCTCTCTATATATTTTGGAGTTTCATAAGTATTGATCCATGCTTCTCTTAATATGCATATTTAGGATCTTTACATGGAAATACATTCTTGAGTATATATAGCTTGTGTAGTTTATAATGATTAATGACAACCGGATAAGTGAGCTTTGGTTAAAGCTTATCTTAGAGTATATAATTGTTGTATACAAGGTGTATACTCGCAAATCAACTTCTATATCTCATTATTTGTTGAGATTGTCATGAATTACCAAAAAGGGAAGATTGTTGAATCTAGTCCCTCCATTATGTGTTAATGGTGAAGTTTGGTAATTGATGACAATTGTTTTGTGGACTAACGGTTTCCATGAGTTGGATGCAGAGGTTAGGTTCCACAAATGAGAACGACTTGGGATGACTTCATGTGTTGAAGGTCATCAAATCAAGATCGAGAAGAAGATGCGTCATGAGTTGATGCATGTTCAAATGGAGATGATCATGTGTTGATCATCAAGACAAGTAAAGACCATCATGTGTTGATGGAGTTGATGAAAAGAATGAATCATGAGTTGATGCCTATCAAGACGATGACCCAAGGCAAAGGTATGACTAGCTAGGGCTAAGGATGTGTTCCTAGTCTTTTACCGGTCTTGATGTTTGGTTGGAAGACCGGATTGCTAGTGTATGTTGCCGTACTATTAAGAGGGGTCATGTCTAGTAGTTTGAGTCTCATCATGTGTTGATAGCTCAACCTCACTTGCTCTAGCTCATCTTGACATAATGCTATTATTTGCGAATGTGTTTTACAAATAGTTGAGGCTCATGCATCTAATCCTTGTAACATGTGACTATACTTTGCAAATGTGTTTTGCAAAAGGTTGAAGTCCATGTACCTAATCCTTGTAGCATGATCTAAGTTTGCGAATGCGTTTTGCAAAAGTTGGAGATCATGCATTATCCCTTGGCATGATCTAAAATTATGTGTTGCTATTTCCTTTGACATTAGACCGTGGTAGTGACTCTTTGGATGTCTTGTGATTTCTGCATTGATCTAATGTATTTGAGATCATGCAAATAGATGGGTTGTATAGCCCTCTGAATAAGCTTTCCATAGAGTCCAAGATCACAATTCCGACATCGGAGTCAAAAGTTATGACCGTTTTACTGAGTGTCGCCTGTGCTGAAAAACTGGAAACGGAAGTACCGCAATTTGTACTGCGGTAGTTCCGAAAAAATCGGAAGTACCGGGAAAAAATCGGAACTTTCGATTTTCCGGTAGTTCCGATTTCCGAGCGGAACGTTTTTTTTCCAAAGAGTGACTTTTTGAATGACTTGGCCTCGAGAAAATCGGAAGTACCGCAATTTGAACTGCGGTAGTTCCGATTTCGCTGAGAAACGGCTAGTTTTCTGACTGTTGGCGAGGAAATCGGAAGTACCGCAATTTGTACTGCGGTAGTTCCGATTTTCCTGATTTTTCAGGGGTTTGGCTCCAACGGCTAGTTTTCTTGTGTGGGGTATAAATACCCCCTTGTGGCCAGTTGGAGATGTTGTTGATTCATTCATTCCTTTGTTCTTGAGCTAGAGTGAGGCTCTCCACTCAATTGTGCATGTGTTGCACTTTGTGAGAAGGGAGAGAGGATCTAGAGTGCATGTGTTGTATCTAGAGGTGGACTTAGTGTCCAATTGAGCTTGTGCATCCGTTGCACGTGGTGAGAGTCAAGTGAAGTCTTGACTTGTTACTCTTGGAGTTTGCCGACTCCTAGACGGTGTGGGAGGCGTCGTGCGCGGTGATCTTCTCAAGAAGCTTGTGAGAAGACCCGATGAAGTTGTGAAGGTCGGAGCTCACCTACCCGAGTGGGAAAGAGCTACCACTAGTGGATTGGAGGTACCTAGGCTTAATTCGTGGAGCTGGTCCGATTTGTTTGGGCTAACCTCAACGTGGACTAGGGGAGACCGGCAAGTCTCCGAACACCACGGTAAAAAGAGATTGTGTCATTTGTGGTTTGCTTTCTTGTGCTCAATTTACTTTCAAGCAATTTACATTCATAGAATTAATTTGATTGCTTGTAAACCTAGGATTACAAACCTTGACCTAGGATAGAATTGTTGGTGCACTTAGGCGAATTTATTTGTTCTAGGCGCTATTTGAGCTAAACCAACTTGAATTTAACTTCCACATTGTATACTTGGTTTAGGTAAATAGAAAAGGTCTTGAATTGCAAGTATTAATTTGTAGAAAATTTTTAGACCGCCTATTCACCCCCCTCTAGTCGGCCTCCTCGATCTTACACCGGTCGACTACCGTGAAGTCAACCTACAACTAAGGCGACAAGGGAAAACTGAAGAATATAGATGATGAGATCCCCAACTTGCCATTGGCCCAAAAATTCGTACTAGGTGAGCCGTTGGTCGTCCCGAAAGAGTGACTCCTAACTCTAAGACTATCTTGCCAAAGATTGCATATGTATTACATGGAACAAGCTAACAAGCCAGAGAAACAACGATGCTCGGGTGTCAATGTCAAGTTCATGCTACATCATCTATAGCACATTATTCATGACTGTATCTTCATGATGACCTTCAAGGACTTATTCTTTCTCTTCACACTCAACGCGTTCGATGCCTCACTCATTTGATTCTGGACACTATAAGTATGTACAATCATGGTCTAAGTTTATGTAATGCCGACAAATGGCATATATATAACTCATTGCTTTTATGTGTGTATGTGTGTGTGTATAAATACATGATGAGTGAAGCCAGATTAACGAAATCACCAGTTGGTTTTCTCGACCCACGCTTGGTCGCCATGGATATCGAGGAGGATGCATTCTTCGTCAAGAATTACATTACGAAGGCATTAGAGGGTCACCACGATAAGGAATTCATATTTATGCCCTACAACCAGGAGTAAGTGCTACACCAGTGGCTATACTTGTTGATTGTACTTTATAAGCAACACAAACTTATGTTTAATGACCATGACATATATGTGTAGGTTTCACTGGATTCTAATTGTAATTATACCAAAATAGAACAGAGTAATATACCTTAATTCTCTAAAGAAGAACAAAACCGATTATACAGTTGTCCAACAAGTAATTGATAGGTAAACATATTTTTTCCATAAATAAACTCTATTGTAGTATTTTCTTCCTTCCCAATGACTAAGGCTAACCTTTTGGAATTACGTAGATCACTCGCTACGTACGTTGCAAAGGTACATAAAATCCAAGGGAGGGATCGACGCCTTGCGACACATTCTAGATTTTCCGGTATTCACTAGTACACATTAATCATATATAATACTTTGTAGTAATGCATCTTGAACTAACAGTTTCTATTTTTGCAGTGCCACCAGCAGCCACTGGGCAACAACACATGTGGATTATATGTTTGCCACAACATGCAACTACTCATCGGTTCCACGAAGAACAATTTTGAGGTATATCAATCTTGCGATAATTATTTCATACTTATCAATTTATATATGTATGCACGACATTGATCTTCCTACCGACAGGTTCCGTCCATGACTACAACTTCGTTAGAACAGGCCGACCTCAGACATATTCAATGACAGTGTGCGTACTTCTTGATGTCTAAAATCATAAAAGAATATGGCGAGTTCCACAATGTAGAATGAATTTCAGTAGGATAAGATTGAGCTTAATTGTTCATGTGTGTATTTGTTCATGGATATCCATTTATTCATTTCTATTAATTGATTTGTGAAATGGATGTTCTTGTTTCTGAAATGAATGAATGTGAATTAGATGTATATATATACTGTGTTGATCTGCTTATTTCAGAGGGCATGGCTAGCATTTCCTGAGGCTAGCCGACAAACAAAAATAGGTTTAAGAGCAGAAAAGAATATCATAGATGGTTATTAACTCGTAATCATCTGTGATAGTTGACTAACACATATGGTTTTTAGTAAAAAAAACCATATGTGATATATGGTTTATCACAGACGGTTTCAACTATAAACCGTCTACGATAATAATATATCACAGACGGTTCGTAGTTGAAACCATTTGTGAAAAACCGTCTATGATACTCGACTATCACAGACGGTTTGTTCTAAAAACCGTCTGTGTTAGTCAACTATCACAGACAGTTTTTAGTAAAAACTGTCTGTGAAAGTTTGCATCACAGATGGTTTAAAAGCTGTCTGTGATGATCTCGTATTATTACTAACCTATAAACTCAGACAGCTCATGAAACCATCTGTGATAACCTTTTGTGTAGTCGTGAGACCGAGACGATTGATGATTTCTCCATGCATTTCACTGGGCTTGTGAATAATATTCGCATTCTCTGTGACATGCTGGAGGAAGACAAAGTGGTTAAGAAGTTTCTGCGAGCTATTCCATAGAAATTCTCCCACATTGCCATTTCATTGAACAGTTGCTTGATGTGAGCAACATGACGATCGAGGAGCTCACTGGGCGTTTCAAAGTCGTCGAAGATCAGATGGGAGCTGGTGATGGACGAGAAGGAGGAGGCCGCCTGCTCTTGACTGAAGAAGAGTGGATGGCGCGGTCTAAAAGCAAGCTACAAACTGTGATGTCCTCATCTAGAGTCAAGACTTGGTGGTCTAGCCGTGACCAAAACCATGGGAAGCACGGGCATCAATCTAAGGGGAATTCTGATGGGATTACTCTGAATCAGTCGGTGTATGCATCAAAGATATTGGAGAAGGCTGGCATAGGGGAGTGTAACTCATGTGAAGTAACGAAGGATACAAGATTGAGGCTAAGTAAGTCAAGTAAGAACTCTTTGGTTGATATCACTCTCTACAGGAGCTTGGTCGGCAGTCTGAGATACTTGGTGCACACTAGGCTGCACATTGCATACTCCATTGGTAATGCGAGTCAGTTTATGGAAGCACCGATAACTGAGCACATGGACGCTATGAAGCAAATTTTGCACTATGTGAAGGGAACAAGGTCACTTGGCTGCTTTTACAAGAGAAGAAATGAAGATGAGCCTAAATTGCTTGGTTTCAGTGATAGTGACATGGCCTGGGATTTGGATGACCGAAAGAGTACAACGGGAGTGGTTTTCCTGTTGGGGAGTGTTCCAGTCATTTGGCAATCTCAAAAACAAAAGTTTGTCGCTTTTATTTTCTTGTGAAGCCGAATATATAGCAGCGACTATTGCTGCATGCCAAGGGGTGTGGCTGGCAAGATTGCTAGGTAATATGATGAGAACTGAGCCACAAAGTGTCAAGCTTCATGTTGACAATAGGTCGGCAATTGCTTTATCAAAGAACCCTATTCTTCATGATCGCAGCAAACACATTGATACTCGCTACTACTTCATTAGGCAGTGTGTAGAAGAGAAGAGGATCGAGCTTGAGTTCATCAATTCTGAAAATCAAATAACAAATTTGCTCACAAAACCACTTGGGTGAGCTTGTTTCTTGGAACTGAGGAGCAGACTCGGGATGGTGGAGGTGCAGCAAAATTAGGGAGTGATTGTTAGATAATTTCACCACACCTTGTGTTATTTATTTCCTGCATACTTTGTCTTGCACGTTCTCTGCATTGATGTTCATTAGTAGTCTGCATTAAGTTAAATCTTTATTGGTAGTAACGTCTTGCATCAGTAGTCTGCATTAGGTGAATCTTTACTGGTGGTAACGCACCATCAATTTGATGTAATAAACACCCTTTTATTCAGTTGTATATAAATAGGAGAACCAGAAAAGACATCAGGGAGGTTACGGCGTCACAAAAGCTCCTGTATTGTGCTTATATGCATGTGTTCTATTTTCAAAGTGTTCTCGTAGGATGAGTTGGATGGTGAGTCCTTAATCAGTCGTGTATTCAGAGTACTTAGTAACAGTCGGAGATTCAGAGAACTATAGTAATCGAGTACTATAGCTATCGTACAAGTCTTTCAAGTACTTTAGCTCGTGTCTACGCTCGCGTGTGTTTGATCTTGAGCAGATCCGACATCTCATTGTTTATTCCGTCGGTAACCAAAGACGGGTACTACAGCCGGCGCATGGAACAAGCGACGAGGCAGCACTGATGCTTACAACTTGTCCATCACACTTCAGCTAAAACTCCCAATGCATCCCATTCACAACACAAACCTCGCCCCGAGCCACCATCGAATTGCCATACCGTTCAGCTGTTCTTGATATAGCCATTCCACACCAAATTAAGTAGGCGAGGTCTGATTTGCATTCTTTCCTCTACCACATTGAGAAGCAAGTCATTTTATTTGAAGGGTGTAGCTTTGTAGGTGGACATCGTAACTCGATTTTTTATACTTTTAGTGATTCACCAACCAGCCAGCTATCTTGAAAGTACATGGCATATGTACAAATTAATACACTAGCTTTTACTGGCTGACAATATATCTGGTGTACATTGTATGCTAGAGGCTGGAGGATGCCGCCTGCCACATGGTGCACTTTACATGGCCTCTCTGTAGTCACGCAAAAGGTGTTTCGAAGCCGGTGAGGTGATGACTTTCAGTTACGGGTCATGCCTACGTTTTTAAAAAACAGTAACAGTTACAGACAGTAGATGTGCAAAACACACATGATTTTGAAGCCCCAATGTTTGTTTTGATTTATAAAGAAATCAAAGCCAAAAGTAATAAAAAAAACCCTAAAAAAGCAAGGCCATATTCAGGGGCGAATGTACGTGGACGGGTCGGGGTCGGCTGACCCCGATGATTTGCTAGGAGCACCTTATACCTGTATTTTTTTACCAGCCTTGACCCCATTAAAAAATATTGTTGACCCCGGCAACTCAGCACAACAACAACCCAGCACAGCTAATTTTAACAGGCAGCCCAGTTTGTGAGATGGAAGGCCTGCGCTGGAGCCCACAGAGCCCAATGTCGCAAGGGAGAAGGCCAAAGGTTGCAATCGCCAATTGGTGCCGGTGGCTTTCGATGATTCTTCTCCCTCCGTATGACCTTCCAACTTCTGCGTCGGTGCAGCGTTCTCGTCGACGTCCTGGTTCCGTGATGGCGTGATCGCGGCCTTCGCTCGGTGCTGACGGCGAAGACGAACAGACGGAGCCGTACAGCAGCCGCCGCCGGCGATACTCTCCGAGTCTCCGTTGATTCGGTTCTACTCAAGTACGGAATCCCTGTTTATTCCCCCATCTACAATTGTGAGATGGTTGCAGCTTATCACTTTTGATCTTTTTCCAGCTTTATGTATAATATAATCCGAAGGGGAGCTAAAGGCAATTTGCTTGCGTTCCAACAGAGCAGATACTAGAGAAGTACAAGCTTTCTTCTATTTCTCTTGCAGCAAACTGCAAACATGTCACGTAAGTAAATTAGTGACTTTTTAATCATAATACAGCTAATTGTGCATTCAATATGTACTTGCGTGTTTAAGTTTGTTGATTGAATAATTTGATAGGCAATCAAAGCACATTGGAACGCTTTTTGAAAAGGAAATTAACCCCAGCAAGTGATAATGAAAATGTTGATGGAGGCACCTTAGGCTTGAACCCAGTTATTGACTTACAGCTTGCAGAAATTAATGACCGTTTCAACGAGGTAAATTCTGAATTGCTTACCAACATTGCTGCTTTTAGTCCAAAGAATTCTTTCGATGCATTCAAAATTGAAAGTTTGATGGAATTGGCTAAGGCATACCCTGATGATTTTGATGCAAGGGACCTAAAAGATCTTATTCTTGAGCTCAATATTTACATTGACAATGTGCGAGCTGATGCTAGATTTGCCCAAGTGGCCACTATTTCTGAGCTTGGTAAACTGATCTTTCTTTTCCTTTGGTATATCGGCTCCTCAAACTTGTGCTAGTTCTTCCTATTGCGATAGCATCAGTGGAAAGGTGTTTTTCAGTAGTGAAAATTGTGAAGACAGATCTACGAAACCGCATTGGCGATGGATTTATGAATGATTGTGTCATTTGCTTCGTGGAACAAGAATTTCTTGATACAATTCCAAATGATGATATCATAGTTCGTTTTCAGAATATGAATGACCGTACCCGTAGGGTGAAATTATAGGAGGTAAGCACTATTGTAATCAGTTTCTTTTGTCGCATTATGTTATCGATACATTTATCTCTATATAAATGCTTATTGTTTGCAATATATTTTTATTTTTATGCATAGTGTTAGAATAGTATCAACTATAGTTACGGCTCTAAGTCTAGGCCGACCCCAGCGACAATTTATCCTAGATTCGCCCCTGGCCATATTAGGGCCAGCGTCCTCCAATGCATGGTTCGAGTTCCAACTTTGACCTAGGTCTTGTAAGCCTAATTCTTTTTGACTTTTCAGTCGGCTTTTAACTTTCACTTCTATCATCCTACTAGTTAAGTGCCCGTGCGTTGCTACGGAACAATAACATTCAACAGATATGGACATGTAGGATTTAGCACAGTTTATCATGCGAATACCAAATTTAGCCTCCAAATCACCGTAATTCTATTTGCAGCCTTATTTTTCAAAGTACAGGAAGATGCCCGTGCGTTGCAACAGAAATACATATTTTATACCAAATAATTCCTATATCGTATGAAGCATATAAAGCTAAAGCTTTCAAAATGGGGCAAGTCATGAAGCTTTCATGATATTTGCAGAGAAAGTGTACATTGAAGCTTTTTAAATGAATAAGCATATAAAGTGCCCATGCGATGCTATGAAATAAAAAAACACAAATTCATAGACATTTCTTAGAGTAATTTATAAATACCAAAATAGTTTGTTATTATTGCAGCTAGCATATGGAATGCATACACAATAACCTTTTTGTTCATTTGCAAGCCAAAAAGCTAGTAATCACAATTCTAGGTCAAACCAAATGCTCTTGACTTAATAGTTATTTTTCAGTGAATAGAACAATAACATGGAAGAAACAAATGTTAAATTTACTTCGTTGTTTTGTTTCTCGGAAAGCAATATCTTACACGGTTCAATTCAAGAAACTACAATTTTTACAAGGTTCAACTCAACTAAATTGTCAAACCCTGAATATCACAATGTGCAAAGGTGTGTCTTTCAAATTGCTCAATTGGTTATCCAGTTCATACACACTATCACCAATTCATGGTGTTTCTACTGCAGATGAGTTGTATTGAAATCAGAACATCTCTAGCACAAATAAATTAAGACATGGATTCCCTTCAAAAAAGAATTTAGCATATGGGAGCAAAACCTGATCATAGAAATAATAACGCTCGGAGTGTGATGAAACCAAACCGAGCTTTCACTCTCCTCTGGGCTCCTATCTTATGACTTGCGCCTCCAGAGCCAACTCCGGCCATCCATCTCACAGCCACCATAAAATTCAAAGCATCACCAATTTTTGTTCCCTTGGTTTATTGGCCACCATCCAAACTAGGGTTCAAATATCAACACTGAAACAGAAAGCAATGGAGAGAAATCTCCTCAATACACACCACATTGCGGATTACCAGAGTAAGTTGAACACCAAGCAGTAAAACTAATTACTCTTGATCAAGAACAACAAAATTCTCAGGATGTGATTAGCAGGATCTTTACAAAGCAGCTTGCTTACCAAAGCAAAATATGCTTATTGCAAAACAAAGAAATATCCACACCAGTAAACCAGATTGCAGCACAATCAAAACCCTGGAACAGTTTTAACCTTTACGGATGGAGGCCATGGAACAATTTTAAAATTTACAAATGGACATAAAAATTTGGAGCTGATTTCAGCATAAGTAAACATATAAATTTTCCAGTAATCAATGAGTGATTCAATTTTGGATAGACTTAATTATTTCTATTATACAATAAATGCTCTATAAGTAGAAGAGAAACAAGTAACACTCCTAATCTTTAGTTCACACAAGGCACACTCAGGTGAAGCAACACTTGCATATTTAGATCTAGCTCCACGACATAGATCAGGAATTCCATCTTTTACCCTCAAGTCGTACAAAACATAATTTGATGATAAGCTGATAGAGTTGTTGGTTAAATATCAATGATATATCAAACAGTTAAGGTTAATGTTACATGTAATACTCTATTCTTGTGCTCTATAGAAATCATGATAAAGAGCTGCAAACCTTTAGTATGTATGCATGCTTCACTACAAATGCTTAAAAGGGCATGATTAGAGTGAAGAGCTTGGTATGCTGATAAAAAAATATTGTCTTTTCGTCAATATGCATGCTTCACAAAAAAATGTTTAAATTGGTCTACAGATGCAACAATACACAAGTGGCTAATAATAATCTTATATTCACAAAAGGAATCATGCACTGGATTCATCATAGCTCACAGATAAAGATTAGATTTAGATGATTTCATCATAGCATACAACTGGCAATATGCAGTAACTCATATTTTCTGCCACTGTGCCACATGATTACAAGTCTAGCACATACTACTAACTAAAAGTTAATTCACCATCTAATACTACAAGGTATACTTGTTAAGCAGGAAAGCTGAAAGATTTCAGCTGCAGAATAGAATCGAGTCGATTAAGTTACCTAGCTTCATAGTCAACTTCTCCTGTGACTTCACCATCACCTAAAAATCAATTTCCCCCAATAATCACAAATTAGCACGGCCAAATTCATCTGAAGAGAGAAGAGGAGAGTAAGAAATTGAGCACCACAAAGGAAATTACCTACACAACCTGCACTCTCCACCGAATATATGAAATGCCATCACAGATCCCTGTTGGCTCTGAAAACAACCAACGCAATTCAAACCGAATCAGATTAGGAGGGATCCAAGCAAGAACCCAATGCTACAGATCGGGTGGATCCGCCCCACGTCCTCGAAACTAATCCTAACATCTACGCGGGGATGAGACCGTGTGAAAAAGGAGGATCAGATCGTGCATGGGAGGAGCCCGCACCTAGTAGATGTAGGTCTGGAAGGGTTCATAATTACCTCAAGATGCTGCGCCCACTGCCTCTCCTTGACTGGTGATGGCGGCATGGACAAAGGGAGACGATAGCGCGAGGAAGGAGAAGGTGGCAGCATGGGGGAGGGGCCGAATCTGACAGTCCCCATACATGGCGCCTCCGTGCCGCCCTCTTTCCCCTCTCCGCAGCGTCGTTATGGCCAGATCCGGTCAGATCCACGCTGCCGGAGTAGATCCAAAAGGATCTGGACCATGCCACACAGTCCCCTCCGACCGCCGCCGTGAACCTTCGACATGTCCCTCGTCACCGGGCTGAGCCACACCACCTTCTCCCCTCGTCGCCGATGTTCACTGCCCCCAGCGTCGGGCAACGCGAAGGGGATGAGGGGCGAGGAAGGCGGTCGAGCTCGGCCTCAGCCATGGCGGAGGAGACCCACTTGCGGGCATAGGCATGGTGGAGGATGGGGAGCTCGGTTCCATGGCTGCAGTGGCGACCTCTAGGGTTTGGTGAATATGGTGAGGATGGGTTTGAGAGTGGAGATCGGGATAGGAGGATAGGAAAGTGGAGACCTCCGGGAGGCGAGGCGGCGCGCGGCGTGTGGGATTGGGGCGTGAGGGGTTTGCGGGCGCGGAGGAGATGGAGGCGGAGCAGGGGTCGACGCGGGGTGGGGAGGCGGAGCGAGCGCCCGAGTAGGGAGGCGGAGCAGGGGGCGGCGCTGAGACCGATGGTTTTGGGGGTGGGAGCGTGGGTAGGGCTGTAAACGAGCTGAGTTCGAGCGAGCTTAGCCTTCGTGCTCGAGCTCGGTAGAAGCTCGAGCCGAGCTCGAGTTGGGGTCCGAGCCTGGACCTAGGCTCGAGCTCGGCTCGGCCTAAGCTCGAGTAGGCTCGAGTTCGGCTCGTTAAAGCTCGATAACAATTAAAATAATTTATTATGCACTATTTTTCAATAATAAGAAAATTTTAAGCTTGAGCTCGGCTCTAATAAGCTCGATAACAGTCAAAATAATTCAAATACACACTAATTTTCAATAATAAGACAAGCTCGAGCTCAGGTTCGGCTCGAGTAAGCTCGGTAAGAATTAATATGTATTACTATTTAAGCTCGAATCGGGGCTCGCGAATTATTCGAGCTCGGCTCGGTGAAGCTCGCGAGCTCGAGATCAAGCTCGAGTTCGGCTCTTTGAAAGTTCGAACCGAGCCTAGAACGAGCCGAACTCGAGTAGCTCGCGAGCTTTGAGCTTTTTTTACGGCCCTAAACGTGGGGTGGGTCGTAGGAACTGCTACGTACATTATGGGATTGGTTGCGTCGGTAGAAAGGTATGGTTCAGATACTTTGTGATGAAATTGAACGGTTGTAGATAGTTGAAGGAGGATAGACCCACTATCAACTCGTACTTTTAAGGAGTAGAGATAGTTTTTTTTTAAGAAGGGATGGAAGAGGCCGTACCAACCATTAACTCTTTCTTTTTAAGGAGTAAAGATATTATTCATGAAACCTACCCGTTCGTAGCTAAAAGCCATTTGCCGAAGCGCTAAAAAGGGGGCTGTAATTCGGTTGCACACGAACTGGCACAGTTTTCTTCGTCTCTGGATACGTCGTACATAACATACATTGTTGGTACGGGATTTCCTCATTTCCCAGATTTTATTATGTGCGTGAGTCGAGCGATTTGGCTTATGACATTGGCTGGACATGGCAGCATTGTCGTAGTGAGATTGTGATACCGAAAAACGGCAAATTAACATCTAAAGCTACGATGAACGTTTTAGAGGCTACAGCCAAGGAAACAATCGCATTCTGGCAGTGAAACCAGCTTCAACCAATGACAGACAAAAGCAGCAGCTCACGTGTTGGCTAATCGTTTAACCAATGGCGAAAAGGTCTCTAGCCCAATGGTTAGAGGCTTGAGTAGTACCCCCTAGGTCCTAGGTTCGACTCCTAGTGGGAGCGAATTTCAGGCTTGGGGGAAAAAATCCCCTCGCCTGCTACCACACCAAAGCACAGGTCTAAGGCCCCGCCAAGGCGTTGATCCAAAGGATCCGCCGGTAGTCTCACACGGTCGGGCGATGGTGCTGCTGTGTAAGGGTGGAGCAGGGGTTCGAGGGTTTTCTTGGTCTGCGTGAGAAGACCTTCTTCTTAAGCAATGCCCGGGGGGATTCTTCCCCCCCGCAGGTCGAGTTTTTTTAATCGTTTAACCAATGACAAAGAAGGGGAAGCTGCAAATGGTTGTGGCTGATACTTTAGCAGGGAAATCATTCCAAGAATATGAGGTAGTAGATAACTGTAGTAAGGTAATGTTATGATCTTTAAACAGTGTTACAAGGCATAGTTTGATCCCCCAGAAAAATGCATCCATAGCAGAAATCCCTTGGTGATTGACGTCTTTGTGATGGCTACACCAGAAAGAGCTATGCACAATCATAAAAATATGTGGATGTTACGGACCAAGTTAGCAGCGCATAGTAGATGAACAGTACCCGTCAGATGAACAATACCATGAACGAATTTAGGATTATTTTCTTTTAGATTTACTCCATATATTAGAGATAAGTTTCATATTATTAGGATTAGCATCCTTAATAAGAGATAGATTTTTTAGGTGTCAAATTTAGTCATCTCTATAAAAAGGGAGCATTGTAGCATTATCAGTAAGTAAAGAAATAAACAAAGTTCTCTAGTCAGTAAAGAAATAAACAAAGTTCTCTAGTCTTCCTCTTTTCTTCAACAGGCCTAGAGTCTTGGCAACGGTATGGCCGATTGATCAAGGGCGAGTGCTTTACACTCGGTCCTTGGACCCGTACCACAACAGTGGACACTACTGCAGAAAAGGTCATCACAGACGGTTCAAAAACGTCATCACAGACGGTTTTGTGAACCGTCTGAATTTATGGGTCAGTGATAATCGAAGGTTATCACAGACGGTTTCAAACCGTCTGTGATATTCTTTCCTACCCCTAAAACTATTCCTGTTTATTGGCTAGCCTCAGGTAATGCTAGCCATACCCTCTGAAACAAGCAGATCAAGCGATGATGTTATTACTACAAGGTCTCTAAACAAAGTTCTATGAAGCAAATGACACAAACTAGTGTATCAGGTTCATTGAACCAGATACACTAGAATGTGTTACTTGCTTCATGCCCTTTGAAGGTCTATGTGGCATATATTATTACTACAAGGTCTCTAAACAAAATTCTATGAAGCAAATGATACAAACTAGTGTATCAGGTTCATTGAATCGGATACACTAGAATGTGTTACTTGCTTCATGCCCTTTGAAGGTCTATGTTTCATATATTATTACTACAAGGTCTCTAAACAAAGTTCTATGAAGCAAATGACACAAACTAGTGTATCAGGTTCATTGAACCGGATACACTAGAGTGTGTCACTTGCTTCATGCCCTTTGAAGGTCTATGTGGCATATAGGGCATGTTTGGTTGGAGGCCACAATTTGCCATGCCTCAACTTAAGAATTTGCCACACTTGTGGCTAGCCAAATTTGTGGCAAAAAAAGGTGTTTGGTTGATAACTAAGGTGTGTCAAAAACTTTGTAGCTATTGTTTGGTTCACTGCCACAAAAGTGTGGCAAAAAATTATGGCAAATGTTTGGATTACTCCACATGTAGGCTAAACACACTTGTGTAAAAATCATTATTGGAGTAACAACACCTAAAGTGATATAATACAATAGTATACCATACATTTCACCATTATAATACCAACAGTATGAACAATCCACCATTATACCATACATTTCAATAATACCATACAGTCCATAAGCAATATAATACAATAGTTCAACAATACCATATAGTACAGTTTTGTGGCCAAAGCAAACAGCAGTAATACATAAACGCTGACAAGGGTACCTTACTACTTATGCGTCGGGAGGCGGCGGCGAGGGCTCGGGAGGCGGCGGCGAGGGCTCGAGGAGGCGGCGGCGAGGGCTCGGGAGGCGGCGGCGAGACGATCGGAATTTAGATGTAGAATATAAGCTGCAGCATACGGGAAAACCCTAGCGGAGGGTATTTATAGGAGGCTTATTACAGACGGTTCTAGGCGTAGAACCGTGCGTGGTATCAATATCACGACGGTTCTAAGTTTAAAACCGTTTGTGATAAATCTTTCACGACGATTTTTATAAAAAGCATGCGTCATAAGCTTTACGTCGAGCGTTTCGTGTTTCGATCGTCTAATGCGTCTCTCGATCGTTATACGAAGCATCTATATCATTAATGTTTGGGTATACGAACAAATCGTGCTAAAGGTTAAATATGCGCGTCTAATCCAGGTCTTTTCTACGTACGTACAATATGGCTTCTACTATTCTTGTGATCATCTCCTTCCTCTTATCTGTTCATCAAGAATTGTTCGGCCGGAACCTTACACAGGCGGCCAGCAATTTGCATCTGGAGCAGCTTCTCCGCACACGCCCTGCTCTTCTTCCCCGACTTTCTTGCATCCGTCAGCTCGACCTGATCATCCGCCGTCGACGGAGGCGTCTCGCTGCCGCTCAAGAAAGGGAAACAACCCTTACCCTGATTCTTCTCCACAATGTGCGCAAAGCGGAAGAAGCTCTACACGCATTGGAGAGACTGATGGATAGCCTTGCCAATCAAGCAGAAACGGCAGATTCTGAGGAATCTTTTCATGGTATCCTCTACGACATTATGGGCTATGCTACTGATTCTTTGCCCAGGCTGGAGGAGGAAGTGCTGAGGACAAGGATAATCTTAACGGCGTTCGAGAAGTCAGCGGCTGATCCTCCAAGTCCCAAAGTCGAAGAAGAAGCGTACGAAGCCCAAAAGATTACAATCTGAGAAACTCTTTACCTGTGCGACATTTGTAGTAAATTTGCATCTAATTGAAACTAATAAATTTGCCTTTAATTTGTGATCTCTTGTCTCAGTAGTTCTGTAGTTAAGTTATTAGAAGCAATGTGTACTTATATATTAACCTCTGATCATGAACAGAATATGACAGACAAAGGGACATCACAGATGATTCTTGTCAAAAACCGTCTGTGAACATTTACACAACACAGACGGTTTTGTATTAAAAACCGTCTGTGATAATTCCAGATTATCACAGACGGTTTTTAATAAAAAACCGTTTGTGATACTAAAGTATCACAAACGGTTCATCGGTAAGGATCGTCTGTGATACTCGACCACTAACACAGACGGTGTCCAAATTAAAACCGTCTGTGTTAGTGTCAATCACAGACGGTTTAACAAAACCGTCTGTGATTGGCCGTCTAGTATTAGGCTTTCTGTAGTAGTGGGATATGCTACATCCATGATGCAACGATCCATTCTTTGGGATATCGCATAATGCAAGTGGATCAGTAACAAAAAAAAAACCCTGCAAAAGGGAGCTGTTCTTCCTTGTGCACAATGACACTACGTCCCTACCTCAAGCAGGTTTAGTAACAGATTTGTCTCTCAAGGGTATAGAGCTCACCTTTTCCCAGACTAGTTCATGGTGTTCGTTGACCCAATTGATCTCCGAAGGTGATATCAAGGACAAGTCAATAAGCTTGCTTTAATGCTTCAAAACCAATAAGAAAATAATCAATACTTCATAATTATATGTTTATGGTGAACAATAATAACAAACAGACATCAGCAGGTATAACTCACACATATGATCAATGACTTATCGAAAGCTTGGAATACGTATCAAACACCACACAAAAAGCTAAGGTTACCAGTCCTTGAAATAATACTGTGAAAATTTGTTAATGCCATACACATGAAACTTTATTCTAATCATGGTTATTAATGCGTCGAGATATCAACGATATCTCGTCGCCATATCGCCGTGGCGGACCAGAGGCTCTATGTCATCCGGACGGCATAGAGGTGCGCCGTATCAGCCGTCACCGCAGCCGGATATGCTGCGGATCCACTCCCCGCCGTCGTCGTCGCCGCAGCTGGATCCGTCATCGCCACCGCCGGATCCACTGTCTCCATCGTCACGCGGGATACGCGCTACCCCATTTAGACACCAATATCTTCCGTGCGAGATCCACTAGTAATGTTAATTATGAGCACATTGTATCCCCATAAATAGTAGAGTGAAGCCTCTCACTAAACATTTACTCCTCCGTACTTTTCATAAGACGTATTTTGATTAAACACGAGATTAAAAGTTGTGATACAAAGATAATGCTAGAGAGATGACCATAATATCTTTGTAGTTAATGTCTTGAGAATAAGAGGGAGACTAGTATGTGTAGGTGTTTATTCGTAAATGTTGAAGAGTGGGAGGATAAGTGATGGCAAAAAAGAGAAAATA
Organism: Dendrocalamus sinicus; assembly: GCA_036346575.1. Classification (NCBI taxonomy): domain Eukaryota; kingdom Viridiplantae; phylum Streptophyta; class Magnoliopsida; order Poales; family Poaceae; genus Dendrocalamus; species Dendrocalamus sinicus. The sequence continues at coordinate 28,033,093 of CM070660.1, read as the reverse complement.
TCGTTAAAGTTGCATGCACGTCTCATAATTTGAAACAAAACTAAAAAAGTACATGCTTTATATTTTAAAACGGAGGAAGTACCTTGCAAGAAGTCATCTTTAACACCAATCTCAATTTAGACCCGTTCATTTTGGCTTAAACTTCTGGCTTTTAGCTTTTTTTACTATTCCTAAATTTTGTCCTTTTTTCGGCGTTTTTGGAGCTTTTCCGGTTCTTTTTTCTGGTATTCATTTACATTGTCTGTGATGTGCTAAACTGTTTTTCTATTTTTAATTTTTAAAAATTTAATTACGCCAAATAAGTCATAATCAGCTACAGTGTAATTTCAACCATAAGTCAACTTATTTCAACCTAACCAAACGGCACCTTAATTTAGTCTTCTTCAGTTTTTGGTTAAAAAAAACGTTTTCCTTTGAACTCTCTCCAATTTCATCCTCCCTTGATAAGTGGATATGGGAGATGAAGGTGGCAAAGTCATCCGCATATCGGCATACAAGGAAACCCAGCGATCAAGTTCATTAACACCGAGCGGAGTGAGGATGCTCAAGGAGTACGCCGTCCGGATATACGCGTTGAGCACTTCCATTGCTAAGATGAAAAGCAACGGCGACAAAGTTCAATGTTAAACTGGATGCATCAAATTATATTTACATGTGCGTGCGCCTTGTACATTTTAGAGTTAATCTTGTAACAGAGTTTAATCCTAGACGTGTTCGATCGAACTGTGTCACCGTCTCTGTTGTAGGCGTGCGACACAAGATGAAGCCATGTTCACTTTCCTCACAAGTCCTTATCTAATTTGAAGTCGCGTACGTGTCTTAGTTAGAGGACACTAAGCCTATATAATCTATATTTACCATTACTATAAAAAGGGACATCTTGAACGTCTTACTATAGACGGTTCAATACAAATCATCAGTGATAAAGTTATTATAGACGATTTTATAAGATAGACTGTCTAAGTTCACCATGATGGAAAGAACTGTCTGTAATGACCTACTTACCATAGACATCATAAACGGTTCGAAATAAAAACTGACTGTGATGTCTATACATATCACAGACGATTTTTATTTCGAACCGTCTGTAATATATTACAAATGGTTCAAAACAAAAACCGCCAATGATGTCTGTACTTATCATAGACGGTTTTTGTTTCGAATCGTCTGTGATAATATTTTAATTTAACTGCTCTCGCCGAATTTAAAAATTCCCGCTCATCTTGTTGGATTCGCTCTTTAAAATAGAAGACTCGGCTGTTCTTCTCCTCATCTCTTCTCTTTTCTCACTTCTCATCCACTCCTCTCCTCTTTTCTATTCCTACTTCTCTACCTCCACTTCTCGCTAAATTTTGCCCTTAAAAATAAAAGGTTCATCAGCTCTTCTTCTCTTTTATCTCCTCTTCTCACTTCTCCTCTCCTTTTCCCTAACCACTGTTGAGTCAAGTCTTGCATGTAGTTAGTTTCAGGTTAGTTTCAGTTTTTGTCGTATTTTCAGGGTAGTAGTCAGTTAGTTGTTCAGAGTCATGCGCATCTTCCATGTTTTGCTGCATTTCTGTAGGAGAGCGTTAAGCCCACGTCTGCATGCACATTTGTATGGAACCTTTTTATTCAGTGATAAGTCTAAGAGCATGTACAATGCAATGCTTATATATGAATGCTTAAAGAGAGAGAATATAGCCACATCATCAAGCATCCATGCAAAGGTTATTTCCTCCAATGCAAGCATCTCTTCCATAGGTACTTAGATGATATATTATCTATTAATAGATATAGTTATACACATAAGCACCTACTAAGCACCGGTGCTTATTTAAGCATCGATGCTTCAAAATAAGCATCTTATCTATCCTATGTGGTAAGAAAAATCAGTTATTTATTACTAAGCATCTCTCTAAGAGCCTGCATTGGACATGCTCTAACAGAAAAGGTTGCGCTGTTTACGCAACACAAAAACCTGCTGTGTTTCCTCTCTCGCGTGAGTTCATCTGGTGTTTTCTCCAACAACCACTGTCCTCCCATGGGACAAATCTCTACTCCCTAGGGCGGCATCCGTCGAGCGCGCGGCATCGAAGGAGCTCTAGGAGGTCTTCGGAATAAATAGCTGCTGCATCAATTTTTGGTCGCCACGTCTCAATGAGCATTGTTACGGCGTTCCGTGTTGCGGCTATCTCGATTCTCAATCTCGTCGTTTGATGCGCTCGAATCCGAAGCCAAGGCGAAGTCGAATAGAATCCGTTCAGCAATCCAAGGTAGTCGGTACACTGCCCCCGACGGAAATAAAGATGAAGCCTTGTCACGCAAACTCTCGTCCAGAGGTCTGGACATCCACCCCGAGGAGAAGAGGTCGGACAGAAGCGAGTCGATTCGTGTTTTGCTCTGTGATTGAGCGGAAATCAGCGAGGTGCAAACCAAAGAAGCCGCACGTACGTACGCAGTTTCTAGAGTATTGATCGGGAGAAAGAAAGCAAAACAAACCCAAAAAGAAAAAAGAAATAGCAGCACATCACAAGTCGACTGAACCTGAGGAGCAGAGAGGCGTCGCCGGCGTCATGTGAATCAAGAGCAGAAACAGCCGACAAGACCATCTATTCCCTAGGCATAGCAGCGCAGTAGGGATTTCAGTCGAGCATATTTGTTTGCCATTCTCAGTCGAGTAGGTAGAGTTGGGTTTAGAATATTAAGAAAATGTGTTCACTATTCTGTATCGAGTACGAGTTGGATAAATTATAGTTAAGATCGACTACCTTAATAAATTAGAAATGTGTTAAAAATTAGAGCTAATAGATATTACAAGATTAAGTTGGTGAATACTAGAGTTAATCTTGTGATAGAGTCAAGTCTGAAATGTGTTCGAGCTATGTCATTATCTCCGATTATAGACGTGCGACACAAAATGAAACCACGTTCGCTTGCCACACGAATCCGTGTCCCATTTAAAGTCGAGTACGTGTCTTAGTATACCTGTACTCTGTTTTGTATGTGAGCAAGAAAACAGAAAATGTACTAGTTGTGCCGCATCATAAATATTCCTCTATCTGTTCTTGAGTTGAAACGCCTGATTGAAAGCCAACAGTACATGGAATAATTTCTCGCTGCACCAATTACGAACCAATGCTGGTTTCACCTTGCCTGATGTACCAAACATATCAGTTAGTACGTGTTTGCATTGATAGGGTCAATAATGATCACTAATCTTCACATGAACAAAATGTGTAATCCGGTGAGCGACCCAGGACTACAAAATCTATAATCTTCATAGACATACGCATGGTTAAAACAACACAGACACACATAGAGCTAGCTACAAACTGTTCACTCAGACGCGGTGCAGAAGTTGGCAGCGACAAGTGAGGATTATATATCATGCCAGTAGCGGTATGCTACAATTTCTCCATTTGGGTTGAAGGAGAGAACATTTTTTTAGTACTAGGGCATGTTTAGATACACCTCATATAACTGAGCCCCGTCGGATGGGTCGAGAATTTGAACAACAATCCCTTTTAATCCAGAGGGATTAGGTCTAGTGCCATCAACTCTACTAGGCTCAAACGAGCCCGCCTGAGTTTTGGTTTAGGGTCTCTATCCGCTGGTATGTTCCACAAAAATGTACCGGCCAGAATCATTATATTCGTGGATTTAGTCTAGATCTTGCCGATGAATAGTTTTGATGAGATCAAAGTAATCGAGCTCTTTCCGAGGAAACATAGGGGATACGATCTTTTATGAACAACCGGTAGTCTTAATCACATTAATTGATTGCAGAATCTCTACTATTATATAAAGAGGAGTTAGTGGTTGTCGGTGCGTTCTCCTCTCCCCTCTTTATAGCCATCCGATTTGATCTGGATCATTCATCTCTCCCTCCTCTCTCTCTCCCAGGATACAATCGCCCACACCCTCCACTTTCCCATCTCCTCACGTATTCTAGCCACTCTTCTCTCTTTGTCGCTTGCTCTCCAATGTTTGATATGTGAAGTTGGTCAGGCAGTAAGTTCCATCTCATTATTTTTATGATTCCATTGCAACGCACAAACCTCTAACTAGTAGGATGAATAAGTTTGTGTTACAACATTTTTGGTTTACAACTAAGAGAACTAGCAGATTTACCTGTGCAATTGTGTGGCTAAATATTATGGTATAATTATCTTTGTTATACAACTCTATTGTCTATAGTTAAAATATAATTGTATTTGTTATATAACTCTAATATACATATATGATTAATCTACACCATTATAATTTGGTTCCACCAAAATAAGTGGTGGAGATGCTTCTCTTTTTTCTCGATTAATGTGAGAATTTCTAGAATTTTTTTCTTTTATGATTATTGTGGAATTGTCTTACCTTCAAAATGAAGAAGGTGTCTCGAATCTTACCTGTTGTTTTTATTTATATAGATTATACCACATCTCTAACCATAGAGTGGCGTTGTCTTTAGCAATTCAATCATTAAACTCTGAAATTATTTGTATCTCTGGATTTGGTGACTGCATCGCTTAGTCCAAGAAATAGATTTGAATTACGAAGTTTGCCAGAGTAGAGGGAGGTACAGGGACGTGTTAACATGATTTTGAAGTTTACACACATATGGACTACAGGGGCTAGGTTTGAAGTCCCACTGCAAATCTATCAAATAAGAATGTACACTTTATTTTGTATATTCGGAATTCGTATGTGCTTAATCACCTTTTGAAACTATAGAATGGCATTTGCTATTTCGATAGGTCGATCGTCGGTTATAATTCACATTGAAATATCAAGATCTTCTGTGCGACAATGTTACTTCAAAGCAACAAATGTTTCCACCACAGTGTCAATTACCAAATAATAATACCTATAAAAAAAGGCCGATACCTTCATCTCCACCCTATATAGGCCCGCTTCAAACGTTTTCAACTTTTTATTTCTAAATATTGGTGTTCTGGCTGTTTGGCTTTTCCAAATTTTTTTCTTTTAATCCTTTGCATTGTCCCAAAAGATATAATGGTGTTTTTCAATTTTTCTTATTATGTTTTTATTTTTTCTCATTATTTGACTCAGAAAATTAATGATAATAGCCGTCACAGTAAAAAGCCAAAAGACAGGGTTGAAAGCCTTCCTCCGTTTTAAAGTATAATGTGTATAATTTTTTTAGTTTTGTTTCAATTTATAAGGGCATTCCCAATGGTTAGTTTCCATAGCAATGTCTATAAGGAGAGAGCATGTATCAAATGATGTTTGGATATAACTATCCTAATGGATAGTGTCTATGTGTTTTATTCCAATATCATTATTGTTGTATGTATTATGATCCACTCTATCTTTCAATATTGTAGCCTACTTATTTTGCTTTTTGCTAATACTGCACTAATACTGTAATACCTTGAGTTTTAACTACCACCTATTCGATGAGGTTGGTAAAACAACTCATCTGATTCAGCTAATGTAGGACAGTGTGTTTCTTGGTAGTAGACACCAACAAATATCCAATGTATCATGTTGTTAGTTTACCAGCATTGTAGGGCTCATTCCCTCGTCTATCTCATGTAGCTCACATAGCCGAAGTAGTCACTCGACAAGAGCTTTGATGTAGTTAGCACCCAAGGAAGCAATGTGAATCAACAATTATCCCGCTCTTGGAGACTAGTGATGTGTGGCTGATACGCTCCTTTGACTTTAGCTATGCACTTTGGCACAAGGATAAACGACCAGGTCAAAGATTCAGATGGGCATATAAAATCAAATTATTTCCACAGAATATGTGCTATGGACATCCAATTCACCCCAGTGGGTTTTTTCTGGTATTCATCTACCTTGGTCCTCTAAAAAAATGTGATGTCTTGCATGAGACATTGCTCTCACCTCTCTCCTCCTTAAATGTGCTTTCATATCTTATTTTTGCTTGTGTGGTAGGCTAATTAAAGCTATAAACATCAGCTAATGTGAACTATTGGGAGTGCCCTAAGGTGTGCATGCGACTTTAATGATATTTTCTTATTTTTGCCCTTGTTTGTCCTCCCTCTCTTCAACATTTATGAGTAAACACTGACACATAATAGTCTCTCTTATTCCCAAGACATTAACTACTAGGATATTATGGTCATTTCTCTCTAGCATTATCTTGGTTTCACAACTTTCTTAATCTCTGTGCTTGATCAAAAATATGCCTTATAAAGAGAAATGGAAGGAGTATATATTAGCACACTACAACAAAGCAATTGACAGTAGTAGGCTAGTATGTACTGTACACTTGTATGTTGTTTATGCATACACTGTAGTTGAATGAACTCATCGGAACAGGGTGAGAGGGGGCTCAAGTGTTCCAGAGATGTACTAGACAGTCAATATCGATGTTGCGCAGTGGGGATGGGATGCACCGGGGAAGAAACGAGCAGGTAGTTGGAGCCGTCCTACTCATCGGAACAACTCTCAGCAAATATCTAATATCAATCCTTATGCTATAGACTATATGTCTTAACATAATTGAAATATCAATTAAAGTTGTTTAAGCTTTAGTTTTATGTAAAGATATACCACTTGATGGTTATGATCTTAGGGATCAAAATATTGGGACTGTGTAAGTGACAATCAAATTTGGAAAGGATTAATATTGTACCTTTTTCCCTTAGTTGAGTTTTACCGTACTGGGTTTTCTTAATTGAACATGTTTAATGAGGTAACATGTGCAATGGTAAAAACGTGAGCTATATATTTTTTTCTTACATTTTTCTCATTGGGTTATCAAAAAGAGTTTTCAATGAGGCATAAGCATAGCGTTGGCAAAGTGTTCAAGAGGGAGTGTTATATATTGACCTGTTTTTGGATGGCCCAATGGTATGGACACTTTACCTAAATGAAGCCTATTAGGGGGGCAGCCACCCCATGAGCTCTATTAGCTAGTTTAGTTCCATATTATTTATTCTATTAGAGAAGTATCCTGCCTCTCCCTATATAAAGAGGGGCGGGATCTGCATATTGTACATATTGCCTACGGGCAAAACATCAATAAAGAGAGAGGACTATCGAGACTATATCTTTGTGTTCTTATTCTGCTTCAATGTTTGTTCTACGTTAGCATCGTGATGACTATCTCCAGTGATAATATACAGCAATAATGTTTTACCAATAGAAAAGAAAATCCTATGGTCTGATCCAATCCTAAACCATGCGAGAACACCGGACGTGTGACATCTTTTATTAACAGTAGATCGAGTTAATTAAGGCCCTGTTTGTTTCCACTTAAGATTATTATAATCTAGCTTATAGGTGGGGATTATATAAGCTAGCTTATAATAAGCTGGTGGGAAATAAGCTGTCAGGTGTTTGGCAGCCTGGATTATCAGAGTTATGGATTGTTGTATTCGAATGTTTAAAGACTACAATGCCCTGAGAGAGAGAGAGAGGCACGGGAGTTGGGGTTGGATGAATGGCAAAGGTGGGTAATATTATTCCTAAAGTTTTATGGTCATTAAGATAAAAGGTGGATCTATAAGCTGAAATAAGCTCCTTTTTTGAGCTTATTAGATTACAATAATCTGGGCTATTAGATTATAATAAGTTACCTTATAATCTAGGTTGTTTGTTTCCACTTATGATTTATAAACTAGATTATAATAATCTTAAGTGGAAACAAACAGGAAACAAAAAGAAAGATTGGAGATAGAGATCGTCAATTCAATTTTGTATGGTTTCATAAAAACATTGGGCCTAAAGCTAAGCATGCATTACACATTATGACCATGTATATGTTGGTATTTAACCATTTTGTTCTGTTAATAAGATAAAATTGCACCTGGGCCCTTAAACTTGAGTATTGGTCAGTAGTCACACTATCTAACCTAGCAATTAGGTACCTAAAATTTTAAGTTACGAATGGCGTATGTCTAATAACATAGTTATTGCACCTCATATGATGTTACGTACACATCTACTTTGGTTACAAGGCCCTACAATACAAATCTCTCAAATAAGATTGTGCATTTTACTTGGTATATTCAGAATTCCTATCTGCTTATTATGTACCTTTTGAAAGTGGAATGACATTTTCTATTTCAGTAGGTTGATCGGGGGGTAGAATGCACATTGAGATATCAAGATCTTCCATGTGACATACTCCCACTAGTTATAAATACATGTTGTTTTAGATATCGACATGGTCTTCAAAACATAACTTTGAAATCACTAATTTTTATTGTAATATATTGTAAAATCCAATAAAACTATAATATTATGAAAGTACTTTTGAGATAAATCTACACTGTGATTTTTATGTATCTAACTTAAATAGTTTAAAAGATATTGATAGTCAAAATTTTAAAAGTTGGACTGTACTGATATCTAAAACGATATATATTTGTGACTAGAGTATATTGACAATATAATTATTTCAAATTAAGCAACAAATGCTTCCAACAACCTGTCATATATCCACCCGTACTCAGAATCAATATCTCCAGCCCCATGCCCTGCTTTTTTCCCTCACTATACATTTAGCACCACACTACAAGCAATTGCTGTAGGCCAGTACGTCACTGTAGTTGCATGAACTCAGCGAAAGAGGGTGAGAGGAGGGGGTTCAAGTCTTCAGGAGATGTACTAGACAGTCAATGTCGATGTTGTGCCATGGGGGATGGGATGCATTGGGGAAGAAACGGGAAGACCGATGGAGCTAAACCGCAGCAAACCAAGCAAAGAAAGACATCACTGATATTTGTATGGCAACTTAATATGTTTTTGTGTGTTAGCACAATATATATCACCGTACCTTACAACAGAAATATGGATGGATATTTTGTCTGGCGTGATATATAGCTCTATTATTTTCAGTCAATACTATTCATCCGACCTATGAGCCACAGTAAAAAACCATCAGCCAAAACCCAAAAGATTAGGGCCATAGCTCCGAGAGTATCAACCACTGTAAATCCACGGATGACTTAAGATGTTAAGTTTAGATGAACATTGTTGTGGCTACAGGCCAAACAGTAGAGAAGGGGACTAGTAGAAGGAGAAGAGATTTGCTAGATCTGTGGGAGAGTTGGTAAGAATGAGAAGATGTCCCTCCTTTGCCCCTCCTGGGGGTTTATATATATGAGTGGGGTAGAATGGAAAATCCCCATTCTACCCCTTAGTACTTACAAAGGATGATGGTACATTGGTATATTTACACTGGTATATTCCTCTACATTATTGGGCCTATTACATGCTGGACTAGTTGCACGGCCCAGTCACGGGGGGTTGGGCCACCCCCACAACAGTCTCCCTCGACAACAAGCGCTGAGGTCCCGATGGGCGAGCTGACGTGATCAACCACCCCAGCCCCCCGTTCCCCGACAGCAAGCACGAGGGTGCCGAGTGGTGAGCCGATGCAACTGGTAGCTTGCGGACCCCAGAGACAATGCCTACGAAGAAATCAGTAAACTCCTGCGCTGAATCCCGCGCCGTTCCGCCGAGGTGATGCCTACAAGGCGGACGGCGAAGCCCTACGCCGGAGCCATGCCGTTCCGCCGAGGCGATGCTTACAAGGTGGACGGCGGAGTCGAGCGCCGAAGACGTGCCGTCCCGCCGAGGCGATGCCTACCGGGCGGACGGTGAAGTCGAGCGCCGGAGCCATGTCGTCCCGCCGAGGCAACGCCTGTAAGGCGGATGGCGGAGTCGAGCGCCGGAGCCGTGCCGCCCCGCCGAGGCGATGCCTACAAGGCGGGCGGCGAAGTCCTGCGCCGGAGCCATACCGTCCCGCCGAGGCGATGCCTATAAGGCGGACGGCGGAGTCAAACGCCGAGGACGTGCCATCTCGCCGAGGTGATGCCTACGAGGCAGACAGCGTAGTCGAGTGCCGAAGACGTGCCGTCCCGCCGAGGCGATGACTACGAGGTGGACAGCGTAGTCGAGCGCCGAAGACATGCCGTCCCGCCGAGGCGATGCCTACGAGGCGAACGACGAAGTCGAGCGCCGAAGGTGTGCCGCCGAGTGCCGAAGACGTGCCATCCCGCTGAGGCAATGCCTACGAGGCAGACGACGAAGTCGAGCGCCGGCGCCGTGCCATCCCGCCGAGGCGACGCCTACAAGGCGAACGGCAAAGACAGTGCCCGCGGAGAGCGGGCACTTGCGGCGTAGCCCGAGGGCGCTACACACGCCAAGGTAAGGAGGCGGAGCCGCCATTCCCCTACCTTCAAAAACAGTGCCCGCGGAGAGCGAGCGCTTGCGGCGTGGGCTGAGGGCGCTACGCACGCCGAGGTAAGGAGGCGGAGCCGCCGTTCCCCTACCTTCAAAAACAGTGCCCGCGGGGAGATGGCGCTTGCGGCGCAGGCCAAGGGCGCTACGCATGCCGGGGTAAGGAGGCGGAGCCGCCGTTCCCCTACCTTCAAAAACAGTGCCCGCGGGAGCGGCGCTTGCGCGCAGCCGAGGCGCTACGCACGCCGAGGTAAGGAGGCGGGCCGCCGTTCCCCTACCTTCAAAAACAGTGCCCGCGGGAGCGGCGCTGCGGCGCGCAGCCGAGGGCGCCACGCACGCCGAGATAAGGAGGCGGAGCCGCCGTTCCCCTACCTTCAAAAACAGTGCCCGCGGGGAGCGGGCGCTTGCGGCGCAGGCCGAGGGCGCTACGCACACCGAGGTAAGGAGGCGGAGCCGCCGTTCCCCTACCTTCAAAAACAGTGCCCGCGGGGAGCGGGCGCTTGCGGCGCAGGCCGAGGGCGCTACGCACGCCGAGGTAAGGAGGCGGAGCCACCGTTCCTCTACCTTCAAAAACAGTGCCCGTGGGGAGCGGGCGCTTGCGGCGCAGTCCGAGGACGCTGCCGCTACGTACCCGACCGCGTGAATATGAAGCAGGCGCGGAGTGATGCCGAATGACGCAGCGGATGGAAGCTTTTAAGTGCATGCATGCAGCCTTCGCGGGTGGGTGGTTATCCATGCATGCATGAATACTCTACGGAGGCACCTGCCTTTTCCTGCATGAAAATGAGCAATGAACATAGAATTCTTGCATGCACGGATTTCACGTATGCATGGGATGGATATGGGAAGGCGCGGGACTGCGTCGCGCTCGTCAAAGGAGCCGTAGCTCAACGCCCAACTGCTGGATGGCGTGTTGGTCCGGGACTGCCCGCACGATACTAGCGGAGACCCCAGGGGACGTGGCGGAGAGCGCGGAGCTGCCCGCACGACGCTAGCGGAGACTCCCAGGGACTTGGCGGAGAGCGCGGAAGGCTCAACGCGAAGACCACGACGGCAGGGAGAGACGCAGCGGAGACCGTGGCGTGGAGGCGACTTCGGCTCGCCTATCACCTGCGTGCCAGGAATTGAGACAGAGAGAGAAAAAAGCTCGCGCACAGGTCGCGAACGAGCACTTGATATTTCATGCTATGCATGGCTGGATACGTGATATTTCATGTAATGCATGGACGGATACGTGATATCTCATGCAATGCATACTATGTGCATACTTCATACGCGTGGCGGTTGCATCATACGTACATACTCGCGGAGGCTCGACGTCGCGCGGAGACTCGGCGTGGGGTCGAAGCCCCAGCTTCGACAGCGCGGAGGCCGGGGCAGAGGCACGGAGTCAGAGCAGTATTCGCCATTGCAGAGCAGCGTAGCGCTCGGGGCTGGACGTCGACTGCGCGGAGTCGGAGCCGGGGCGCGCGGAGACCGGTGTGGATAGACCATCGCGCGGAGCCTGCACACGATAAAGATTGCGTATGGACGGATGGATGCCTTGTGCATGCATACGTATCCTTCCTGCATACGTGAGGTCTCATGGATGTAAGGACACATGCATGCGTGAGAGTTTCCTAGGACACATGCATGCATGAATTGTTTCTTCTGCCCAGGAAAGGTCGGGAGGTCATGGCGAAGTCCCGTGTCTCAGCGCGGGGGTGCGCGTGGAGACAAGCGTGAAGCCGTCGGAGGCTCGTCGCGGAGTTTCGAAATCGCGAGGGGGCTTCGCGCGGAAGCTCGATGGCGTGGCGCGGAGACCGGGGACCTCGCGGATGGCACGCCCAGTCATCCAAGATATCATTTTTCATGGATGCAGTGCGACGCACTCCCTAATGCAGCACGCGCGAGGCCGCGATATCCTAGTGGTGCGTCGTTAAAGCGATGCACTCCCTGTGTCTCGGTCATTGTGCAGTTTTTTATACTCCGTAGGGTGCGTGGGATCAACATCCACGTCTTATTTATACTCAGGAGAGTACGCATAAGGACAATGTCCATGCGTGCCCGGCGTACGCGTATTGTTTATACTCCGTAGAGTGTGTGCGGAGGCGGACCTCGCGCTACGTCTTATTTATACTCCGTAGAGTGCGTGTGAAGGCGGACCTCGCGCTACGTCTTATTTAGAGTCCGTAGACTGCGCGCGGAGGAAAGCCTCCGCGCGTTGCGGGCGGTGAAAGTGCGTGCGGAGGCGGACCTCGACGCTACGTCTTATTTATACTCCGTAGAGTGCGCGCGGAGGTGTCCCCCACTGCGTCTTATTTATACTCCGTAGAGTGCATGCGGAGGCGAACCTCGCGCTACGTCTTATTTATACTCCGTAGAGTGCGTGCGGAGGCGGACCTCGCGCTACGTTTTATTTAGAGCCGTAGACTGCGCGCGGAGGCAAGCCTCCGCGCGTTGCGGGCGGTGAAGGTGCGTGCGGAGGTGAACCTCGCGCGACGTCTTATTTATACTCCGTAGAGTGCGTGCGGAGGCGGACCTCGCGCTACTTCTTATTTAGAGTCCGTAGACTGCGTGAGAATATCAAACCACGTCTTATTTATACTTCGGAGAGTACGCGTGGGGACAACATCCACGTGTGCGCGGAGCATCCGCGTCTTGTTTATACTCAGTAGAGTGCGCAGGGACAGCATCCGCGTCTTATTTATACTCCGGAGAGTACGCCGCGCCCTAAGCGACCGTGCGATTTAAATCCAAAAGAGGGCCAAAACAGAGACATAAAAGAAACGGCCGAAGACTTTGCAACAACAAAAAGCTTCAGAATGCTACACTGGGGAAAAGCATTATATGCCACGGTCACCCAGAGCAGGCAAAAACTAGAGAAGCAAGCACGGCCACATCAAATGCTCTCAGAATGGAACTGTAGGGACTATTAAAGTCTCACACATAATCACGTGCAGTGCGTACCAGGCGAGGTGGTGCCCTCATGCCTGCACCAGAGCCTAGGCGGAGTGGCGCTAGCACGCCGGCGGAGACTTCGTGGAGTAGGCGAAGTCATGCTGGTGGACCGGCGAAGTCGTCGTGCCGATGACATCGTCGCGGGGTTGAGTGGACCGAGGCCAAAGGAGCTCGAATCATGCACGGGTGGTGCGAAGACGTCCGCCTGGGAGCTTGTAATCGCTTCGTGCATGCATACGCGGGAAATGGATTCCTCATGCACGCATATTGAGATGTATACTTCATGCATGGTATGTGCATGTACGCTCCATGCATGCATACGTAGATAGTGTATACTTCCGCGTTTAGTGCGCGTCTTCGGCGAAGCAAAGGCGCAGCTTGGTGCGGAGGCTTGGGCTGCGGGCGGAGGCGTCGATGCGATCGGCCCCCCCCCCCCCCCCCTTTTTTTGTTCAACCCTTTTTTTGTTCAACGTAGTGGCTTGCGAAGGCACTGCAACGTCTTTTGCTTCGGAGGCGCTCAACGAACGACGCGGAGTGGATACCTCGGCCGAGGTGCGGACGCTCAGGGGCGAGGCACTCGACGACGTGGAGGATTCAGAGACGCTCAACGCGGAGACTTCAGAGGCGAGGCTTGGCGGAGTCCCGCTCGCGGAGGCTCGTCGAAGTCGAGCTCACGGAGGCTTGCCGAAGTCCAGCTCGCGAAGGCCAGGTCCGTCGTCGCAGTCGAAGGCGCGGATCGCCACGGTGGCTTCCTCGCCGCTGGCCTCGTCTTCCTCGAATGGCACAACCACTCCTCGAACTCCACCGGCGCGGAGGTATGGAGTCGGTCTTAAGCCGTGCACCCGCCAAGGAGAGGCCCGGAGAGCCCTCAGCCTGAAAATGAGACTGCGCGAACCCAGTCGCGGGGCTCCTTTTGGTGCAGACGCGCTTCTTGGCCTCTCGCCGGGACTTCGGCGAGACGTGGCCGACTTCGGGGGTGTCACCGCGTGCCTCGTTCGCTGATCGCTCCTTCCGCCTCCGCACCCGCTGTGCTGCGCCGAGGCCGCAACTACGGGAGACTTCGACGCCGGAGAGTTGCGACCCCGGCTGGGCGGAGCCCGCCTCATCTATGTAGAGCCCACGGTCGAGGAGGTCCTCGTCCGTGCGGAGACGGGCCCGTAGCAGAGACGAGTCGCGCGGAGACGGGCCTTTCTGCTTTCGACGATGTGGAGATCATCATCCAGACGGACTCCGTCGGCGCTCGATGGAGACTTCGTCTCGGCGACGAAGCGGAGACCACCATCCAGACGTGCTCCGTCGGCGCTCGGCGCAGACTTCGTCTTGGCGACGATGCGAAGACCACCATCCAGACGGATTCTGTTGACGCTCGGACGCCGAAGACGAGATGCCGAGTGGGGGCCCCCGAGCTGCGCGTGCGAAGTCTGGCTTGCGGAGGCAACGTCCTACGCGGAGCCGGGCCTACGGAGGCGACATGGAGCCACAGTCTTCGCCGAGGTGACCATCTCCTGCGCGGGGTTACGTTGATGCTTCGTCTGCCCGGAGACGGCGCGGAGACAGATGCCGAGCCAGCATGCTGAGCCAACGGAGGGTGAGACTGCATGCATGGATGGATTGGCGGATGGACATCTCGGGCGCTGAGCCACCGCGTGCAATGTTGAGAATTTACATGGAGCGACCGCATGCATGCCAATAGCTAACGTCGAAATCCATACACACTGAGGCCGGCACGCGGAGCCGGTAGCGTGTAGTTCGGCGTTGCGCGGGGGCGTGGCCAGCTTCTTCGCGGAGGCTTCCCCAGTCTTGGCGAGCGTCAGCGCGTGGATGCGGAGGGCGCCAAGGCGTGAAGAAGCGCGGAGACGACCGTGCAGCACGCGGAGATAGGCGCTTTGCATTGCTCTTTAATGCATACTCGGCCGCCTCGGCGTGAGCAGCTGGAACCTCATAGGGCCCACCCCGTGGCACCTCGGCTGGCTCGCTCGGCTCTGGAGCCACCTTGCGAAGGCTCGACGCAGCGTGCGAAAACCTGGCGCGGAGGCTCTGCAGGCCACCGGACGGGTTTTGCTGACGACACGGGGGCCACCGCTCGGATGGACGCCGGCGGGACTCGACGATGAGGAGGCCCCGGAGTGACGGCGCTTAGGCCACCATCCGGGCGGACCTCGTCGAGGACTGGCGCAGACTTCATTTGGATGGATGCTTCGAGGCTGCATAGCCACCTGGGTGCATGCCTTGCAGAGTTAGTTGGCCGTTCGCTATTCCGCCGCACGCACATGTGCGAAGTCCGAAAGGAGGCCAAGGCGTGCGCGCGGTCCGGCGCGGCGGAGACCTCGACGAAGGAGTCGGCGGAGGTTCCGGAGAGCTTGACGGAGACTTCGAAGCTATCCTCGCGATGTTGGCGAAGACCACATGTGCAGCGCGAAGCCTTGACGACGCGGAGGCTTTGTAGACGCTTGACGACGCGGAGACTTCGGAGGCGAGGCGCTCGTGGACTCGACGACACGGAGGCTTCCGAGGCGAGGTCCGGAGACGGGCGCGGAGCCATCGGAGAGTCGGGGCGCAGAGCCGGCGGGCGTCGGGCGCGGCGGAGACCCCGATGGAGGAGTCGGACTCCGCGCCGACGCACCTGCAGTCGGCTGCGTGTGTGGAGTTCGCGTGCGTCGTCGCGGACGTCCGGCGGGCCAGCAGTAGACGCAGGAGCAAACTTGGTTGGGGTCATCGGTTCGGAGACTCGGCGGGGGCTGGCGTGGAGGTACGCTTGCGAGGTGCACTCCGCGCAGTCGAAGGCGTATACGTCGTACGGGCGCCGAGACATGATTTCTCTGGGCGAAGGCGCAGTCACCGAGCTACAGCGAAGGCCCGCGTAGAGGTGACCTTGGCTCCCGCGTAGAGGTGACCTTGGCTCGTCCATCCCCATTCTTGGCGAGCGTCAGCGCGTAGACGCGGAGGGCACCGAGGCGCAAAGCTTGACGTTCCTTGATGTTTGCGGCGCGGAGGTCGGAGCCCCTGCTTCGGCGGTGCGGAGTCCGCCGGGCGGAGGCCGAGCGTGCGGAGATTCAGCATGGAGGCTCGATGCGGAAGCTCTACGCTGCCTGCGCGGAGTACCCGCATCATCCCACCCTGGCCAGAAGGATCGTGCCACCAGGGCATCCAAGGATGATTCGATTAGATCTATTCAATATACCATCTACGAACAGGCGATTCGACTAGATCTACTTAATATTCCACCTACAGGCGGGCGATTCGAGTAGATCTATTCAAAACACCCTCTACAAAATGTGGCGAAATATACTTAAATTTTTAGTGAGCAAGCTACTTATCTGTCGCTGATGGCCCGAAGCAGCATGCTCTCAGGAGCAAAAAGATCCACATAGCCGCTGCTTTTGTTGGATACTGGAGAAATCTCTTCCATACGTAACTTCTAGTCGTCCCCACGGACGGCGCCATCTGTTGTGGCTACAGGCCAAACAGTAGAGAAGGGGACTAGTAGAAGGAGAAGAGATGAGCTAGATCTGTGGGAGAGTTGATAAGAATGAAAGGATGTCCCTCCTTTGCCCCTCCTGGGGGTTTATATATATGAGTGGGGTAGAATGGGAAATCCCCATTCTACCCCTTAGTACTTATAAAGGATGATGGTACATTGGTATATTTACACTGGTATATTCCTCTACATTATTGGGCCTATTACATGCTGGACTAGTTGCACGGCCCAGTCACGGGGGGTTGGGCCACCCCCACAACAAACATTAAAGAGTCAAAGATAATGGCCATGTTCTTTTTGACTTTTCAGCGGTTTTTGTTTTTTTCGCTTCTCTCAGTAATCACTATTTATTAGACTAATAAAGCGTAGTCAAAAGCAACAAGTCATAGCCCAAAAGAATAGACTTAAAGATTTACAATAAGCATACACATTTTTCTTTCCTTTGTCTGGACAATTTCACATACTAGTTAGATTTTTATTTTTACTATTTCACCGTAACACACAAGGTATGCAGGAAGATGGACTAACAGAATGGAATATATATATATATATATATATATATATATATATATATATATATATATATATATATATATATATATATATATATATATATATATATATATATATTATAAATACGAGGCACCTAGGTGTGCGGACACCTAGTCTCCTACCTTTGGATTGCTTTTAGATGCGTGCTAGTGTGATTGAGACTTTCCATCCATGATTGATTTAGCATGCCTAATATATTACATACCATACATACCATTGCTCTAGCACGTATCTAAAAGCAATCTAACGGCAGGAGCCTAGGTGTCCTGGACACCTAGGTGTCCCATTCCTATATATATATATATATATATATATATATATATATATATATATATATATATATATATATATATATATATATATATATATATATATATATATATATATATATATATATATATATATGTATATATATATGAAAAATACTTTTTACTCCTAGGTGTAATTACACCCACCTCTAATATACCACCTATATAAATTTGAAATACTCCTTTATCACTTTAGGTATACTCATATACTAATTATAAGATACTCCAATGTAAACCATATGAAAAAATTGAGGAGTCCATAGTTTTTAGCGTATTTTATAAATACCTTCATACACGCACATAAAAAGGAGTATGTCAAAAAAATGTACATACCACCTCTGAAAAATTGTTCATATCACTTATATGGTCTTAAATACTGTATACTACATGTACATACCTTCCGTTTGTGAGATACTCCTACATTGTGAGATACGACATAGGTGTAATTACACCGAGAGTAGAAAAGAGGCTTCCTATATATATATATATATATATATTAACAAAATGGGATGCATTGGGAAATAAAACAAGATGCCAACTGAAGATCGTCTGAGGCATCTCTAGCAGCTACAGCCCGCAGTGTCGTGTGCAACAGCTTAGGCTTCCATGTTGCTGCGGAGGATGGCTGTATGTTGATGAATAAGTGCTACCTGTTGTACAGGACCCTGGCTTGCATCAGCAGCAAACCATCCGGTCTCCTGTTGCTTCTTGTTGTAGACACTAAGGCCAAAGAGAATTGAACTAATCTTAGCCTCTTGCTAATTTCCATTAGCCTTATTCAGGGCAACATTAATTGTCGCTAACATTGTAACATTTGTCAAAAACGAACTGTTTGTCTCTCCTTTTTTTTTTTGTGTGTGTGTCCATAAGAATGCTAGGGCTGCACCCATCACCATCTCCCGCATGTAACATCTGCTCTCTCGCTAAGCGTCATAGTTCAACTCCTACTAATTATGTGTTAGATGGATTATTTGTCGATTTATTTAATTTGGACCACATGACCTTTTGATGAATTTGGACTTGGCTGTACATACCATTGCACTAGGAACATTCTTGCTAAAGCCCCTTGGAATGGTTTTAATGCTATAATGCAGGTGTTTAGCAACAAAAAACTGATTTTTCTTGCCACATAGGATAGATAAGATACTTATTTTGTAGCATTGATGTTTAAGTAAACACCGATACTTAGCAGGTGCTTATGTGCATAACTATATTTAATTAATAAATGATGTAAAATCTAAGCACCCACAATAGAGATGCTTGCATTAGAGAAAATGAATTTTACATAGATGCTTGATGACATGGTTATATTCTCTCTATTTAAACACTTATATATAAGCATCTTGTATTGTACATGCCCTCTGTCATTCGGTTGATACGGTTGTATCTTGGTTATGTATTGTAATAATTCTGTAGCTACCTAGCAGTGAGCTCCTTTTCTGATATAACTCATCAAAAGTCTGCCCCCTATTGTTTGAATAAATCATTAAACACTTTCAGGATGGCAGTTGGCACAATACAAATCAAACAATCCTTCCCTAGAAACCAAAAAAGATGACTGCAATACAAACAGAAACAGAGCAGTCTACTGACAACATAAATGGAAAACAATGTGATGTACATATGGAATTATGACTAGGAACAATCTTTATGGAGTTGCAGAACATGTCAAGCATCAGGAACATTATAAGAAAAACTTGAGTTCAGATTCAGGAAACAAGTTGGACGGAGGTAGCAATCTCGCCCTCAACGGCTCTGCCTTGAGCAGCAGTCTGATGGACACTTCGTCGTGGTAATCTTCTCCTTCCTTGACTTCTGGTGGCTCTGACTTCTGAAACCTGTCGGCGATCGAAAGTCACCATCCGCATGAGTGACAAGAGGAGCCAAACATAATAGACCAGCTACGCACCTTCACCCAAGCTCTGGGCGTGCAGGTACCCCTGCACCTGCAGGCCAAATAGCAGAACATCTCGACCTGTACCCCCTCGACCACCTTCCACCTCTCGGCGCACAGCTCTATCAACGCTTCGGCCGCATTGGGAACCAGAGCTCCTACATTATTATTCGAATGGAAAAATTCAAACTATATTTGCAATTTATTGAATTCGGTAATGGGATGTTTGAGATAATTGAATTTGGTAATGGGATGTTTGAGATAACTAGCTGAATATCTGTGCTTTGGTACGGATAAAAAAAATCATATTATTCTAACACATTGAGTCGATATTATCGAGATCGTTCTGGTTAGTCCATGCCCCTTGGCTATGTCTCTGCGCTTGGCCACATCGTATCTCCGCGTCGTCGGTTTTACCGCGTATCCAGAGTTACGTTGTATTTTTACTAAAAAAAAATCTAGTATGGTAGAATTTGTTTTTTGATTGTGTTTCTCCTCTTTGGTAGAGAATTGCTCCCAGAGAATCGAGTCCACCAAGGCTGACCCTAGCCGCACTTTTGTCGCCGCCGCCGACACTGCCGGCCGCCGGCAGCCTTCAGGTTCTAGCGGGAGGAGATGGTGCTCGGGAGGGACCCCGATATGAAGTTTTTGCTGAGCAGCATACTCTGCGCCGACGGCGGCCGGGATGGAACGGTGACAGCGAATCCGGGATGGCTCGAGACCTTGAGGATCTGCAGCCACACACACGGATCGGACCCGTGAGGTGGTTCACTTTTGACATCAAATTTGATTTTTGTTTTGTGAAAAAATCATCTATATTTCCATCTCCATTTCGTGCATATTTTAATATGTAGCTCATCTCCACAATTTTTCATGTTTTTCTTAACATTCGAAAATTCTCTCAAATTTCAAATTTTGATCTGAAAGTTTCATGCGGTAACCTGAGCCGGCCACCTTTGGTAAGTTTTCCAAACTGGTATAGATTTCCCTGGTTGCACCCATCACTATTATGCCTGCTTTCTTGCGAAGCGCCATCCTACTAGTTATGTTAGATGGGTTATTTATCGATTTATTTTGACCACATGAACTTTCTTTATTTCTTAGCGGAGACGAGTGTCATAACTCACAATCATATAGCTCCCAACAGTTAGCTCTTTTTGTGATGCAACTTATCGAAGTCTGTCCACTAGTGTTTAAATCGATTATTAACACTTTCGAAAACGTTCAGGATGGCACAATAAAATCATACAATCCTTCCGTGGAAACCAAAGAAGATAATTTTGTTACAAACTGACAGAGTGGTCAAGTCTAGTGACCATATAAATGGAATACAATGTGATGCACATATGGCATTACGGCTAGGAACAATCTTTACGGAGTTGCAGAACTTGTCGAGCATCAGGAACATCGTATAAAAACGAAGATCAGATTCAGAAAAGTAAGTTAGACAGTGGTAGCAATCTCGTCCTCGACTGCTCTGTCTTGAGAAGCAGTCTGATGTATGCTTTCTTCTCTCTTATTCTTCTGGAGGCTCCGGCTTCTGAGACCTGTCGCCGAAGGTCTCCATCCCCATGACTGCCCATAGGAGCTAGACATAAGAGAGCAGCTCCGCACCTTCACCCAAGCACTTGGCGAGCAGGTAACCACTGCCCCTGCCTGCAGAATAGCAGAGCATCTCCACCCACACACCCTCAATCACCTTCCACCTCTTTTCCTCATCGCTCAGTATCATCAACGCTTTGGCAAGATTGCATGCGTTGGGAACCAGAGCCCCAATTCTGTCGGCGTATAGCCCGGGAAAATATTTATGATGAAGGACCCGGCGCACAAGCCCTCTTTCATCGAGCGTTGGCTGGCCGAACAACATGATCTCAACATCGTCGCAGGCGATGGTGACGATACCGTTCCTGGTCCCGGGCATCAGCATCTCCGGACGGATGAAGAGCAGGTAGGCCATGTAGTTGGATATCTGTCTGCTTTGAGCGGCGCACGCTTGGCCTTGAGGGGTTGTGCTTTCGTGGTGAAAGCAAAGGTCCGTGGCGATGTGCCAGAGAAGGACGCTCTTGTCGAACGCCATCTTCAAGCTTCACCGTAGCCATCCCAAACTGTGCTTCCTCAGAGTCCACTGGCCCCTATGGCTGTTGAATCTCCTCGGGGTAGACATTTGGCTTGAGGCTTGCGAGCCGGCTCGGCTCGTAACGAGCTCGAGCCGGCTCGGCTCGGGCTCGTAATTGGTTCAAGCCAAGCCAAGCCCATCGTCCAGCTCGTGAGAATAACGAGCCGAGCCCGAGCCGCTCGCGAGCCGCTCGTTGGCTCGTGCGAGCTCGTTCCCAGTCTGCTCGGCCTAGTGAATCAGTGATGCGCAGTCGGCCCAGCCTAGTCCAAACTCCGATCGATGTGGTCGATGCGATGCGCCGATGCGATGCGAGTCGGCAGTCGGCTAACCTTTCCCGTCCCAGATCGGCGATTGCCGCCACGCCACTCGCTCGGCCGCCGCCCGCCGTCCTTCCCCACGCCACGCGCTCGGCCGCCGCCCACCGTCCTTCCCCAATCCCCTTCCTTCCCCACGCGCGCGGTCGTCGTCCATCCCCGAACCCCTTCTTCCCCATGCGCGCGGGCGGCGTCCTTCCCCAATCCCCATCCTCCCCGAGTCCGACCCCCTCCCTTCGTTCCCGATCCACAACGCGGACTCCTCGAAGGCTCCAACCGACGCGCATGGGCCGCGAACGGAGCATGAAATCTCGTGCTCGAGGGAAGAAATCGGCCGACGTTGGGGCCTCCCCATCGGTGATAGGGGGCCGGCCTACACGGCCTGCACCGCCTTGTGACATCACCGATCCAGCAGCAGGCTCGGTGAGTAACACTGATTTATGTGTTGAGCATGTGATGTATCAGTTCATGGTAAAACTGAGGATTAGGGTTAGGGTTAGGGTGAGGAATGCGATGCTAGATGCCGATGCTGATGTATCAGTATGTGATTTATCTGTTGATCTGTGGAATTTAACCTTGGTGTGGAATTAGGGGTGGACATTAGTCTGGAATCTGTGATTCCACAGTGGAATCTGTTGAATTTAACCTTGGTGTGGAATCTGTGGATGGTGTAACTGTTTTGGGCTGTGGTTAACTTAGTTCTCTTTTCTATGTAGTGTCCTACCTGTATAGATGTACTTAGTTCTCTTTTCTGTGGAATTTGAATGCACATAGATTTCCAGTTGTGTCGAATATGGCTAAGAATTTCTTGACTGTACCAGCTACTAGGGTATCTTCATAATCAACTTTCAGTGCTGGAGGTAGAGTACTAGATGACTATCGGAGTTCTTTACGTCCGGCTATGGTTCAATATTTGGTTTGTGCCTCTAGCTGGATCAGAGGTGCACGTGATGACATGAGTTCTTCTATAGTTATAGTAGGTTGATTTGTAATGCAATATTTGTCTATTTTATTTTTGTTTATGTTAACTTGAATATTATATATCTTTTTAGGAAGAAGATGAAGAGGATGACGTTCAAACCATTCCATTTCCTAAAAGCATCGTAGAGAGCAGCTAGTGTAATGCTTCCACCAATTGTGAATTGCTGCTGCTGTGATCATGTCAAATTGTCAACTGCTTGTGCTACTTATTCTGTGAACTGCTCAGTGGGATGGGAAGGTTGTGCTTGTGATTGGGAACTGGGAAGATTGTGAATGTGAACTGCTCTCTCTCTCTCTCTCTGTGAACTTTTAACTCTACTGAGCTGCTCTCTGTCTGTACTCTGTATGCTATGCTGAATGCTCTCCGTAGTGTATGCTATACAGCCTATGCTATTTCTGTGAATTTCTGTCTGTGAATTTCTGTGAATCTCTGTCTGTGAACTTTTTAATCTATCTGTGAATTTCTGCACTGAATGCTCTCTGAATTTCTGCACTGAATGCTCTCTGTATCATACTATGCTATGCTATGCTATTTCTGACTTGTATGTTCTCTGTATGCTATACTGATAATTGACATACAGACTGTATGCTATGCTATTTATGATGTATACAGACTGTATGTTATGCTATTTCTGCTGTGCTGCTCTCTGTTATGTTGCTCTTTGTTGTGTATCTGTGAGCGGCGAGCCATTTTGGCTCGTTCGGGCATCGGCGAGCTTTTTAGCTCGTTCGGGCATTTGCGAGCCATTTTGGCTCGGTCGGCAGCGGCGAGCCTAGCTTTTTGGCTCGTTCGGGCTCGCGAGCCGGCTCGAGCCGCCAGTCGAGCCGACCCGCAGCTTTGAGCGAGCTCGGCCGAGCCTGGCTCGAGCCGGCTCGGCTCGGCTCGTTTCCAGCCCTAATCTCCTGTATTTGGCAGTGTCGCTGATGTATTCCTTCCACCCATCCTTCACATATGTCAGAACCAATTCTACAATCTTGTGGCCTCCCGGTGCCTGCTCTATATAGCAATGCATGTTAACAAAGCTTGCAACAGACAACCGTGGCAACCTTCATCAACACGGTGGGCTTCTTTTTACGGCCGCAGGTCGACAGGAGACTATACTGGGAAAACCCTTTGTGATGGAGCGTATGCAAATCCTCCGGTAACCATGTGAGGGCCGAGGCATAAGGATATGAGATCCAGCATAGCGGTACAACAGAACAAGATGTGAATGTCATCGTTCGCATTGTAACCATCTTTGTGGCTTGTGGAGAAGACAATTACGGAGGCTAAGGTCAGGAATGGAAGCAAGAAATGCAAACAGCAGCCGAGAGGAGTGAATGTCACCGTCTGTTTGGTGTAGAGGTGGCCGAATGTAAAGCTGAACACGTCCCGCAATAAGCTATATGCATATTGGTAATCATGCGCCATTAAACGCTGTAGGTCTATAAGCCTTTTGGAGTATGGAGGTGATGTCTCCAAATAGCCAGCGGAAGTCATTTTTGATGAATACATTGTCCTCTTTGTACATTTGCTCTTGATCTGTGGCTAACCTCGTGTCCTGTACGCAATCCCTTGCTTTTTGTACAAATGCTTGAAGCGAAATGTCACGTTCTTCGTCCTTTTCTTCTTGTATTCCTTCAATTGGGGACTTAACATATAAAATAAAGGAAGTGAAGAGGCAGCAGCAATAAGCAAAGATACTTTCTCTTCGTGACGGAGAGGAAGAGGTAACCATGCTGTTGATGCTGGCGCTCTTGAGAGCCCATGGCCTCTGGCTGCATTTGATAATCCCAACGATGAACAGCAAAATTGCCGCCTGCAGCAACCTCTTCTCCCCGAACCACGACTTGCAGAACACGTACAGGGCGACCGTGACCTGGGACGCGAGGGTTATGGTATGCCGCCTCCACAGCTCATTGTCTTCTATGCTGTAGGCAGTCACCGGGTGCTGGCCGCCGAGGTGGACGAGGAGGATAGGCGCCCATATGACCTTCAGGGCGCCGCTCCCACCCGCCGCGGCCGCAGGTTGCTTGTGGCGATTGAAGAGAGTGGCCAGGGCGTATATTGCCAGGGCATCGCCACCTAGGTAGGCAAGCCAGATGGACACCCTGAACCAGGGTGGACCACGCCCGGGCACCACGGCGGAGAATAAGAGGAAGAACTGGACGAAGAGGCTGCCGAGCACGAGAATGCGCAGCTGCCACTCATCCCACCATTGCACAGAGCTTGAGAAATCCATCCCCCCTCTCTCTTCTTCTTCTTCTTCTTCTTCTTCTTCTTCTTCTTCTTCTTCTTCTTCTTCTCTCTCTCTTCTTGGCTCGAGGGAATAGTAGGTGTGGAGCTGCTTCTCCCCTTGCTGGCATACGTTTGTTCAGCTGGGGAACAACTTTTGTTTCTCACGACGACAAGGCTTCCAGGGAACCTTCTGTTAGAATAATTGTGTATCTATTTTTGATGCATACATACATACATACATATATATGTATGTATGTATGTATGTATGTATGCATCAAAAATAGATACATATATATATATATATATATATATATATATATATATATATATATATATATATAAAAGTATTGTACGAATTTGTTTCGTGTACGGTGCCGAGTCAGTTTTGTGATGTCTGTTTGTGTGTCTGTAAGCCGTTTCGGTTTCTAGTCGATGTCGTGTTCGGCATCTAGTCTCTGTGTCTGAGTATAAGTAGATAGAATGTAACATGATTGAGGTGGGGTGAGCAGCATAACAGAAGAGCAATGTGAAGGTGATCGGTGTGATCGAGATTTAAGAAATAAAGAGAAGAGAGAACAGGTGCTCTAGAAAAAACCATCGCATGCTTCTTGCATTTTTTTACGTGTGTCTCGGCGATTCGTGTTCATGCACAGGAGAGCACAGGTGCTGCGGGTCGTTGTCATGTACAAGAACCAAAAGCAAAGCAAGGGCGCTACTGATGTTCGTGTGCAAGAGCAAAGGAGCTGCTCCAACTCATGACGAGCTACATATACGGGAAGAGCTAGGGAGGCGCGGTACGTGAAGGACAACAGTGAGCGCTGCTTTGTGCTAATCCTTCGTATAGGAGTAGGCGAGCCGTTGGTCTAGGCGGGTAAATTCCAACAAGTGGTATCAGAGCCTGCTGATCTTAGTGGTACCTGAAAAACATGGGAGAAGCATCGATTTCGAGTGCCTGGAGTGGACTGATCTCTTTCCAGTATCTTCTCCTAACGATTGATAATTACTCGGTATGGGAAATGAAGATGAAGGCGAACATGCGCGCCTAGGGAGTCTAGGGTGCAGTCAATCCGAAGGGGAAGGATAAGGAGGTGGATGACAAGGTGAATCAGATGGCTTTGGCTATCATCTACCAAGTGGTGCCAGATTCGATGATGCATCAGCTCATCGGTAAGGAAATAGCACGAGAGGTGTGGGAGACGCTTTAGACGATGCATGTGGGAGTTGATCGTGTGAAGAAGGTGCAGCTCTAGAATTTGCACAATGAGTTTGAGAATCTCAATATGGGAGAGACCAAGTCGGTGGACGAGTTCACCAGCAAGCTGACTTCGTTGTACAATCAGATTAACTCTCTTGGCAACAAGATGGAGGAATCTGTGGCGGTGAAGAAATATCTGCACGCCAGCAAGCTGACTTCGTTGTACAATCAGATTAACTCTCTTGCAACAAGATGGAGGAATCTTTGGCGGTGAAGAAATATCTGCGCGTGTTTTCGGAGAAGTATATACTTGTTATCACCACACTTATGTACTCCTCCGATCTGGACAAGAAGAAGATAGAGGAGATCACCGGCTCCCTCTAAGCGCATAAGGAGTTACCGAAGGGGTTTTAGTCACGTAACGAGCAGGGATCCCAGAACTATAACGAGCAAGCATTGCTAGTAAAAGGAGATCCGAGAGACGGTCGTGGCTCATCAAACAACCGCAGGAGATGGCACGGTCAAGGCGGCCAAAGTGGCCGAGGCGACAGAGGTGGCCGTGGAGACAAGGCTGGGCAAGGCGGTGGTGACAGATCCCATGATAAATCACATGTCAAGTGCTTTGAATGTGGCGAATACATGTACTACACGTCAGAATGCCGCATCCACATAAAGTGTTTCAACTGTAACGAGTACGGACACTATGTTTTGGATTGCATAAGCAAAAAAGAAGAACGGGGAGGTGAACCTCACCCAAGACGAAGAAGAAGATAACGAATCGCTAGTACTTCTCTCCACATATATTGAAAAGGCACTGGTCACGGTGATGCTGAACGAGGAGAACGTAGTTCCAAAACTACACACAAATGAAGGTAGTCACGATCATGCATATCAGTGGTACTTGGATAATAGAGCAAGCAACCACATGACGGGAGATCGGTCCAAGTTTCATGAGCTCAACGAGAAGATTTGGGGTAAGGTCAAGTTTGATGACGGCTCCACGGTGGAGATAAGAGGCAAAGGGATGATGATGTTGCAATGCAAGAACAGAGATAAGAAGTTGTTGGCAGGGATTTACTATATACCAAGTCTGTGCAACAACATATAGTCTCGGGCAGATGACAGAAAGAGGGTGCAGGGTGGTGCTGCAGGATGAGTTCTTGCGTGTGTATGACAAGAACAAAGATCTGTTAATGAAGGTGAAAAGATCTCCAAACTGGTTGTACAAGATTTCTTTGAAGACATGTAAATCGGTTTGTCTGAAGAGTAGCAGGAGGAGCTGGGCACCAGCGCTGAACGTGATGGCTCGGGTCAAAGCGATGGCCTCATGATGCTGGCATGCATGTAGCTACGAGCGGCACCTCCGGAGGCGCAAGCAACGCACATGCAGGTGCGGCTAACATATGAAGTCAAGGTAGTGGGCCTCCAGGTGGAAAAAGTGCATAAGGTCCAAGAGGAAGACTTGAGTATAAGTTGGTGCAGTCTTTTGTGATTTTACAGAGGGAATACGGGAAGCGTTGGAGATAGGAGTTAGGGGCATTGTAGCCTTAGCTAAGATGTGTAGACCAAATCTAAGTCTAAGTGTCAACCTAAGCATTAACCCTAGATCAAATCATGTACACCTAACTAAAACATTAGAGCGGAAGCGTGATTTACATACCCGAACTTGAAGATGCCATGAGGGATGTGGTCAGTGGCGCAACGAAACTGAGGTGGCCGACGGCGTGAAGGAGGTCGCCGGAGTTGTGGCAGTCGCCGAGTGCACGAACGCAGAGGTCTGGTCTTCGTTCACCGTAGCGCCCATCATAGATCGGTCTTATTAGGGTTTTGAGGCCTAGAGCAACTCATCCTTTTGCCCTGCCAAAAAACCCTCGTATATATGTGGCGCTAGGTGACCGGGACCAAAAACCAAGTCGTTGGTAACCACCTCCGATCAAGGTGGAAAGTGGAGGCGTGCCTCCCTAAAAAAAAACTCGGAACTGATAGCCGAGATCAACCCAACATTCTCCCCTTTGATCGAAAGGCTAACATCATAAGCCCATTCTTAATAAAACAGCATACCAAGGCAATGTGTTGCATGGCTAATTAAGTGCCGTACAACCCCAGTACCTATAGTGTACTATCTTATCTTGAAATGGATATTCATTATACTTAATGGGAGTTGGTTTGCTTTAAGGTCCTTTTTATCCAGAATCAGAGGCTTTCCAATAAACCCATGCCGGCAACATGATCACGAAAAATAATGGGTGGTAAGCCTTTAGTAAGCGGATTCGCAACCATTAACTTAATACTAATATGCTTGATACTTATGGTTTGATCCTCGGATTCTATCGGGTTCGTCATCGCAAGATAAGGTGAGTGGTTTAGAGATGTTGTCTACCACTCTAAGTCCCGGATAAAGTTCTTAAGCCATACAAACACCTGCCGGTTGCCTCATAACATGTCACAAACTCAGCTTGCATCGTTGAAGATACCGTAAGGGTTTGTTTGGCGCTATTCCACGAGATAGCTCCTCCAGCGAGTGTGAAGATATAACCTGACGTGGATTCCTTAGTATCAACACATCCCGCAAAATCTGAATCTGAATAACCAATAACTTCAAGGTTATCAGAAAACTTAAATATGAGCATGAAATGCTTAGTAGCTTGCATATAGCGCAAAGCTTTCTTAACGGCTTTCCAGTGGTCCGGTCCTGGATTTGACTGATATCTGCCAAGCATCCCGGTTACAAAAGCTAAATCAGGGCGCATACATACATGAGCATACATAATGCTTCTGACAGCTGAAGCATAAGGAACCGACTTCATCTGATCAGTTTCATATTGGTTCCTTGGACATTGAAATGTCCCAAACTTATTGCCCTTAACAATAGGAGCAAAGCGAGCGAGCACTTATGCATATTGTATCTCTTCAAGACTGTCAATGTATGCCTTCGAGATAAACTTAATGTTCCTTTGGACCTATCTCGGTGAATTTCAATGCCAAGAACATAAGAGTCATCACCGAGATCCTTCATATCAAAAATAGATGAAAGAAATCTCTTGGTCTCAAACAAAGATATCCTTATTCTGCTGGCCAATAAGATATCATCCACATAAAGTACTTAAGATGGTGGATTTACTCCCCTTGAACTTAACATATATGCAGTTATCAACTTCATTTTCCTTAAATCCAAAACTCATTATCTTATCGAATTTGAGGTACCACTGCCTCGATGCTTGATTTAAGCCATAAATTGATTTCTTAAGTCGACATCCCATGTGCTCCTTGCCTTCCACGACAAAACCTTCCGGTTGAGCCATGTAAACATTCTTTTGCAAGTCGCCATTAAGAAATTCCATCATAACATCCATCTGATGCAGCTCTAAATCATAATGAGCTACAAGTGCCATAACAATTCTGAATGAATCTTTAGTTGAGACAGAGAAAAGGTGTCATTATAGTCAATCCCTCTTTGTGAGAAGCCTTTTGCTACGAGCCTTGCTTTGAACCTTTCGACATTTCCCTTAGAGTCATGCTTAGTTTTGTAGACCCATTTACAGCCTACTGTTTTGACTCCGTCAGGACTTTCTACTAAGTCTCATACATCATTAGTGCTCATAGACTTTAGTTCATCCTCCATAGCTTCAAGCCATTTAGAAGAATGTTCACTCATCATGGCTTCCTTATAAGAGGTGAGATCATCTACCTTCCCGATATCATTAATATCCTCATTCATATAGACAACATAATCATTTGGGATGGCATATCTTCTCTCCCGCTGTGATCTTCTAATAGGTTCATTAGTTATTTCAAGAGACTACTGAGGCTCTTCATAAGGTATATCATCAGGAATTTCAGAGACCTCAATAGTGGATGCAACAACAAGATTCTCATGGAGGTGCAACCTCTTGAGGCACAGAAATAAAGGTCTCTGGGATGAGCGGTGCAGAAACATAAACCCGCTTCTCCTCAAGATCTATTTTCCTGGGCTCCAGGTCCTCGTTATTTTCTAAGAACACAGCGTGCCTTTTTCTTCAAACTTAGTTATCCTATCATGACAATAAAACCGATACCCTTTAGATTTGTCAGGGTACCCAATAAAATGGCAACTTACTGTCTTAGGGTCTAATTTCCCAATGTGTGGATTAAATAACTTAGATTCAGCACGACAACCCCACACTCGTAAATATTTCATACTCGGTTTCCTCCCAGTCCATAATTCATAAGGTGTTTTAGGTACTGATTTACTGGGAACCCGATTAAGAATATGTGCGGCTGTCTTTAGTGCTTCCATCCACAAGCCAATTGGTAAACTAGAATGGCTAATCATGCTCCGTACCTTATCCATAAGTGTACGGTTGCGTCTTTCAGCTACACCATTCTGCTTAAGTTCGCCCGGCATAGAATACTGGGCAACGATGCCATTTTCCTGAAGAAACTTAGCGAAAAGGCCATGAATTTGTCCATAAGAGGGATGTCTTCCATAATATTCTCCCCACGATCCGATCTTACCACTTTAACGATTAGGTTGTGCTGATTTTCAACTTCAGCCTTTAAATATCTTAAATTTATCAAGTGATTCAGATCGATCTTTAATGGGAAAGATATAACCATAACGGGAGAAGGACCACAAATATCAGTATAGATTAATTCTAATAGTCCTGTGCTGCGAGTAGCTCCCTTCTTTATTTGCTTAACATAATTTCCTTTAATGCAATCAATGTAGTGGTCTGAGTCAGAGAAATCTAATGGGTGGAGAATTTCTTCTTTAATGAGACGCTCCATTCTCCCCCTCGAAATGTGGCCTAAACGACAGTGCCACAGTTTCGAAGAAGTCTCATCATTAATTTTTTTTATGCTTAGCATCACACATAATCTTTCTGGAAATGCCTGTCGCTTGCAGAAAAGACATTCTCCCTTTAGATGCTCGTGAGAGCAACATGAGGCATAGGCGCATTGTGTACTTTAGGCCCGACTTGTCCGAATTGGGAGAATTGCAGCTTTTTCTTAGATTTGAAGTCCTCTTGGAACTTCCTTTGTTAGAGCCACCAACATGAAGAGCAAAAATCCTTCTTTTCTGTTCTTATTCTCTCTTCCTCCTGGACACACATGGCGATCAAATCGCTCATGCTTCATTTTTCTTTCGAGCATTGTAATTAATCTTAAAAGCCGTGTACATGAAGGAAGAGAGATCATAATAAAATGGACAAGGAAACCATCGATATTGCCATGTCCATGCCCTTGAGTTTTTCTCGCCATATCGGTCATCATCATGATATGCTTTCTTATGCTACTAGGACCCATCATACTTAGTGGTTAAGAGCCTCAATCAAGGTACGGCATAAACTTTAGTGGAGTCTTTAAATTTCTTCTCGATTGAAGCCAAGTACTCCTTAGCATTTTGGAATCGGGATTGCTCCTAATCCCGACTAAAATAGAGGTCTTCATAATCATTAGTGATAAGCGGTCAAAACCGCTCCCATTTTTATTATTTTTTAGCATTAGCCTCGTAAATTTTTCTTTTTCTCATCATAATTCTCCTCACCTTCGGTGGGAGGAATGGGAACGCTACCCTTAAGGTATAGTCAAGGTCCAAAACATCAAGGACAACATGAATTCGTTCTTTATGGCGGCAATGTTTGATGCATCAAGTGCTAAATTTCAAAATACAGGCAAAACATAGAAATATCATAAATATATATATTGCATGTAATTAACCCGATATTGGTCTGATTAATAACATGCAAAATACAGCTCCAATTCATATCACCGTTGGGCAGAAAATGAAAAGGAACTCAATAATTTTATATGGCGACGCATGATTACAAACAACATTGGTCAGAATGTAATCATATGCATACATAATGCCAAAAACATAAAATCTCCAATTAAAATATCTCGTTGGTTCAATTTTAATTAGAGACAAAACATAATAATATGGCGACATATGATTATAAACAACGTTGGTCAGAATATAACCATATGTTTACATAATGCCAAAATTAATCATAAAATCTCAAAATTAAAATATCCTGTTGGTTCAATTTTAATCCGAGATTATACATAATAATAGGGTAAAGATACATTAAATTTTGGGCCATGAAAGTAATTATAACGAAGGCATAAAGGATGACTTAAAACATAAGATAATGTGCTGAAAAAAGAATAAAATCACTATTGCAGTCAGCCCAAAAATCGGCCCAAAAACTATGCATTCAGTTCATAAAATTGTGCAGCCCAAAAATACTGCAGATGGCCTGAAATTACACGCACGGGCTCAACTCCACGAGCGGCACGCGGTGGCCCAAAACTCACGTCGCAGCCCACAAATTTCCGCACAGCGCCTAAAATTGCCGGCCCAACACATGCGCGCGGCCCATAAGATTCCATGCGGCCAGAAAAAAATTCCCGCATGGCCCAACAGCACACACGCGCGGCCCACTTTACTCACGCACGCAGGGCCGCAGGCCGAAAACGGTGCAAAAATCCCGCACGGGCTAAAAATCGCGCCGGCGGCCTAAGATATTACGCACGCGCACATGGGCCCAAAACGCCGCGACGCCCATGAACTCGCGCTGCCGTATGGCCCAAAAATCGGTGCAATCCGGAAAATGCCCGCATGGGCCACATTACGCCGCGCCCGAAGACTCACGCGCTCGCCCACAAAATCCCGCCCGTTGGGAATCAATCGGACGGCTGAAAAAACGTGAGGCGGGCGGAACAAAAGGACGCATAACCCTAACCCTAATCCCATTTGTGCCGGCTCGTCCGAAAATCGGAGCCCCATGCGCGCGCACACACGCTGGCGGCACTTCGGGCTGGGAAAGGCGGCGCGGTGGCGGCGCGCCGTTAAGCCCGAGAGCGGCACCGGCGGCGCGCGGCTGCGGCGGCAGCGGCGCCCGGCGGCAACCGAAGGTGGCGCCATGGCGGCTCGCTGGGCGACGGCGGCGGTGCACGACGAGCGCCCGAGGAGTGGCGCGTGACGGGCGCACCGCAGCACCCACAAGAAGCAAGCGGCGCGGCGACACCGTAAGCCCCTTTTTTATTTGGGGATTTTAAGGGTTCGGAGAACTTGATATTTGGGGATTTAGAGTTTGCAAAAGCAAATTGCTTGAATCACCTCCTTCTAAAATGCTAGCCGAAACATTAAAAATAAATCTGAGCCTCTAATCCCAGATCCAAAATTCGGGTGGTGCATAATTAGGGTTCATGATAGATCTAGGCTGCTCTGATACCAAATGTAGACCAAATCTAAGTCTAAGTGTCAACCATAAGCATTAACCCTAGATCAAATCATGTACACCTAACTAAAACATTAGAGCGGAAGCGTGATTTACATACCCGAACTTGAAGATGCCATGAGGGATGTGGTCGGTGGCGTAGCGAAACTAAGGTGGCCGATGGCGTGAAGGAGGTCGCTGGAGTTGTGGCAGTCGCCGAGTGCACGAACGGAGAGGTCTGGTCTTCGTTCACCGTAGCGCCCATCATAGATCGGTCTTATTAGGGTTTTGAGGCCTAGAACAACTCATCCTTTTGCCCTGCCAAAAAACCCTCGTATATATGTGGCGCTAGGTGACCGGGACCAAAAACCAAGTTGTTGGTAACCACCTCCGATCAAGGTGGAAAGTGGAGGCGTGCCTCCCAAAAAAACTTGAAGGCGATGGCGAGATCAACCCAACAAGATGTACATGGGAAAAAGGCATGGACTTGGTCCAAGAGAGAGGAGCGGGAAGCTCAGGTAATGGCGAAACCAAGGCAGCCGTGAGAGCAGGTGCTCCGGCCCAAGTGGGCATGCAAGGAAGGATGAGTTCAGTCCAGGTGCGAGATGCGGCAAGCGTCGGATTGTGCGAGGCTCGAGATGAAGCAAGCGCAGGCGGTGATGGCTCAAGAAGGAACGACGCGCAGGAGTGCATGTAAAAACAAGAAGCGGAAGCACGAGAGAAGATCAGTGTGATCAAGATAAAGAAATAAGATTAAGGAGGTGATTGTTAGAATAGTTGTGTTTCTATTTTTTGACGTATATGTATACAAGTATTGTTTGAGTTTGTTTCACGTACAAGTCGGTGTCCGAGTCAGTTTTGTGTTGTCCGTTTGTGTGTCTGGAAGCCGTTTCGGTTTCTAGTCGATGTCGTGTCCGGCATCTAGTCTCTGTGTCTAAGTTGAGAGGATGTAACGTGATTGAGGTGGGGTGAGTAGCATAACAGAAGAGTAATGTGGTCGAGAGTTCAGAAATAAAGAGAAGAGAGAGCAGGTGCTCTAGGAAAAACCATCACGTGTTTCTGGCGTTTCTTTACGTGTGTCTCGGTGATTCGTGTTCATGCACAGGAGAGCACAGGTGCTGCGGGTTGTTGTCGCGTACAGGAACCAAAAGCAAAGCAAGGGCGCTACTTACGTTCATGTAAATAGGAGCAGCGGAGCTGCTCCAACTCGTGATGTGCTACACGTACTGGAAGAGCCAGGAGACGCAGTACGTGAAGGACAACAGCGAGTGCTGCTTCGTGCTTGTCCTTAGCACAGGAGCAGGCGAGCCGCTGTTCTAGGTGGGTAAATTCCAACACTTTCGCATTCCAGATCAGGATCACCTGTGGTCACAGTAAGTACCGGCTTTAGGAAGCCGAGTGTAACAAATGTGGATCGTGGGCTTGGCGTGTGAACGGCGAAAGTTTGAGCGTCCGATAATATATTAATAATGAACAAAAGAAAAAGAAGAGAATAATTCTGCTGCACTTTTTCTTTTCTCGTGTCGATTGGAACAATTGGTGTGATATATTCCTCATTTAAGGTACCGTGCAATCAACTGCAGCAGATCAGTTTCCTCACATCTATATTTCACAGGGACTTTCAATAGAAAATAAGTTAGTAGCCACGCTCGGCCACGGCTGGAGCCGGGGAAGATGACGATCCCGTCGGCCGGAGCGCCAATCTTCAAGCTGATCCAATTGTCGACAGATTTCTAGCACTTCAGTAATTTTTTTGTGAGGAGCTTGATATAATATTACAAAACATTTTTACTCCTCTTCCTCCTATTAGATTTTTGCCAGGTTACTCATCCTATTAGATTGATATATTCAAATATTTCAGAGGATTAACATTAGATTGAAGATTGTTAGTTACACTAAACCTTTAATGTTTGTGCCCTTGCGTGTTTGTGATAATATATTCCTGGTGTTCTTACGTGCTCTATTGATGTTCCTCGATCTTCCTTTGTCTTTTTAAAGGATTCCTGTCCTCACTCGTTTCTCACTATCCCTTGTTCGTGGTGATCACTACATTAATTCATTGCCCATGAGTACTTGTGCATATTTCAGTTTCTTCAAGCCGCAGCCGATCAGTGTCCTCACGTGTAGGGCCTCTTTGATTTCAGTTTCTATGAGGTGTTTAATTTGTAGGATTGCTTCAAAGGAATTTCATAGGATAGAAAAAATTCCTACAAATTTTGGAGAAATTCTAGCATGAGGTTTATCCTCATGTTAGCAATGGTTTTGAGTTCCAATGCACCTTCTTTCTTCCTCTCTCCATTCTCTCTCTAGGCAATTAATATTTAATCTCAAATTTTCTGCATTTTTCCTGTGAGGCAACCAAACATATCTTTTGAACAATTCATGTGGTTTTGTTCACTACGGTATCAACAAGCTATGACATGCCAATCTTGCGTTTTTTCGATTCCTATATTTTCAGAATCTTGCGAATCAAAGATCCCTTTATTTCAGAGGGAGTTTATGTATACAATACATAAGTAGCAGATGCAATTGTAGATGGGTCGATATGATTTCACTATATGATAGAATCGTTTTATTCTTCTATTAGATTGGTAGATTCAAATATTTCATAGGGATAACATTAGATTAATGATAGAATTTTTCAGAGTATAAGACGGATGCATACACTTAATACACACCACAGTCATATTATCCATGCAAACATACACATGCGCATCTTCTATACATGCTTGGATTTCATCAAGGCACCAAGCGCCTCATGCAGCCCGGACAGACGCTTTCCTACCAAACACACGTGTGTATTTCTAAATTCGGTAGACAGTAGACACCAACATCAAGTGAGAGACCATGTGAAGGGCACCCCATGGTTGTGATGAGTAATTGACTCTTGTTCTAGGAAGTTTGAGTTTAGTTTTTGAGGCTTGTGCTAGTTCTGCATTGTCGTAGCCCTGGCGAAGTGTTCTGCAGCTATCACGACCACGTTGGTCGTGGTCGAAAGTCATGCGCACTGGTTACGACCACTTTGGCCATGGTCGAAGGGCACCAGAAGGCAGTACGACCACGTTTGGCCGTGGTCGGTCGCACGACCACGCTGGTCGTGGTCGAATAGGTTACGACCACGTTTGGCGTGATCGTAGGTCTCGTGGAAGTTTAAGACTGATTTTGCCTTAGTCGTATCTTGGTCATGGTCGAAATGACTCGTGCGACCATGTTGCCGCAGCTGGAACCTAGCCGAGATGTTCACGACCACGCCAGCGCTATCGGAAGCCAGCTGAACCATTTACGACCACGTTGTAGCGTATACGACCATTTTGGGCTTGGTCGAAGGTCATTCGTGTCGCTTACGATCACGTTGGTCGTAGTCGAATGC